>CM048914.1:3114445-4314445 GCA_026686955.1 Epinephelus cyanopodus
ATTTCTGGCAGTGACTCAAATAATAGTCAAAGTAATAAAAATAGGACAAGAATAACCCGATGACATCACACACGCTGTGAAAGACGACCGGGGATAATAGGTGAGTACCAGCGTGTAGCATGTATCAGGCATAATGCAAGTCCTCAGTCTGAAATATGTCTGTCAGCGAGTCCTACTCCACCTATTTACACCGGATTTCCACTGGATGCGTGTGCGTTGCGGAACGGCAGTGCTAGTTTTTCGCTGTGTGCTCCGCCATCCGTCAATGCTCACCGGCTGTGTTTGCTGTACGGAGCAGTGCAGCTCTGCCGGAAGACATCTCGGTGCACTGCCATGATTAATATCTCTGTGACTATCTAATATCTATATCTAATATTTATATCTAATTTCTCCTCGTCCATGGTGTCAACGGGGTGAAATGACGTCTGAAATCCTCTGACCTGTTGACTTCAGGCCTGCCTCTGCCCATTATGTAGTTTTCAAGGTGTAGTGCAGGGAAATACTATCCGCCGTGAACGCTGTGTATTTTATTTTGAAAATTAACCGGATGTTTTATTTTGTTTCTGTGCACGGGTTCCTGTCCCGCACTATCTGCTCTGTGCAAAATTGCTGCATTGTGCTCCGGCATCCGGCAAAATAGAAGTCCTGCGTGTCTGTTGCAAAAGGCCCCGGAGCGCCGCAGCTGTGATGGAGCTGGAACGCAGCACAGCCGCAGCCGGTGGAAACACACACATTAACTAGAATTGAATCCTATTGGCTTTGCTGCCGTGCCGGAGCGCAGACGCAACCAACACGCATCTGGTGGAAATAGGCCGTTAGACTCCACCATAGACAACGGCAGCGTTTCTCCAACCATGTAGCAAGCCACAAGCTCTGTGGCTTCTTTCAGACTGATAGGTTTAACGTTATCTCCGTTATTAGAACCAAACGACAGCCGTTGCTGTTTCGGAGCTGAAGGACCAGTGTTCTAAAAGTAACGGAAGTAACTGATGTCTTGTTTGAAAATGTACTTGAGTATTTGATTACTCAAACAGCAAACTAACGCATTAGGTTACTCGTTACTGCAAAAACTAATCAAAGTACTCTAACGCATTACTTTGTAACGCGTTATTTGTTTGTAACGTATTATACCCAACTCTGGGCATGATGACATTTTGTAGTCTCATTTAGCCACTTGCTAGCAGCCATCTTTTTTAAGATGCATAGAAGCATCAAAATTCACTGTGGGGTATTTACTAGACTTGCACCGATTACAATGTTTTGGGCCGATACTGATTTCATTTTTTTCAAACCACTTTACAGCACACAAGTAAGATAGTATTTTCTATCTTTCCTTTATTAGAAAATTTTAACAGGAAAAAAAAAACATTGAATTCGCACAGGACTTTACATCTGCAAAATGCAGTATTATGGACATTCTTATTTTAACAAGAAAAAAGGTGCACATTTGAACAGGCTGTTTTTCCTTTTGTTTATTTCAGAACCACACACGCACGCTACACTTGTGAACCTCCTGCATTGAAAATTAAAGTATCCTCTCGACCCAGATTCTCTGGCCGGAATCATTTACTCCATAGTTGTCCTACCCACACTGATGTCCCTGAGGTCTCCTTCCTCACATTGCCCAAGCCATGAGCTGCACTTGTGCGTGTGTGTGCGCTGCTGATATTACGCGATGTCAGTCATGCGGCACAGTGGGATTTTGACCCATGTTTTAAATCGGCATATTTTAGACTGACCGGCCAGTCGCAGGTCATGGCCGATCACTTGAAAATCGACCCGATTCCGAGCACTTAACCACAGACCTTATTTCACGCATCTAATGAAAAACCTACTCAAAAAACCCATTGACTGAAAGTCAAGGGAACCGGGAGTGCAGAAATGCTCACTCATTTCTGCGTTTTAGGACTCATTCCTGGGGCGTTCTATGTCACTCACTGATCAAATAAGAAACCAAACGTCTAAATGTTAACTTGTGCAACCAAAATCACTGACACTAAAACCCAACCCTCAGACCTGTACAGTCATGCAGTTAAAAGAAAGGCAGACAACATCACTTAGGACCCTTCACACCCCCTTAACCAGTCCTTCAGCCACTCACATCAGGCAGCCACCTCACCCCCAATTTCCACCAGATGTGTGTTGGTTGCGTCTGCGGCACGGCAGCGGAGCCGATTAGATTCAATTCTAGTCAATGTGTGTGTTTCCACCGGCTCCGGCTGTGCTGCGTTCCGGCTCCGTCTCAGCTCCGGCAGTCCGGAGCCCTCCGCAACAGATACGCAGGACTTCTATTTTTGCTGGACGCTGGAGCACAACGCAACAATTCAGCACAGAGCAGATCGTGCAGGGCAGGAAGTCGTGCAGAGAAACAAAATAAAACATCCGGTTAATTTTCAAAATAAGATACACAGCGTTCACGGCGGATCATATTTTCCTGCACTACACCTTGAAAACTACATAATGGGCAGAGGCAGGCCTGAAGTCAACAGGTCAGAGGATTTCAGACGTCATTTCACCCTGTTGACACCATGGACGAGGAGAAATTAGATATAAATATTAGATATAGATATTAGATAGTCACAGAGATATTAATCATGGCAGTGCACCGAGATGTCTTCCGGCAGAGCTGCACCGCTCCGCACAGCAAACGCAGCCGGTGGGTGTTGACGGACGGCGCAGCACGCTGCGGATATCCAGTGCTGCCATACTGCAACGGACACGCATCCAGTGGAAATCCGGCGTCAGAGCACCTCAGGCCAAAAAGTAAACTTAATTAAACTCTTAAATTCACTGCTGCTGCAATATCCATTTTAAACAAGGCCAAAGACACTGTCTTCACTTTTTTTAATCAAGCTTTGCACGCCTGCTGTTATTTATTTATAGAATTGTTTGTGTGTTTATATAATTTTATGTGAGTCTTTAATGCGTATGTATTTTTCTGTTGTTTGTGAGCCCCTAATTTTTATGACTCTGTGCCGGCAATAGCCATGGCCAGAGGCATTAAGTTTTTGGACTGTTTATCCATTCCATTCTTGTGAACGCAGTATCACAGGAACACCTGAGGGAAATTTCTTTAAATTTGGCACAAATATCCAGTTGGACTTAACGATTGTTATGTCCCCTTTTGAAAATGGGGGACAAAAGAAGACACAACAATCAAATAATTGAAGGACTCAGAGGAGAAGTGTAAAAATGAAAAGTGATTTATTTACAAACTTTACACAAGGCTCTCCAAAGTGAGGGAGGAAGTGACAAAGTGTTTGGGCCAAAAAAACCAACAACAATATAACAAAACCAGGTCTCAGCTAACTTCTACCTCTAAAAACAAAACAAACCAAAAACCTCACTGTCTTTATTTAAAAAAAAAAAAAAAAAAAAAAAAAAAGCTTCACCAAACAATGGATCAATAACCCTAGTGTTTTTAAACACAAAATAGCTTTGTGGGGGAAATGTATAGAGTACCCAACCCCCAGGCAGTCTAAGTGCAGAGGATCAAAAAGAGGGCAGAACTCCTCAGGTGTGCTCCTTTTATTGAGGACCTTAAATGATGATAGGCAGGCTGAAAGAATGAGGTAACCAATCAGCAGACTGATAAAACTGCACAAGAGCTGTGTTCGAAACCGTCCACTCACTCACTCACTCACTATTCTCTATTTCGTGTTTACTATATAGTGCACTACATGGGGAGCGACTGAACGAGATTTCGGACACTAACTGAAATTTTCTGAACGTCGTTGCGTCAGTAGCTGCGCCACATACTTCTGTGACGCAAGTGGACGCGCCGGGCATCATGTAAACAAACCGGGCGCTTCGAGGATGACCGAACTGTGTGGTGGTTGTACTTTTTGTCAATAAATTGTTGAAATGTCAGTGGTGTGGACGTTTGGTTTTGTCAGCTACAGTTGTGTGTCTGCATTGTGAGCTGTAATAGCCCACGATAGTGCACGAGCTACAAGCTACCTGGCTCGGGCGAGCTAAGTGGCTATTGTTAGCTCGTGAGCTAACGTTACCGGCTAACATGCTATTCGTTTCTTTTCTCTTTGCGGTTGTTCTTCTTCTTCTCCTCTGGCAAAAGACGACCGCATTGCATTGTGGTATACAGGAGTAAAATGTAGGGTACATCGTTTGTTCACTCACATTTGCTGTGCATTCTGGGTATTTTATAGTCCACTATATAGTGAATGAAATTAACAGCGGAGAATTCGAACAATACTACAAAATGGCGAACACACTATATAGTGCACTATATCCGTGATAGGGTGCGATTTCGAACACAGTTAAGGTTGGAACTAATCAGGTTGTTAGCACTTGGAGAGACAGAGAGGGAGAGCGAGAGAAAAACAGGGAGGGCGAAAACACAGCACAAAAATGCACGTTTCCCCTGCCTGGCATGTAACAATGATGAACTGATTGGATTATTGTGGTCAAAGGTCACTGCGAACTTCCAAATATCTCATTTTTTTGAATTATGTACCTAATGTTACCACTGGGGGTCACATTTGAGCTATTTTTCCCAATAATATAAAGGCCTATTATAGAAGAAGAAGAAGCAGAAGGACACTTCTCTCGCAGCAGCAGCAGCAGCAGCAGACAGCTGAGCGGAGCCTCTGAGACAAACTGAACAAAACACTTTTAGGCTCCTCCACTTCATTTAAAAACATACATAAACCTTATTAAGTCACCATAATGCATGTTTCAATGCAAGATGAGTTGAATAAAGTCCCTTGACACGCCGTTGATGTGAAACATAACATAACAATATACTGTTTATCGTGTTATGCCATCATGTCATTTCTGTCTCTACATGGCCACGCATTAACAATTCTCCTCTGCTCTCTGTATTGCGCACGGCGGAGTTCCGCCACACACACAGGTGAGTACGTTAGAGCCGCATTTTCCTGACCAAACCTGACCCAAGCCTGGCGCAGTTTGTTACCTGACATAGTTATTGTTATGGACAATGTGTAACATTAAATAACTATCAACAGACTGCTGTTAGGCACAGACAAACACTCGCAACGCGGCACTGTTGGAGCGGAGCCAGTGTTGCGTTCAGGCCTTGTCACATAAATAACAACTTCCAGCACTTAAATTGGTCATAGCACAAAACAACAGCATGTCGAGTGATTTTTTAAAAAAAAAACAACAACATATATTTATTGACATTTTGGTGAGAGTGTACTTGGATACAAAGTAGGCTGGTGTCAGACCAATCTGGATGTAGCGTTGGAGGTAGGACTACAATTAATCCCATGAAAGTTGCTCAGTTGCACACAAGCGGCTATCCTGGGCTGACGAGTGAAGCCATTGCTGAAGTGCCAAGAGCTTCAGATCGACTGGCCACTTCGGGCTTAAATGAGGCTGAAAATTCAACATAATTAAGGGTGTGGCCATTTTGACTGACAGGCTGTCTGGTCTGCTAGGCCCCACTGCAGGCCACTCAGCTTGACCTCTTTGCTGTGTTTTGGGGTGCTGGCGCCAGCAAGCTGGAGCCTTTTGGAGATTTTCTTTTTTACAAATATTGGACAAATAATATGGCTTGCTCTGTGGATAATTGTACCAGCCGACCTTCCAAGACACCAGCGTTCTAGTTTTTCGGTAAGTGATATTCTGTTTTCATTTTATTTATACGTTAGCGCTAATCAGCATGTATTTTTGTTTTTCTGGCTTTTAGCTTAGCTCTTTATCTCGCTATCTAGCTACTAACCTGCATGCACTGAAGTCAAAAAGTAATACAGACATGTTAGAATTTAGGGAATTTAGAATTAGAACAAAGGGCGTCTGTGTGAGGTTGGCAAATAAAGCTCCACCACGTTACATTATCACTAAGTTATGCTATGTAAGCAATACACTTGCCATACAGGCAATGTAACCTTAAGGTACTGTAATGTTACTGCCAGACTTGAGTGGGTAATAGTTGTGTTACGTTAAAATGTTGTGCAATTTGCCACGTTTCAGAATGTTTCAAGAAATAATGTTATTCTAACAAGATGTTGCATCTTTGGTTAAGCTGGAGTTGGTTATTGAGGCTATATGGCAAGTTAACATAAAATTTGACAGTCCACAATCCAAAACTTTGTAGTTGTTTTTTTTTTAATATTATGACTAAAATAGGCTTGTCGTCTGTTGGCTTAAACGGCGACATGTAACGTTTGTAGCTTGACTGCTGCATGTAGTGTTTTTACTTTTTTAATTTTTAGCATTTACTGAACTTAATTGTATGTTACATTAGTTAGTGTGGTACAACAAAACTATGTTTAACTGTCACATGAAAAATAAGTGTAAATGCAACAGATAGAAAATGAGGAGTATGATGTCAACCGCCCTTTTTAAGCTTAAACAAAGTAGTAACCTGTTGAACATTAAAGGGATAGTTAGAAAATTTTGGCAAATTCGCCTATTGCCATAATCCCTATAGTCATATGGGTAGGTACATTACCTTTGATTATCACTGCTTGTTGTTCTGAGATCGGTGGGGCACAGCTGCCTGCTGCTCAGTACACAAAATGGAGGTGAACGGTACGGCCCCCTCTCTCCCTCAAAACTAATCAAATACGCCATCAAATGACTCCAAAATGCGCTTGTGGACAACTTGTAGCTTACACATTCACCATGCTCTGAAATAATCATATAATATTACGAGACAGAGTTGTTTTGAAGCCAAATGCACAGCCGGAACTAAATTCCAGACATACAGTACTTGCTGGACGGAGTGATTTCAAACAGCCTATGTTTAGTATTTGCTTCATGTGTCGTAATATTCCTTAATTATACATTATGATTTCATAGCGTGGTGAATGCGCAAGCCATGTGTTGTCCACTAGAGCGTTTTGGAGTCAGTTGATGGTGTATTTGATTAGATTTGAGGGAGAGAGGGGGCCATACCTTTCACTTCCATTTTGTGCGCTGAGCAGCGGGCAGCTCTGCCCCACCGATCTCAGAACAGCAGGCACTGACAATTAAAGGTAATGTACCTACTCATATGACTATAGGGATTACGGCAATAGGCGAATTTGCGAAAATGTCGAACTATCCCTTTTAAGAAACTTAAGTTACGTTTTCATGTTAAAAAAAAAAGCCTGAAAGGGAGGTTACCTAACACATATATTCCTATACATATCTATTTGTCTGTGCAAAGTTTTCCTCCAGGTGATGCAGACAGGCTGGACCAGCAGATGCTCAGCGTAAGACGACAGAACTGGACTCCTAACAAGGCTTCACGTCTGTATTGTAAACACTTTTAGACTCATTACTTTAGCACTGACCTCAGGGTATAAAGACCTATTTTTATATCTCTCTTAATGAATCAAGCAACTTACTGGGATAAATTGATCAAGTATTAAGCATTATTATGTACAATACAACGTGTAGAAGACGTTTTATTTAGGAGTTTTGTTCACCTAATACTGTAAGTCCATACAAGGTAGTTAGTGTTCAACTGAAGCAGATATTCATGCACCTATCCTGTTAAAGGACAACTTCGGTATTTTTCAACCTGGACCCTGTTTCCCCTTTTGTATGTGTGCCTGTGATTCATAGGTACCACTCATTCTAAACTTGTTTGAAAAAAAGCATTTTTAATGCACAAACTTATACAGGACGCATTTGCCCCCGTTACCATTTTAGCTCGTTTCGCGGCTCCCGGTTGCATCCGCCTCCCTCAATACTGAACCAATTTTAGAACGAGTTGTTCCCATGAATCATATGCACACATACACATGGGGAAATAGGGCCCAGGTTGAAAAATACCGAAGTTGTCCTTTAAGCTGGTATATGTATGTGATTCATTGTGATCCACCATCTCTCAACAAAAGTGTTTGTCTTTTACTGTTATTGAAAAGGTATTCACACTGTGAATCCTGAATGACCAGTGCAAACAGAAGGACTGGGCCGGCCACAAGCCCCGCTGTTAGATGGTCTCTGGAGGAGGGAATCCCAGGAGTGCAAGAGGTGTAAGCCCCCTCGTCCCAGATGATGATCCTGCTCGCCCACTTCCTGATTTCGATTGCCTCTTTTGTCCAACTCTGATGTGATTATTTGTGATTTGTGATTATTTTGCCCTTGTCCCAGTCCGTAATGTGGTTATTTCTCCTGCAGTGATCTGCGATGGTTGATTTTAAGTTTTCCTGTTCTGCTTTGTCTTTTTGTGTCCTTGTGAATCGCCCTGCTGCAATTCACATAATTGTAAATTAACAAAATGAATGTCATCATATCAGGCTACATGTTCTGCCCCATATGTCCCAAAGTGTTCATTCATGAAAATAGCATCCAAGAGTAGAGAGAACTTTATGAGTTCGGAGATTGCAGTCTTGCCTTTGGAGATCAATAAATAAAGTCTATAATTTTTTTAACAGTGTCAGCAATAAACTAAAGGGCCTGCTAAAGCCAAGAAATGAAAAAATTGAAAAAATACTGCTAAAGGGGAACTAATGTTATTTTCAACCTGGGCCCTATTTTCCGATCTACTTTTGTCTGATGAGTGATAGGATGTTTAGTATTTGACATTTCTCCAGTACCAGGCTCGGGCTGACCTGCCTGCAGCCCGTGAGTGCGCGTTATATTAAATAATAGGGCACTCAGACAGCGCCAAACAACGTCAAAATACGTCCACTAAAAGTGAATTTTTTTTCAAACAGATAGGCTCGGATTGTTAGTATAATTATCTGACAACATAATGGAAAGGAGAAATGAACATCTGTGTTTACCGTTAGCTGGATTCGGACATGTTCCTGTTCCTTTTAATGCTGTGTCACGTGATGGTGGTACTGAAAAATAAAAGAAATGGTTCAATATGGAAAAAGTGCCAGCAAGGTGATTGGTGATGTCTCCTCAGTCTCCTCCATCTCCTCAGTCCTCAAGGAGTTCACACCTCTGACAGTGGACATGTTATCTGGTGAGCAGGCCTAGTTGTTCCCCATGGGCACGCTGGTGTCCATGCTGTTGGAGCTCTCCAGGCACAGGGTGTCGTAGGGCTGCTCCCCAGCTGTCGGGGGTTAGTGGTGCAGGATGGAGTGGTAGACCAGAAGGGGAAGGGCCTGCAAAGCTTTGGCTCAGCGCAGGACTGAGGAACAAGGGGAAGTCTCTATTAAGGAGATGGTCGACAAAATATGTACTATAATAGGTGATGTTGCAGTCAGGCATTCAACAGAGGATCTTTCCCTGGACAGAGACTTGCATAAACCTGTATGTGAAGATATAGCCACTGGGCCTGACAGTAGTGGTAGCTTGCTTTGTAACGCAACTCTACCCAACTCTGGTGTAATGCGTTAGAGTACTTTGATTACTTTTTGCAGTAACAAGTAACCTAACCCGTTAGTTTGCTGTTTGAGTAATCAAATACTTGAGTACATTTTCAAACAAGCCATCAGTTACTTCCGTTAGAATGCTAGTCCTTCAGCTCTGAAACAGCAACGACTTTACTGCCCGTTCTGAAAGTCACTATGTCACATTACACGATTGTGGAGTCATTGACCGAGAGACATGACACACTTCATGATGGTACACACCAATTATCCCCGGTCATCTTTCATGTCATTGGGTTATTCTTATCCTATTTTTATTACTTTTACTATTTGAGTCACTGTGTCTGTTCATGTGCCAGCCGATATGTTGTAGTGTCAGTAGATGGCAGAAGCTTCATTTGAAGCACCGTATGCAAACATTCAAGCTACTGTATCCTCCACAACCAAGTTCCTACAAATGTCTCACAAGAAAAGCCTATTTAGAAAATGGAGGAATTCTCTCAGCCGAGGTTATAAGGGGCTTTTAATTTGAAACAAATTCAGGAAGTGTTGAGTTTGAATGACGGCACAATATGTTAACTTTATAAAGACAACGGGAGCGGATAAAAAGTAAATATATAAAAACACAGAGGGATTAATAAGTAACGGACCGTCTATAATGTAGTCTGTTTCAAATGAAGCTGTTAACCTCTGCAGTTGTGGTGAGTAAAAGCCCCACCACTATTTGTTAATGTCATTACTTTATGTCCATCTCCGTTATGAAGAAATAACTTTGTTTGCTAGCTTGATGCTAATGACAATAATGTTAACTCAGCGGGTTGACAAAGTGCCTCTGCTGTTTCACACTATCATTTTCCCCTTTTACTCTGTATGGTAACATCCCTAGAGGAAATATTAAAAACGCTGTAGTGTTGTTGTCATACAGTTGTCTATGGCAGCAGATTGTTCTGTGTTTTTGCTGGTCAAAGTGACGGCTGTGATGGGAGAATTGGATCTCAGTGAAGGGCAAGTGGTCCATAACCTTCATTTTGGAGACAAAAAATGTAGGCTTAGCGCCCTGTGGTCCATTGGCCAATGGGAAATGTAGAATACTCAAAAGTACTTTAAAAATACTTGTTACTTTTCTCAGGAAGTAACGTTGGAAGTACTTTAAAAGTACATGAGTTGCTTTACTTGGGGAGTAACGCAGTAAATAACTGGTTACTTTTCAAAAAACTCTTATTCCTTTTTCTTAATGCTCTTAATGTGAGTTTTGTAGAAGGAATAGCCAAACAATTGTGTTTAGTATTTTCTTTTGTGTAGATTAAGATCAATAAGACAAATTAGAAAAATTGTTAGACAGTCTAGCAGCATAACTGATGTGTTAAAAATCCTCATGCCAATTAAATCTGAAAACTACCAAGTCTTGTCTTGATAAAGTTGTTATACGTTTTTAACTGTATGCAGCATGATTGATATTGTGGTATTAAATAATAGTATCAGTAGCTTATTTAAATTAATGATGATATCATTAGGCTATAGAAATAGGCTCAATTTAGACTTGTAATCCATCATTACATTTTAATTTATCATTATGAACTGAAATTTACGGTTTTTAAACTCAGAATTGTTTGGAGTAATGAAATATAAAATGTATCAGTAAAAACTTAGGTTTGGATAATAGCAGACTAATTGCAAATTACTCCTACAAGCAGTCCAGACCACTTGTACATTTTGTTGATGCCTAAAATTTTCTGGAAAAAAGTGTATTGGGCCTGGTGGCATCAGGTGCCAGACCAGGAAGTTGTATTTCATCAGTTTTGCCACTCTGTGAAACTGAAGAATACCTGTTTAGTTTCTCATTGTGTGTTTCTGCAGGTAACCTGTTTTAATGAGCTAGAGGTGATGATCCATCCTGACGGAGTGATCCCTGTGCTGACCTTTCTGAGGGACCACACCAATGCACAGTTCAGGAACATGATTGACCTGACTGCTGTCGACATCCCAACACGCCAGAACCGCTTTGAGGTAGCTGTCTCACACACAAACACAGACCCAGAGACACACCCTAAGGATGTCCCAGTCCAGTTTCAAAGATTGGTATCTGGGCTGATCAAGGCATTTGTTAAATGATGGGGATCAGCGATATTGAGCCACATAGAGTTTGATCCGGCTCCTTTTGTTTTACACAGATATTTTTGCTCGTGAAGCTTTAATGCACAGCAACGCAGAGTGCTGCTGTCTTCAGCTCTCTGCTGTTTGACTCCTCCACTCAACTAAGCTCAGTGTGTAAGAGCAGGGGCTGTACCCTGCCGTGGCGAATACCACATGCCGTAAATAACAACAAAATGCAGCATGAGACCATTTATTTATGATATTTACCAAAGTTATGAGCACTCAGTTTGTTTCAGCTTTGTGTGAGAGTCTCTTGAGCTTTGCCGTCATGTATGGTGCATGGTGTTTCACCACGGGTGGAGGAGAGATAGACAGCCGTGCAGAGCCAACGACAACCACAGTCACCATGTCACTGCAAGTGCAACTATAGCCCATGAGTGAAAAGTCAATAAGAATAATTGGTAAATGTTGCTTTATCTGTGCAAAAGATGTACAGATGACCAAAATAAACACTCAGTGGAACACAGTTCATTCACCTAACAGGCTGCAGCAACGCAACTAAAGTCCATTTCAGACCAGTGATTCACGATGAGACAAAAGTTGCAGTGGTGTGAACTCCAATATGTTCAATGCAAAGTGAAAACATCAATCCATATCATAGGTTATGCCTTCATTTTGAAATTTGTGTCACCATCGAACAGCAGCAGGCAGATGACAAGCAACCAAGAGAAAGACGATGAGGAAAACGTTATTTACCCAGAATTATTACACGGCTCTATGAAATGCTGTATTCTGATTGACCGTAGCAACGGTCATTACACAGTTGCTATGTAGCCCAGCGTTGCTAGGGACGCTGCCCTGCAACACTGCAGCTGTCAAACAACTTCCGTGGGGAAAAAACAAACAGAAATAGCTGATTTTAACATTTCTTTTAACTTATTTGGAGAGTAGCTACAAAGATTTTGAGGAATGGGATGCCGCTGAAGAAAAAGAAATGGAGAAGGAAAGAAAAAAATCAAGCGAAAATATGGCACAAGGAACTGACACCTGAAGAGCTTCAAGTGATAGAGGAGGAGAAAGATCAGATAAATACAAAAAGACAACAAAATGGGCTACTGTGCTATACTGTACTGTACTACTACGACTATACTGACGGACTTTCTCTGCCAAAAATAAAAGAACACGGATTTGAATACACACTTGGCAGTCATTTTACGCAAGTTTTATGCCTCGGTTCAGTCCACTAAGCCTGGGTGAGTACAAAACTTTCACCCAAAGTTGTCGAATTCGGTTGGTTTTAATGCACTTCGCCGAGGCAGACAACATTATTTACTTAAGCTAATTATTTAATTAGCTGTGTAATAAGCGGGCCTATTCGGGTTTCTATTCCCCTGTCAGGAGTTATTTTCCCAGTATTCATTGTACATTATCCCTTACGTAAATCAGCAGTGTGGAAGGATTGATTTCGGAGAACATACAGGTGAACAGACCGAGCGTAGGCATATGTAAACAATGCGGTTCTGAGATAAGGCATGGCATGCCTACCTGGATGGGCATCTCACTCCACTAACTTCTCACCACAGCAACAGTAACTGCTCTGTTTAGTGTTACGGACTAGTCACGTCTGAGGATGTCAACGGCTCAAATGTGAGGCTAGCCCTAACCTGGAGTGTGATTTGAAGGAAACAAATGGAGGAAAGAACGGAACAGCGGACTGGTTGCCAGGCACGAGAAACAATACAGGTAGGCCAGCTTACCAGGTCCGCAGGCTAGGTGCAGTCAGAGGCTGGTCAGTCAGTCCAGGCACCGCCAGCTCTGGCCGCGGCTCCCGGTGAGCGGTGAGCTCCGTCCTGGCTCTTCCCAATAGTTCAGGTTTTTTTTGTAGTTAAAATGGATCCGAAATCAAACATAAACTGGCTTCGCTCTCACAAAGTCTGTGGCTTGGCTTGGTGGATGTAGCTGTCGTCCTCTTCAGCGGCACTTTCAAAATGGAGGGACTCCTCATGACATGGAGGCAAACATTTCTCTCTGCCGCCCTCACACACCTGAATCTTGTCACCTCATTAACTAACTCCAGAGGGTGCGTGCGCACCTCAATGATGTGACGTAAACAAACACACAGCTTAACCATACCTTTATTTCTCAGCGGAAACCAGTCCAAAACGTAAATGAAAGGAAAAGGAAAGGAAAAGAAAAGAGGAACTATAATCCCCCCTATCACTCCTAACATTAGTTTGTTTGTAATTTTCTTTTAATTTGAATTCAAAAAAAGAAATTATCTGGTACAACCGCAGGGTCAATTTCTCGCGGGGTCAATTTCTCCTGACATTGTGTTATTTGGTTTGTTCACTGCTCCGCCACATGCACGTTACTGTCGAGCAGGCGGAGGCGTTGATCTCCCCCCCTCGCTCCACCCTCCGTTCTCTCACTAAGCAGCCTCCCTCTGTCTCCTCTCACTCAGCCTCGATCTTGTCAGCATGCGCCACACACGCGCTGGTTCTCAGAATTCACCAGATTGATGCCTTTAAATCAAATACATACAAAACTTTCTCCCAGGGGAGCATGACCCTGGACCCCCCTACAGGGTTCGAGCAGCTTAGTTATCTCTCTTACCACCCAGACTGCTGAAATGGTAAGTCAAAATAGGGTGGGAAGTTGAGCACAGTGCAACTTGGAGGTTATTTCTATCCATTCTCTTTAACATGTGTATGGGATGCATGGAAGTCCATGCCCAACCTTCAAATAGAAAAATACAGCTGGGCTGTTGAAGTGTAACACGCAACACACTAATGGTATAAGTTATAAACAAACACAAAATTGACAATAACCACCATAAACCACCATGCTTTCAACAGACACATTATACACATTTACATTAACAAACAATGAAATTTGTGTTTTGGAACATAAAACAGCAAACTTAAATGCAAATTACAAATTACATAATTTAGCACAAGACATGATTGGAAATGTGGGCATCGCTGCAGTAATGTGAGGAAAAACTGCCACTAGCCGCTAAGCTACTTTGAATAATGTTAAATGTCATAGGCTTGTGCTAATAACGTTAGCTTGTTGTGGAAAACATGTCCAGCAGAAGACAAGTGTTTTGTCTGTGAATCTTGTGAGTTATAATGGTGTTCTTGTGTTTGAAAGTGTCTCTATAAGACCATGTTTAATGTGTGTTTTTAGGTGTGTTTTGAATCAGTCAAACTTTATAGCACAACACAGGAATGCTGACTGGTGTTTTAGAGGCTGAACTGCAGAGTGACAAAGACACATCAAATCAAATCAACTTTATTTATATGACACTTTTCATACAACAGTAACACAAAGTACAGAAAACACAGCCCTTCCACCCCACATAGAGATACATAAATATACACATGCGCACGCACGCACGCACGCATGCACACACACACACACACAAACACACACACACACACACACACACACACACACACACTAGCTATCACTAAAGAGACATGGCCGAGCACCGAGACCCGAGGCAAGGAAAAAGCCACCTCTGGGGGCCGTCCACACTGAAAGGGCCCGCGGCGCCGCCATAGAGACCTCCTTCAGCCACCCAGGTCAGAGTGGTCTCCTGACGGCACCCCCATTGGGAGACTAGGAACAGCTCTCAGTGTGGTAGGCCTCCATGAGGAAACACTGGAGCTAAAAACTGAGGGACTAAAACCATAAGATAGGATAAAAGGTATAAAAAGAACCAAATAAACCAAAAGCTATTTAGCTCATAAAATTAAGTTAATAGCTAGGTAAGAATGATCTAAAACAGAGACATAAAATGCATTAAAGCTAAAACCTATGACTAAAATAACAAAAGATAAAGGTTAAATGAGATAAAAACGTAAAAAGAGGAAGGGTAAGAACATAAAAAACAAATAAATAAATAAATAAAAAATAGTTAATAGATAGATAAATTGGTTATAAAAGGAATTTAAAATAGATAGATAAAGAGATCAGTTAAAAGCCTGATTAAAAAGATGAGTCTTAAGCCTTTTTTTAAAAACATCAACAGTCTCTGCATCCCTGGGGTTCTCTGGCAGGCTGTTCCACAATCGGGGACCATAATAACTAAATGCCGCCTCCCCGTGTGTTTTAGTCCTAACTTGTGGTATGGTTAAAAGGCCGGTGCTGGAGGACCTCAGGGTCCTCGAGGGTTGATATGGTAAAAGCAGGTCAGATAAATAAGAAGGCCCAAGACCGTTAAGACATTTAAAAGCTAATAAAAGAACCTTAAAATTGATCCCGAAACACACGGGGAGCCAATGCAGCGATTGTAAAACATCACCACACAAGTATATCATGTATTTAAGGAATGTCCTCAGGTTGACATGTTGTGATCAGTCATATTTACTGTCACAAGGGAATAATGGTTTCACACATACAGGACCTGTATGAATCTAGAAAGCATCTCATTGGAACTCTAAAAAAGTGCAAATACTCCGACATTAACTGGGGAACATTGGATGTCAGTGAGTAATCAAAATTATATCAGAGTAACTGCACTGTCTCAACTGAAAGTGGTACCCTTCCAAAAACAACAACAAAAACTGACTGTATTTCACAGGAAAAGCACTCCTTCCTCTTAAGTCATAGTTTCAGAATACACTGATGTACCAGTGCAGCACTGATTTGAAGAACATAAATCTAAAAGTCAAGATCATAAAGTGAATTTGATTGCCAACCAAGACACTCTGGTAAGAATTGCTTCACCTTGTTAATACGGACTTCAAAACTATTTTGAAATGCAAAATAATGGAATTTTCAACATGCCAATAAAAATGCAACTATTCCTGATTGTCTATTGAAATTCATAGATTAATTGTAATTTAAAAGATTAATTGTTTGACAGCCCTAATTTTAAACCCTTTGTCGGTATGTCAGTTGTATTAAGAGTAACACTTTGACAGTAAAGCTTTATTTGTCATACATTCTCTTCTAAAACCACGTTTTATGGGTAGAATTAAAATACTTATGTGCAGGGGCCCTCCTGGTTTACTAAGATGCATATCATCCAAATGAGCTTTCTGAATGTTTGTACAGTATAGTGAGAATGTGTTTGTGCTGCTTTACAGATTGTGTACAACCTGCTGTCGCTGCGATACAACTCTCGTATCCGAATTAAGACATACACAGATGAGTTGACACCGGTGGACTCTGCAGTGCCAGTGCACATGGCCGCCAACTGGTACGAGAGGGAGGTGAGTCACAACCTGGAGGCCCAATCTGGAGAGTCACTACAGTGTTATTCTGATTCTGATGACTTTCTGACTGTGTGTGTGTGTGTGTGTGTGTGTGTGTGTGTGTGTGTGTGTGTGTGCGCGCGGGGGGGGGGGGGGGGGGGGGGGTGTGTAGGTGTGGGACATGTTTGGTGTGTTCTTCTCAAATCACCCAGACCTGAGGCGTATTCTGACAGACTACGGCTTTGAGGGTCACCCCTTCAGGAAGGACTTCCCTCTCTCAGGATACGTAGAGGTGAGTGCTGCTAGCAGCATATCGCCACTGTCCCTTTATTTAACTTCATCAATATGTTATCATTTCTAACTGTAATGGCAGAATGTCAGTATGACAAGAGGATGGAAGTTGTGCCCAGACACTTAAAATCAAAAACACTGCTGGATCCTGTAATTTATTTGTTAAAGGGATAGTGCACCCAAAAATAAAAATTCAGCCAATATCTACTCACCCATATGCCGTGGGAGGCTCAGGTGAAGTTTTAGAGTCCTCACATCCCTTCCGGAGATCCCAGTGGAGAGTGGGTAGCAGCACAACTCGACCTAATGCAGGCTGACGGCGCCCCAGATTAAAACTTTCAAAAAACACATAATTGAAACCACAAAATATCTCCATACTGCTTGTCTGTTGTGATCCAAGTGTCCTGAAGCCCCGACATAAAAAGTTGTTTGGAAAAACATCATTTTTAACTCATTGTAGCCTGTAGCTCTAACTGCCTCTCTGTATACTGCGCTCACGTGTGTGCACTTGCGCGAGACCTGGAGACACGGGCACCACCTTCATGTGTGTTCACGTGCTTTTGCTAGTCTTGCGCGCAAGCGTGCACACATGAGTACAGTGTACAGACAGGCAGTTAGAGCTGGGGCCAAAATTATTACTGTAACAGTTAAGACACTCAGATACTGGCATATTGTCAACAAGAAAAAAATGAATAACACAAACGTCAGTAATGTAATGTTATGCTCCATCATGAGACTGCAGCTTGCTCTTTTTTATACAGGGCAGGCACAACAGACTGACTAAAATTGTAGTGTTCTGGTGTCTGTTTGTTGTCAGAGTGGCACTGATTAATCAAGTTAAAGTTGCCCTGCTGTCCCTCCGCACTGGGGAACAGTCGATGAGAGTCTGTCTGCACACACATACACATAACATGGCTAACATTAACTAATGGTTATTGACAGGATTAATGACAGTCAAGCTGTTTCATTGTCATTGTGATGTGTTGGGACCATTAAACTTCTGTGTTGGATGTTAGCCATTGCTGCTATGTTAGCTTGTGCTACCAGGCAGACGAGGAATTGACTCTGGGAAGAGCAGCCCAGAGACGGCCCTTGAGTACTGTGTGATGTTAACAGCGGCGACAGAGACTGCTGAGTTTCCTCATGTTAATTTTCAGTTGGTTTAATAGACAAAATGAAGCCAAGTTGTTCAATAAACAAATTTCAAATTGCAGTTGTTCTCGTTGTTGGCCAATCTACATTCCTGTTCTTACATTAGAGTTTTTTTTCATACTTCAGTACTCTAATAATTTAATGCAAGTACTTGAATATGGAATTTATTTAAAACGCCCATCCGAACATTAAAGCACATTTTCAGTTACAGAGAAGCAGCTTATGAATCTAAGGCTCCCTCCAATAGTGCTCATAAACAATGAATAAAATTAAAAAAAAACATCCAAGTAAAAACCTAAATCTTATACATAAAATAGTGCAGAGGTTAAAATATAGGAATACATATAACATTGTAAAACAATTATATTTGTGGTAGATAGGTGTACAGTAATTGCAAAATCAATAAAATGTGAGGTAAATGTTCCCTCTGCAGGTGCGTTATGATGATGAGGTGAAGCGTGTGGTGGCAGAGCCTGTCGAGCTGGCGCAGGAGTTCAGGAAGTTTGACCTGAACACACCCTGGGAGGTGTTCCCTGCCTACCGAGACCCCAAAGAGGCTTCGTCCAAACTGGAGGCTGGTGACGCGGCTGCTGAGAAGAAATAAAGTCCCTGTGTTTTGTCACCATGTTAGTGTCTGTTAGTGTCATTTTGGGACTCCCAGCACATTGAACAAACCCACTTGAAATATTTATGTAAATAAAGATACGAATAAAATAACCTTCAAAAGAAGTTCCTTGGAGCGGTTGTTTTTGCAAGACTGTTACATTTCTCATCTAAGTAGACTTTATGGCCAGTGTGGAATCCGTGTTCTCCCCCTTGGTCCTACATCTAGTTTTAGAGTGCCCTCAACTAAGTAGTGACCCTTCAGACTGGAGACAGAAGGGGCAGGGTTTGAAATCTTAGGGTTTTTCAGACCTAGGTTCCGAACTTTGTTAAAAAGTTGCATAATTGCCTAGAGGTGGTTCGTGTTCTCACGGCAGCATTTACAAGAGGACCAGCTCAAATGCCTTGCGCGAGAAAGCTGCTCTTGCTTGGTCAGAATTTCCATACAATAAAAAAAAAATAAATCCAGGAAGTTAACAAAACATTGAAGAGATGAAAAGATAAATGTGACACTTCCTAATGTCACAATGGAGGGACAACTACACAAGTCGATTTTAGCACTAGTCATCGTGTACTATATTGCTTGTTCATTTTTGATAAACTATACGGTTTGAAATCAAGGTGCGACTCCAATTTGAAAACAATGTTTTGATGCATTGGATGCACAGATTGCGCATGTTAAGGTAGTACAGGAGGAGGCGCACATTAATAGTCTTCCGGGGCTGTAACATGCTCATGCTTGTTTAACCCAGACAATGCATGATGTGGCTGCAGTTGGTTCAGATAGAGGTCAACACAAGTTCTCACCATAAATGAACACTAGGGTTCGGCTGACCACCTCTTCAAGAAGGTCACAGTCTGGTTGTTTTTGTTTGTACCCGAGTGCGATTGGTGTGTTCACACCTGTCCAAACGAACCACACTTACAGGGGCAAACGAACTAGAGTTTGATTGAACTGAACCAAACAGGGCAGTTGTGAACGCATCCTCAATCTAGGAAATGGGACGCAACTTGTCATGCCATTAGGGGCTGATCGTTATTTAAATAGGACCGGGGTATAGTTGGGACGTGATTATGATTTTATTTTTTCCTTAACCCCCCCCAAGCGTCCAAAAAAAACGTTTTGGCCCCCCCTGAGGGATTGGAGAAACATATAGAGCCCCCAACCAAACAACATTTTTGTATAATCAATCACACCAGCAGTAAAGAGGGCAATAATAATGACGATTTCCATCAATAAATAGCACCGTATTTGACTTCGCCATTAAAACCTTACTCTGCCAGGTGGGGTCAGTATTGAGTTCACAAAGCTACTGTGGAACTAAATCTAGAAATGTCTAGAATTTGATTCTGACACTGTAAAATAAAGACAGATTGGGAGCTATATTTTTCGTATTTAAAATAAACAGCTGTGAGTATAAAAGCTTTCATTATCAGCTTTCAGGCGTGAGTTTTTTTCTCTCCTACCTTCCCAGCTGTAGAACAGTGTTGTGTTTGTGGGATCATTTAGCACGAGCATCTGAGCACCGGTAGGCCGTCTGAATATTGCAACCGGTATGCCGTAGTCTTTGTCGAGTAGAGCATCGCGGAACCAAATTCTTTCAGGCCAAACGACAAAGAAGGAGGAGAACAGTTCATACGCATACTCGTAGTCCAGCCATCCACAAGGTTTGCTCTCACCAGTGGCTGCACTCAGCAGCCGACTCAGAGCTAGAAGTTTGTTGCGCAAGTTCTTAAGGGCCGTCCACACCAAGAAAGATAACTGTAACGTTAACTATAACGATAACAATGGCAGCATCCACACCAATGAACGATATCGTCGTGTTGCTAGTTACGCCAAACACACACTGCTCGGTGCGGTCGGCAGGGAGCATGGTGATGGATAAAATGGATATTGATGACCTGTTATTGCTGTATGTTGCGAGAAAGAAAAAGAAAACCAATTTGCCGCTTGCTCCACCTGTCTGTCTGTCTGTCTGTCAGCTCCATCTGTCATGAGACAAACATGAATGAAGACGTGCAGTTTATTGTGTTTCACCGGCGACGAGCTGTCATTACGCGTGACAATTACGCACGGCTGCGCCTCTTTATAACTCACTGTGAACCTATGTTGCATAATAAAGATTGCCCCCCTCAGTAACTTCATCCTGGCTCCTGAATTTTATGAATGGAGGGGAAAGAGGAGACGCATTCCCCTGCAAAATGTATTTTATTGCAGTTATTTACCCGGTATTTGCAAAACAAAATCACTGAAGTTAAGATTCTGTCACAAAATTATATTGTTACGGATCTTTGCACATGTTTAAGTGGGTATATGGAAATCCTGGAGCTTTCTTAGTGGGTATACATGACGTGATGAATGTCTCGACCTGTCATTTCGGATGGATTTTGATTGGCTGTCAGTGTTTCTATCGTTCATCAAATCGCTCTGAAAGTGATCCAAATGATATCGTCCACCACTATCGTTGTCGTTATAGTTGTAGTGTGGATGCTGCCAAACACTTGAGTTTAGAACGATTTTTAAAACTGTATTTTTATAGTTATATTTATAGTTATAGTTCTTGGTGTGGACGGCCCTTTATTCTTTGTCGACTCTGTAATAAAATTAAATTTGTCCAGTATCTCATCCGCTTTTAAGGTCTGCAAAGACACTCTCAAATTAGCATGAAGGAAACTTTCCTTTCGATACACTGATTTCCTCACAGCAGCCATTATGCTTGAATTGTTTGTGTTCCGCGGTCGTCGTCTTCTGCTACTCTATTGGGTTTTCCGGTCAGTGACGTGTGCATTGAAAGTGACGTGTGCGCAAGTGGGAAATACTATTGTGGACCATGCAGGGTAACTTTATATAGCGGAGTATAAACCAAAACCTCTGAGTAAAATACGAATGGAAAACAAACAAAAAATCATACAAAACTTAACAAATTAAAGTTGCATGACCCCCCCCTGAAGCCAAAATAAAAACCATATGCCCCCCCCCAGTGCTCAAAAAAAGTTCGGGAACCCCCCCCTGTTTTGGACCAGCCCATTTGCATATAAATATCGATCAGCCCCTTAGTAGCATTATTTGGCTAAAAGTCACTAACAAATGGTTGAAATAGCAGTTAGCTAAAAGTAATTTGGCCGAGGACCCCATTGTTTTTGGTGTGTTTATTTGTCTTTTTTTCTTTCCGTCTTTCTTTCTTTCTTCTCCCCTTTGAGGCCTAATTTGACCCCCTAAACACGCTCAAAAACTCACCAAAATTGACACGCATGTCAGGACTGGCAAAAATTTGATAAAATGAATCCCTAAAATGCCAAAATGGGCTTTCTAGGGCCATCTAGACACACTAAAATGGCCTCTGCGGCCTGTAGGAATGTTGCAGAAAGATCAAACGAAAACTTGTCATGTCTTGTTTGTCTCATGTCCTACAAATCACAAGCTGACACCCCTGACCTAAATCCAACAGGAAGTGAGCTATTTGCCCTTTCAAAGTATGATTTCGCCTCAAAAATGCTCTTCTTCATAAAATATGTCCTCCTACACTGTTTATCGTATCGGCTTCAAACTCACACACATGACAGCTCAACCCCTGCTGAACAAACTCTCTGAATAACTTTGTCATTACTCGAACGGTTTGGATTTTATACGTGCTCAAATGTGACATGACATAAAACCTTCTGACGATCTTCCAAAGAAAAGATGAGGGGCAACACATCTTTAACTGGTGACCAAGCTAGCATTTTTGACTCCACAAACATAAAAACTATATGTCTGCATTCGGGACGAGTGTATCTCTCTGACGAATGGACCCACGGTTTGGGAATTAAAGGGAGGAGTTCGAGACAGTTTAATCCCATGTTAGAGTCCCTTTGCTGATCTGCTCTCTCATGAGCTCTCTGTGTGCTGCTTAGGTGCATGCGCCTCATTAATCGCCATGACAACGCCCTCACTCTGACACACACAGCCCTCTGTGTGTGTGCATGTCTTTAAAGGAGAGATTACAGCTGCAAAATCTTCATTTTAAACAGCATCTACGCATTATATATCAGTGTTTTCCATCTATCACATACTACTACAGGTGTTCAAAGTGACTCAGCCTATACACATGACAGAATGTGCTGGTGGAAATGCTGTATCTACATATTGATATTCAGTGAACTAATCACTTGATTGACACATGATGTCAGCGTCGTGACACTTATGAGAAGTGATGATGGTTGGCATCACCATAACAGGTTGCATTATTTCAAAAACAATATAAAGGATCTTCAGAGTGCAAAGTTTAAGTTAACATGTCATGTCATTGCTTACTGTGGCAGTGAATTAATTATGTGCAAAAGGAGGCGTCTGCGAGCTCTGGCTCGCCTATGCCTCGCATTTTGCATGTTGAGAAGCATGAGAGAGCTTGCAGGCATGTTGCTGGTGGGTAAAGAGTAGCCAGCTTCATTTTTGGGCAATTTCAATAGTCACAGGTGCGTTCAGATTTTGTTGCAGTACCTCTGCTCTGCCAGCAGATGGAGTGCCCACAAAAGCACTCCATCTGCTGGCTTGGCTGAGGTACTGCACCAAAATACACATGTGCAGTATCTCTACTCTGCCAGCAGATGGAGTGTTTTCCCACCAATCTTTTAGTATGTCCGAATGGACCTAACTTGTTTAGTAGGCAGGAGTAGTATCTAGTGGTAGTACGTAGTAGTAGTATGCAGTATGCCAGTGGGCCTTTTGGATGCAGCCACAGACTACATACTTTTTCCTGTTGGGCGAATATCACTGGCACACTTAAAGTCAGGTGACGCTGGAACTTGTTGTTTGTTTGTGGTATAGTACACCATAACGTTTGCCTTATTAGTTTATCAAACATAAGTTTAGTTTTCATAAAAATAAGATCGAATTGAGACTGCCAACACACGGAAACATGTTCAGAAAAAATATATTAAGTTAATGTTAAAAAAAGCAGCTACTCTATCGCTGAGGATCGATCATTTCAAAAACAAAACCAGATGGCGACCTTCGGCCCCGTGGTGCACATTCTGCACACAAGTCATGTCATATCCGGACAGCAATGAGGGTAAAAGGCATCTTTAAAATACTATTTTTCCATGTACAATAACAAAGTTATAATGTATAAAAATGAATATACATAAAACTTAAGATAAATATCTGCAAATTTACAGTATTAATCTGTCATTTTAGAGAATTAGCATATTAAAAAACAACCATTGGACAGTGCAAAAACAAGCTAAATACATTACAAATACATCAAAAATAGCTACATTTAAGGCCAATCCCTGTAAATTAAGGGTATTTAGTAGTCATTTCATGAAACCGTCTTGTCCAACTACACTGATTTGCTGCATAATTGTGGTTTCCCCAAGTAAAAAAACAATGACACAATGTATAAACAAAATATGTACCTTTAATCAAACAGGAATTTCTGCACATTTACAGTATTAGTTATTTCAGAGAATTGGATAATGGAAGATTAAACACTGTACATCAAAATACATTAGTAGGTATATTTAAAGATAATATCTGTAAATTTAGGGTATTAAACAATCATTTTAGTAATCCAAACAAATATTGTTAAAAACTTTCATTTGACAGAAAAACAAGGATAGTAAGAAGGCAATCTCTGTAAATGTAAGGTATTCAGCAGGTACTTTATATAATTGTTTAATAGTGTTTGACTTCTAAAATATTGTTTTTATATGAAAAAAAAGTAAAAGTTGGAATATTTCAATATTTTAAACCCTGGGCCCAAATGGCATGTTTTCAGTCACAATCCCTAATAGCAGAAACCAGATAGCTCCCTGCCCCGCCCATCCAGTAACTCTGGAAAGCCCCCTCCTATTCTACTGCATGGGCATGAGCAACAATCTATGATAAACTTTTTCAAAACATGACACTCGCAGTATAATCATACAGTAATCATCAGTATGTTATCTTGAAAAATATTGTTTAAAAAAAGCTGTACGTACCAAAGAAAAATTGCAAATCTGTGACTTTTTTTTTTTTTTTTTAATACCATGGAGTTCAAAAAGTTACATGACATGAAATATACATTTCTGGCGGTGGATAGATGGACCATAGTTATTAACTGAAAAGCACTGCAGATTTTTCTCTTTTCACAGGCCATGTTTACAATAAGTAAACACTACACCAGTTTTATCCTTTAAAGTGAGATTCATAACTTTTGTGTTGTACTGTCCATACTGCAAGTCCAAAATATTGAGCACCTTCAGAAACGAGATCATATTTCTCCTGTTTTAGCTTCTCTGCACTGGCTCCCTGTAAAATCCAGAATTGAATTTAAAATCCTACTGTTAACTTATAAAGCTCTAAATGGTCAAGCTCCGCCATATCTTAGAGAGCTCATAGTGCCATATTATCCCACCAGAACTCTGCACTCTGAGAACGCAGGGTTACTTGTGGTCCCTAAAGTCTCCAAAAGTAGATCAGGAGCCAGAGCCTTCAGCTATCAGGCTCCTCTCCTGTGGAACCATCTTCCTGTTACGGTCCGGGAGGCAGACACAGTCTCCACATTTAAGGCTAGACTTAAGACTTTCCTCTTTGATAAAGCTTATAGTTAAGGCTGGCTCAGGCTTGCCCTGTACCAGCCCCTTGTTAGGCTGACTTAGGCCTAGTCTGCCGGAGGACCACCTATAATGCACCGGGCACCTTCTCTCTCTCTCTCTCTCTCTCTCTCTCTCTCTCTCTCTCTCTCTCTCTCTCTCTCTCTCTCTCTCTCTCTCTCTCTCTCTCTCTTGTATCCTATTACTGTATCTTGTTAACTCGGCCATTCTGGATGTCACGAACTCGGCTTCTTCTCCGGAGCTCCACTGTCTCTCAGGTTAACTCGTATTGCAGCGGTGCCTGGATAGTGTGACGTGTGTGGTTGTGCTGCTGCCGTGGTCCTGCCAGATGCCTCCTGCTGCTGCTGCCATCATTAGTCATTAGTCATACTTCTACTGTTATTGTACACATATGATTATTATCATACATGTATACTGCCAGATACTAATATATACTTTCAACATATTGTACCACAGTAGCCAGAACTACAACGACAATATTATTACTTTCATGAATGTTGTTGTAAGATACTGTCATTACCGAGGATGTCATACAGATTACTGCATTGTGTCATACAGATTATTGTTAATTTGTTATGCTGATCTGTTCTGTACAACATCTATTGCACGTCTGTCCGTCCTGGAAGAGGGATCCCTCCTCAGTTGCTCTTCCTGAGGTTTCTACCATTTTTTTTTCCCCGGTAAAGGTTTTTTTTGGGGAGTTTTTCCTTATCTGCTGTGAGGGTCTAAAGGACAGAGGGATGTCGTATGCTGTAAAGCCCTGTGAGGCAAATTGTATTTGTGATATTGGGCTTTATAAATAAAATTGAAATTGAAATTCTTCAGCAGCTGCTCCTGTGCTCTATGTGTACTTGGAGTTTTTTTGAGTTTGGCCCATGTTCCACTTGTCAACATGGAGAGGGTGGACTTCATGTCCTATACTACAGCCAGGCACCAGGGGGCGATTGAGATGTTTTGGCTTTACTTGAGGAGCTGCATGCTGTCCATCATACTGTATTACTAATGTACTATTCATGCTAAGTATGTCAGATTGAGTATGTAGTGTTTCAGCTGCATAGTATGTGCATTATGTGTGCAAGAAATGCCCGCATGTTACTAAATTATCAAGAATTTTTGAGTATGCAGTATGAGCTGACTGCACATACTCAACTCAATGCATTGCCAGCCTTATACTCAGAATTGCCATTTCTTTTTAATTAGAAAGACTCAAGAGTACACAGGAGGAGGTCGCGTATGTGACGTCATAGCTTTCGCTCGCTTCCTGCAGCTTGGCATCCCCGCTGAAATTCCACTGTTTTATGATTAGTCGATTTATGATTGAAGATGTCTGTGTGTTTTGTGCCAGGTTGCAGTGACTCCAAGCTGCAGGAAGCGAGTGGAAGCTATGACGTCACATACACGACCACCTCCTGTGTAGTTTTTCTAATTACGTTTTTTTCAAAAGCTTATATCTCAACAGTTTTACCACAAAGTATGACTTTCTTGACCTTAAAATGTATGTTTTAAATTCATTAATGACATATTTGGATTTCATGTCACAACTCAAATGGGACCAAAAGATAATATTTCTCTCCTCATTCACTGTCATTCATATTTTTTCCGATCTAAGATCCCATGAGCTTCACCGGAAGGGGCGTGACTTTGGCACTCTATGACGGTGCGATATATTAACTTTACAAAGACAATGGAGCAGATAAAAAGTAAATATATAAACACACAGAGGGATTAATAAATAACGGACCGTCTATAATGTAGTTTGTTTCAAATGAAGCTGGGAGCCTCTGCAGTTGAGTAAAAGCCCCACCGCTATTTGTTAATGTTATTACTTTATGTCCAACCATGGGAATGTACCATTTTTTGCTAGCTTGATGCTAATGACAGTAACGTTAACTCAGTGGGTTGACAAAGTGCCTCCACGGTTTCACACCATCATTTCCCCCTTTACTCTGTATGGTAACATCCCTAGAGGAAATGTTAAAAACACTGGGGTGTTGTTGTTATACAGTTGTCTATGGCAGCAGATTGTTCTGTGTTTCTACTGGTCAAAGTGACGGCTGTGATTGGAGAATTGGATCTCAGTGAAGGGCAAGTGGTCCATAACTTTAATTTTGGAGACAAAAAATGTAGGCTTAGCGCCCTGTGGTCCATTGGCCAATGGGAAATGTAGAATACTCAAAAGTACTTTAAAAGTGCTTGAGTTACTTTTTGCAGGGAGTAACGTTGGAAGTACTTTTAAAGTAATTGAATTAATTTACTCAGGGAGTAACGCAGTAAAGTAATCAATCAATCAATCAATCAATCAATCAATTTTATTTATAAAGCCCAATATCACAAATCACAATTTGCCTCACTCAACTGAGGAGGGATCCCTCTTCCAGGACGGACAGGCGTGCAATAGTTGTCGTACAGAACAGATCAACATAATAAATTAACAGTAATCCGTATGACACAATGACAGTGAGAGATGCAGGACAGACTGTAATGACAGTAGCTTACACAACATTAATGAAAGTAATAATATTATAATTATAGTTCTGGTTACTGTGGTACAATATTTTGAAAGTATATATTAATATATATAATATATTAAAGTAACTGGTTACTTTTTTAAAAAGTAACGCAGTAACGTACTTTGATTATTTTTAAAGTAACCCTTACCCAACACTGGTGGGTACAAACAGAAACACACAGAAATTGTGAGCTGTGTGTGAGCTAGAAAAGGCTTTTTAACTTTTAATGAAATGTTCCAATAAGATAATCAATTTTGCACAGTAAAATTAAATTACAAAAAATAACACAAATTGGTCCTTTAGACATGTTAGTTTCTGCTTTCAGTGCTTCAGTATTTAAAGTTCAACAGGAAACACAAAAATAAATGACATCTGTAATTCTACTTTTTAAAAAAAAAAAAAAAAATAGATCAAACAATCAGGCAACCAAATGGTTTATTCTCACTGCGGGACGGATTTGCGCATATTCATGCAGCGCTTTTCTGCGCTCGAACCATACACACACATTAATTTTCTTTAGCACTTACCACTCTCACCGCAGCCACCAAGCTGGACAATGGACTGCCAGACGTTATCCTTTAAAGGACAACTGACTCAGAGTCACACTGACTTATTTATTGTCATTTTTACATACTGATAGGAAATCAGACTACTTACCTGTGCATCTCTCAGCTCCTGAAGTTTAGGAACGATGTGTTGTGACCAAAATCATTGCATCACACTGCCGGCACCACTGATGAACTCATCATCTCTGGTGACCCTAAATATCAGGCAAGTCTGAGGAGTCCAAGTGATGAAGTCGGCATATACTCACTGGGTGACGAACATCTGCATTTGGACCTATCAAATAAAGCCATTGTACATTTCTGTAAGGGGCTGCCTGCTTATCTAGCCTCTGACATTTGATTGGACCTAGTTTGTTACTACTTGCTACATTTACAAACAAATGCAATACTTAATATTTACAATATAGACAATACTCTATATATTTTGGATTTCATACTTAATTTTGGTGTACAGTAAGGCTAAAATATTTAAATACTTGTATGAAATATGCATGGCTCCTCTTCAAGCTTGTCAGCATTTCCAGGTGCCCTCTTTTGTCAGCAAGCCACTGCTGGATATGCTGGAAACCACCAGAAGTATCCTGAGCCCACTTATAAGGACATTTAGGGTCCAGAACACCCTCCCCACAGCACTCACAGGATATATAGCCATCGCATGAAACCCCTAAGTATGGCATAGACTGGCAAATGCGAAAACCAGCCTTCCTGGTGACAAGGTTGTGATGCAGTGTGTCTACTGGGGAACATATATATATATATGGCTGAGGATAGGTTGGCTGTGTAACTTGCAGCTCCAAGAGCATGCCGATAGGTTTCAGTGGCATCATTCTCATGGTGTCTCCCCCACTGGATCCATGACTTCATAACTGGCCTGTGTCGTTGTTGACATATTTCATTTATTAACAACTTGCTTGGTTTATCAGCAGCTGTCAAGACACGGTAGGCTATGGGTCCTGTAATACGACCAACTCACTCTTGATGCCACTGTACACAGGATGACTGGCTGATTGTTGCTCTCTCCACATTTTCCACCTCCTCTTCAGTCACCTCGTGCTGGTTGAAACACCATGGCTTTTTAGATGGTCTGGCAAAATCCTTAAAACTGTTCAAAACCACAGAATCAGGTGATCTGTCAGTGAGCATAGTTAGCAACTGATTCCCCTGTGAAAGAGAGGCTTTGGGTATTGGGGCTTTGAGTTTCCTCTTCCTTGATGTGGTGTCCTCGTAAAAAGTTGTCTCAGCAACAAGGGCAGGCTCAATTTTTTAAATTGACATTTTGTTCCACTCACAGGCTTTGGTTGGGCATGGCACTTTGTTAATACCCATCCTAACACAAGCCTCTAATTTAAAAAGCACAGCAGCAACATGGGAACAACTTTCACCAAGACTGAAAAAGAATAAAAAATTAAGGCTTAATATACAAGGTGATCTAGATAGATAACAATATTAACACATTTTACACACCCACCTCTCTCTCTCTCTCTCTCTCTCTCTCTCTCTCTCTCTCTCTCTCTCTCTGACACACACACACACACACACACACTCACTCACCCTGCCATACAGTCGCAATGGGCGGCCAGAACAGAACCATCCCACTGTATTGTGACCCATGTCCGATGCGGCTTGTCTGTCACTTGCCAGGATGGCTTTACATCAAAGGTGTCTGATGATGACAGTTTGTGATGGAGCACAACTCTGACAAAGCCACTTGTGAAGAAATCATGAGTCTCCAGAGACCTGTAATTTTTGAGGCTGCTCTGTGTGAAAATCCCTGTGTAACAACACATGAATGAATGAATGAATGAATGAATGGATGAATGAATTTATTTGATGATTAATCAATGATGATAATAAAGTGCTGGAATTCATTAATTTGTCTATTTTTTAAAGACTTTCTTCAACAGGTATTCAATTATATGAACAAGTAAACATTTACTGACATAACATCACAGAACATCAGTTTAATTCATCATATCTATAGCAAAAGTGATATAGTCCCTTACCAGGTGAATCAATTAAGCAACAGAAGATGTCTGGGAATGACACTTAAGGCCACTGAGTCGGATCATTTGCCCAGTCTTGTAAAATGTATGGACAACAATTCAACCCCAGTGTATTTAATTTTTTAACATATCGATCCTTGTCAGCAGGCAATAGCGACTCAAAGTACGCCATGACAACTTGTTAGCGTTAGCAAAACAAGTTTAAATTCCGTGCTTTTACAGTATAGCGGACGGGGGGAAGGATTGTTTTCCCCCTCGGGTTTCCCCACCCCCCAGCTGTGATGTCATTGCCGACTGTATCTATTGGGCTCCGTCAGCACAAGAGAGACTAGACTGGGGCAACATCTTGTCGTCTTGTGGAAGCAAAAAAGTCAAGGTCCCAAGCCGTTCCAGAAAACTCGCGACCCTGCTCCCTGCCTCCCGAACAAACTTTCTTTGTCTTCCATTAGATATCAAAAACTCAAATACTCAGAGGTCAAAAAAATCACTGGAGACACGGAGAATCAGATGCAACTGAGTTTAATGTGCTCGCAGGCAACAAACACATCACAACTCAATGAGTCTCCGGAGCAAGACTGGAATTTCTTTGTTTGCGCACTCGTTTTTAATGTGAAGATTTTCTGCTAAGTCATCTCTTTCTTAATCCTTCCCACTCGGCTCTGATCGTAACGGTGTCACATTTCTGCTGAGTTTCCACTTTTTCTTTAGTCCTTCCCCCTTGGAGCTGAAACATAATGGTGTCACATTTCTCTTGTCTCCCCTTGATGGCTGCTTTAGTCCTTGCACTCATTCATAATAGTATTCCCCACTCTCCTTTTCTCCCTTGGAGCCAATTCCACTGTATAACGTTTTTCTGGGCAGTCTAAGACCCGCCTCCTCTAGGGTCATATCAGGACAAGCTATAATTTCCCTAACCTTCCACCAGTGGTTTCTGAGCCCATCCTCCATGCTATTTTTAATTCTAGGTACTTCTCCACCACAATGCTTAAGTGCTGAGTGAGTGAATGTGTGTCATAGGAATACATGAAATAATGACCCAGTGTGTGAGTTGTCAGTTGCACAGAGCACATTGCCCCAACACTCATCTTTTAAAAGTCAACTAAAAGGTAAAGTATATGTCTTCAGTAAATCAGTACATTACACTACAGTCTCCAAATATCCCAACAAGCATTGCTCAATCTGTCAATCTCCGTCCTTCAAATGCCACTATGGACATAACCCATGTCACTTTCAAATTTCATTATTAATGGTAATGTAGCATTTAACTCTAAATAGGAAACAATAGTTAATTTGTTAATGTGTTTATCTCAACTACTATATGCTTATGAATTATTTGTTGCAATTTAAAACGATTTTGACGAGCCTACTATTTGGATGTTGATTATTTGAAACAAATTTTCTTGGGCCTAGCCTATAAATAAACGCCAATGAATCATGAAAGTAATATCTCAAGTTATTTTTTTTGCACATCATCCTCTGACCACCAGAGTCTGTATCACACAGGTGGTAAGGGCTGTACAGGCTTTCTGAAATAATCATCTTCTGAATAACAGAACGTTTAGCCATTATCTCACTTCCCTTCACTGATCAGAATCGCTATGCTCTCTACGCTGCGGCCACAGCGAGAGGGACCTAGCTGCAGACATGATGGCGGACATGGGTGCCGCCATATATCCAATCCATACCGGAAGTCCATATCAGAAGTTGGTCTGTGTGTGTATTATTCGCCTAAGAAGAAGAGGAAGAAGACAATGGAGAAGACGAAGAGAAGAATGCAAACAATACAAGCACGACTAAGAGATAGAGTGGTAAGGGAACGAGTCTTTTAATTATTAGAATTAGACAACTTTACTGTCATTGTACAACGAAATTCTGTTCCTGCACTAGCAGTACTAGCTAGCAGCTAGCAGGGAACTGCCCATTGGTTCGACCTCCCATTGATTCGACTGGGCTGTAGGTCGAACTAACGGGACCTCCCATTGGTTCGACCTCCCATAAGTCCGACTAGGTTGGACCAATAGGAAGTCGAACCAATGGGAGGTCCCGTTAGTTCGACCCGTCTTCGCCTGCACACCCTCTCCAGGCTTCTTCTGTTTTCTACTGCGCTGATTTTCTGTGTCAGATCACGCACTACAACCATCAGCAGACCCGCATTAAAGCACCATGGGCAATGCATCAACAATCACTGCAGTTTTGTTTTGACTGTAGTAACACTTTTAATATTAAAGAAATTTACATACAGATATTGCATAAAATATGTTGCAGAGGGTAAATGCAGCACATATTTGTGCATTCATACATGCTCGCTCACACACACACACACACACACACACACACACACACACACACACACAGAGTGTTGGGCAGTAGCGTCACTACAGTAGCGGATGTTGGTAGTTTAACTACATTTCTCAGTAGCTTGGTGGTAGCGTCGCTGTTTTCTGAATCAAGTAACTTCTCAGTAGTTAAGCTCTTTATTGATCACTTAGCGCGGTAGCGTCCACACGAGCTACATTTCCAAAATCATTCTCCAACCAACCTGCCAGCCATCCACCCATCTGCTCCCCAGCCAGCCCGGCTCATCATCTCCCTCACCCTTCTCACTTGACCCTTGGACCCCGCTCCCCGCCATTCACCACTTTTCTTTTTGCTGGAATAAATCCTTATTTTTACTGTTTGTGTCCTGTGTGTGGGTTCCCCCAGTGTTCTCAACAGAACATTATGGCCAAACCATGGACCCAGCGGACGCAGACAGCTTCTGTCAAGCTCTCACTGGCCAGGGCACCCTTCTCAGACAACACAACGATATCATTCAGTCTCTGACAGCTCAGGTAACACAGATGGCAGAGGACCTTGCTGCTTTGCAGAGCCAACTCCCTGCCCAGAGCCTACAAGCGGTTTCCAGCCCATCATGGCCAGCCCAGCCAGACCACAGCCCCTCTCCCCCACCATGTGAGCCTTATGTTCCACCTCCTGAGCCATATGATGGTGATCTAGGAACCTGTGGTGACTTTCTGTTGCAATGTTAATTATTGTTCGACCAACAGTCCTGTACTTATTGCAATGAGAAGGCTAAGATCTCTTACCTGATTGGCTGTCTCAGTGGATCTGCACGGAGTTGGGCTAGAGCCGTATCGGAGAAGCAGTCACCTGTCTGTTCCTCCTTCTCAGACTTCAAGGAGGAGATGAGAAGAGTCTTTGATCACCCTGTCTATGGCAAGGACGCTGCCAAAAGACTGTTTTCCTTCCGTCAAGGCTCCCGCTCTGTGGCTGAAATGACCATAGAGTTTCGCTGTCTGGCAGCTGAAAGTGACTGGAATGAGGAGGCACTCCAGGGAGCATTCCAGAATGCCCTCAGAGAAACCATCAAGGATGAGGAGTTGGTGTCCCAGAAAGAGCCAGATGGGCTCGAAGAGTTGATCACCTTGGCCATCCATGTGGATAACCGCTCACGTGAACGACGCAGGGAGAGAGGTAGCAGACAGTCCTCCTCGCTCTCCCCCATCCTTCTCTCCCTCCCCTCAGTAGGCCCGACTCTGGCCCCTCAGTTGTTTATTCCAACCCTGTCCCCAAGTCCTCACTACCTCCCAGTGAAGAGCCCATGCAGCTCGGTCGGGCTTGTCTTTCCCCAGCGGAACGTCAGAGGAGAATGCTAGCTGGAGAGTGTATCTATTGTAAAAAGGGCCACTTCCTTGCTGGTTGTCCCCATTGGCCAAAAGAGGAGGCTCACCAGTAGCAGCAGGGATTCTGGTGGGCCCAACCTCCTCCCATTCAACCCCCCGCTTCAGAATGCAGCTTGAGGCAATGCTCTGTTGGGACCGACAATCCCTGCCCCTACGCGCACTGATGGATTCTGGAGCTGACGAAAGCTTCCTGGACTCAAAGCTGGCAGCACAAGCTGGTATTCTCAGTGTACCCCTGACAGCCCCGCTGGATGCCATTGCTCTCAATGGTGAGTTTTTTGCCCGTGTCACTCATCGCACCGAACCTCTGCAACTTATTATCTCTGGCACCCATCATGAGTTTTTTCAGTTTAATTTGATCTCCTCTCCCCTCACACCCATAGTTCTTGGCCATTCCTGGTTAAAGGTTCATAATCCTCACTTTGATTGGTCAGCCAACAAACTAGTCAGCGGAAGCTCCCATTGCCACTCACTTTGTCTGCAGTCAGCCCTTGCCCCTGTAGAGGCCACTGTTCCTCCTTCCGAAAGCCCAGATCTGTCCTCAGTCCCACCAGTTTACCACAAAGCTCTCTCTCTGCCCCCTCATCGCCCCAATGATTGCTCCATTGACCTCCTTCCCGGGGCTCCTTTGCCTTCCAGCCGGTTATTCAATCTGTCTCGAGTGGAGAGGGAGACTATGGAAAAATATATTAACAATTCCCTGGCAGCTGGCATCATCTGCCCTTCCTCCTCCCCAGTTGGAGCAGGTTTCTTTTTTGTCTCCAAAAAGGATCATTCCCTCAGGCCGTGTATCGATTACCGTGGACTCAACGCCATTACAGTAAAGAACAAATACCCCTTACCACTCATCTCCTCTGCCTTTGAGCCCATTCAGGAAGCTACCATCTTCTCCAAGCTGGATCTCAGGAATGCATGCCACCTTGTCCGGATCTGGGAGGGAGATGAGTGGAAAACTGCCTTCAACACACCTCTGGGACATTTTGAAAATTTAGTTATGCTGTTTGGCCTCACCAATGCCCCAGCCGTCTTCCAGGCCCTTGTCAATGATGTGTGGCGGGATTTCCTTAACCGTTCTGTTTTTGTTTATCTGGACAACATCTTGGTCTTCTCCCGCACCCCAGAAGAGCATGTGGTGCATGTTAGACAGGAACTCCAGAGGCTCTTGGAAAATAAGCTTTTTGTGAAGGCTGAAAAGTGTGACTTTCATGTCAGTATCATCTCATTCCTGGGTTACATCCTCGAGCATGGACAGGTGCGGACAGACCCTGACAAGATCCGAGCGGTGGCTGAGTGGCCTCAACCAAGCACAGTGAAACAACTCCAGCAGTTCCTTGGGTTTGCAAACTTTTGTTGTCGCTTTATTTGGGACTTCAATCAGGTGGCTGCACCTCTCACCAAGCTCACTTCCCCTTCAACTCCCTTTTCCTGGTCTCCAGAAGCTGAAGAGGCATTTTTGGAGCTTAAGAGGCGCTTCATTTCTGCCCCTGTGTTGATCCACCCTTGTCCTGAACGCCAATTCGTTGTGGAGGTAGACGCATCCAACACTGGAATTGGAGCCGTCCTCTCCTAACGCTCCCCCTCTGACCAAAAGTTGCACCCATGTGCCTTCTTCTCCCGTCGGCTATCTGCAGCAGAAAGAAACTATGACATGGGAAATCGAGAGTTGCTGGCTGTCAAACTTGCCCTTGAGGAATGGAGGCACTGGCTGGAGGGAGCCAAGCAGCCATTCATTGTCTGGACTGACCATAAAAATCTGGCGTACATTCAGACAGCCAAACGCCTAAATTCTCGACAGGCCCACTGGGCTCTGTTCTTTGGTAGATTTTCCTTCACCCTCATCTATCGTCCAGGTTCCTGTAACCTTAAACCAGATCCTCTCTCCTGCCAGTTCTCTCCAGAAGAGGCTCCCTCCAGCTCAGACACCATCCTCCCATCAACCTGTGTAGTGGCAGCAGTGACGTGGGAGATCGAGTTCCTGGTGAAAGGCGCACAACGAGATCAACCCGATCCAGGTAACAGACCCACTAACTGTCCCTTTGTGCCTGAGTCTGTCCATTCCCAGGTCCTGCAGTGGGCACACACCTCCAGGTTCACCTGTCACCCCGGGGTCAATAGAACTTTGTTCCTGCTGAGGCAGCGTTTCTGGAGGCCCTCCATGATTGCTGACACTTGTGCCTTTGTTGCCGCCTGTGAAGTCTGTGTCCACTCTAAGGCATCCCATCACCCATCCGCTGGTCTCATCCGCCCACTGCTGGTTCCGGGCTGTCCATGGTCCCACATAGCTTTGGACTTCATCACCGGTCTCCCTCTGTCTCACGGTAAAACCACCTGTTACACCCCGGTCTAGGGGTGTGGGTGCGTAACATAAGGACACACAGGAACATGAGTATAAATGTACAGGTGAGCAATTTCTTGCTACACACTTCAAAAACACACATGATATAATATGGCACACAAATGGAGCAATTGCGTCAGGGTGAACCCAGGCCAAAACAGCAAACAAAAAGCAACCTGTCTACCGACCGGCGATATAACTAATTCCTAACGAAAACAAAAGAAACAAAAATACAATACTAGGCCTAACTCCCTAGGCTAAAGAAAAACAGGAGAAAACAGATACAACAGAAATAGCAGCTCACCCCTACACTCCGTGCAAACAATAATATGAAATCGTGACTATTTACAATATATACAAACGAATCAGTTGGCCCTAAGGCGCTGGTCTTAACACAAAAATACAATATTTAGCAAGGCAAGCTAAATACGTACATACACACACAAGTAGTCACACACAAGAAAACACTTATAACACGATCAAAGAAACGATGCGCTGCTGCCATGTCAGAGAGTGGTCTCCCGGCCTCCGTGTGGCCGGCATTATGAAGGCCGAGCCCCTTGCCCAGCCAATCTGGCAGCGGTGACGTCACACACGTTATCCAATAGGCGACCATTGACACTGAAGGCTGAGCCCCTTGCTCAGCCAATCCAGCCGGAGCAACGACACAATGGTTTAGCAAATCACCTGCACAGCTGTTAACATAAAACACACAATCTCTGGAAAAAGGAGAGGTCTAACTCTCCACTAAACATTATGATCAAATCCATAACCCACATAGACATAAACACATACACATAATAAACACAAAGATCATAATGCACACATACATATAATAAATACACAGGCGGTCGGGGGACGTATCACACCATACTCACCATAGTAGACAGATTTTCCAAAGCTGTTCATTTTGTTGCTCTCCCCAAAATCCCCACAGCCCTAGAAACAGCTGATCTCCTTGTGTCCCACGTCTTCCGCCTCCATGGAATCCCCAGTGATGTTGTGTCGGATCATGGCCCCCAGTTCATATCCAAAGTGTGGAAGGCTTTTTTTCAAGCTTTGGGAGCAACTGTAAGTCTGTCTTCAGGTTATCACCCACAGATCAACGGTCAAACAGAGTGGGCCAACCAGGACCTGGAAGCAGCACTCTGTTGTGTAGCGTTCCAGAACCCCTCTTCCTGGAGTACTCACTTGCCTTGGGTCGAGTACGCACACAACTCCCAGTCCAGCGCAGCCACGGGTATGTCACCATTTGAATGTGTAATGGGTTACCAACCACCCTTGTTTCCAGCTTTGAAGGACGACATCTCTGTCCCGTCCGTTCAAGCCCATCTCCGTCGTTGCCGTAAGGTGTGGAAGGATGCCCGTGCTGCCTTACTTTGCTCTGCTGACCGCAACAAACATCTGGCTGACCGCCATCGAACACCAGCCCCAGACTATCAACCAGGTCAGAGTGTTTGGTTAGCTTCCAAAAATCTCCCGTTGAAGACCAGTTCCAGTTTACTGTTGCAGATCTCACTGAAGCAGGGGCGATTGCTCTGAGGCAACAAGGGAGGCTGAACTTTTACGTTAAAATAAGAATTTACATTGCATTAAACGTGCAATCAGCTGTTTATCACCAGTTTTCAAATGCGACCTCCCTGTCATACATTCTTGTGTCAGCGCAGTGGATGAGGAGCCTCCAAGCATTCCTATGAGACAGTGCTGAGCAGGTTTTTTTCTGCAGCAAACTGAGTAGGTCATTGGCTAAATGCACCAAAATCATCACTTCCAGGGAGGCTCAGCTTCCCTGGGACCTAATGGAGCGGTAGGCGGGAGAGGACACTCAATATAGCTAATTTTCACCATTTGTACAGTACAGCTTAGCTGTTTAAACCCATCTGAAAATCTTTGAGGTGCGTTTTGCTGTGGTTCTATGGCATGAGTGTGGTTGAAAAACGGCTTCAATTAAATGTTCCATTTATAAGTTATTGCTTACAATATGACAAATTTTATAATGTAAACTTAAAGTGAGCTTCCCCTGTTTGAAAGATCAGCAGCTGCCACTGCACTGAAGGATTGGGTAATCAAGCTATAAAGTCAAAATCAAAAGGGGCAAGGTTAAAAAAAACATATATATTAATGTATATATAAATAATATTAACAAAAAATTAATATATGAGCATCAGGACATTAGTGATTTAACAGAGACTGAACGGCATAGTTACATCAAACAGAATTATGCTGAGATGATTGTACAGTGTCAACCAGAGTATTTAACCAAGTCATTTAAAAGTGCTTGAGGAAGCAAAAACTAAAAGCCTGAGGCAGAGCAAGCTAATGATGCAAGCCACCTACAGCCAGCATTAGTATGCTAAACCTCGAGTCCCAAAACAGTAACTAAATTAATGTTACAGTCCGTGGGGCTTACCAGCCAGGAAGTTCAAACCTGTTGAACGTCTCCACTCTTGGGGTTGATTGTCTGGAGAAGGCGACGCCGTCGGTGCAGATTGTGCCACCATCGGCACGTCCTCCATAGCATCACTGGGGTGACCTGGAGAAGGGCGGCGATCCAAAAACCCCTCCACGTCAGTTAGTGAAGAGTGAGTGTCGTGTCTAGTTTTAATCTTCAGAGTGGCAGGGTACAGCAGGATAGCATCGTTGCCCTTTTCACATGCAATAGCCATTGAATGAACTGTGGCGTCTAGCTGTGGAATTACTGAAGTCAGTTGTGAACCAGAGCACTTGGTTGCTGACTTAGGGTGAGTGTTTCCTTGCCTTCCGGAGAATTGATTGCCGTATGGAGAAGCGTAGACAGCCTGTGGTCGATCTCTTTCTTTCGGGGAGCCAACGCGGTAGATCCTGTGGGTGCGCTCAATTTTAGCGTTAGGAACACTGAATGTGGGACCACAGGATGCAGACTCAGTACACAGACTTGAATGTGAATCACAGTTTATTGTGCTAAAGAAAGCCAGTGAGGGGGGGGCTGAGGGCCAACGTGGAGCCAGGGTGTGGGGTTTCCAGGACAGCAGATGAATCACTGGAGCAGAGTTGATAGAAGTCAGGAAGAGAGCCGGAGGACAGGGTACAGGAACTAGGCACAGGAGAGAAACAGGTCAGTTCCGGGCAGGGGGTGAAAGTAAGCCGGTACTAAAAGATTCAGCGGCGGTACGCAGTACCAGGAAGATGGGAGAGCGGCTGCCTGCTATAAAGCCCTCATTCAGAACCAGTCACAACCGCACTCTGGGTCAGAAAATAGATCCGCTAGCAATATGCAGTCTTGGAAACTACTTTTGTCTGTTTAAAATTCCTTTCAACTCATTCCGAATTGTTTCTGAACTGTCCATGCTGTGTTTTAGTTCATGCCGGACGGAGCCTTAGCCGGCTCTTGCCCTGCTTCTCTCCCTGCTTCTCTCCCTGCTTCTCTCCCCCTCCCCTCGGAGAGAGCACGGCGGTCTCCTCTCCGCCTAGCCTTTGAAATGTGTACCACACGTGTAATGTCTTTACGTTCGTTGCAAAGTGTCCCAATTAAAATCAGTGGGAGAATAAATACTTGTGTTTCGTGCTATTTTGTTCAATTTCAACAAACAGAATAGCTCGAAAAAGAGACTGCTTCTCAGCTAACGACCGGAGATTTCACTCAGCAGTATGTAAGTGCGCATGCACGTCTACTTCCGAAACACAGCGGTTGCTATGGAGATCAGTGCGTTTGATTTATTGCACTGGGATGTTTTCCACAACTGGTGCACAGACGTCAAGAGACGGCGCTTGCGCCGGGACAGGACGAACAATAAATTACACCAACGAAATTCCACACATTCTTACTGCTCACCGCCATTCTGAGGAGGATAACTACTTTAGACCTTTGTGGAAAATCTTTTAGGTGATGTGTTTTGATGAGGGGTAGTTCCACTTTGAGTTTTGGTTGTGACCTCATGATCTGTTCTTAGAGACTTGTATTCTGGATGTTTATCAATGTTTCAATTAAAAGAAATAGTTAACCATATTGTCAAGTGTTTTTAATTCCTGCCTTTCCATAGGCCTACAGGTAGGCAGCCTACAGTAAAATATTGAAATATTTTTATTTGTTTGGGTTTTGACTTTGCTATTTTAAAATGCATGAAGTGAGAGAGAGAGAGAGGAAGGTTTTGGTAATAGTACCGGCAAGAATTTAAAACTACTTTCACCTCTGGTTCCGGGATCAAAAAATACAAAACTAATCACAAAGTAGCCTGATGTTTACGACAAGAGGGTAACGGACGATCTGGTGAGGAGTGGAAGAATGAACTGGTGTTTTATCCTGCAGCAGTGTAGGTGGCTTGATTGTGAGATGTGGAACAGGTGAGTGTTTACAGCAGGTGTGAGTCTGATCCCAGTAGACCTCCTGACTCCGCCCTAGCTCCAGACAGACACAGACACAGACACACCCACAAAAGGAAGGGGAACAAGGGGAAACACAGGGAGAAGACACAGGACTGTGACATTCAGGTTTCATGTGCTTCAGAGCGGGGAACCATACCGGGATTATTCCATTCAGAAACTGCACTGGGGCATCCCTCTCCTTGTTTCCCGGTAAGCCAGAAACCTGAATGTTACATCTCCTATTACGGTCTTCCTAAATCCGCAATCTTTTGTTTGAAACTCAGCAACTTATCTTGTGTGTCAGAGAGGACTGCAGAGACGTTCTCTGTGTTATTTTTCAGGGTAGCGAGCTCCCCTTCAGCCAAAATAATCCTCGTAGTCACCGATGCTGGCTCTGTCTGCACCGCATCAAGCTTGTTAGCCACCTCTTGCATGCTAGCTTCCAGCTCCTCACGCAGCAAAGCTCTTACAACTTACTTACAACAGTGATGGAATTAATATCTTCGTCTTTGGAGTTTTAGCTGTTGTTCCCTGCAAATCCAGCATTTTAATCACTTGTCGATGAACTGACCACAACAAAAAGCTTGTTTGGCGTGAAATGACTTAAATACGAGATAATAATGGGATGTTGTTCGAGAGCTCACAACTCAGACAGCCATTAGGTCCAAGTGAATACCGGAAGTACAAATGTACTTATATCAAAATATATCTGAAGTACCAAAAGTAAAGGTAGGCTGCTCATTATGCATACTTGAAGGTGCAGTGTGCATGAGTTAGTGGCATCTAGTGGTGAGGTCGCACAACTAAAACATCTCCTGTATGCCAAGCTTGTGGGACAGGAACAAGGACAGGGACAGGGCTTTGGCCCGTCACATCTGGCCTGCCAAAGCTTTCCATCTGCAGACTATTAATAAATTTTAAAAAAAGAAATATAGGCAAGAAATATATTACAGTATTCTTCTTGTTGATCGCCCAAAACAGTTTAGATGGAAATAATTATTATGAATGATTTACCATCCCCAAGTATATGCGTTAGACCTTTAAGTACTTAAAGCAGATATTACTATTAGCTTACTTTTAGTGGCAGTCATGTGCCAGGTTCAGAAAGCTTGCTAGAAAAACATTGAAATATTACAAAGGGAAAAAAGCAGCAACCATGAGAAACATATTAAAAACATAAGGAAAATTTGCCTTTCTCTCTCTCATCCCACACAAATATAAACCACAGTGATCAGCTTACCTCTGTCCTTGTTTATATCTTCAATCCTGACAATTGTGCCACTATAATGCAGGAATTTTGCAGTTTGCAGGTGGTTGATTTACCCATATTTTGCTGGTTGGATGGTGTGGGTTGGAGTGTGAAGCTGTGAAGCTGAAACAAATTCCTGTCTTTTATAAATGCGATGCTGTTTGGGACATATCTTCATGCAAGTAAATATGGGGAGCCATTTGTAAAGTGTCTCACACTGAAATGAACATTTTGCCATATTAAGCTTCAAACAACATTTAAAAAAGTGGTGTGAATTTTTTAAAGTCACTTTTTACATTTACAGCAATATTTGAAATATGTTAAATATAATGCCACAGTTAAATCTAAATATTAAATGTTAAATCTAAATCTAAATGTTAAATCTTCTTCGTCTTTCCCTTCAGGGGTCGCCATAGGGGATCATCTGCTTCCCTTCATGGTCTTCGACCAACGGTCCTCCAATTTCCACCGGTATCCTACTGGTCAACAGCGCCGGAGGCGGTGGTTGTTAACCTAGGCCTTGACCGATCTGGTATGGCAGACATGTTTGTTTTCCACATCATTTTTATGCTGGATGCCCTTCCTGACGCAGCCCTCATCATTTATCCAGGCTTGGGACCGGCATAGGGAGTACACAGAAAGTGCCCCACCAATGGCTCTAATCTAAATCTAAATGTTAAATGTTAAATCTAAATCTAAATGTTAAATGTGAGATCTAAATCTAAATGTATGTTAAATCTAAATGTTAAATCTAAATCTAAGTATAAATATTAAATCTAAATCTAAATGTTAAATCTAAATGTTAAATGTTAAATCTAATTTTGCTCGGTGAAACTAAATATTTAGCTAATATGCAAATGCACGCCCGGGTGGTCAGCCTGTGTTTATAGCATCAAATAACGAATTAAAACCAAACTAATCAGAGAAACTGAACACTTGAACATACATCAGCATGATAAGAGCTACCTAAAATGACAGAAACATGGTGGGGGAAATTCTATTTGACGTGTACTTTGAGTTTTTAGTGTCCCATCTGCTAACATGGATGGCGTGGAATTTATGGGTACACTCCACTGTCTGTCATTTTCTCCATGCTCTCCTTGCTTACCAACATATCGGGCGATTTAGCTGCAAAAAAAAGGGAAGGGACGTTTTGGCCACAATTCAGAATTTCAGCAGTGCATCGTTGGCGACAGGGACAGCGACAGTATCCACCATAGAGCCACCACAGCACTTGGTAAGTTTGTTTTCTAACTCACGTAGCATAAGACACTTAACATTTAGATTTACATTTAGATTTAACATTTAGATTTAGATTTAACATTTAATATTTAGATTTAACTGTGATTATATTTGACATATTTCAAATATTGCTGTAAATGTGGTAAAAAGTGACTTTAAATAATTCACATCACTTTTTTAAACATTTGAAGCTAAATGTGGCAAAATGTTGCTGTTAATTTCAGTGTGAGCCACTTTACAAACAGCACCCCTTAAGTAAAGGGACAAACTCATGGTCAGGTGATGATACTGAAGCAACCCACATCAACAATAATTGTACTGTTTGGGGAAACTAAAAAAAACAAGTATGCAGAATACAAATAATGAGACATTTTGCTAATCACACAGCTGACCAGTCAATTGGAGTAGAGTGACAGCGTGGTGCAGAGAGTCAGAGAAAGAACGGAGTTTCTCCTCTCAGCTTCACAGTGCCTGAATTGACAAATACTGAAATGTTAAATTGTGGAAAGTCACTTCTTTAGACTTATACTGTCTACTGTGTTTATGTGTCAGTTTTAGTCACTCTTTGGATGGAATTATTAATAAATAAGAGGATGCATCGCTCCTCGCTGTGCTTTTGTCATTATTACCAGGGGCAGATGTTGTGTTTTGGGAGCCTGGGGACAAACTGTCTTGCTATATTTTCACCATTTAACTGAGAATGTTAGTAGGCTACTGGCAGCTATAGAAGTACTTAAAACATTTTTCTTCAGTAAAAGTAATAAAAGCACACAGCAAAAGTTAAAGTTAAATACCTGCATTCAGGTCAGGTATTATTAGCACAATGTATTTAAATCTACTTAGTCTGCTCAAGGTGGAGCTTTTAATAGTTATATTCTTTATTCGGATCCCCATTAGCTTCCACAAAGTGGTCACTAGTCCTCCTCGGGTCCACTAACAAAACAACATTAAAAGTACATCAATTTAAAATCACACAAAGCCACTGAGACAATATAATTCAATATCAACCCAAAATTAGGACAAAAACAGAGTAAGAAAACAAAATTGTCACAAACTCACCCCACCAAGTAAATAAAATAAAATAAGATAAAATACAATAAATTAAAATTCACAAAAATGTTCCAGAACTACCAAAATTTACATGTGATTCATTAATTTTAGTTTTAGTGACTTCTTGAAGGAATATCTATTTTTAATCTGTCTAATGCTGGTAGGGAGCACATTCCAAACTGAGATGCCTCTATAAAGAACAGTTTTCATCATAAAATTTGTTCGTGGACTTGGTGCCACTAGAAGACCAGTGCTCACCTGACATATCACAAACCAATGACAAAAAACACTATTTGCTAGTTTATTACTAAAGAACTAAGGTGTACTTTTCAAGATGACAGTATGCATCAATAACAAAAGATTAGATTTTAGTTTAGCCTCCACAGTCAGCCAATATAGTCGATTATGCATCTCACACACACTGGCACAGAAAGAACAACAAATTCTCAAACTAATCTGGCTGCTCTGTTCTGTACAGGTTGAAGCTTTTTAAGGTGTTGTTGAGCAGCACTTGAACAGATGACTGGGCAGTACTCCAGGTGTGACCGAACAGCATCATTGATAACAGAAGGTGGAACATAACCAGAACATTTCCTTGACATGGCAATGCCCTTTCTCATCATGGACACAATATGAGCGATCTGGTCAGACAAAGACAGTAAGCTGTAAATTCTCACTCAGCTCTCCTAACGTTGGTGATGCACAGAACAAAGTGGCAAATACGTTTGGCTTTTTGATGACTTCAGTGACCTCATATCCTCATGAAAATTGATGCACAGGTCAAGAATGGCGAGCTCTTGCATCTGATAGGGGCGTCACCCATGGGGGGGACAAAATGCTTCTATAGCGCCCCCTTGAATTTTTCAAAAAACTCTCCCCATAGGGTTTTCTTTTTTTTGGAGTAGGAAGATGAAAATTGGTACACACCAGTGGCGATTGCTCTAAGACTGCAAGGGAAGCTCAGCTTCCCCTAAAATGTCAAAAAATAAGTGGTCAAATATGTACTGTTGTGTTTACATTTCATTGACTAAATATGCGCTAGAACGCGTTCAACTTTTGTTCAGAATCAGCTACTTATCACAGGTCACTGACACGACTTTTTTCTCATTCATTCCCGTAGTGTCGCAGTGCATTAAACAGTGTAGAAGCTCAGCGTCCAAAGACTTCAATAGGGAAGCACAGAGTGGGTTGTTCCACTGCAGCGAAACAAGACAGTCATTGAATAAATGCTTGGCTTTGTCCCGCCCATCGGACGCTCAGCGTCTCTGGGGGTCTATGGGGCAGTGGGCTGGCCTCGGCTGGCCTGGACGCTGGGCTTCTGCATGATGATTGGATGATCTGTCTGAGGCTGAATCCCTTTTTAATTGACAGCGAAATGAGCGAATCATCGATCTTGAAATATAAACCACCACCGGAGCGATTTTCAAGTTTCATTCCGTTGTTCCAAGTTGATGTGGAGACTTTTCCAATCCTCTTAGTGACTTTTTCTGTGTTAAAAACAACTAGCGACAAATCTAGCATCTTTTTCTGGTGTTATTGGAGACTGTACTCGTGTTTGGAGACTCTGACTCCTGTCGCTCTGCAGTTACTGTCCCCAACGAGCAGCGGGTGCTGCTGTGAGCCCTCCACCATCCCAAAGCACTCACAGGTGGTCACACTAGCAGCCCCAGCTAGCGAGCGAGCTAGCAAGCTGCACATAATGGCAGACAATTTGAATTTAGAGTTAAACAGCAGGGCAGATCAACAGATTGATTTGGTGCAAGGGAAAAGTAACAGTTCTTTTCACCTATCTGAAAATCTTTGAGGTGTGTTTTGCTGTGGTTCTATGGCATGAGTGTGGTGGAAAAACAGCTTCAATTAAATGCTCCTCTTATAAGTTACTGCCTCGCTACAACATGACAACTTTTATGATATAAACTTAAAGTGAGCTTCCCCTGTTTGAAAGACCAGCAACCGCCACTGGTACACACATGTATGTTGTCCAGACGCACATAAAAGTCTCTGGCACCAATGGTCTACTCCAAACAGGAAGTCGGCCATTTTGATTTTGACTTGTCATTTTGGCATGGTTTCCACATGTTGTATTTTAACAAATTAGTCCTAGGGATTTCATCCAATCGACTTCAAATTTTTTACAGATCATCCAGAGACCATGCTGATCAAAAGTTGTGCTCTGCATGTCTGTAGGTCAAAGGGCGTGGCTGCTATGGCGCTGCCATTTTTGATCCATCGCCATGCATATTCAAGCAGCTCTCTCTCCCACATAATTCATCCAAACTGCTTCAAAATTTCTGTACATGATAAGAGCCGCGCCCTCAATGCCTCCATGTGCTCATATGCAATCTTGCTCATGCGATCCCTTGTGGAAGCAGGAAATGCCCTATTATATGTAGTAGGTCGAAAATGCTACATGTTGCAGGATGCCGCCACAGCAGTGGCGACTTTTCATCCTTCGCCACTGAACATCAACTTGGTATAAATCCTTCATGCATTGTCCGATTTGCTAGAAATTTGACATGTGTGATGAGGGTCCACCCCTGAATGCACCTGGCCACATCTGGTTACACTTGTAGCGCCACCTGGTGGATGAATGAAACACTGCATTTTTTTTACGCTTCTGCCAGGTTTTTTTTCCCTTCTGGCTTCACGCCACAGACCCCCCTTTCATAACTGCTTGCAGTTCTAGTTATTATTGTTATTTTCTATTTTTATTTTTCTCCCGGTAAAAGTGGTGCTGCAGGCTAAACCATGTAAGGGAGGGTGGTGCAATTTGGAGGGTTGGTCCAGACCCCTGCACGTACCTCAGACATAAAAATTGACATATGTCCGCCAGCAGGGGGCGCTATAACCAAGGTCAACACGTTTGGGGCTATAACTCCCACACCGTATGTCGCACATTCAAAAACCTCATATCCACAGATTCCCTGAGAAGGGATGAATCACCTGGACTGGGCCACGCCCATTTCCGCCTCTAATTTTATTTGGCTAAATTGCCAAAACTGGAAAACCTACTTTTTGCAACTCTTCCTTGGGGTTTTGTCCCATCAGTGTGAAACTTGGCAGGTACAGTCTTTAGCTGGAGCTGATCTAATGTTATTAAAATAATTTTGTTTGGTCAAAATATGTGCAAATTATTAACAAATAATTTTTTCTTGCTAGCTGTTAAAACGCGAACTGTTGCGTATCTCGGTCAAACTAAATGTTAACAACACCAAATCTTTGGTTGGCATGTGACTGTGAGGTTAGGATCAAAATTTTACTAATGTTGGCCACTAGGGGGCGCTGTAAATATAGGAAATTTATATCTCTTAAATGGCTACACCGATTCTTACGAGATTTGGTGAGTATGATGCTGGGTCACTGCTGAGGCCATATCTTGAAGTTAGTCACGACTGGTCAAAGTGGGCATGGCTTATTACAAGATAAATGTTGTTTTTTTATTTTTATACTGAGGGCTGTCAAATTCACCGGGTATATATAGAATAGCACACAAACCACCCATACCAAAAATTATGTGTCTACTCCACTAGGTGGCGCTATAACGGAGGCAAATGCATTTTGGCCTGTAACTTCCACATTTTAAATCACATCTTCATAAACTTTATATCCATGTGTTCCCGAAATACCGTCGCATCTTCTGACATAGTCCACGCCCACTCCCACTGCATATTTCTCTTTGTAAGTCACTATACATCAAAAACCTACTTTTTCGAACTCCTCCTAGCGTTTAAGCTAAATCTGTATGAAACTTTGCACATACAATCTCCAGACAAGCCTGATCAAAAGTTATCAAAAGAATTTTGCTATTCCAAAAAATACGGTAGTTATAAATAAACATTTTTTTTTTCTGCTAGCTAAAGAACACATACCATTGCATATTTTTGTCAAAGTAAAAGCTATTGACGTCAAACTCAAGTCACTTCTTTCAGAGGTCAACCAGAGGCTCTGTGCCAAATTTGGCGTAAATCGGCCAATAGGGGGCGCTATAAACAGAAAAATATCAAGTGACATCAAAGTTGATCGGATTCGCACAAAATTTGGTGAGCGTGATGTGGAGTCACTCCTGAGGCCAGCCGTAAAGCTTAGTGATGTTTGGTCGGGCCGACTTCCAAGGGCTCCGCGACACCAGGGGGCCGAGTCGCACAGGGAGGCTTGGCCCCCGTTTATAACTGCTTGCAGTTCTAGATATTATTATTCTTCTTCCTACAAATGAATTGCCTTTTTGGGAGCCTTAACATACCCGAAAACTCATGAAACTTTGCACACATCTCAGAACTGGTAAAAAATTTGATATTTTAAGTGTCTCGTGCACGGGTTCCAAAAAATGGCTCAGTAGCGCCCCCTACAAATGTTTGAGGAAACAGCCACTGAAGCTAGTTTAACCTACATGTATTAAACTTGGCAGGCTTATGTAACCCTCTGAGATGTACAAAAAAGCCTCTGGAGGCACGCTCTAAACCCAACAGGAAGTCAGCCATTTTGAATTTACTGTGTAATTTTGATGCATTTTTGGCCATTTCCAGGGGTCATAAATGAACGAACTAGTCCTAAAGATTTCATCCAATTGACTTCAAACCTTAGTTTGTCCCATCCCAAGACCTTGAAGATGAAAAGATATCAAAAGCTTGAGTTTTTGTCAATGCGTGTGACCGTAGGATGGTGTCAAAGTTAGGGGTCTCGCCACTAAACAGGAAGTAGTTTATAACTCCAGCATACATGGTCCAATCTTGCCCAAACTTCACAGGATTGATGCCAGTCTCATCCTGACCACATCTACATGTCAAAAACTAGCGATAAACATAGCGCCCCCTACTGGCAACGGGAAATGTCATGTTTTAGACTTTATTGTACATCTCCTACAGAATTGACCAGATCCATCTTAAACTTGGTCAAAAAAGTCATAAGACATTGATGAAACTTTATTGTGGAAACTGTGAGTTTTCATCGAAGGGCGTGGACACGGCCTGGCGGCGAACTTTGATGTTTCGTCGTGATGATAAACGTTGCTGTAACTTGACTCCACATGGGAATACCTTGCCAAAACTTGACACATATGATGACAGTCCAGCCCTGAACACATCTAAAGAGGAATTTTGGATCACCGTCATAGCGCCACCTTCTGGCAACAGAAAGTTACTTTGTTCATTCTTTGATGTCCCTCTTCTAACAGGTTACTCAGACCCACCTCAAACTTGCTGGTCTAAGTCCTTAGACCTTGATGATACTTAAAAATGAAGCTTTTGAGTTTTCATCAAACGCTGTCACCGTGGCGCCGCCTTGTTCGCCATCAAACACGATGTTGTTTTGAAGGGACAAGGGATGCTTGAAAACTCACCAAACGTGGCATACACATCACAGGTCACAAGTCCTGTTGTCTGATGTGATTTTTGTGCTTTGATGCACCAAGATGGCTCAATAGCGCCCCCTACAATATTTCAATTAAGTAGCCCCCAAAGCTGGTTTGACCTGCATGTATGAAACTTGGTAGGCACCTGTAACACTCCATCACGTACAAAAAAGCCTCTTGGAGTCATGCTCCAAACCCAACAGGAAGTCGGCCATTTTGAATTTCGTGGTCATTTTTGTCATTGCACACGTGTTGTAATTTAACGAACTTGTCCTACAGATTTAATCAGAATTGCTCCAAACTTGTGTTTATGTGAGCCTGACTACATTGTGACCAAAAGTTATTACAGGATCAACCAAATGTTGAATGGTGTGCCCGCTGCGGAGTGTTGAATTTTGAGGTCTGGCCATTAAACAGGAAATTGGAGTACTTTGGAGTAAATGGTCCGATGTCCACAAAACTTCACATGATTCATAGTCCCACCCTGAACACATTTATATAACGATATACATTGATAGTCATAGCGCCACCTAGTGACAAAAGCAAGTACTTCTTATCAGACACTTATCTTTGGATTAACCTGAAATTTCAATGCTGTGGTCTATATTTCATGTACACAAACATGACATATCATTAGGGTATACGCGTGCTGCAGAGGGTTTAATTTTGATGTCTTGCCATGAAACAGGAAATTGCTCTAACTTTGGAGTAAATGGTCCAATGTCCACCAAACTTCACATGATTCATATTCGTCCCACCCAGAAAACATTTATATGACAATATACCGTGATAGTCATAGCGCCACCTAGTGACAAAAGCAAGTACTTCTTATCAGACACTTATCTTTGGATTAACCTGAAATTTCAATGCTGTGGTTTATAATTGATGTACACAAACATGATATAACATGAGTGTCTACGTGTGCTGCAGAGGGTTTAATTTTGATGTCTCACCATGAAACAGGAAATTGCTATAACATTGGTGTAAATGGTCTGATCTCCATCAATCTTCAGATGAATCATATTAGTCCTAGCCTGAAACATTTATATGACCATATTTCCTAATACTCATAGTGCCACCTAGTGGTGACAGGAAGTAGGTCTCATCAGACACTTATCTTTTGATTTATCTGAAAGTTTAATGGTGTGGTGTATGTTTGATGTATAAAAACATGTATAATTAAGGCGCTCTCCAGCTCCCTCTAGTGGAAAGAGGAAGTGATACAAAATGTGAATTATGTGTATCAAGGATATGCCAAGTCACTCCTGTATGCGATGTATAACTTTGACAGAAATGAACTGACGTGTCAGAAGGCGTCATGCCAGCCCCCTCGAGTTGTGTGAAGGTGCGAGGGTCCGTTCATCGTTGCTTGCAGCTTTAATTATTATTATTATTATTATTCTTTACCAGACTTTGTGCCCCAATTTCACCCCTTTCCCAAATTTCAAAATGCTTCTAACTTTCCACATTCATCCGGCCACATCCGAAATTCGATATTTTTGGGTGGTTGCACATGGTCGATGCAAAATGCCGAAATAGCGCCCCCCTACAAATGTTCAAAAACCCCTCCCTATTGGGGTTAGTTTGTCGTAGGCAAACGAAATTTGGTACACACATGTATCATACCCAGACGCACAAAAAAAGTCTCTTAATGTCATGGTAAAATCCCAACAGGAAGTCGGCCATTTTGTTTTTAATTTTTTTGTTATGATGATTTCCACAAGTTAAATTTGAACGAACACCTCCTAGGGATTTTGTCCGATCGACTTCAAGTTTGGTACAGATCATTCTGAGAACATGCTGATCAAAAGTTATTAAAAGCTTTTCTCTTTGTCAAGGGGCGTGTCTGCTAGGCCGTGAGAAATTTTGGCGACTTTTCGATTTCTTGCCATCGAATTTCACATGGCTCTCCCACCCACATACTTGATCTCAGCAGCTTCAAACTTGCTGAACATGATGATGGCTCCGCCCCGAACGGCCAGATATGTTAATATCCCACCTTACTCATATTGCCCCCCGGTGGTGACAGGAAGTGACCAGTTTTTACTCTAACATGTACCAATGACACAAACTTGACCGCATCAACTTCATTTCACTTCTAATGCATGCAGAACAAGTTGGTGAAGGTACCTTATGAACGCTGGGAAGCTACGTCTAATGGTGTCCATGTGGCGGCGTGGCAACTATCGATCCCTCGCCACTAAATACGTTTGGCAATTTGATGGCTTCAACGACCTCATCTCCTCATGAAAATTGATACACAGGTCAAGAATGGCGAGCTCTTACATCTGATAGGGGCGTCAACCATGGGGGGGGGGGGGACAAAATGCCTCTATAGCGCCCCCTTGAAATTTTCAAAAACCCCTCCCCATAGGGTTTTTTTTGAAGTTGGAACATGAAAATTGGCACACATGTGTATGTTGTCCAGACGCACATAAAAGTCTCTGGCACCAATGGTCTACTCCAAACAGGAAGACGGCTATTTTGATTTTGACTTCTCATTTTGGCGTGATTTCCACGTTGTATTTTAACAAACTCCTACTGATTTTGTCCAATAAACTTCAGATTTCTTACAGATCATCCTGACACCATGCTGATCAAAAGTTATTAAAAGCTTTCCTCTATGTCAAGGGGCGTGGCCGCGATGGCGTCTCCCTCGCCACCAAATACGTTTGGCTTTTTGATGACTTCATTGACCTCATATCCTCATAAACATTGATGCACAGGCCAAGAATGGCGAGCTCTTGCATCTGATAGGGGCGTCACCCATGGGGGGGATAAAATGCCTCTATAGCGCCCCCTTGAAATTTTCAACAACCCCTCCCCATAGGGTTTTTTTTGGAGTTGGAACATGAAAATTGGTACACATGTGTATGTTGTCCAGACGCACATGAAAGTCTCTGGCACCAATGGTCTACTCCAAACAGGAAGTCGGCCATTTTGATTTTGACTTGTCATTTTGGCGTGATTTCCACATGTTGTATTTTAACAAACTAGTCCTAGGGATTTCATCCAATCGATTTCAAATTTTTTACAGATCATCCAGAGACCATGCTGATCAAAAGTTGTGCTCTGCATGTCTGTAGGTCAAAGGGCGTGGCTGCTATGATGCTGCCATTTTTGATCCATCGCCATGCATATTCAAGCAGCTCTCTCTCCCACATAATTCATCCAAACTGCTTCAAAATTTCTGTATAACAGCCCCGCCCTCAACGCCTCCATGTGCTCATATGCAATCTTGCTCATGCGATCCCTTGTGGAAGCAGGAAATGCCCTATTATATGTAGTAGGTCGAAAATGCTACATGTATATTTTTTTATTGAAACAGACACCCCCTAATTTTTTTGTTAAATATTTGAACTAATCTAACTCAAATTACATAGTTTTGACATCAGGTCAATCCCATAATATATCAGTAGATGGCACTGTAACGCCACTGTGAAGCCATTAGGGAGACTCGAGATATGTGCTCTGCTCATGCGCAGCTCAGTATTAAACGAGCACTGACTGGAGCAAGACACTAACGTTCGGTCCTCTCTGTTATTGATCCACAGGTATGTTCAAACTTGCTTTTCTATGATCAGCTTTGCTTAATATTTAATGTTAATGCATTACAACATGTTCGGTAGATTTGTGATATGGTTTTGAGATGTATTTTGAGCACAGAGAGGTTTTTGTCAGTTTGTGTTCCAGCTGCGGCCGCCATTTTGTCTAATTAACTCCGTGAGTTTCTGTTTCCCACAATATTTTTGTAAGTGTAAGTTACAGACATTAGCTTGAGGTAACATAAGAAAACATGTGCAAACATTGTTTATGAGTTAAAGCCAGTCAGCCGCGAGTAAATTTAAGAGTCGCCATATGCAAATTAGTTTCACTTCTGGTCGCCTGTTAACAGGTCGTTGTCGCGCCATATTGTCAGACAGTTAAGTGCAAGGCTAAGACAGTGTTCTGTAAATGTTGCACAGAGGTTTTGTAACCAGTATATCCTTATAGTATGAGTGTTATTGTATTGTATGTGTTGACAGTAGGAGTGAGTGTAAGTATTTGAGTTAAGCAAATGTATGTTTTGGGTAATATTATTTTTGTACAGTTTCAGATTTGAGTGGAGCCAAGTCTTACTTCTGTGGAATATAATTTAAATTATTTTGAGTTCATGTGCACTTAATTTACTTGAGACATTATTTTTTTATATGGTTTATTGTCAATTAGATTTTTACACTGATTTTCTTTGTGTAACATATTTTAGTGTGAATGTAGAAAATGAACTTTAAAACAACAACTTTAAGAGCAGACATGACTGAAATGTAACTGAGTTTTGTGCAATATTGTCAGTATTAAACGAGCACTGACTGGAGCAAGACACTAACGTTTGGTCCTCTCTCTTATTGATCCACAGTTCCACAGATTCTTATGTTATTGGCTACACAGTGCACTCTTGCCTGTGTAACCGTTGCTGCCGGTCCAGATTTCCCTTAGGTCTGGCACCGGTAACATATACATTGACATTGTCCGATTTGCTCGAAACTTCACGTGTGATGAGGGTCCGCCCCTGGACACACCTGCACTTAGTTATACTCCTAGTGCCCCTGGTGGTTGAACAAAACATTGCACTTTTTCGCTCTTAGCAGGTTTTTTTCTCCCTTGTCGCTTCGCGCCACAGCCCCCGTGTGCCTCAGGCCCCCGCAGTTGCATGGGGGAGCGAGGGCCCGATCACAGCTGCTTGCAGCTTTAATTCAACTTTGTAACCTTAGAGTACCCTGACTTTTGAGTAGTTTTCTTTGCATTGTCCCTTTGAAGCATTTAAGATCTCAACTCATTGTCTAACCATGGGGCAGTGGTGCCCTTTACAGATCTTTTTCTCAGTGGAACATGCTTATCCAGTAGCTTCACAAATTTGTCCATTCAGTTTTTCAAAGCAATATTTGCATCATTTACCAGGCACACATCAGACCACTGCAAATCCTGAACATCATTCACAAATGAGTCTGGATTAAATCTTTTATATGACCTGTGGTGAACAATTCTGACACCAGATTTAGTCATTTTAGTTCATCTTGTTAAAGCAATCAAATTATGGTCACTGCAAACCACTGCCACTGATAATGCCCGGGACCGAAGCGCATGAAAATTTTGAAAATATGATCAATACAGGTTGAAGAATTAACACCATCTGTAGTAATGGAAATTCTTGCAGGATGAGTAACAACCTGGGTTAGATTGCGGTGGCTATAGAAATCAATTTTTTACGTAATGGACAATTTTTAGAAAACCACTCAGTGTTGAGATCACCAAGAAGGAAGATGTCCTTATTTCATCTGTCACCATATCAAGAGTTTCACATATTTTATCCAAGTAATTAACATTAGAACTGGGTGGTCTATAGCAACAACCAACTAGAGTGGGCTTACAATGTGGAAGGTGAATCTGTAGCCAAATTAATTCGATGTCAGTTGAATCAGGAGAGACTCATTTTTATGGTAAAAAATATTAACATATGAACATATGAATAAGAATGTAGAAAGTCTTTGGCGATTAGACCCTGTAGAGATGGTTTGATTTAAGAAGGGTGATGAATCCATAGTCGAATAGTGAACCTCCCCGGGGTCTAGACACTGGTGGTAGAGGTGGTGAAGATGAGATTAAGTGGAGGAATGAGTCTTTGAGAGCTTGTCCTGGACTCTGGCTCTAGGTGAACGGGGTGGAAGAGGGTGCGAAGATTCTGCCTAAAGTGATGGCTGGCATCAGCAGAAAAGAGAGCAGATTTAAAACTTTGCAGTGGCATCCTGATTGACTGAGAGATTGTGGCAAAGCGTGCTTGGATAACTAGAGGAGTGAACACCCATAATCAGCTGATTAGAGGGAGTAGTGAGAGTGGGATAGAGAGAATGTGAAAGGATGAGCACAGAGAAGGTCTTCCTGATTGAACTTATGCTGAGCTTCATTACTCATAATGACCGCGTTCCCCAGTTAACATTGATCTTAAGACTTAAGAACACAGTTAAGAAAATCTTAGCCAAGAAGGGTTGCTAAGATAAGAGTGTCTCTCAGATGAGTTCTTAATGCCCTTCTTAGAATCACTCTTAAGATCACTCTTTAACCGTATGGGCCCTAAAATGCAAAGTGCGTCCAAATCCAAATCCAAACAGATCTTGTTATCAGTCACTTCACATAGTGAGGAATGATATTATTACTATTTTTCTGTTATCTTAGATTTAAATATTGCATGCTTCTTTCAAATAAAACACATTTTGGACTTATAAATTAGTCAATGGAATTTCTTGCAATAATGAAAACATGCTGGCAATCATGTCCGCCTGGCACAAACCACATTTTGGACAACTGTGAAGTGACAGAATGTCCCACCATCATGGTTCTTATATTGCCAGATTCCAGAGAGTCTCCCCTCTTTATATATGGCGGAATATGTCTACTTTCAACTTTCTATGGTGAGATACATGTAAAAATGTAAGAATTTAGTAACACAGGATTTTTTTTTTTTTTATTTATATAAAAATTAATATAAAATACAAACACATAGAAGGACACATAATGATGGCAAATCTGGATATCCCAGATTGTCCTGAAAAAAAAAAAAAAACCCAAACAAGATATAGCATGTGTATGTAGCCTTTATAAGGACTGTGATATGAGCTTAAAAGTAAAGGCAGTAAAAATACCCCCAAAAAAGCCTAGGGCCCAAAGTGTTAGGAAGCTCTTAACAGAAGCTGTCCACTACCGCGGTGCTGGAACTAAATCAATCGATGTCAGGCAAATTGATCAGCCACCACTTAATCAGCGCATAAGTCTCACATAGCGCTGCTACCTAACGCGCTAATTACCTGCTGCTCGTGTGTATGTGTGTTCTAATAATTCTAATGAAAAACTAAGACGATAAATATTTGTTATTGACCTATTTTCATGAGGAAAACAGGACTACAACTAAATAAGAAGTAGTCTTTATTATTTATTTTATTTTTAATAGTTTATTTGTTTAACAAGGTACAGTGTACATCAATGAACATTCCTTTTAAAGAAAAAAAAAGAAAATGTAGATGCACCCAATTGCAGCCAGGGGCTGATTTACATTGGTAGTCCCCCTGCCAGATGTTTATCAGCATAGTTCTTAAAAAGTAATAAAAAATCAATACAGTACACATAGAATATGCAATTACAATATAAGATACATTAAAACACATAACAATCTTATCGTTGCAGTATAGAGTCGGCCAGCGACACATAATAGTAATATTGCACACATCATGTCACAGAGACTAAGGAATAATGTTCATATAACATACTGATCTCACCGACAACAATAGTACAGACAGAATATTCACATTTAAAAAACATTTTTACGGTCCGCAAATCATGTTTATATTTTGAATTTGTGTTTTGGCCTGTTGCGCCACCTACCGCCGTCTACCAGTCACGCAGTAAGGAGAGTCTCAGCATCAGTTACAGTTACGACTCACAGCAGTATTTTGAATTTGGGTGCAGTAACCGTTTTGGCCACAGCGCCTTTCAGTATGTGTAAGCTTTACGTCTTGTTTCTGGATGCAACCCAGTAACAAGCAGACGGGGGAAAAGGGGCTGAATGGGGTGTGTGGATAGTGTGTAAGCCTGTAGCAATGCAGAGACCAGTACATAGATCTTGTTGTAGTTGTGATAGATGACAGTAGTAGATGTAGAGACAGTGGGGTTAAAGTGCTTGAATAATGGAAAACACTAGAAATTAAAGTGCTTTAGAGCTGTTTTCCAAGAGCTGTTAGTTACTGTGCAAAGTACATGCTAAACATTTGAGCCTGAGACAAAAAAAAGAAGAGATAGATAAATAAATAATAAACAGCAGCCAGGGGAAAAGAGACTGTTTGGGGTATGTAGATGGAGTGTAAAACTGCAACAATGCAAAGTCCAGTTCATAGTTCTTGTTGTACTTGTGATTAATTGATTGTAGGAGTCAGTTATATTGTGAAGTATGGAAGCCCATTTCCACCACTTGATGGAAAAAAATAAGATCTATTAAGTCAAAATTATGAGATACTAAGTCAAAATAATGACTTACTAAGTCAAAATAATGAGATAGTAAGTCAAAATAATGAGATACTAAGTCAAAATAATGACTTGTTAAGTCAAAATAATGAGATACTAAGTCAAAATACTGACTTGCTAAGTCAAAAATAATGAGATAGTAAGTCAAAATAATGAGATAGTAAGTCAAAATTATGAGATACTAAGTCAAAATAATGACTTACTAAGTCAAAATAATGAGATACTAAGTAAAAATAATGACTTACTAAGTCAAAATAATGAGATACTAAGTCAAAATAATGACTTGCTAAGTCAAAATAATGAGATAGTAAGTCAAAATAATGAGATACTAAGTCAAAATAATGACTTGCTAAGTCAAAATAATGAGATACCAAGTCCAATAATGAGGTGAATGAGTACAGTTACAGCCTTCGACAATCCATACTCCTCATCTCTCAGTCACAATGGATAACATCATAGAGGGTTACTAACTCAAAACAATGAGGTAATAAGTAATTTGATTGGACGAGAGGCATTCCGTGAGTGCTGATATAGAGTATAACATCACTGGGACTTGTAACAGTAAAATCACTCCGCTCACAGGTGTTAGAAATATAAATACAGCCGTTAATTAACCAGCTGTCACACTCGCTACAACTGGAGAGGAGCAAAAATTTAGAACCTGTCATCAGGCACGAACGGTGAATACTCAATTCTGATTGGCTGCAGGGTATCCGTGCCTGATGACAGGTTCTAAATTATTGCGCTGGGTCAACCGCTAGTTTGTAACCATAGCAACGGAGACTCAGAGCATAAACATGAGTGATTTTATCGCTTCAATTGTGATATTGCTTTTATACAACAGTTCATCAACAGCTTAAACAGCAATGCTGAGTAAGAAAATGTTAACAAAAGGTAATTAAATAAATTATTTAAGTATGTTATGTAGCTCCGCGAAAAAAAACAGTTCCCCCGGTCTGTTGCCAGGCAACGCAGCACACATGCCCAGTGTTGCCAAGTCCGCTTATTATAAGCGACTTTGGGCTTGCTTTTCTGTAAAGTTGCTTAAAAATATTGGTAGTCGCGGGTCGTGTTTTTTTGGGCTTGTTTCTAAAGCGAAGTTGCTTATTTGGGCTTGTTCCCAGCTCCATAATAAGTTGTCAAGCAGATATTTTCGATGTTATTTAAACGTAGGATAGTTTGTCTTGCCTGTTCCCTCTGCCCTTATCAGAGGTTTACTGTGTATATAATGTGCTTGATACATCAGTCTACATTTGATATCCCATCTGTTTTCTAATGTTAAATAATGTTAAAAGGTGGTTTAACTCCTTCTTGTGGTCATTGTCCTGAAGCTCAGGGGGGAGAAAAATAAATAAACTGTGTAGGCTACCGTGGGTAGTTTTGCAAAACGTACAGTTTACCAATCTGTCCACATGGATGTAAATATTATTGACAATCTGTACCCACAGTTTAAAATCCGTCCACGCGGATTGTAAAACCGTGCACACAGTTTATTTAATTTTCTCTCCCCGGAACCTAGGAGGGCTCTGGAGAAAAAGTCGCTTGTTTTGGGCTTGTTTTCACAGGCCTGGTTGCTTATTTGTCTCGCGAGATCTGGCAACACTGCACATGCCAGGAACTCACAAGCTAGCCCTTTGTATTTACAATGATATGCAGCTGTGTAACTTCGTCCAGTTCGGCTGATGAAACGTTGGCAAACCTGGATGTTGGCACCGCCGGATTCAGCTTCCACTCTCCCTCATCCTCATCAGTATCTCAACAGATGATCATTGATAATTCCTGACCATGTTCGCTTAATTTTTGCTCCTCTCCAGTTTGTCGAGGTCGGCTGATGTTACACAAACACACTTGGAGGTCTGCACAGAAGAGTCCTGGCTTTCCTTTTTCTCGTCCTCTCCTGACAACCACTCATAATTTAATTCAAATGTGATCTGGGGGAAAATATCCATTTTCTTGGTGTAACGCTAGTGTCAGTTTGCGTCAATGTAGCGAGTGTGACAGCTGGTTAATTAACGGCTGTATTTATATTTCTAACACCTGTGAGCGGAGTGATTTTACTGTTACAAGTCCCAGTGATGTTATACTCTACATCAGCACTCACGGAATGCCTCTCGTCCAATCAAATTACTTATTACCTCATTGTTTTGAGTTAGTAATCCTCTATGATGTTATCCATCGTGACTGAGAGATGAGGAGTATGGATTGTCGAAGGCTGTAACTGTACTCATTCACCTCATTATTTTGACTTAGCAAGTCATTATTTTGACTTACTATCTCATTATTTTGACTTAGCAAGTCATTATTTTGACTTACTATCTCATTATTTTGACTTAGCAAGTCATAATTTTGACATAGTATCTCATTATTTTGACTTAGTAAGTCATTATTTTGACTTAGTATCTCATTATTTTGACTTAGTAAGTCATTATTTTGACTTAGTATCTCATAATTTTGACTTAGTATCTCATAATTTTGACTTACTATCTCATTATTTTGACTTAGTATCTCATAATTTTGACTTAGCAAGTCATTATTTTGACTTAGTATCTCATTATTTTGACTTAGTATATCATTATTTTGACTTAGCAAGTCATAATTTTGACTTAGTATCTCATTATTTTGACTTAACAAGTCATTATTTTGACTTAGTATCTCATTATTTTGACTTAGTAAGTCATTATTTTGACTTAGTATCTCATAATTTTGACTTAGTATCTCATTATTTTGAGTTAATAGATCTTATTTTTTTCCATCAAGTGGCGGAAATGGGCTTCCATAGTGAAGTGTATGGTAACTAAACGACCATAAAACCATAAGACCATAAAAAAGATAAAATAAGAGGGGAAAAAAAGAAAAAAAAGACATATATTGTACATTAACTCATTAACTGTGGTTACAAAGTTGTGTACTTTTTAGCCACTTCTTTAGATTTGTTTTAAATGTGGCATATATGTTACAATTCCATATCATGGATGGTGCACTATTCCAGATGTGGCTACCTGCAACTGAAAGTACTGACTGCCCACACGAGGGATTACACAGTCCCCTCTTGTGGTGGCCCAGGGGCCTATTGCACAAAACTAGGATAAGGGATTAAGCCGGGATATCTTGGTTATCCTGGCTCAACTCATCTGTGATCCAGTTGCACAAAAGCGGGATAGTGGAAAGCGGGATATGTTATGCCATAAGTTACCATGGAGATTTATTCTGTGGAGCTAGCCTGCTCCAGACCAGGCTAAGTTCCAGGATCTATTTTATCTCATCCCTTATCTCAGTCAGCAGTCACCACAAACAGAAACCAACATTCCACTTATTCCACTGCCCACTGCACATTGTTATCACATTCAACCAGACCCACTGTCATTATTTAAACATTTGTGATCATTAATTGCAATCATTTTAGATAAATGATGATTTTAGATGATTTTGCAATCATTAGATAATTTACAGTTTCCCACAGACAATATATAAAATACACATCCCATATAAATATAAATACACATCAAAGAGTAACATGATGTTCCTTTATTGAATAAGGATAAATTAAAGCTCCTTTCAAAACTGAAGTCACACAGTGACTTTACAAGATAGAAAGCACGGAATCAAAGCATATTATACAACACAAGAATAAATACACATTCAAAAGTCTGTATATGATACACCCCACATGTCTGCACACTGAAATAAATGCAGGACAAATCCATACACAACAAATGAACAGACAAATGAATGGATGCAGTAGCCTCCCTGCAAGCTTGTATACACACAGTATATAGCACAAACAACATAAGAGGCCAAATCAATTTAAACTGAATTTAAAAAACAACAACAAACCCCCCCCACAAATTCCTCCGCCAATGCAGGCCATATTCAACTGAAATTCACAGCATGCGTCTCCACTGCAGGACATATTTAACTTAAATTTAAAGCATGCATGTTAACTAAAATAATTTAACACATATTGGTCCCTGACCAGACGACCACTGTCATCATCAGGGAAGGTGGCAGGATTGTCCCAGTCCATGTGTGATGGGGGCCCTCTCCTTCCTCAGGCAGGCCACACTGTGGAGGACAGCACAGGCCACAGTGATGTCACATGCCCTCAAAGGGCTGACCCTTAAGTGGTGAAGACAGTGAAAGTGTGCCTTCAGGAGGGCCAAAGGTCATTTCGATCCTGGCCCTTGTCCTGGCATGGGCATGATTATAGGCCTCCTGTGCTTCCTGAGTATGGTGTGAGGAGAAAAGGCTGGCAGGCATACCCCCTGTCCCCCAGCAACACACCAGAGAATTCACTGACAGAATGTCAATACAAAATCTCATCATCACAGCCGCATAAATAGAGTGACATTCTTGACACAGCCATGATGTGTGTTGGTGTTGGTGGCTCCAACAGTGTGACAGTGCTGCCAGAAACTGCAAGGCAAACCAAATTCAGATAGTTCAAATGGATTCGATATGAAAGTGGTTATGTCCCATGTAGAGATGGAAGAATGTACCTTGTATGAAGCGGGTGGCATCTTGGGAGGGACATATGTTTGTGTCTGTCCCCCTAGGCATCCCCTCCAGCACAGGCCTGCCTTTGTTTTGTGCCAAGGCTATGTCCTCTGCTGGGGTGAGGTCAGCTGATGGTGACCCACCACCCGTGCTTTGCTTGTGTATTTTTTTTTGTATTTTCTTTTTACTGCTAAAACAGTACAGACAATGTGTGAGCAGGCACCTTCTGGGTACAATGTACACTTGTGCATTGCTAAGTATTAGTTAGGGCACTTACCATTCTGCAGGATGTTCTTGTATTTAATCTTGACTTGCTGCCATGTCCATTTTGGCCCAGGCATGTTTAATCTATACACACGCACACACAAATATATGTATATTCTCATGATCAATCAGCATACACACGCATGCGCACACACACACACACACACACACACACACACACACACACACACACACACACACACACACACACACATTTGCATATGAGAATGAGGAGCAAACATAAGATAAAATAAGATACAATACGATAAGATAAGATAAGATAAGATAAGATAAGAGGAACTTTATTTATCCCAAATGGCAATTCAATTAAGTCAGTGAGCTCATCTATTTATTATTTATCAAAGAGTTATACAGTCTGATGGAGTTCCATTTCACTCACATCTGCAGTCAATTTCCCTTACAATTTCAACTGATTCATAATCAGAGTACAACCACGTTTTCGGAGATGTTAATTAACTATTTGGATTGTGATGGCTTCAGCGGAGCAGTGAGTGTGTATTTGTGCACTACTTATGCATTCAGGTGGTTTGCAATACTTTGCCACGCTTTCTCTCATTGTTTTATAACTGTGGCGGTGTTACCTTTCTTTTTGATTTGATCCTTTACCTCTTCGTAAGCCTCCATGAGGATTTCTGCCTCTGACGGGGAAAAGTACGCCGCTCTTGTTGCCACGGTGAATCGGTGAATCTGTGATTGATGGCGGGGTCTGTTTGAGGAAGCCGCGTGCGCGCACTGATCCATGATTGGTTTCTCCTGGCTTGATGAATCCGTGTCTGCTCATCCTGGCTTGGTCTTGATGCAACCAATTAAGCCTGGATGCTCTTGTTTTGGATTTGTTGAACCCAGCTCAATCATTTATCCTGGATGTCTGAATCCTACTTTGAACTTTGTGAAATTATCAAAACTAAGAAGATTATATTTCTGGAGTATGCGGCAGTGGTGATATGATACAGATTTTTTGTCGAATATTTTGAGCGCTCTTTTATACAGAGAATCAATCTGATTGAGTGCAGCTTTAGTAGTGAACGACCAGTTAGTGAATCCATATTCGATGTGAGAAAAGACCATTACATGCAGGGGCGGATCTAGAAAAATATTTATGGGGTGGCAAGAGGGGGGCAGGAAATTTAGGAATAATAATTACCAGATCAGGATCTGGTAATTATGAGATCTTCTCGTAATTATGAGAAAAGATCTCATAATTACAAGATCTTTTCTCATAATTACGTGATAAGGATCTCGTAATTACGAGATAAGCTGTCTATTTTTTTTTTTATCCAGTGAATGCAATGCGCTTCCGTAGAATCCAGGGTGACCCCTAGATACTTGAACTCATTGACTAGCGAGGTGTAAAAGGTGGGGGCCTAGAAGGGCCAGATGGCTCCCAACCTCGTCTCCTCTGCTTCACTTCAACTCGCTCTCTGGATAGGCTGTAATATCTTAGGTTCAGCAGGCTGGTATTCACAGACAACACTGGAAACCAATGGAGTCAGGTGCAACCGAGTTTAATGTGTTCACAGGCTTCAACACATACAACTCAATGAGTCAGGCTCCGGAGCAAGACTGAAGACTCTCTATTGAACACTCTCTTTTATGCTGGTGGAGACCCGAAAGAGTCTCCACCTTTTCACCTTAAGCCTTCCCATTTCTGCCGAATTCTATTGGTGGAAAACGTTTCTTCTTTTGTCCATTTCTGCCCTTACCCTCATCTAATCGTGGCAAACCCCCTGGCTTTTGTCCAGAGCTGACCTCAGGGCCCTGGAAAGTCACGATCTTTCCACCAGTAGAATTGAACTGCGTTACACTTTATTTTTTAAAAATATGTGAACTTTGGGGATTTTCTTCATAAAATCCCCTGTGCTCTCATGCAATACAGACCTTAACATGTGTGTGTGTCTATTGTTACATTTTCAGGTGGTGCATAATGTCTTATGTGTGTGTGCTTTAAACCGTACAAGGTATGATGTGTTTTAATCATATGTGTGGTTATAACAGTGATTTACCTTACATGGATACATAGGATATCACACAAACCACTCCAAACTTAATCACTGGTCATAATCAACTTATACAGAGTAAAGCATTTATCTGATCATTACATGAATTTCTTTTATCCTTAATCAATGTATGCAATGTAAAAGCCTCTACCTGATTAGTCACAAAATCTTACACTACACTAGCTCAAGCTCCTCTCCTCCCAGGAAGACACCAGAGTGTGTAAGATCCTTTGTTTTTTTTAGAAAAATACATGCAGATACATGCACATGATTTTTGAGCCATTCGTCAATATGAGTCAATTCCATTGAGTATGCGGGCAGCCTCTTGAGTAGATTTTGCTGATGTTAGTATAACTGCGTCGTCTGTGTACATTTGTATATGGGTGTTTTTGCATACAAGTGGCATGTCATTAATGTAAAGTGAAAAGAGTATTGGTCTGAGGATCGAACCTTGTGGGACCCCCACTGAACATGTGAGAAGAGAGGACTTAACCCCCTCAACAGTAACACACTGCTTCCTATTAGTTAAATATGATTTTACCCACATGGTCGCCTGATCTGAGAAATTAAAAGAAGAGAGTTTGTTTAACAGCACTGTATGATCAACCGTATCAAACGCCCTTTTCAGATCCAGGAATATTGCACCAACACACACTGATTTATCAAGAAACTTTCTAGTTTTCTCCAAAAATAAATTAATGGCTGACACTGTCGAGTGGTGTTCCCAGAAGCCAAATTGTGCGGGGTGCAACAGAGTATGGCCAAGGTTCAGATGCTCTGTTAGTTGTGTAAGCATACATCATACTATGTATGGGCTGAAATATGTGCCACTAGAAACTGAATTTGAATTACATAATTTGAAATTAAATCATTTATATTTGAATTTGAATTACTAGAAACTGAATTTGAATCACATAATTTGAAATTGTATTGTTAATTTGAATCATTGCATTGAAAAACTGAATCTGAATAGTATAATTTGAAATTGAATTCATTTCTATATATATTCACATTCAGTTCTCACAATTCAAATTCAGTTCTCACAATTCAAATTCAATTTACTGTGACAGACATCCGGGTCGTTTAAGGACGAAGGAAGAGCAATCGAGCGCAGATACACAGGACTCCTCTTCGGCCAATCAGCACCTACGTTTTTGAGCACGTAGGAAGAAGCGCTTGCTCGCCTTGACCCATACTGGTTTGACCATGGATATGACTGGGACAAATATGGTAATTTGGCATTTTACCATATATTTTAACGACCTTTTTTTAACTGTTGTTAATGTTACAGCTACTTTGTAGGAACGTTTCGTTTCGTCAGCGAGCATAAACAAATCATGTTTACAATTACATTAGGCGACTAGCACGTTGGCATTGTTTCAGCTATCATTTTAGCAATGCAGCAACAAGTGTCGGAGCTAGTCTACAAGTCACGTGATGTTACCCATTTAACGGTGGTGTTCTTTCTTACCATGAATGTTTTGTTGATAGCAAACAAGAAATTCAAGTTAGTAGTTGGATTTGCAATGTGCATAACGGCTGACATTAAAGATTATATCCCTGTACCCACACCGCTGTTGCAAACAGTGCGCATATTTATGATTTTGACATAGATTAAAGTCCGAAGGGGACTGAAATGTACGTTACTGTTATGAACATAGAACATGTTAAAGAAATGTAGAAGTTGCGAAAGAAAGGCAGTGTTATACTTGTTACAAGATGTTAATTTCTTTCAGTACATCGCCGGTGTTGAGGTCGTGGCCACTTGTGACGTCTGCACCACGCCAGCTACACACAGCAGAAACTGTAAGTACCAGTTTTAGCCACTTGATTTTAGACAGCTAACATTACATTGTCTTCCAAGGACAAAAAAAAGCATTTAAAAGACATCATCAAGTCATCTATATTTTGAGGTGTTGCTCCGCTTTATTTTACCCTACAGATGTGTACCCTCCTTTTTGTTGACAATACTATTGTATTGTCAACAAAAAGGAGTGATTCACCCTTTATAGTTAACTTTGTTTTTTATTACCTAAAGCAGTTATTACACTCATTTTACTTTCATAGGCACAGTGTGCATCATTGGTGACAGCTATGTCAGAGAGCTGCAGAGACTCTGGGAAGCAACCTCAGCATGCCAGGTGTCCATGTCTGCTGGTTTGGCTGGGGTGGACTGCAGAGAGGCCTTCTCTCCTTCTTTCCCCACTCCCTGCGAGGAAGAGCAGCACCGGATGTCCTCATCATCCACTGTGGCGGCAATGACATGGGGAAGGTCAGCAGTGTCAAGCTGGTCAGCATGATGAAGGAGGACCTGCACCAGCTTCACCTCCAGCATCCTGGCATTAAGATAATATTTTCTTCATTGGCCCAAAGGTGCAGGTGGGAGGCTGGTGGCAATCCAGCAAAGATTGATAAGGCCAGGAAATTTGTTAATAGTTTATGGCAACATTTGTTCACAGTTTAAATGGTGCCATAATTGAGCACCCTCACATCAGACATGACAGGGGGTATTTTTGAAAGATGGAGTTCATTTCACACCTAGGGAAAATGAAATGTTTGTGTAAGTAAGTAAATTAGTTAATTGTCTTAAAGACCACCTCCAAACGCAGTGAACTGCTTACAGTTGGCAGTGTCACTGCTTTTGAATTTGGCCTTTAGGACACATTTTGTTAGGCCTGAACATAGCCCAGGCTGTCATGGCCAATGTTGAGTTTTTGATATTCATCTATAACTTGTTTAAAATTTCAATAGATTCTATTTACATTTGCACTTCTTTTGTCTTTGTTTCTGACTGAATCTGACTGTCAACTGAAAGAGCAAACAAATCATACACTACAGATAAACCCTTAAGCATTAATGTTCAACACTGTCATTGGCAAATAATTAAGCAGTCCATTTCTGTGGGGGCCTGATTATTTTAACTTTGTACTTGAAGGTAACTAAGCACCTTAGACCCAGCAGCAGAGCCTGAGAAGATTTTGGAGAGTAACCTTTGTTTGCTGCTCTGTCAGAAGACTAGTTTTAACACAGAAGAATGTGACTGGATAAAAGGGCTCAAAGTGAAAAACAAACAATTAGCTGGACACAACAGTTTTGAAGCCCCCAAGGTATCACTTGTTCGCCAACTCAGAGGGTCTCCCTCAGGCAAAAGGTACTGTGACGTTTTTATAGTGAGGCAAATAGAAACATAATCAGTCAATTGTGTTATGTTTTTTTTAGCCTCACTATATAAGCCTCAATACCGAGCAGAACCTTCTCATGTCACAATGTCACAAATAAATAATACCTATTACGGGGCTTAAAACTATTCAGTGTGCAGATATTTCCTAAGGATAAGGAGAATCGTTATTCAGTGAATTTTCTTCATTTGTCTTAAAGAAATGTTCAAACAAAACGAGCACATAACATCAGCTTTTCCTTTTTTCTTTACATTTTGCTAAGATAAATGCAAACTTGGGTAAATGTTAAAACATAAATGAAAACATTAAGGTGCCATTAATAACTATTATATTTTGTTAAAGGTTTAAATCACCACTATATTTCCAGTCATCACAGGAAACTGATGACAGCTTTCAAAAAATGTGCTTTTACTCTAAAGTAAGTTTTGTCTGATCCATTTTATATATCAAAAGTTAAAACCATTACACTAACAGTTTAACAAAATTAAGTCAAAGCTTGCATTCATGAAATCATCACTATTAAAAGGTTACAAAAAGTACACATGAAATAAATGAAAAGATTTATAACAGTAATTATAAAACCTATGAATTAGGACCCAGTGTCATAATTTGCAAAGTCGTAATTTCTTGTGAAACAACTTCTTTACTGTGGAGTAAATATCATATCATTGGTCGAGGCGTTGTAACTTTCCTCAAGTGTCCTACAAGAGAGAAAGATGACAGGTTAAAAACACAGGTAGAAAACATTGACTACAGCCTGTCTTGGTTAAAAAACTACTCATCACCAAAATGATCTTACTGCTGAGTAAGTGGCTGTCATTAATAAAATAGTTTTGTGCTCAAGTTCTGTAGATATTCAACTTTATATTTGAATGTGATTTTAAATTTAACAGTGTACTACCAAGACAATTGGAGTATGAATGTACAGTATGCAGTTCATCCACATTAACATAATAGTTGCTATCAAAAGGAAACTGAACTGTTCTCAAAGCTCACTGCCACTGTGGAATCATGCTATGTTCAGCTGTCTCATTTTGAGAATATTTTTTCCATTGGTTTTTCACAGACTGTGTGTGGGGAAAAAGGTAGTAATTCTCACTATGATAAAGGGTCTTTGCATAAAATGCACTAAAATGTTAAAGTCGGTAAATACATGTCATGTTCCTTGATTGATAAAATCTTCATTTTCCCTTTTGCATCAGGGGAAGATTAAACTGCACTGGTGTGTCAGTAACTTCACCTTATCAGTAATAGTACAGAGCAAGCTGTGCCCTAATCGAGTACTTAGTAATATATGAAAATTAGTAATATATACAATGAATTTAAATGAATTATGGTAAATAATTTTATCATTTTAAACTAATAAGTTTCTTGACTCTTTGTGAGGTACTGTATGAAAAAAGGTGTCTTTATCCTGGAGTCAGTGCTGAATTGATGACTCAAAGTGTTCACTGCACAGTCGGGAAGTCTTGTTTGGAGTCCAGTTCAGTCTTCTGGTGTTGAGTGTCCACTGATCCAGTCTGTCTGGGTCACCTAGAGGAAAACTTTACACAGACAAATAGATATCAAAATATATGTGTTAGCTACACACTTCACAGACACCTTTACATGCAAACAATACAACTTAAATTACTTCAGTGTTAAACAGATCATAATCAATTTAATTTAGCAAAACGAAAAGGTGGTGACCATCACAGTCCCCATATTCTGTCTGTGCATTATCTATTGTTGTGTAGCTACAGGCCTATATCATACTTTTATTTTCTTAATATTTTATATGTGACAGTCAAATGTCACATTAGCCTTTTTTAATTACGTTACACACCTTATTGTAATTTCACACAGTTCCCCACTTTTTAACAAGTTAACATTGCATCATGTTAGCTAACTAACGTGGTGGACCTTTATTTTCAAAACTCACACAGACGCCTTTTGTTCAAAATATTCTCTCCCTAAATGCCTAAATCCTAACACTTCTCTGTCAGGCTCTGACTTCAATGCATCCCGGACTGGCGTCTTGCTTGAAGGCTAAATGTTAGCTGGCTGGTTAGCTAGTTAAGGAGCTAAGCTTGTGTTGTATCGTATTGTCTGTGGCTCTGTAACTTAATGTGGATGTTGCTGCTGTGATACAGGTCGCACTTGAAAATGAGACCTCCGGTATCAACGTGATTTTACATGTCCTAAATAAAGGTTTAATAATTAAAACAAGAAGCTGACAAACTAGGTGGTGACCGCAGACACCGATACCCGCTAATTAGTGCTAACATATAAACGATAAACGATACTAGAATTTCCGAATTTCACTTACCGAAAAAACTGAAGCACAGACTTCTTGGACGGTCTGTTGGTATAATTAATCGAACAGCGAGCCATATTACTCCAATATTTGCCTGAAAAAAATATCCAGAAGGCACAGACCCGGCTGAGAGGACAGGTTCAATGCCTTGAACATGGGCACGAACTGGTTGAGATGACGCCGAGCAGACGGCCGAGTCTGAGCTCAGCTCCGCACAGCGGAGCCAGCAGCTAGTTAGCATGCTAGTTAGCCACCCGTGACAGTGCCACCTGTCACTCAAAGTGGCGACGCCCTTAATTATGTGCAATTTTAAACCTTAATAACATTGAAACGGATGAGATATAACACGCCCCCCCCCCCCCCCCCCCTGTCATGAAAGGGGAAATTAACTATAGAGACCAAAACCGTCACTCGTCACCCCTGGAGGTTGCTGCTTAGTCAAGGCGAGCAAGCGCTTCTTCCTACGTGCTCAAAAACGTAGGTGCTGATTGGCCGAAGAGGAGTCCTGTGTATCTGCGCTCGATTGCTCGTCCTTCGTCCTTAAACGACCCGGATGTCTGTCACAGTAAATTGAATTTGAATTGTGAGAACTGAATTTGAATTGTGAGAACTGAATGTGAATATATATAGAAATGAATTCAATTTCAAATTATACTATTCAGATTCAGTTTTTCAATGCAATGATTCAAATTAACAATACAATTTCAAATTATGTGATTCAAATTCAGTTTCTAGTAATTCAAATTCAAATATAAATGATTTAATTTCAAATTATGTAATTCAAATTCAGTTTCTAGTGGCACATATTTCAGCCCATACATAGTATGATGTATGCTTACACAACTAACAGAGCATCTGAACCTTGGCCATACTCTGTTGCACCCCGCACAATTTGGCTTCTGGGAACACCACTCGACAGTGTCAGCCATTAATTTATTTTTGGAGAAAACTAGAAAGTTTCTTGATAAATCAGTGTGTGTTGGTGCAATATTCCTGGATCTGAAAAGGGCGTTTGATACGGTTGATCATACAGTGCTGTTAAACAAACTCTCTTCTTTTAATTTCTCAGATCAGGCGACCATGTGGGTAAAATCATATTTAACTAATAGGAAGCAGTGTGTTACTGTTGAGGGGGTTAAGTCCTCTCTTCTCACATGTTCAGTGGGGGTCCCACAAGGTTCGATCCTTAGACCAATACTCTTTTCACTTTACATTAATGACATGCCACTTGTATGCAAAAACACCCATATACAAATGTACACAGACGACGCAGTTATACTAACATCAGCAAAATCTACTCAAGAGGCTGCCCGCATACTCAATGGAATTGACTCATATTGACGAATGGCTCAAAAATCATGTGCATGTATCTGCATGTATTTTTCTAAAAAAAACAAAGGATCTTACACACTCTGGTGTCTTCCTGGGAGGAGAGGAGCTTGAGCTAGTGTAGTGTAAGATTTTGTGACTAATCAGGTAGAGGCTTTTACATTGCATACATTGATTAAGGATAAAAGAAATTCATGTAATGATCAGATAAATGCTTTACTCTGTATAAGTTGATTATGACCAGTGATTAAGTTTGGAGTGGTTTGTGTGATATCCTATGTATCCATGTAAGGTAAATCACTGTTATAACCACACATATGATTAAAACACATCATAACTTGTACGGTTTAAAGCACACACACATAAGACATTATGCACCACCTGAAAATGTAACAATAGACACACACACATGTTAAGGTCTGTATTGCATGAGAGCACAGGGGAGTTTATGAAGAAAATCCCCAAAGTTCACATATTTTTAAAAAATAAAGTGTAACGCAGTTCAATTCTACTGGTGGAAAGATCGTGACTTTCCAGGGCCCTGAGGTCAGCTCTGGACAAAAGCCAGGGGGTTTGCCACGATTAGATGAGGGTAAGGGCAGAAATGGACAAAAGAAGAAACGTTTTCCACCAATAGAATTCGGCAGAAATGGGAAGGCTTAAGGTGAAAAGGTGGAGACTCTTTCGGGTCTCCACCAGCATAAAAGAGAGTGTTCAATAGAGATCAATCAATGCAATGATTCAAATTAACAATACAATTTCAAATTATGTGATTCAAATTCAGTTTCTAGTAATTCAAATTCAGATATAAATGATTCAATTTCAAATTATGTAATTCAAATTCAGTTTCTAGTGGCACATATTTCAGCCCATATACATCTCTCAGTTATTTTGGAGGTGATTGGCAGGATGTTAATAGGTATATAGTTATTCATGTCTGTCTGTCTGTCTGTTAAACCGGATTTTAAGAAAGTCTTAAGAAGAAGATCACACACTTTCATCAAGTTAAGACAATCAGGGGTTAACCACGGTAGTGATGCTTTTCTTTTCTTTTTGCTCACCCTCCTCGAGAAAGATTCCATTATTTTTCTGATGTGTTCATGAAAGGAATCTGTGCTGTTTTCAATGTCTTCACAGGAGGTGATCTTATTCCAATTCTGTTTTTTAAAGGCCAATTTAAGATTTTCTTGCTGGCTATTAAATTAATAGTAGTTTTACTATTACATAAGTATTTGGATGTGTTTGCGAAGTGTGGCTTGGTGAGCCTTCTGGAAAAGAAAATTGCATTATGGTCTGATAAACCAGTTAAAAGATTGTGGGTTTTAATAATATGTTCTGGTTTATTGGAGAAGAGCAAATCAATTCTGGTTCTGGATCTAGTGGTGATTCTGGTTGGTGTCTCTATGAGTTGAGATAAATTCAGATGTTCAGTTAACTGTTTTAGATTTTGCCTGTCTGCCTTACTGTCCCAGTTTATGTTAAAATCGCCGAGAATTCTGATTTCTTTGTTGTGATCACACACTTTAAGAAGGCTTTAAATTGATTGTAGAAATCCTTCTTAGCAGTGGGTTTTCTGTACAGGCATAACATAGTAAATGACATCTCTGGAGAAAGTACAATATTTACCCCAACACATTCAATATCAATACCAGAGGGCCAAATAATTTGTTTACACGTCAGGGTGTTTTTGACATATAATTATATAATTATTTTCTAATTCTTTTATTTGCTTTTAAATCTCTAAATGGTCTTGCCCCAGCGTACCTCTCTGAGCTTCTGCACCCCTACACACCCAGCCGATCTCTCAGGTCAGCTGACCAGCTGCTCCTGAGGGTTCCCAAAACTAGGCGCAAGTTTAAAACTCTTCTTAAAACGAAACTCTTTTCTTTGGCTTTTAACTCCACGTAGGTTGTTGATTTTATGTAGTATTTTGTCTTTTTATTATGTTTTATTGTGTTTATTTTACTGTGCAGCACTTTGGAAACCTTTTATGTTTATTTAAATTGGAGATACATGGCTACGCTGTTAATTTGTAGCGATAATATGCTGTAAAGCAGCCATAGCATCTCACACGTGTGATGTGGCAACGCCTCTATATAGAGTAGCGGGTGGAGCGTCCCTGGATGAGGTTCCAATAACACCTGTCAGTTGCCTGATATCTGTGAAATGTCGCAGGTTTTTTGGGTGCGGTAAACTATCTTATATGTGCATGCATATATGTGATATGTGCAGACAAATTATGATAAATGGTAGTCATGATGATTCATATTATTTATGTGCCTGATGTGCAAAGCACATACAGGAACACACTTGTTATTCCTCATACTTATTTTTCCTACTATTATTATTATTTTTCTTCCGCCAGATTTCAGTGTGTAACTTGTGCCACAACTTTGAGTGCACATAGGGTCTTCATGAAACATATAGATTCAAGATTCAAAGTGTTTATTGTCATATGCACAGTAAGGACACGCATTTCCCTGCAGAATGGAATTTGTTCTTTTCTGTCACCAATTAATGAAGTTAACTAGTTAACTTAGGTTCGGGAGCAGGGTCACGCCTCAACCACACCTTTAATCACCTGACAAGCCTACATATACCTGGCCAACCCATCTAGCCCTGTTTGTCTCAGATCTCTCATCAGATCCTCAGACAGACAGTGCTTCACGCACAGCTAACAGCATCCTTGACTAAAGTCATTACAGCATACAGTGAAATTGTAGATAACTCAAGTATATGTAATAACTTAGGTGGGAAATGCTTTAACATTTCATGCAGCCTACATGCAGACTCGGCTCGGCAAACAGTAAACAACCCCGCTGGCTTCTCTATGTGTTGCTTCCGTGCGCCGTCAGTGGAGCCTAGATGAATACGCCGCAACGCTACGCTGATGTGACGCTTACGTTTGCAGCTGGTGGAGCCCGGGCGTAAGCCTCCACTTGGAAAATTAAACTGTCCTAAAACTGCAGTCCTGAAACTGCAGCCTCCGGTACTGCAGCTTTCCACTTTTGGTACAGTTGGCAGCGTGAGGTGCGTGCTACATGGACGATCTCTGTGCTCACTAGGTAGCACCAATCCTAACATGTAGCATACCAAAATGACGGGGAGAAACTCAGCTAAATGCCCATACCTAGCATTGCCACCCTAACACAAAGAATATATTCCAGCTCGATAAAATGCTGCTAGTTAGTCTGAAATGCATTGTGAAGGTCATGGATGTTTAGATAAATTCCAGCTGTACATATCTTTGTTAAAACATCTGTAAAATTGCTCAGGTTCCCTTTTTTTAGCATCTACTTTTGCACAGTTACTCATTAGATATTACTTTACTCATTCTTAGATTCATTGGGCTACTATCTCATGATTCAAAGGTAGATTTTACTCTAAATAATGTGGTTTTCTTTCTAGGTGGAGATGATATATTTACATTTTCTACTGTGTTCCGTAGTACAATTGTCTGACAGCTTTAGTTACTTTTGAGATTACAATTATTCATAGCCTTCTTGTCCAGTGAAAACCATGTATCTCTAAAGATGAAGTGTGTATTTATGGGTCGAGAAAATTCTCCTATTTCATGATGCGAAGCCTGCGGAGCTAGTTCAGGCAGACAACTCAAGCTGCGCCAATCCTGATAAGCTGATCAGTCACATGCTCCCCTCATCTGAGTAGGGCGGGCTATTTAAACCCTCCGCATACCTGGATCATTCCTGCTCTGCTGCTGCAGCTGCTGTCTCTTCTGCTATCACTGCTGCTGCAATTGCTCGTGTCATCGTTGCTGCTGTTGCTTGCTGCTGCTGCTAACTGCTGCTCAGTCCCACCACCTCCTCAGCATCCACCCGTGGGCTCTGTTTTTATGATTCCCTGCGGGGGTCTGCTATTCATACCCTGTAATGTCTGTCAAGCGATCATTTATCAGGGAATTAATTAAATGAACAGAACCTGACTCCAAACTTGCTTCAGATATCCTAATATTATTTATGCTCCGCTTCAGTTATGCAAATATTTATGCTCTTAAATATGATTTCAATCCAGAGTTGTTTGAACTGAGTTAAATAAATTATTTACAATGTTATGTGTTATTCTGGACATGTTCACTAAAATTGATAAAAACTAAACTAAACTACAATCCCTCTTTATTTATAGAGGTACATGATTCTCATTGGACAGAGATGCGACTTACAGCATGTAGAAACACTAGGTTAATTGTTGTAGATATGTTTTTGCAAACGTTCTGTAATTTAAAAGATTAATTATTTACTATGATTTTGTTTTCTTTAGTGGTCAGTTAATAATTATGACATTGTATCCTTACCAGGTGATTTATCGTGTCAAGCACACTGGATGAAGGTATGTACAAACAATTGCAATTGTTGTGGGGAAAGTGGGCAAATGTTAGATTATTTCAATTAGTTTGTGGACCAGACAAAAAGTTATCATTTTGGGGGCAGAGATTCAGTTGGTCTTTCACTGAAAAAAAATGTTTTGACAGCCCAGTCCAGAATGTAGTAAAAGTAAACCTGATGAGGCATTCAGAATAAAAGATAAACTTTCCTGATTACCCGTGGAAAAAAATAACAGTATATTCTCTAGATGAAACTGTCAGAATAAAAGCTAAACGTACCTGATTACCTTTGAGAATATATCATTTTGTTCACTTGATGCAGACTGTCAGAATAAAAGCTAAACTTACCTGATTACCAGATTAAAGGTGGCCTAATTTCAGTTTCTTTAAATTCTTCAATTTCTTAGCCTCCTGTACAGTCATATGATCCTGAATTCTTATATGCATCAGAACAATGAGCTTCTATAATATCATCTGTAATATTTGACTGATCTACATATGGTCATTTATAATTTGTGCTGGAAAGTCGCTCTTAAGAACATGCTGTGTTGTCAAGATCTGTGTGATGTAAATGTTCCATGCACATTTGTGTAAAAATCACATTTTCACACACACTCTAAAGACACAGTGCAGTTTTGTTTTAAGATGAGCGCAAAGATGTTGGGTAATATCCTTTTTTTCTTTTTTACTTATGAGGACAGACGGGCAAGCAGACGGAGAGATATGCTACTAAACAGAAGCCGAGCCCCTGATTTGGCGTAACACTGAATCTCCAAGCTGACTCCTACCCTAAGCTCTTCCACAGAGACCACCCCTTTTGCTCCTCTGTCATGGTCTGAATGTACTTGGATCTAAACTCTGGCTTTTATTGTTGATGGGATGGATTTGCAAGATCTGTGCCTATGTTGCCCCTGAAACAAAGGAACTGTTGAGGCACTACAGGTTAAAGCACGAGCATAGCAAATTTCTTCCCTGTTTACATGCCGATTGCCCCTGCTCCTTCAAAACCTGGAATACCCTCAAATCACATTTGTCAAGGAATCATCCAACTAACAAGTCAACACCAGAAGTGATTTGTTTCAATTGTGAACTTTGCAGTTCTAGTTTTCAGCTGAGAAGGATTTTTTTCCAACATCTTGCAGTTCATCTTAGGAAAAATCAAACAGTGCACTGTGTCTTCAGAGAATGTGATTTTTATACAAATGTGTTTGGAACCTTTGCATCACACAGATCCTGAAAACACACAGCACATTCTTCAAATGACTTCCGCGCCGAAATTGTGCACAAGTATATAGATCAGTCAAATATTACAGATGATATTGCTGAAGCACATACAAGTGTTCAAGAGCATATGACTGTTCAGGAGAGTATGAACCTGAAGAATTGAAAGAAGAAGAAGAAATTGAACTGAAGTTGGGCCACCTTTTATTGAAATTAGAGAGCATTTACAATGTGCCAAGCAAGTGCATTACTGAAGTAGTAGCTGAGCTTCAGGTTTTATCCTCTGTAGTGTCGGGTCCTGGCATAAGAAAAACTGTGAACTCATATTTAAGGAAACATAACTGTGTGCTTGATGACTTAGTAGTATCTGATTCAGTCAAACAGTTGAGTGAGTCAAACCCCATTAGCACAGCTTAAGAGCTGATGGTCCTCTAGCTACAACTTTCAAAAGATGAGAGTTCTTTAAGAAGACATTTCATGTAGTTGAGCCTGTTGAATACATTCTGGACAAGAAGGAAGGTCAAACCTTCCAATATGTTCCCATTCTTCAGTCACTGTCACAGATATTAAGCCAGAATGACATACAGGAGAAAGCTTTCAACTCTTAATACAGTACTCACGAGGGCAGATATGAGTCATTTCATGATGGAACACATTTTAAAGAAAATGCATTTTTAGCCACTGAAAACATAACTCTTCCTCTCCTCTATATTGACGTTGATTTTGAGGTGTGCAATCCCCTGGAACATCCCGCAAGAAAACACAAGATCACGGCAGTGTATTGGGTGTTGGCAAATATTCCACCACAGTTTCGAGCAACACTGAAGTCATTTTATCTAACTGTGCTTTGCAAGGCTGTGGATGTCAAGAGGTACGGTTATGAGGCAGTGCTTGAGCCACTGTTAAAAGACCTTGCCCAGTTGGAAGAAGAAGGGCTCTTTATTCCAATGCTTGGGAAGAAAATCAAAGGCACAATAGTTAGTGTAGCAGCTGACAATTTAGGTGCCCATTCAATTGGTGGCTTTGTGGGAAGTTTTTCTGGATCTCACATCTGCAGGTTTTGTTTGGGAGAACTCTCTGAGATTCAGAAAAAAGAAGTAAGAACTGGATCCTTCCGAGCAAGAACAAAGCAGGAGCATTCACTTCATGTTTAAACAGCTTCAGAAAGTCCCACTCTCACTCATTGCTTCGGTGTGAAAAGGCAGTGTGGTGGCCAATACAGTGACCTGCTTATGGCACCACTTACTCAGTGGGAATGATCTTGCTGTACGGATCAACTGGAGGGCTTCCGGACTTTGTTGAACTAAATCTAATCCTCATTATGCGTGGCCAGCTTGCATTTGCTGCCAAGTGTCTTGATTCCTGGTACTGGGAGCACCTTAGAGCTTTTGAATTGGAATCCATCAGACAAGTTACAATCCTCAAGCAACGGGAATTAACAGACTCCTACCCTCTTGCAGCATTTGCTTTTGAGCAAAGGCGATTTGTCACCTTGAAGCATCACATTCCCATTCAAGATTAGGTAATTAAATACAGTATATATTGACATGTTTTCAATTGCTCCTGATTCTTCAATTCACTGTCATTATTTAGTATTTCAAATCATTTTCAATTTCAATGTCTGTCTGTCTGTGTCTGTCTGTGTCTGTCTGTCTGTCACACACACATGATTTTTGATGGGAACATTTTCTGTTCCTGTGGGTAAACTCCACCCAAACTGAGTGGACACTCAGCAGTGAGGGGATAAACGTATAAAGATTCTTTGCATGAGAGTCAATACAGAAAATCATTCTCCAAATGACTGCTGTAGAAGACAGGCTGTTTTGGGCAGAAGTGGAAGTAGCTGGATAAAATGCATTTACATGCATATGTAAAATAAAATTAAAAAAAAAAAACGTCTGAAAATGTGAAATAAACAAAATGGGGTGGTGGTCTGGTGGGTGAGTGATCACAGAGCACATGGGCTCTGGCCCTTGTGCAGGAGATCACTGGTTTGACTCCTGACCATGACCATCATGTACCGCCTGTTTGTTTCCCCATTCACTGCAGGTTTCCTGTCATACCTCCACTGGCCTATCTAATCATGGCAAAAATATCCCAAACCTCAGTTTAACATACCTACCTTCTCCTTTGACACAGAGCTCATTCTACAAGCTGCAAATGAAGCTTACAGAAAGGACGGAACCCTCCTCAGCAGACCCTCAGTAAAACCCAACATTCTAGACAAACTTGCAGACAGCATTTTTGACTACACTGCTTATCCTTCACGAGCACAAAGGGAGCAGGTTACTGAGGCCCTGGTCATGAAACACCCCTGTTTGAGGAACCCAGTGTCATCCAATGGTATATTTGGATGGCAGAACAGCCTGAAATACAAGTTTGGCAATTTTAGAGCAAAGGTGAAGCACCTTGGATTACCAGAACTAAATGTAAACTGTCGGAAGAGAAAATCGGCTGCAGATGGACCTCCAACTAAAAGCTTGAAAAAAGCAAAGAAATCTGAGGTAAACGATCTCCCACCTCATCCCCAAGGTGAAACTGATGAAATCCTTGAAAAGGAGAGAGTAGAGCTTCTCTGTGAGTACAAGAGAAGGGACAACACCAAAATCATCAATGAGAAGATGGCAAAAACCTTTTCACTGCGTCGAAATGATGTAATCCTCAAAAAACCAGCTGTGATTGACTTCAAGGCTTGATGGCCTGCCCTGTTTGAGCTTTCCCAGGTATGTTGTACATTTTAATTGTGTCTTCTCCAATAGAAGTGTTAATGGTAAAGTTTCAAAGTCTTCAGCCTGGCATATGCCAACACAAGTAGTGAAGAAAAAAATATTGACTGCATTACCTGTGAAAACATATTAAGACAATGATTACCTGATGAAACCTCTCTGATTACCTGTGGAAAAAACCTGATGAGACTGTCACAATAAAAGCTAAACTTACCTGATTACCTGTGGTGGGATGGGGATGAACAGTATTCTTACCTGATGAAACCTCTCTGATTACCTGTGGAAAAAAACTTGCTTTCAGTGTAGCCTTAGGGTTCTCTGTTCTGTGTTTGTTGCCCTGTGTTTCTGTAATTCTTTTTTTTCCCTGTATCTCATGATGTTTCTCCATCTCTCTTCTGACCTCTTTTGCAGATTGAGGAGGAATTCCGAAGGATCACACTGAAGCCACTACAGTCCACATTCCTGGGGAAGCTGGACCAATACACGACCAGACTGTTGAGCCTCTACAGGAGGAAGGGAGGCACTGTCAGGAAGAAACTTGATGAGACCCTTGACATGTTAAAATGAGGCATGTACTTACTGTACAACAGTTAATCAGTTAGTTATATGTAGTAGCTTTCTGTCTGTAGTTAGCATGATCTAATTTGTTTTTTTATAGGACAACAGCATTGAGTCCAGAAGAGAAGCTGTGATCAGAGGCCTCATTCTCTACCTTGGTGAAAAGACGGAGGAGCTAATCAAGGACTACAAGGTAAAGAAAACTGTTTCAAAGCCCTGCCTGTTTGAGATGAGGTTGTGCAATCCAGGATAGCTGATGGCTTAGTGGTATTTTAATTAGTGCTGTCATTTTAACGCGTTAATTCGATTAATTAATTACGCCGCATTTTAATGCGTTAAAAAAATTAACGCAATTAATTATGACGTATTAACGGTGGCGAGCCAATGCTTGCGCATTTGAATTTTGGCCAATTAAAGGACCCGTAATCTTCTCGGCCGTGCTACATCACCTGCGCTGGCAAATTAACAAGGCAGCAGTGGTCAAACACAACAGACATGGACAAGACTCAGGAGGATGAGACAGTCGGGCCACTGAACGGCAAGTTTTTATACAAAAATAATAGAGACGGGACAATAAATAAAAACGTAGTAATTTGTAGTTTTTGCAAAAAGGAGTTCTCCTACCACCGGAGCAACTCCAGCCTGACATACCATCTAAACGCAAAACATGTTCAGGCAAGTTCCTCTGTTGCGAGTGTGGCTACCGGGAGCTCGCTCCGCCAAACCAAGCTAGCTGAATTTGGCAAGCGAATCAGCAAATCCACAACAGAGAAATTGACAAATACTATCGCAAAGTGGGTTGCTGCTGATTGCAGGCCAATTTCTATCGTTGAAGATAAGGGTCTACAGGAGGCGTTCCAGGTAGCGGCGTCAGACCCAACTTTTCAGCTACCTTCGAGAGCTACGGTGATGAAAAAAGTTAATCACATCTACGATGATGAAAGAAGAGATAAAGAAGAGTTGTTAGCAGTGTCCTGCCATGTCGCCCTAACTGGCGATCACTGGACTTCAGTGAGCAATCACAATTACTTAGGAGTCACAGCACACCTAATAGATAGTGAGTGGAAACTGAAGTCTTTTGCTTTAACTGTGCGCAAAACGGTGACCCGCCATTATGCCGATGCGTGCGCTGAGCAGTTCGATGCTGTGACCAAGGAATGGCAAATCGAAAAAAAAGTGACAACCATCGGGACCGATAGTGCTAGAAATATGGTCGCAGCAGCACGCCAGCTGCCCTTCGAGCACGTCCCGTGTGCTGCACATATACTCCAAAGAACGATCACAGTCTCTCTTGAGGAGAGCAGCTTTGACACCGCCCTGGCAAAGTGTCGAAAAATAGTTGGGCACTTCAAACACAGCCCCGCCAGTACGGAAGAACTGCACCAGCAGCAGACTGCCCTCGGACAAGCCAGAGAGCCCCTGGCTCAAGACGTTTCCACAAGGTGAGACTGTTGATTACCTATTGTGTGTGTGTGTGTGTGTGTGTGTTTGGTACAGTGCAACTACTGTATGTACAACATACTGCTCAAAACTTAGAGCCGCCTGCACAACTAATGCTATTTTTTTGTTTTACTTTATTGAAAGATGGAATTCAACGCTCTCAATGATCTCACGGTACTTGCGGAACCAGGAGGCTGTGAATGCCACTTTGGCCCAACAGAGGCATAACCTGGCCACACTGACCAACCTAGAGTGTGAAAAACTCCAGAAGCTGGAGGTTGTTCTCGAACCCTGCAAGTATGTCCCTCTCTCAAGCACACTCACTCACTCATACACACACACTTCCCCTCTCTCTCCCCCTTTCATGCACTAACCTCCATCACTCTATCACACCTTTCTACTTGCCCAATAAAGTGAGTTCATCATTGCCATATTTTTGTTCCACTGCAGATACGTGACTGAGCTACTTGGAGGTGACAGCTATGTGTCATGCTCTGTGGTGCTCCCCGCAATCTGCCATCTCAACCGTGTCATGGAGCCCACTGATGAGGATCCGGGCTACATGATAAAGTTCAAAACTGCCTTTTTGAAGGACCTGGATGCACGCAAAGCCAATATCAATATCAGATGGCTGAAGGTGGCTACAGCCCTTGACCCACGATTCAAGGACTTGAAGAGCCTACACAAGAATGAAAGGGATGAGGTATGTGTGTGACTGAGAAGACCAGTGTTCTGCAAGTGCTTTGTTTAGAAAGTCCTATGCAGCAAATTAATTTTTCCTCTTTTAAGGTGTGGACCTGGATTGAGGAGATGCTGCGACAGTCAGAAGCAGGACTTGCTCCTCCTCAACCCACAGAGGACGAGCCAGCAGCAAAGAAGAGCTTCCTCCTGCTGTGTTCTTCAGACTCCGACTCTGACAAGGAGGAGCTGGGGCCTCTAGCCCGCTACAAAGCTGAGCCGTGCATTAGAATGCATGAATGTCCACTGGAGTGGTGGGCAGCTCACGCAGGAGCCTATGGACAACTGTCCTCTCTTGCTCGCAAGTACCTGGCTACTCCTGCAACGTCAGTGCCATGCGAGAGACTCTTTTCACTCGCAGGTAACATCATACAAAAGAAGAGGGCAGCCTTACATTCAGACAATGTAAACAAGCTTGTCTGTCTGAGCAACTGGCTGAAGAAGACATAATGTTGTCTGTTGTTAGATCCTGTGGGTGTTTGATTTCAGAGATTTTATTTATTTAACTGTATTGTTGTTTGTTTTACATTTCTGAAGACAGCTTTATTTTATTTAACTATATTGCTGTATTTGTTTTACTTTTTTTAATAATGCACCTGGCCTCATGAGGCACAGTTCACCAATAATAAATTGGATTTAAAATCTTCTCTTCTTACTGTATTCAATTGATTAGTCATACAGTACAATTTTTTAATATCCTAGAATTCAAATTCTTTATCAGGAGACCTTTAGCAGATATGACATTAAAATGCGATTAATTCGATTAATTAATTACAAAATCCTGTAATTAATTCGATTAATTTTTTTAATCGACTGACAGCACTAATTTTAATTAAATTGATTTTTTAAAGGAGCAATAAGCGAAATCGTTTCACCGCTAGGTTTGCTGTTGTGCACTGCCTGTAGACCAGGCAGCTGAGTGAAGCTGGGTGAAGTGAAGGCTGTGGAGGAAACACCGCGATGAGTTAATGTCCAGAGCTCGAGCAGCCCGCCAGGCTTCCTGCCAGGTTCGCGGGCTGCCTGCTAGGCTAAAACATTGCTCTCACTCACGGAGAAGAGGAACGTTAGCGTTAGCTCCTGGTGTTAGCACTAGCCGGGATCCGAGTCAGCTAGAGCCCGCCAGGCTGCCCACCTGTCTCATGGGTTGCTCAAGCTCCGGACATTAACCCATCCCGGTGTTTCCTCTGCAGCCTCCACTTCACCCAGCTTCACTCAGCTGCCTGATAAACCCACTGCTTCTTCCCACTTTAACCTGAAGCGATGTTTTAGCCTAGCGGGCAGCCCGCGAGCCAGCTGCCCGCTAGGCTAAAACATCGCTCTCACTCATGGAGAAGAACATGAATGTACATGAACGTGCAGCTGGACCGGCTTGTAAAACAGTGGGCTGGAGATCAACACAGAGTGGGTGTGTGAGGTCATGCTATACTCCTGATGAAATTACACCTCTAGTTCTTCACATAGCAATTTTTTAATTCCTTCAATCTAGAAATAATGAATTTCACTTATTGCTCCTTTAAAGAGTGCCTATGTTGAAATGGATGGAATGTTATGGTTTTAGCATCTAATTATTAACAATGCTATAGTCAAAGTTGGAAAGACCACGATTTGGGCTTTCAACGATTATAAAAACAAAATAATCGACATAAAATGATTATGCGCTTCTTGTCAGTTTAAGGCTTGTTTTCTTGTGTTGCAAATCATACTGCCCGCAAATAATGCGAGGGGCAGGTGATTGCGGAAGATTTCAAAAACTGTGTGTGTGCGTGTGTGTGTGCGCGTGCGTGCACATCAGAGCCGAACTCCGCCGCGATGTGGAGACAGAAATGACATGCCGTCCATAATCGAGGGTTTTATTCTTTATTCTTTCTGTAATATTTTACAGGTTTTTGATGATGACGATGCTGCGACTCTCCAGGAGGCCCTTACCACACATGTCCTCAACATCTTTGTGGTCAGCAAAGCCAGAGATGAAGGTCTCCCCAAGCAAGCTGGAATAGCCATCGAGGGAGTAGAGGTCCTTTTTGGTATCCCTGATGTGGCACATGCTTGTACCTACCTGATGGGCCTCATCTACGCCTTGGAACTAAGGTACCCTAACAAACTGAAATACACCTTTGAGGTTTTTCAGAAGATCTTCCTAGAGCTGGAGGATGTCAACCAAAAGGTGTCCTCCAAAGTCCATGATCTCAAGGTCAGTTTACATGCATAGTTTACATACAGAACAGGAAAGCTCTGTACAGTTTTATATTTTGTGAGGTGCTGCATTTTGTGTTTTTTACGTTATCAATGTATTGGTCAGATTGTGAATGTAGCTGGGTCATTCCTCGCTATTGGTAACTTTTCAAGGTGTTAAGTTTTGAAAATAATATTGTGAATTTTTGATGTTTTTAACATGTCATTAGGTAGAAGACATGTTTAACCGTGAGGAATTTGTATTTTTAGAGCTCAGGCACTTAAATGATAATAATTATGGATGGATTGCTGAGACATGGATCGTGCTAGAGTTCCACCCTGTTATGGACATATACATAAGTATTGCTAAATGTTAATAATGTAAATATTCAACAATATTTATCAGCACTTATACCTTATGTGTCCCTTATTTCATAACATGTTTTTTTAAATTTGAATAATGAAGATACAGAAATTATTGTGTAGAATATAGGCTTTTTGTTTAGAAAATGTCCATGTGCACACCCAATTTAGCCAAAATGCTCAAGATAAATAGATATGTGCACAATAAAACACATGTATTCTCATGGTCTCTTTCAGGACTGCAAATTAACGTAAGAACATTCTGAAAAAATACCATTGTTTTTAGATCATTTTAAAATAAACTGTGTGTAACAGGGTGGAAACAAGCGCAACAGGGTGGAAAGTACCGTAACAGGGTGGAATTACCAACAATGATTAGCTTTAACTTGCTATTTATTGAACGTTTTTATTATATCCACATACAATACCATCAATCAACTGCTGCTGAAGTAACATCCCTTTGTAGAATTCTCTCTGCTGTTCCAGTAACTGTGAGAGTACAGACATTGTAATTGGTGAATCATCCTCATAAGGGGATGATTTAGCATGTTAGGGAGGCATTTGGTCAACCACGTTTCAGAGAATCTCATGACATCAATATTAGAGCCATTTAATAAATGCTCCAGCTGCTCTCTTTTCGGGACCACGCTCCTGATATTTAGATGGACCCCAAGGAAGCCCTTTTTACAATGCGGATCCCAAATTATCTTGGACTGATGTAGTGTTGAAAGAATGGAATAGAATAGAATACTTGCACTTAATTTCGTTGTACTCATACAATGAAAATAAAGATTCTATCCTATCCTAACCTATCCTATTCTATTCTATTCTATTCTATACTATTCTATGATCTGTCTTACCAAGATGTAGCAGTAGTGTATGCAGGGCTTGACGCTACCTTTTCTTCCCAAGGAGCACATGTGTTCCTAAGTTGAAAAAGTAAGGAGCACACAAAGAATTTTAGGGGCACAATGTAAATTGATCAAATAATGTGTTTTCCGTAATAAATGTGATGGAAATAGACATTTACAAGCAAAATTATTGAATGAATTTGTATACAAAATGTACAGAAAGGTAAAAAATAATCAGGTTTTGAAAAAGTATTGCAATTTAATTTTGTCTTTAGTGTTATTATCTTATATATACACTGAACAAAAATATAAACGCAACACTTTCGTTTTTGCTCCCATTTTTCATGAACTGAACTCAAAGATCTAAAACTTTTTCTATATACACAAAAGACCATTTCCCACAAATATTGTTTACAAATCTGTCGATATCTGTGTTAGTGAGCACTTCTCCTTTGCCGAGATAATCCATCCCACCTCACAGGTGTGGCATATCAAGAAACAAATTATTTGGTCCTCTAGTATTGGATTTGAATGTGTTGGGGTAAATATTGTACTCTCTCCGGAGATGTCATTTACTATGTTATGCCTGTACAGAAAACCCACTGCTTAGAAGGATTTCTATGATCAATTTAAAGCCCTACTTAAAGTATGTGATCACAACAAAGAAATCAGAATTCTAGGCGATTTTTAAAATAAACTGGGACAGTAAGGCAGACAGGCAGAATCTAAAACAGTTAACTGAACATCTGAATTTATCTCAACTCATAGAGACACCAACCAGAATTACTACTAGATCCAGAACCAGAATTGATTTGCTCTTCTCTAATAAACCAGAATGTATTATTAAAACCCATAATCTTTTAACTGGTTTATCTGACCATAATGCAATTTTTTTTCCCAGAAAGCTCACCAAGTCACGTTTATCCAACTCATCCAGATACTTATGTAATAGTAAAAATACTTTTAATTTCATCCCAAAGAGCCAGCAAGAAAATCTTAATTTGGCCTTAAAAAACCAGAATTGGAATAAGATCACCTCCTGTGAAGACATTGACAACAGCACAGATTCCCTTCATGAACATATCAGAAAAATAATGGAATCTTTTTCCAGGAGGGTGAGCCAAAAGAAAAGAAAAGAAAAGCATCACTACAGTGGTTAACCCCTGATTGTCTTAACTTGATGAAAGTGCGTGATCTTCTTCTTAAGACTTTCTGAAAATCCGGCTTAACCACAGACCGGTTAAAATTCACTGCTGCAAGGAACAATATTAACTCAGGCAATGCAGAAGGCCAAAGCAAATTTTTTTATAGCAATCATGGAGAGTGCTAAGGGTGACGGGGAAAAAAATTGGCATAATATTAATAAACTAATGGGTGCACAGAATAAACAAAACAACTATGAATTAGAACTTGTTATTGATAATAAACTAGTGAGAAGCCCAGACATTCTGGCTACTGAACTAAACAATTTTTTTTACAATCAGTGGAAGACATATCCAAACTTTTTCCCCCTTCGGAATATGGCTCGGTCCCTATCAATTATGCGCTGCCGGTATTTAATTTACAACAGGTCACAGAAGCTGAAGTGGCTAACATTGCCGGCTCGCTAAAAAATTCCAAGGCCAAGGGCATCTAAGGTCTTGACACCACGTTTTTAAAAGCTAATATAGATTCTCTGGCTGGACCAATCACACATCTAGTTAATTTATCTATACGACACTCAGTTTTTTCATCCTCTTGGAAGACTGCCATAGTTAATCCCATCTTCAAGTCTGGAAGCAGGACAGACTTGAGTAACTATAGGCCTATTAACATCCTGCCAATCATCTCCAAAATAATTGAAAAACGTGTGCTTACACAATTAACTGATCACCTGAACCTTGGCCATACTCTGTTGCACCCTGCACAATTTGGCTTCCGGGAGCATCACTCGACAGAGTCGGCAATTAATTTATTTTTGAAAGAAAACCAAACAGTTTCTTGATAAATCAGTGTGTGTTGGTGCAGTATTCTTGGACCTGAAAAGAGCGTTTGATACAGTTGATCACACAGTGCTGTTAAACAAACTCTTTTCTTTTAATTTTTCAGATCAGGCAACCATGTGGATAAAATCTTATTTAACTAATAGGAAACAGTGTGTTGTTGTTGAGGGGGTTAAGTCATCTCTTCGCACATGTTCAGTTGGGGTCCCGCAAGTTTCAATCCTCGGACCTATATTATTTTCACTTTATATTAATGATATGCCATGTGTATGCAAAAACACCCATATACAAATGTATGCAGACGACGCAGTTTTACTAACATCAGCAAAAACTACTCAAGAGGCTGCCCGCATACTCACAATGGAATTGACTCACATTCATGAATGGCTCATAAAATCATGTCTACTGTTAAATACAAAAAAAACTGTATGTATTTTTCTAAAAAACCGAAGGATCTTACACACTCTGGTGTCTTCCTAGGAGGAGAGGAGCTGACCTAGTTAATGAGTTCAAGTATCTAGGGGTCATCCTGGACTCAACCCTCACCTCCAAGAGCCACACTAAAAAGATCTTGAGAACAATCAAATTTAATCTCTCCAATTTCAAATTATTAAGGCCTTCTTTGACAACAGCGTCAGCTAGGGTGTTTATGCATGCAATGGTCTTCTCTCACATGGAATATGGATTCACTAACTGAGTAAGTGCAGCTGTAGAAGTGAACGACCAGATTGATTCTCTGTACAAAAGAGCGCTCAAAATATTGGACAAAAAACCTGTATCATATCATCACTGCCACATACTCCAGAAATATAATCTTCTTACTTTTGATAATTTCACAAAGTTCAAGTATGCCTGCGCAGTATATAAAATCTTGAAAGGGTTCGCACCACCCCCAATGTCTGCTTATGTTAAGCAGAATGATAACATCAGTTACATGACCAGGGCCGCCACACGCGGGGATTGCGTAATTCCGCTCAGGTGTACCTTGTGTGGGCAGTCAGTACTTTCATGTGCAGGAAGCCACATCTGGAATAGTACACCATCTATGATACGGGACTGTAACACATATGCCACTTTCAAAATAAATCTTAAAAAGTGGCTAAAAAGTACACAATTTGTAACCACAGTCAATGAGTTGATGTACAACATGTGTCTTTTTCTTTTCTCTCCTTTTTCTTTTTTATTTTATGGTTATTTCTCTCCTTCTATTTTGTGTTTAGCTGCCATGCACTTTACAATATAACTGACTCCTACAACCAATTAATCACAACTACAACAAGAACTATGAACTGGACTTTGCATTGCTGCAGTTTTACACTCCTACATCTACACACCCCCAAACAGTCCCTGCTCCTCTGGCTACTGTTTATTATTTATTTAACTATTTATTTCTTTTTTCTTTTTCTCTTTCTTTTTCTTATTTAGATATTTTTATTTATCTACCTCTTTTTTTTTTTTTTTGTCTCGGGCTCAAATGTTTACCATGTACTTTGCAATGTAACCAAGAGCTCTTGGCAAATAGCTCTACAGCACTTTAATTTCTAATGTTTTACATTACTCCAGTACTTTAACCCCCAGTGTCTCTACATCTATTGCTGTCATCTATCACAACTGATCACAACCACAACAAGATCTATGTACTGGACTCTGCATTGCTACAGGCTAACACACTATACACACACCCAACACAGCCCCCTCTCCCCCATCTGCTCGTTACCTGGTTGCACGCAGAAACACGGCGTAAAGCATATACATACTTAAGGCACTGGAGGCAACATGATGTGTGCAATACTTCTGTTATGTGTTGCTGGCTGACTCTATAACACAACGACAAGACTGCTATGTGTTTTAATGTATCTAATACTGTAACTGTATATTTTATGTGTACTGTATTGATTTTATACTACCTTTTAGGAACTACCCTGGTAAACATCTGGCAAGGGGACTACCGATGTAAATCAGCCCCTGGCTGCAATTGGGTGCATCTGCATTTTCTTTTTTTCTTTTCTTTAAAAGGAATGTTTATTGATGTACACTGTCCCCCCAAATAAACGTTATTGTATTGTATTGTAAATGAACATTCAATTCACGGGCAACAGCTCTGGTGGACATTCCTGCAGTCAGCATGCCAATTGCACGCTCCCTCAAAACTTGCGATATCTGTGGCATTGTGCTGTGTGATAGAACTGAACATTTTAGAGTGGCCTTTTATTGTGGCCAGCCTAAGGCACACCTGTGCAAGAATCATGCTGTCTAATCAGCATCTTGATATGCCACACCTGTGAGGTGGGATGAATTATCTCGGCAAAGGAGAAGTGCTCACTAACACAGATTTAGTCAGATTTGTGAACAATATTTGTGGGAAATGGTCTTTTGTGTATATAGAAATTTTTTTTAGATCTTTGAGTTCAGCTCATGAAAAATGGGAGCAAAAACAAAAGTGTTGCGTTTATATTTTTGTTCAGTATATTATCTTTGCAATATGATTATCTTATATAATGTTATTACTATCCTAAAACATTCTCCAGGGCCTCTGAAACTCTGGAGAACTTATTTCCACCCTGCCCAGCAGGCCACACTTTGACTTATTCCCACCCAGCCGACAGCCTGGCCGTGGAGAACGGTCCCTCACTGCAGGGAGAACAGAGCAGGCTTCTCCGGAGGTCTGCCGCTTGACTTATTTCCACGCTGCCCAGCAGCGGTAGCTTGGAGAACGGTCCCTCACTGCGGGGAGAGGGGAGAGGGCTTAACCCGGTCCGTCTCCTCTGCCACATTTTGTCTTATTTCCACCCTGCCGACAGTAAGACTTATATTCATTGTGCCCACAGTGGCTTGGAAAACCGCCCATAACCGTGTCACATGGGGAAGAGGGCAGAGGGAAGGCTGCTGGAGTTCCTCCAACATTTGCGGTTAGATTTTTATATTGACAAAAATATAGGCTGCTTCGGCTGTTTTTTTTATGTACACATGTGCCCCTAAATATTTTTTACAGTTTGCGCACACCTATTTTTAGTCACAAATGCGAGTGAAACACTTGTACTGTCAAGCGCTGGTGTATGGTTGATGATTGCAGAGATGTTGATGTCCAGTCAGGCCTGTATGTCAGAGGCCTAGTAGGCCCAGAAGCCCCTTAACACTGTGTGAGGCCACAAACTCAGTAGTTGGTTTAATCTTGTCCACACTGTTCATAGACAGTGTAGACCAAGATCAGCTTAATTCAGTGGATAGCTTTCTTCAGTAGTTTTAGACAGGATTACACAGATTCTTGTTGGATTTAGAGAAGCCAGATTCTCAGAGACCTATTATGCTGGATAGTTTCATTCAACAACAATGCATCATATTTTTAATTGTTATAATTTGTGAGTAAAATTCTAATTCTGCAACATAACCAGTAACATTCTTGGTTTTCATAACACACTCAATCTAAATAATCTAAACTGTTTTTTGTTTGTATGTTTGTTTTTCACTGGACCCACCACTGATTCACTCATGTGTATTTCCAAATTTGCTCCCCCATTTTAAAGACATAATCAGACACCTGTGTAAATACATTATTTGAAAGTCTGGCCCAAACAGTGTCTACTTAGAAAAATTCTGGCCCTTGGACAAATCTAGTCGATGGCCTCTGGTGTAGAAGAAGTATTGTGGCCAGAACTTGAATGACTCCATCAAGTGCCAGTTATTAATTTATCTGTTCTAAACTATTCTAGAAGAACATGGCGGCCTCCATGGGTGAGGACCTGCTCCTTTTCCCAAGAAAAGATATGAATATTATTTTGCCCCCAAATCCTACACACTGGACCTTTAAACAATTTTAGAGTCATATATTATTGTATTGTAATTACTGATACAGTAATCTGTTCACTTTAATGTTGCAGCTGGTAAAGGTGGAGCTCATTGTAATTATGCTGTATAATGCCAGGTAGTTTAACCTATAATAATACAGCTTCATTTATTAGCTGATTCATATTTTGCACTAATTATCCAAATCTGCAATGTAACAAGTATGTTAGGTCGATAGCTTTCTTTAACTTGGTGCTTAGCTAAAGCCTTTATGCCTTTGAGAGTTCCTTTACGTGCTTCGAGTTTTGTTTGTTATTGCACTTACTTGGTTTGTTGAAGTTGATTGTATTCTGTCCGGTTGGTTATGTGTGGATTGTGTGAGCGTGTGCATGTGTTGGCTACGGTGGCCGAGACCCGCCATCACTGCAAATAAAAAAAACGCTGCAAATTAAACAGAACACTGCGATGCAAATAAAAAAGCAACGATGCAAATAAAAAAGCCACAACGGAAATGAATTACCGGGGACTATTATTGCCGATGCACATGTTTTTTTTATGTGAAAGAAGAAGAAGAAGAAGAAGAAGAAGAAGAGAGAAACGTAAGAAGAAGACGAAAAATAAAGAGAAAAACGAACGAAAAACTAAGTGTGCTATATATGGTTAGGCCATGTAGCCCCAGGTTTGATATGAAGCTGAACTGGAGGATGCTGGTGTTCCTCTATCTGTATACTATAGACAAATTCGGCGAGTGATTTGTGTATGCCGCCATCTTGCGGCAGCGCCATTGCTGCGGTCGTCAGCAATGGCAGCAATGGTTTGAGCGATAAGCAGGAAAGATAAGAGTAATAGGGAGACAATAGACACTGTGTAATATAACGTTAGCATACGTTACGTGTGCTGACGTTAGCAAGCTAGCAGCGTGACATTTAATCATTATGGACAGGGTACGTGACTAAAAACAACAACAACAACAACACGTGTTTGTGTTTTGTTTTAGGTATTCAAGAATATTTTATTGATCACCTGGCCTCCGATGACCAGAAAAACGGCAATTACAGGTTTCTGATTGAGGGTCAAAATTACCTGAGCTCCGGATGGGTCGGGCAAATTTTACATCACCTTTTAGACGACCATCACATCATATTGAAGGCAATCAATATTGATCACCTTCAATATGATGTGATGGTCACGTAGCCTCTCCATCATGATTAAATGTCACACTGCTAGCTTGCTAATGTCAGCACACGTAACATATACTAATGTTATATTACACAGTGTTTAATGATACAGTCTATTATCTCCCTATTACTCTAATCTTTCCTGCTTATCGCTCAAACAGATGATTAATTTCTAAATTAATATCGGAACTCATTTAAGATACCTTCATCAGTTACCGGAGGCCACTGTCTAACATCAACCCAGCTATTCATGATGCTGTCATTGTAGAGAGTCAGTTCACAATGACAGCATAATGAATTGATGACTGACACATGTCACCGCAGCAATGGCGCCGCCGCAAGATGGCGGCATACACAAATCGATCACCGAATTCGTCTATACTATACAGATGGAGGAAGACCAGCATCCTCCAGTTCAGCTTCATATCAAACCTGGGGCTACATGGCCTAACCATATATAACACACTTAGTTTTTTGTTTGTTTTTCTTTTTCTTTTTCGTCTTCTTGTTACTTTCCTCTCTTCTTCTTCTTCTTCCTCTTCTTCTTCTTCTTTCACATAGAAAAACATGTGCATCGGCAATAATAGTCCCCGGTAATTCACTTCCGTTGTGGCTTTTTTATTTGCATCGTTGCTTTTTTTTATTTGCATCAACGCTTTTTTTTATTTGTATCGCGGCGTTTCTTTTTATTTGCAGCGTTTTTTTTATTTGCAGCTATGGCGGGTCTCGGCTACCGTAGCTCTGAGCTCTAACATGCATCAAATAAATCAAATGAACTAAAAAGTACAAATAAACAAACATACGCTATTATCACTTGATCGATTGATATCCAAAAAATAGCGTTCAATATTGTGTCAGTAAGTGTCGAGTATCAAAAAAACGGAGCAGAGCAGAGTGGTATTGCACAAAACCAAGATAAGGGATTAAGCCAAGATTTGTTGGTTATACTGGCTGAATTTAGCCTCAAGTCAGTTGCATGAAAGCAGGTCAAATTTAACTTGGTCAAGTTACCATGGTGATTTATTCTCTGCAACTAACCTGCTCCAGACCAGGCTAACAGCCAGGCTAAAATTAATCCTAACAATTCATCTGTTAGTTCAATTGTCAATACTGTGAGAAATTGTGCTTTACAGCATTTCCTTATCTTTGTAAATATGTAGCATCATTGTAATCATTCTGCATTAAACTATTATTGCCATTCGTCATTTAATTTAAGTATGTTAACTTTTATTTTAATTGTAGCAATCATTTTTACATTCATTCATGTGGTAGTTCTTTCTGTCAGGCCTAGTGTTATATGGCTAGTATTTGTGTAAGTTGCTACTTATTTATGTTTGTTAAATTGCCGTTGGAGGTTTGATTAATATGTATATTAAAGCAATTATTGAGATTCTAATAAATGGTTGATGAAGTCACAAATGTGGTTTCAATTAATGCTGGGACGAGGGCAACATAGTAGGCCCATATAGAGGCTCAAGTCCCATTTACCTGTTTCCTCTTCACAAAGGCATGCCTTTTTCTAGATGATGTTCTCGATGAAGAAGGATTAATAATCAGATGAGCTTCAGGTGTGAAAGAGTCTTTCAAGACAGGTCAGACCCATTGACCTTTGAGGATGACCATCTCACTGAGAGATATAGATTCTCAGGTGATGGTATCAGGTATTTATGTAGGCTGTTGGGCCCAAAAGTCAAACATCAGACAGGGCAAAGCCATGCACTCACTGTACCACAAATGGTCTGTGTGACGCTGGGGTTCTTGGCAAGTGGCACCTTCCTTTTTTCTGTCGGAGATGCAGAGAATCTCAATAAAGGAACTATTTGCCGCACAATAAGACATGTTAGTCTGGCACTGAAGTCACTAGCACACATTTTCATCACCTTTCCTGGACACAGAAAACCCCTCTACATCAAGGAGGAGTTTTACAAGACTGCAGGTAACATGAATTAAAAATAACAAAAAAGTTTTACATTTCAACAGTCACAGTAAGATACTCATTATTTTGTCTTACAGCTTTCCCTAATATCATTGGTGCAGTGGATTGCACCCAAGTACGGATCAAACGCCCCTCAGAAGAACACGAGGGAGATTATGTCAACAGGAAATTCTTCCACAGCATCAATGTTCAGGAATGACTTATGGTTACTGCCAGCTACATAGATTTAGTGCATTAAATGACCTTAATAGATTACATCTTATTGTGTCAGATGATCTGTGATGCTGACTGCCTTGTCAGCAATTTTGAGGCAAAGTGGCCTGGCTCAGTTCATGATTCCAGAATCTTTCGGGCCAGTACAATGTACCAGAGACTCTCACAAGGTAAGCCACACAGTTTATTTTTAAGCACCTTGAATATCATGAGTGTTTTACTCCTCTATTTATAGTTTTAAGAATTATATCTTGTATTCTCAGGTGAATTCTCTGGTGTGCTGCTAGGAGATAAAGGCTATGCCTGTGAAGCATTTCTGATGACTGCCCTTGCAGAACCCCAAACCCCAGCACAGCAGGCCTACAATCATGCCCATGCCAGAACAAGGGCTCGAATTGAGATGACCTTTGATCTTCTGAAATCTCGATTTAAGTGCCTGCACCACCTGAGGGTCTCCCCAGACAGGGCCTGTAATGTGGTTGCTGCATGCACAGTGCTGCATAACATTGCCAGCCTGAGAAAGGAAAGGGCTCCCAAGGTGGCTTTGGATATTGACTGGGACAATGCTCCCATCTTTGCAGACAACATGAATGGCAGACTAGTCAGAGAACAATATACAGCAAATTATTTCAGTTAATTTAAGTTTGATTTAGGCCATCCTTTAATAAAGGATCATGTATGTCCCTTTGATGTGTATGTGCATGGATCTCAGGTGTTTGTTTTAATTTTTTTTTTAATATTTTGCATTCATTGCTTGTCAGCTTGGAGCGAGCGAGAGCGAGAGAACTGATTAATACATTTTGTGACATTGGTGGTTACAGTGTGCACTGATATGCTCCAGGAGCATAACTGTGTTTCCGGATACTGCAAAGAAAGCAAAAGTCAGACACAACACATAATTATTTGATTGTGCAGTAGTACTGCAGTAATGTACCTTGTATGAAGAGACCAGTTTCTGTCGCTGGGACAGTGTCTGTGGATGTCCCTCTCTGGATCCCCTCCATCACTGGCCTTCCTTTATTAATGTCCAGTGCCAGTTTCTCTGCTGGAGTGAAGTCCTGGGTCGGTGGGCCAACCCCCGTGCTGGATCTATGAGCCTTTTTTTTAACTGCTACAATCATACAAATGATAAAATGTCAGCAGACACATCTATTTACTCTTTTGTATATAGCTAAACGATCAAGTCACTTACCAGCCTGCAAAATGTTGTTGTATTTAATTTTGACTTGCTGCCAGGTCCTTTTTTGGCCAGACAAATTTGTTCTTTATGAAGGATAGATAGATAGATAGATAGATAGATAGATAGTGTCGTTTATTAAATAGCGATGATGTGAAGGTGATGAGAGAGACTCCGCTGACACCGTCTTGCTTGCATGAAGAAAAGGTTTATTACAAAAAGTACAGCATCTATCAAGCACCTAGGATTGCCTGAGAGAGAGTTCGAAGCCAATATGAACTGCTCTAAATAACAGCCACACAAACCCTACTTAAATAGGGTCTTGCTTTTGTGAAATGTGAGACAAAGATGAACAGAGGACTAATAGACATTCTAGCTGACTTCACCAGTTCCTGGCCTGGGCCATAAATACCTTCTTGACCATATATGTTTCTGGACCTTGGGCCCCTAGCTGGTCATCTGTTCCAAAGCTTCAGAGTAGATCTCAATACACTACAATAGATAGATACGCGGAATTGTTAATGTTACATTTTCTTTCTTTATGTGGCCGGTTATGTGACTTACAGTATCTTACAGAAGCATTCAATGCAGTACATGTGAGCTGCGGCTTGAATATTTGTGCATATTTTTATGAATTAGTGATGAATCTGGTGACGGAAGCACAGCGCAGCTCAGCTGCAGCTGTTCACTCAATATGCGCGAAACCTTCTGAATGTTGAAATAGCAGTAATACCACATTCATTGATAAAATGACACAAGCGATAGGAAGGGGGACAATTTTTATTAGGATGCCCCCCCCCCCAACTCGAGCACCGGCGACAAGTTTGAGTAGACTAATTTACTCTCTAACAGGATGTAAACATCTCTGTGACTTCCTGTATATTCTGCTTTGAAGACTGCTGAAAACTGTTACCCCCAATTTCCACCAGATGCGTGTTGGTTGCGTCTCTGCTCCGGCACGGCAACAGAGCCGATTAGATTCAATTCTAGTCAATGAATTGATAAAGCTTATAGTTAAGGCTGGCTCAGGCTTGCCCTGTACCAGCCCCTTGTTAGGCTGACTTAGGCCTAGTCTGCCGGAGGACCCCCTATAATCCCCCGGGCACCTTCTCTCTCTCTCTCTCTCTCTCTCTCTCTCTCTCTCTCTCTCTCTCTCTCTCTCTCGTATCCCATTACTGTATCTTGTTTACTCGGCCATTCTGGATGTCACTAACTCGGCTTCTTCTCCGGAGCCTTTGTGCTCCACTGTCTCTCAGGTTAACTCGTACTGCAGCGGTGCCTGGATAGTGTGACGTGTGTGGTTGTGCTGCTGCCGTGGTCCTGCCAGATGCCTGCTGCTGCTGCTGCCATCATTAGTCATTAGTCATACTTCTACTGTTATTATACACATATGATTATTATCATACATGTATACTGCCAGATACTAATATATACTTTCAACATATTGTACCACAGTAGCCAGAACTATAACGACAATATTATTACTTTCATGAATGTTGTTGTAAGCTACTGTCATTACCGAGGATGTCATACAGACATACAGACATACAGACTGTATTGTGTCATACAGATTACTGTTAATTTGTTATGCTGATCTGTTCTGTACGACATCTATTGCATGTCTGTCCGTCCTGGAAGAGGGATCCTTCCTCAGTTGCTCTTCCTGAGGTTTCTACCATTTTTTTCCCCGGTAAAGGGGTTTTTTTGGGGAGTTTTTCCTTATCCGCTGTGAGGGTCTTAAGGACAGAGGGATGTTGTATGCTGTAAAGCCCTGTGAGGCAAATTGTATTTGTGATATTGGGCTTTATAAATAAAATTGATTGATTGATTGATTGATACATAAAATAGATTACAAAGTGGACAGAAGGAAAAAAAATGTAATGTATAAAATGTTTAATATGGATGCAAATTGGAAACCCGTAGGGTCAGAACGGCTACCCGTAGAGACCGGATGGCAGCGTGAGACTGCGAAACCACTGTGAGATTTTGAGATTCAACATGGCGACGCCTAGCTGCTAGATTAGATATCAACAAACTAGCCAAACAAATATAATTACCTAACGGGTGACAACTCCAGCCTGCACCATCAGCCAGAGTGGAGGACCTAGAAGAGTTTATCGATCACTACTACTACAAGTGCGTCATGGAGGGCCCTGCCGACAACCCCAATAAGAGGAAGAAGACCGACTCAGCCACCGATACATAAGACTTATTATCCTCCGAATTTAGCGTCTTGGAATCCATCAACAAGAAGCTAGAAGTGCTCGGTCTGCTTCACCAGGAGATAAAAGACCTGGAGTTCACTTACCAGCAGATTAGCGACCTGCAGCAAAACACTGAACTCTGCTCCACCTTAGCGGCGGTCAAATCAGATGTAGATCTCCTCAAAAAGGGAAATAAACTCCTGAAGGAAACTGTCCTCGACATGCAGTCCAGAAGCATGAGAGACAATTTAATCATTTCTGGCATCCCGGAGAGCACACCAGACAACCCAGAAGTCCAGGTAAAAAAGTTCATGGTGACGGCCCTCAAGATCCCGACAGAGACTGTCAACAACATCACCTTTCACCGCATCCACAGGCTTGGACCCCGAGGAGGTCAGCGTCCTCGTCCGATCATCGCCAAATTCGAACATTATCAGCAGAAAATGCTCGTTAAGAGTAAAGGACGAGAGCTAAAAGGCACTTCGTTCGGTATGAACGATCAGTTCCCCAGGGAAATCAACGAGAGGTGGAAAGTGTTATATCCCATTTTAAAAGAGCACAGGCAGAAGGGAAATAGGACCTCTCTTGTGGTAGACAAATTATACATAGATGGTCAACTGTTCTGCCACTCTACCACCACTCCATGGCTCTTCTAAGTGAGATAAGTGCCCCTAAAACCACAAAACAAAGTAGAACCATAGCTTAATTGTATTATCAAAGGAATATAAAAAAAAAGACCAAAAGATGTGTGTATGCATGTATATATATTGGGGCTGCACTATTCTCGAAATAAATAAATAAATATAGGCATGTATATTTCATTCAAAATGGTATTCTGACACATTTCTCCTGCAACAGATAATTGCAATGCAATTAATCGTGCGGCCCTGGTACATATATATATATATATATATATATATATATATATATATATATATATATATGTATGTATGTATGTATGTATATATGCAGATGTATATGTATGTATATATGGACGTATGGATATATATGTATATATAATGAACACAACACTGACTTAGTGAAAAGGGCAAAAAAGGAAAAAAAAAATCTCACAGGGTGTGAATGTACACTTCACACACCCCATCCAGTATTCTCCCTTTCCTTCCCTATTTTTTTTCCCTCCTTCATGCCCCCCCCATCCCTCTCACTCAATCCCCCTCCCTCATCTCACACACAAATACACTCCATGTAACCCCTTTGTTTTTCAGGTTTGTGCATATCTCAAGACGCAGGCGCTTCTGGTTGTTGAACATGCTTGTATATATTCTAATGCTCTGCTCCATAACTCTGCGATGCTTCACCATGACACATCGGTTGACTGCAATACATACACTTAACAATTACATCTACTCATGCAAAATCCACGCAGATAGAAACTCACATAGAAACACACACACATTATTTTCCATACCCACACACAGTATGATAAAACCCCCACTTTGTCAATGTCACACCTAAACTTGGTTTCCTGGAATGTACATGGCATCCGCTCACAGGCGAAAAAAATTAAAGTGATGGACTTTGTCACAAAATTGAAAACAGATATTTTTCTCCTACAAGAAACCCACTTGCGAAAGTCAGAAGAAAAATCTCTCAAAGATCCAAATTTTAATCAAATTTTTTCATCCTGCTATAACAACAGACAAAGAGGTGTCTCTATCATGGTTCACAAGAGACTACCATTCACTTTAAACAGCACGGTAACAGACCCAGAAGGCCGCTACATCATTATTCAGGCAACAATCTTTAACAAATTATATACAGTCGTTAATCTGTATGCCCCTAATAATGATGATCCAGCCTTCTTTCACACAGTCTTCTCTCTACTATCTAACCTATCAGACAGCTCGACAACTATAATTGGAGGAGGCTTTAACACAGTCCTAAATGCTTCATTAGACCAATCTAGTAACTCAGTACATACAAAGCAATCACAATCGGCTAAGGTAATACAGGAATATATGGATGATTTTGGGCTTGGCGATGGCTGGAGACTCAAATACCCATCGAAGAGGGAATATACTTTCTTCTCTCCTGTGCATCGCTCATTTTCAAGAATTGACTTTTTTCTCTTAAATAACTCCATCTCACAAAAAATTACCACAAAAATACACCCGATCATTATCAGCGATCATGCACCAATATCACTCAATCTGCAAATAGAAACCATCCATAAACGGTCCCCAACATGGCGCTTTAATATCTTTTTACTTAAAGACCCAGGCTTTGATTAAATGGTGAGACGGGAGTGGGCAAACTTTCTTGAAGATAATGACTCTCCAAATTTATCTCCATCTTTAATATGGGAGGCTGGAAAGGCAGTAATCAGAGGAAAAATTATATCATACTCCTACAAGAAGAAACAGGAATTGCAAGCAGAAAAAAAACATTGAGGAAAAAATTAAACAACTAACACAGGAATATGCAAACAATCCAAGTGATAAAGTATGGACCCAATTACAGTGTAACAAAATTGCAATTGGACAATATTCTATCAAAGAAAACTGAATTAATCATACAGCGACTAAGATATAATAACTTTGAACACAGTAACAAATCAGGAAAATTTTTGGCTAATCAGCTCCAACGCAATAAAGAAAAATCTCTGATACCAACAATCCATGGGCCGTCTGGAAATTACACACAATCCCCTCAGGAGATCAATCAGATTTTCTATTCTTTCTACCATAACTCATATTCAACAGTAAACAATCCAAACCCAGAAGATATTCAGGCTTTTCTCGACAACCTAAATTTACCTCAATTATCCACGGAACACAGAAATATTTTAGATGCCCCCCTGACTATTAATGACCTGCAGAGCGCATTAGACAAAATGCCAACAGGTAAGGCTCCAGGTCCAGACGGCTTTCCTGCCGAATTTATAAAACTTTTCTGGACAATATTAGCACCACTTTTCATCAGGACAGTGACAGAGATAAAAAAGAACGGAGGTATAAGACCTCACATGAATACAGCAGCAATCAAATTATTACTAAAGCCAGACAAAGACCCCACACTTCCTTCTAGCAACCGTCCTCTATCACTAATCAACAGTGATATCAAAATTATCTCAAAGGCACTTGCTTCTAGACTGGAGAAAATAATCGCATCAATAATTCATAATGATCAAACGGGCTTCATTAATGGCAGACACTCAAGTAATAACGTCAGAAGAGTTCTTCCTATTTGCCACCCTGAGTGGATTTGGCTTTGGAGAGTCATTTATCCAGTGGGTATCAGCCTTATATAATTCCCCTAAGGCCACAGTCACCACCAACTGGATCACATCTCAAAGCTTCACTTTGCGGAGAGGAACCAGACAAGGGTGCCCACTCTCACCTCTACTGATACTACTACTAATATTCATCGAACCATTGGCTATGGCAGTCCGTCAGAACAGCAAGATCATAGGTATCCATTCCGCCAATTCAGAGCATAAAATTAATCTATATGCCGACGACATTTTACTTTATCTACAAGAACCGAAATCGTCTTTACATGAAGTATTTAATCTCATAACAAATTTTTCTAAACTTTCGGACTACTCCATCAATTGGTCCAAATACTGCCAATAACGGAGAATTCTTGGAATCCTGCAGACCAAAAATTTTCCCTCCCTGTGGGCAACATAAGATATCTTGGCATAAATATTTCATCCAAACTATCAGACTTGGTCCACCTGAACTTTAGCCCGCTGCTAGATAAGATCTGTGGTGACCTGAAGCGCTGGAATAATCTTCCCATCTCCCTCCTGGGTCGAATAGCCACAGTTAAAATGAAAATTCTACCCCAAATTAACTATTTTTTTTCCATGATTCCATTCACACCCACATCGAAATGGTTCCTGTCATTAGATTCTGCAATTATAAAATTCTACTCAAAGAACAAAACAGCAAAAATTAGCCTAAGCACCCTTCAGAAAAACAAACTGGAAGGGGGTTTGGATGCTCCTAACTTTAAACATTACTATTTAGCTAACCAGCTACAATACCTATTGAAATGGTTATATCCTAACGAAGACTACAATTCCTGGCTCGAACTAGAACAGGCGGACTGCAACAATATAAAACTTTCTGACCTCCCATTTGTCACCACTACACTCAGACATCATAACTGTTTTAAGAACCCAATGATTGCTTCCATCTTGTCAGCCTAGTGGAAAACACTAGAAATCACAAACTCTCAGATAGAAACTTGCTTGCTCTCTCCAATTTGGCACAACCCGGATTTTGAAATCAACAAAAGACCTCTCCATTTTAGCACATGGGAGATGAAGGGAGTAACTCATCTCCATCACCTTTTCCAAGACAATATACTTATGACATACACAAACTTAGTTCAAACTTTTGAAATAAGAAATGGAAATGTTCTACAATATTTACAATTGATAAAAACAGTCAAGAGGAGAATTCCAGTGCCTCAGGACACTTTGCAGCCACCAGAATTTGCCAAACATATTACAAAGCTTTCTCCGAGTAATAAGAAGAACCTTTCTAAGATTTATAAATTACTGTCAAAGACCAGCTCTATACATTTACCAATTTTAAAATGGGAAAAGGAGCTGGGTGTATCACTGGACCCTGACTTCTGGACTCAGATATGCAAAAATACATTTAAGATGACAAGACACACTAATATACAACTTATCCAATTTAAAGTACTCCACAGAACACACATCACCCAACAAAAGATGAATAGAATGGGCTTTAGTCAATCTGACACATGCACTCAGTGTACTCAGAAAACTGCAGACACCTCCTTTCATGCACTCTGGTTATGTTCACCCGTCCAGCACTTCTGGTCAACAGTCACTCAAAAACTCTCCTCCATTTTGGACTGCAGGATCCCATTATCTCCCAGCCTGTGCTTAATTGGTGATCTGATGACAATTGACCTCCCAAACAGCCACTGCAACTCTCTTCTTGTAGCTCTCGTCATCGCCAAGAAAACAATCCTAGTCAACTGGAAAGATAAACAGACCCTCAACATCAACCATTCGCTGAATCTCCTTGTAGAACATTTTTCGCTGGAGAAAATTTCTGCTGACCACAAAAACCAATTAGCATACTTTACAGAAAAATGGTCACCATTTATTCACTCACTAAAACAACTAAGGAAAGACTGTTGTGTCATATGTAATGTGTTTCTGTTAATGATGTAACCCCTATTCCCTCTATCTCTCACACCACAATATACCACAGCGGTTCATCAGAATTCAAGGTCTTAAGCATGTGTTAGGTGCACCTTCACCCCCTTGAATCCGGGCCTGCTCCCTGGCTCTGTGTGGGATCGCAGGGCCGGGCGGTTTCCCCTGGGGGCGGGTGCGTCTGGACTGCTCGCCCTGTGTGCCTGGGGGGGGCGGGGTCTCCTCGTGCTCCCTGTCTGGGGTGTGTCTCTGGCTCTCTGGGGGTGCCGGCCATTGCCGCCCTGGGTTCTTGGGCCTGCGTGGTGTCCTGCGGCCTCTGCGGCTCCCTGGTCGTGGGGTCTGGGCGCTCCTGCGGTCTTGGGGTGACAGGCCACCCCCCTTCCCACGCAGGGCTGGCCCTGGACCCTGGTGATGGTTTTCATAAACACATTGGGAGGGTTCAAATACACGCATGCATGTTCAATACTTCAGCCCCGTGACACATTGCAAAGAACCGATGGGTTCACTTCAAAGGGGCCCACTTGCTTCTCAAACCTACCACACTGGGCTGGCAACTCTTCTCTACAGTCGGGCTTTCCCCTCCACCAAGACTCTCACATTTTTGGTGTTCAGTGTAGACTTCTCTTTTGTTTTTGTTTTTCAGTACAGTATAGTAGACATGTATATGTTTATTTTTGATAATCTGCATGGAGCACAACCACCTCAAGGCGACAATACATCAGCTACACTGCCTGTTTATCCCCTGTTTTTTTGTTTGTTTGTTTATTTGTTTGTTTGTTTTTCCTCCTTCTTCTCTGCATGCACTGTCACTATATAACTCAGGACTTAAGCACCTGCAACCTCCCCCTTGCTTGTTCCTTACTTTCCCCTTGACACACCTTGGTGTATCACGGCCCTCTCTGGCTTATATTAGGAAGTTTTTCCAATAAAGGCTGATAGGCTAGTCTCCAGGGAGGGTGGGTGACAGTCACAACCACGCATTATGGGTATAAAATACTTGACTGCAAGATTAACAGTGCATCAGTCTTCACAAGAAGCTTGCACCCTTTTGTGGTACTAAGCTATGAAGACCAATGCAGACAAGTAGGGTAAAAAAAAAAGAAAAAAAAAATATGGATGCAAATTGTGGATTATTGTTGATAAGTCTACATTTCCTGAGTAATATGCACTTCCACTATTAAGGTAAAATGTACAACTGTTAATTCATGGACTTGAAAGGTTACTCCTTTAATAGTAATTATGAAAGTTTCAGTGAACTATTAATTGTATATTTTTGGACTACTTACGCATTCAGCCATTCGGCTATTGTCTGCCAGGCTTTCTCTCGTTCTTTATTTATAGGGCTGTATTTCCTTTTTTTCGTATGATGTGTTTCACCTCTTCGTACAATTCCATGATACGTTCTTGTTCTGCTGGTGAAAAGTATGCCGCACCAATCTTGTCCATTTCGACATCAGTGATTCTGTGATCAATCCCGTGGTCTATTTAAGAGTGCCGTGAGCGTGCACTTATCCCAACTATCTACACCTGGCTTGACATACAGTAGCTGCTCCTTTTCATCCTGCAACCAATTAAGCCAAGATGCGCCAATCAGACTAGGTCAAGTCGCGCTTGCTCTGTTATCCTGGATTTCTTTATTCCATTGTTGTGCAATACCCCTCAGAGCAGACCAGTAAAGTCTGTGTGCTCTCTCAGCATTCACCGTTTGCTGCACACCTGCATGTAGCTAGTGACCTGATTATGAAGGCATTTCGTTAATACCGCTGGTCAACACCAGATGGTGACATTTCTTATGTATTTAAATGAGTAACTAAAAATGGCTCCAACAAAGTACTTAAGGCTGTTGAATAAATGCAGCTCAGTAAAAAGTACCCCAAGTACCTAAAAGTGTACTTAAGTACGGTACTTGAGTAAAGGTACATTCCTCCAAAGAAATTACCAAAACTGGTGCATCTTTGGCAAAAAACAATCAAACAATTGTGAGAAGCTTATTGAGAAAATATGTTTTCAGGATCTTTAAATCAATAAGGAGAGAATTCTTTTAAATTCTTTTTTTCTTTTTAAGATTATTGTATTATGTGGAAATGTATTGTGATAATTATGACATGTTGGAAGTTCTTTCAGTCTCTTTCTACCATACTGTACTGTACTGTATACTGCAATCAGATTTGAGGCTACACGTTTTCTGTTTTTTATTTTGTCAAACATTTTTCATAGAAGCATTCATTTTACATGTTTTTTTTTTAAAATATTATTTCTTATTGTTCCATCATGGTTGGATTTGCATGGAAGCTGAGAATGGCTGTGCTTGCAATTTGTTATCATTATTTTTTTTGAAATCTTGAAATCATAAGATGGTTATTTTGTTATCTTGGAAAAATGAGCTTTGTTATCTCCAGATAATGAGATAACCAACCCAGTATCATGAGAAAATAAAAAAAAAATCATTTTCTCTTGTCAGAGAGTGACACTTTGGCAACTGCAGCAACTGATTTAAATTAAAAATGTCTGATTACAGCAAGATTACAGATTTTATGTGTGTTTTTGAGATAAGGTATTAAAAATTATTGCAAGTACAGACTTTCTTGGCTTTCATACATTTGTGCTATTAGGAAACACAATTGTTTATTCTGGAAATTTTTCAACCACATTTTGACTCATGACTGCTTGACATTGTTTCTAATACACAATGATCCATCTTTCATTAGGATTATCAGAAGGAAAGAAGCACAGACTAGAAACATCCAACATATTGTCAGTTACTATACAGATAATTCACCTAATAAAAACACATAGTTAACAGGTGTTGTGGACTGGGCCTGTGAAGCTGCTCAGCAGTCACAAGAACATCTCTTTTTAATTCACCGTGTTTTCAGTTACGTGCATGCATCACACAAGTGCTTCAGGTGAGTTATATTCAAGTCACTTCACACACCATGACTTCCAATCATGATATACTGAACTGGGTCAGGTCTGTCTTAAAGTAAAACTAAAACAGTCATAGGTCCACTCCTATGCACTGCTCCCTCACTGAGGCTGAAATGGAGTAATCACCATGGGTTAGACTGTGATAGAATATATTATGATCTGAAATGAGACACACTCACATTATAATTTCATACTGTGAAAAAAAAAAAAAGAATTAGCATCTCATTGTCCAAATTGTATCACTTTCTTAGAAGCCAGTGCAGCTGTACAGGACAGGAAATTGTCGATTAGTAATGCTGTGGTGGAGAGAGGCCTGGTGAGAGTTTAAAGCCATTGGTTTTCAGAAAAGGTGTGAGGTAGTTTCCCCTGGTGCCAGACATTGCCAGTGGCGTGAGGACTTTTATGACTTGGGGAAATAACAAATCAGCTTTGTTCTTTGCTGTATTGCTTTATCCTGAACACAGTTAATTAGTGAAATTGTTTAAAGACGGGTAAAGTATCACTTTATTTATTTGGGCATTTTTGCCTTTAATGGACAGGACAGGTAAGCGTGAGAGAGAGATGGGGCAACAGCCTTGTACATGGGGTGCCTTTTCTACCCACTAAGCCACCAACACCCCGACTTTATCTTTTTGTAATATTGTGATATTATTTGTCACACCACTGTCACTTTACCTTGTAATTGTGTCTTTCATTTCTCTTGTATAGTCTCTTATTTATTCATTTATTTATTTATTACCTCCATTCTTATTTTTGTCTTTTATTCTATGTTCTCTATTTATCTGTAGTTTTTCTTTGCTTGTGCTGCTGCAACAGCCAAATTTCCCATCTTGGGATCAATAAAAGCTCATCTTATCCTCATCTTAACTTATAATTCAATTCAGTATTATTTATAAGCCCAGTATCACAAATCACAATTTGCCTCAGAGGGCTTTACAACATATGACATCCCTCTGCCCTTGGATACAGTGGATATTGAAAATGTAATGTATTTAATTTAAATGGGAACTTTTAAGTCTGCATGGGGCTATGTGGTTTCAGGAACCAGGTAAGTGTTTTCCTAATAGCCAATTCATAGTTTCCTAGTGTCCATGAGGGTCTACTTTGGGCTGTGTGACGTAAATGTCATCATCCACCCATGTCCATGAAGGTTTGCACAGACCCCTGTACGGATGCAGCCCATTTTTTTGTGACTGTACAGACTGTAGGTATAGCAAGCACGTCGACTACGCAGGCTACAGTCTCTTGTTCCACACTTAGGTCCACAACAATGCGGTCAAGCTAGCTGCAGCCGCCTCACCACGGCAAAGTTAGTTTTAAGGTGGATATTTGACAGACATTCACTCTGGACTCAGCAACTCAGCAACATTTAGTTTCACTTTTGCCTGATGTTGGCAGTAGGAGGAAGGTAAGGTCACCCCCCAGCTCCCCCATGTATTGGCGGGGGCTGAAGTTGAACCAGTTGCCAAAAATATGAGGGATATATACAAATTTGGGTGCTTACTTTTCAAAGGAAAATGAACAAACAGTTTGTGAGAACAGTTGCATCCAAGCTCCTCTGTTTTTTGTTGTGGTAGATGTTCCAACCACATGTGCATGTTGGTTTCTGTGAGTTCCTGTGTGTGTGTATCCCACTGGCTGGCTAATCGCTGCTTCTCTGCACTACACTCATATGGTGGTTAATGGCACTCACCCTCTGGTTCCCCCCTAACATTAACACTGTTAGCTCTGTCAGCATTGTTGCTGTCATTAGCACTGTTAGTGCTGCTAGCATAGCACCTAACAGTGCTAACTGTTGACTGCAGTGCTGTTAGCACCGTGTTAGCACTGCTCACTAAATCATTTCAGCCCAGCCACTTCCATGTTTGCTTTTGACATCAGAAGTGAGAGTCATGTGCAGGCAATCACACCTGAGATTCTAAGCTTCTTTAACACAAAAATATGGATAACTTTAAATGTAATTTTTCAATGCTTTGAGTGCCATAAATAAAAAACTCTTTTAAACTCTTTTCACTTCTATTGTATTAAGGTGGCAGGAGTAATTGGACAACACAACCCTTTGTAGTCCAGTTTATCCAATATATCCTAATTTGAATCCATAAAACTGATGGCCAAGCAGTTTGAATTGAGCACAGTATTAGTTCAGTTCTTGTTAGTTCAGCTCACATTCCAGCTACATTGGCTAATCTCATTTAGTCCAGTCAGCAGATGGATCATCTAATTGGGCAAATCTCATTAAAGGCATCATATTTAAACTGCTTTTGCCTGCCTGCAATCACTGCTTCCTCTGCAAACCACTTCATATCCCACCCCTACCCCAGCTACTCCTTTTCCAACACATTCTCACTCCGACCTTGTCACATATTGACGTGCTTGGTCATGGACTTTCCACATCCACATTCGATGTACAAGGTACGTCGAATGTGGATGTCTGGGACACTTCAAGTTCTGCCTGTCACATGCATTGTCTTCTTCCAATATACACTTCCGTTTTCACAGAAAATTTAACGTTTACATACAGTCTTTTTCAAAATAAATGTACTATGTCCATGCAACCCAATGAATTGACTTTTTTTCCCTTCAACAACAAACACACATAGTTGGGTTTAGGCAATAAAAACACGTTGTTAGGTCAAGGCAACAAAAGCGAGTGGTTAGGTTTAGGAAAAAAGAATACGGTTTGGCTTTAGAATTTTACGGGATGCGAACACTGCTCTCTCGGGTGAAGGTTGGTGTTTGTTGGACCCATCCACCACCCCTCCTATCTGCCCCACCCAGACTTTCTCCAACTTAACTTTCGTCCTTGTCCTGCTGCATTTCCCCAACACTGTTTCTGTTAAACTATGATGGCAACTGGTCGTGTATCATGCAGACATTAAAGGATGCCTTTTTTCATTGATTTCTGATGTCGCAAGTCACTGCCCAAGCGCTGGATTTCAAAAAAATTCAGAGTGAGATTAGGCTCCCTTTTCATGCTGTGTCTGACTTACCAATGTTGATTGTCATAATGTTGCTCTGTTCTGCGCCTGGATTTTTTTTTGCTGCCATAGGCTTTTCATGCATGCACTTGGAAGGATAAAGAGGTTCCAGAACAGAGCCATACTACCAAATATCATACTGCAAATAGAAATAAAGCTTTCTCTTGACTGAAGTGGTCCTGACTGTATTTAAGTTTTAATGTGTCAAAATGACCTGCCTGCAGTACACTGGTACTGTATGTTTAGTCCAGGGGTCAGCAACCTTTACTATCAAAGGAGCCATTTTCAGCCAAAAAAGAAAGAACAAAAAATCTGCCTGGAGCCGCAAAACATATTTGAGCCTCATATACAGTGTATATACAGATCAGCATAATAATTCATTATGTTCATCTGTTCTGTACAACATCTATTGCATGTCTGTCTGTCCTGGTAGAGGGATCCCTCCTCAATTGCTCTTCCTGAGGTTTCTACCATTTTTTCCCCCGTTAAATGGTTTTATTGAGGGAGTTTTTCCTTATTCGCTGTGAGGGTCCAAAGGACAGAGGGATGTCGTATGCTGTAAAGCCCTGTGAGGCAAATTGTGATTTGTGATATTGAGCTTTATAAATAAAACTGATTGATTGATTGATTGATTGATAGATAATAAAGGTAACACTGCCTTGAAGTCAAATTTAGCCTATCAAGATGACTAATAGAGATAAATAAAAAACTGGGGGCCAGTAGCTCAGTCCATGGGGACTTGGGTTGGGAACCAGAGGGTCACCTGTCCAAGTCCCTGTTCGGACCAAATATGGAGTGTGGACTGGTGGCTGGAGAGGTGCCCTTGATTAAGGCACCGAACCCCCCCGACCGGGGCGCCTGTCCATGGCAGCCCCCTCACTCTGACATCTCTCCACTTTGTGCATGTATAGGTCCTGCTTGTGCGTGTGTGTATTTCAGACCTTTGTGTTAATGACAACAGAGTGAAAAAATGTAGTTTCCCCACAGGGGGATTAATAAAGTATATAAGAAAAAAAGAGCATTTATTAGTATGTTTTAGCACAAGGTGGCTATTCTGCAGTGGGCTTCTTTTATTATTTTGAACTTCCATTATGCAGCGTTGCAGATGAAAGCCAACAAATTTGTCCATGCACTATTAAATTCTCTATTTTTCCCTGAGACTTCTCCCTTTTTGGATTTGGAATCCACAGCTAGCCTAGCTAGAAAGACTACTGTAGCCATCGCTAGTGATATTTTTAGAGGAAAAGGCACCAAGCCACAAATGTACAACACATATTTTAGTTGACAGTATGTTAAAACATTGTTTTTTTACATTGGTGCATAGGCTACGCATTTTTACAACTGAAGAATGTAAGAATCACTGTCATCCTACAACAATAAATCTAAATTAAAATGTTAATGTTTTCCATATAATTTTCTGTCAAAGCCACGGGAGCCACTGGAGAGGAGCTTAAGAGCCACAGCCTTTGAAGCCACAGGTTGCCGACCCCTGGTTTAGACCATAGTTTATGGTTTAGAATAGATAGTTTAGAAGACAGATCATAGTTTGGATTAAAATAAGCGTTTGTTTATGTATGTATGTCACGTGATGTTACGTAGTTCAGATAAGACAACATCAGTGGTGTGGTGTAGGGTATACATAGGTATTCTTTTTTTCTGGCCATTTTCAGTTATCACCTATCAGCCAAAAAGCGACTGGAATATATAGGGGAGGATATCCATATTCTCCTCAGTCACCTACCAATCTACCTAGCAGTACACCTGCCTCATCAACCACCATTACACCACTGGACACTGCTGACTTTTGGTTTCACACAGGACACAAACAGCAGTCTCCTGGGTCCTGTCTTTGTTTGACCTGTCTAACCCGACATCCTACCTACACAGACTTTGTAGCTCTTTATACTACATTGCTTGACTTCCTCATTTTGGCCTATCACACTAGAATTTGACACCTACCAGTAAATGTAAATATTGTTGGTAAGCTGCTTGTACAAACAACCTACGTGGTCATATTGTGAAGGAGGACATTCTTTTAATATCAGAACTTTTCAGAGATTCACCTCCAATTAACTGTAACAAAAACATGTAAATGTTCAATCACAGTGAAGTATCACTTCACATGTTGCTTCTCCAACAGAGAAGGTGATTTCATAAAAACAGGGTTAATTACAATCTGAACAGCATCATCTCTCTCCCGGAAGTGTGAAATTTAACAGACATGCATATTACAGAAGCCTGGGAGAAGCTATTCAATTTTCCCCACAGTGGTCGCCATCTGAAGAAATGAATTAAACTGCTGCTAGAATTAGAAATCAAATTATGGTCCAGATCCCCACAGGCCCGGAGGTGGCATGTGGTCAACAGTCGGTATGGGATGGATATGTAGTATGAGTTTCCCCATAATTATGTCAGTGTGGTCCTGTCATCCTCTGTTCCCACTGTGGCCGAGTATCAGAGTGAGAATCACTCCAAAATGAAGAAAAGAGAGACTCATTTTGACACAAAACACACTGCTCATATCAGTTTCACATGCCTCTAAAGACATAAAGAAAGTAAAGTAACTTTGTACACACAACCAGAAACACCAAGTCTTTGACAAGGAGGATAACAAATGCACTTACAGGAATATTTCACTTCAAAATGAAATTTCTGTGATTACCCCCTCACCTTCATGTCTGTAGTAGCACTGTAGCACAGAATGTAGGATTACTCACTGACTGTTGCAGGTAATGAGCCAGGCTTAATGTTTAAAAAAGAGAATAAAATGTGCATCAAATTTATTTAATCATCATTTTGTTTGAGCCTAATAATCAGACTGAACTGACATTTTATTTTTAATTTGCTGGAACCAGCTGGATGTGTGGACCTTGTCAACCACTGTTAATCATTTGATTATACAATACTTCAATCATGGAGTACTAACAGTGGACACAGGAGAGCCATGAATTTCAGTCACAGAGAGGTATGATATCTATGTCCTCGGCTGACACAGAGGTGAGCAGGTAATGACTGCATTTTCATTAGAGTAAAATATTCAATCACAGTTCACATTACTGTCATTGAAGGTTCCACATTTGTGTGTGATGAAGTCATATCCCAGGAAGCCATTGCTGGGAATTGAAGAGATTCTCATTTAAGCTCTGCACTTAGTCCAAGGTCTCTGTGACTTTGTGAAGGAATTCATATGAAGAAGAAGCTTCAAATACAACCACAAGTATTCTCCACTCTTGTGGACTCAGAGACTCTTCCACTTAGCATGAATTCCTCCCACAATGTTCAGTCCCTAGCCCATGTGCTACAGCTAGGGTTTCTTGTCTGCATATGATTGGCTGGTGGCGGCAGTGGTGCTGGGGAAATCTGGATAAACCAGGAAGCCAGTGAAAGTGATGTACTTGGCATGGTTGCTGTAGGCCCCAAAGCCATCTCTCTGGTGGGAGTAGAGCCATACAGTGTCTCCTGGTTTCAGCAACAACATCAAGCTCTGACTCTGCAGAGCTTTCTCCCCCTGGCTGTCATCATAGATCATAGCCTGCACCTCCAGATGGTTCTTCATCAGCTTGACGGACAACGTCTTCTGCGGCAGCTTGCCCACGTTAAAGGAGAAGTAGTATGCTCCAGCAACTCGGCAGGTGAACACCCCCTCCGTCACATTAAAGTCTTCTCCGATGTTGACAAATGCCGTGTCGAAGCTAACTGGCTGGTGCTGAGGCATGCCCACTTGGTTGACTCCCACAATGCTCTGGGTGCGCCCCACCGAGAAGGCAGATCTCTGCTCATCCTCTTCATCCTCCTCCTCCTCCTCCTCCTCCTCCCATTCTTCCTCCCTATGTTGAAGCTCCTTCTCCTGCTCCACTACTGCTGTGTCTCTTGTTCCAGACCTGACTTGTTCTGTGGCCTGGTTGCTATTCACCAGGGGGGTGTTGTCTTGCTGGTGCTGCTGGGAGTCGAAGGCAGTATGGTGTTGGTGATGGTGTGTCTGGAAGCCATAGGTGTCAGGGTAGACAAGGTAACCATTGAAGGTGGTGTAGTGTCCAGTATTGCTGTAGAGTGCATAGCGTGGGTCGCCATGGAGACGGAGCCAGACAGTGTCACCAAACTCCAGCTGCAGCATGACGCTCTGGCTCTGCACCTGAGGATTGAAGCAGGCTTTATTATCCCTGTTCTACATCAGCACCAAGCATAATCTGATCATGTACCTCACACTCTTCAATCAGGGGAATTTGGTGTGTAATCCCCTCTGTTCTGCTTCCATCCCCTACCTAAACACTAACATAACCCCTGTGTTAGGGAGCCACATTACACTGTGAGACTGTTGGAGAGCTTTAACATAATCAAAGACCTTTGTAAGCATTTCCTTATTTGCAGTCTTACCAAGAGTTAGATGAGAAGCTCAGCTGGGATCAGGCGACAGTTAGCCTAGCTCAGCACAAAGACTAAAAGCAGAGGGAACTGGTCAGTCTGGCTCTCCAAGATTCATTATTAGCCTACCTGCTGGAAGAAATATTCAGATCTTTCACTTCTCTTTCAACGGACGTAGCTTTTCTAGGATGTCTAGATCTATGATTACTGTCATCTGACTCCACCCAAATGCATGGACGTGTTTGATTGGATGTCAGTAAGCCAGTCACAGTGTTGAGCCATGCCCCCTTTTTGACAAGCATCACTAACTGTGAGGCAAGGAGGAAGCAAAGGCACGCTTCGGTCTATTATTTATATTGTTAAAGTACTTAATTTGTGTTTAAAGAAACATGAGATGTTATGTAACTTATACATGTCAAAATATCATGTGAGGGTTTTATAGCTTTTATTTTCAAAAATACTCATCTATTGGAATGGACAGTGGATCTGAATAAGGAAATTCTGTTCTGATTTTATTTTCTAATAATACAATCAGCTTATAATGCATCTTATAGACCAAGCCTATTCAGTTAGCAGTCCGTGGGCCACATATGGCCCAGAGGCAACCTCCAAGTGGCCTGGCTACTCAACTCAACTCAATTTTATTTATAGAGCACTTTAAAAACAACCACAGCTAAAACAAAGTGCTGTACAGAAATAAAAACATAAGACAAACAATAAAAACAATAAAACACTAAAACAAGAGCAGAGTCTCATGCTGGGTTAAAAGCCAAGGAGTAAAAATGGGTTTTAAGACTGGTTTTAAAAATGGACAGTGAGGGGACCAGTCTAATGTGGAGAGGTAAATCGCTCCACAATCTGGGAGCAGCTACAGAAAAGGCTCTGTCCCCTCTGAGCTTCCGCTTAGACCTCGGTACATCCAGGAGCAGCTGATCAGCTGACCTGAGGCACCAAGCAGGAGCGTAGGGAAGAAGCAGCTCAGAGAGGTAAGGCGGGGCGAGACCATTTAAAGATTTAAAAACAAATAAAAGAATCTTAAAATGAACTCTAAAGTGTACAGGCAGCCAGTGGAAGGAAACCAGAATGGGACTCATGTGCTCCCTCTTACGTGCTCCAGTTAAGAGCCGAGCAGCAGCATTTTGAACTAACTGGAGATGTGCAAGGGAGGACTGGCTGACTTCAAAATAAAGTGCGTTACAGTAATCCAGCCAGGACGTGATGAAGGCATGGATTACAGTTTCAAAGTGCTGTTGTGCAAGAAAAGGCTTAACCTTTGCCAGCTGCCTAAGGTAAAAGAAGCTGGACTTAACCACTGCACCAATTTGACGCTCCAATTTAAAACCACTGTCCATCGTAAAACCCAAGTTAGAAACTGTTGGCTTCACATATAGTGCCAAGGGGCCCAAATCAACAGTTGGGGTTTCACAAGAGCTATTTGGACCAAACACCATCATCTCTGTTTTCTTTTCATTGAAATTTAAAAAGTTCAAGGCCATCCAGGCATTAATGTCATCAAGACATGACAGTAGCGGTTGTAAGGAGAAAGCATCTCTCTTCTTCAGCGGCATATAAATCTGACTATCATCAGCATAACAATGGAAGGAGATGCCATGCTTTCTAAGAATGGAACCCAGAGGAAGCAAATACAATGAAAAAAGCAGGGGCCCTAAAATTGAGCCCTGTGGAACCCCATATGACAGAGGAGCAGAGTGGGACTCAGAACCAGCAAGGCTTACACACATAGTTCTGTCTGCCAGATAGGACCTAGACCACTCCAGAGCACTACCACAGATGCCCACATGGTGCTGCAACCGGGATACTAAAATATTGTGGTCCACAGTGTCGAAAGCAGCTGTTAGGTCCAACAAGACAAGAATTACATAACGGTGTTAGTAGAGCTGACTCTGAGAAACTCTGTGTGGCTAGGGATGGGTATGATGAGACCGTAAATGGCCTAGGGCAAAAATAATCAAGACCATAGTATTAATGAGCTCCAACATTATCGGCTTTCTTTATTGTTACTTTTTAAAGTTCTGGTTTCATGTATGATCATCCTGCAGCTTCTCTCCTGTTCTCTGTATGTTGGGGTGACCTCCCCCACACAGCACACAAAAAACAGGACAGAGTGAAGTCAGACAACAGAGAGGCCACAGTGTGGATGAAAGGAATATAACTTCAAGATTACTCTATCTGATGACAACTATGCTTGTGACTCTAGGTAAGCATAATAAAACCTTTGCCAGTAAAAGCTACTACTTTATCAATGCAAGTGTTCAGCATGTAGAGAATGGATTACTCCATATTTGGTGCTCATGTAAGCATTTTAGGTAGCAGGACAGTATATTGATTGAGTCAAAATAAACTACAGTATGTGTGATCATAGTAATGAAAGAACATGTTACCCAGTGCAACAGTGTGGCTCAACAACCTGTTTTTAACAATATTTCAACAATGGAGCTCTATGGTACAAAGGAAAAAGAGATCAGGCTGTAAATGCACACATAGTACTTGTTAGTAGGTACATTCATTGTTAGTTTTGAGCCTTTTTATATGATATTTTTGACAATAAGAAAAAAACAGAATATTACTAATTCCAGTCTGATAACTTAAGTCCCATTCACAAATACTCTGATTTGTGCAGAGAGGTGAGCGGTGATTCAGAGGTCTTAAACGTACCTTCCTCTCCTCTCCAGAGTTTTCCTCGTACACGATAGCCTGGACCTCGTTTCTGTTCTTCATCAGCATCACTGACAGGTCTTTGTGTGGAAATTTCCCCACTGTAAAGGAGAAGTAGTAGGCCCCAGTGATACGACAGCGGAAAAAGCCAGCCTTGGGGTCAAAATCCCCGCCAATGTTGACATAAACAGTATCAAAGGTTACGGTCATCTTGGGCCCGCCCTCCATGCTGTTGGTGCGTGCAACCGAGAAGGCAGAGCGTAGCTCCACGTCATCCAGCAGATGGGCGAATCCCCACGCACCCCCGGCATGGCTCAAGCACAGCAGGCCAATCAGGACACTCAGTGGGAGCAGCATTATATCTGCAGAAACATTAAAAAATATACAATTATTTGTCAATATTGGCATAATACTTAACAATTGGTTATTTGTATTTACAAATTATATACCCAATTATACAGAGTTTTGTATGTGATTTAAAAAAAAAACAGAAAACTACTGTTAAAATGTTAAATGTTAAAAGTTATTTTCCGTAAATGCCAGAGTTTTTTATTATCCGGTGTACTGTTTACCTGTTTTTATTTTTATAATCCACACTGTAACCTGATTTGGGATATTGTAGATATTTTACATTTGCAACTAATTGTCATCTTGGACTTTTTATATTTCTTCTTACTAAAGAGATTAAACCTTGCTTTGGTGGATAATGGATATCATATAAAACTTTTATATAGGCCTATTTGTGTCAGTGCAGCACAATCAGTTTCTATTCCAATACTAATGTAGCTTTATTCAACAGTTTGACAGTAGAGACAGACAGGAAACATGGGGGACAACATGCAGCAATTTGTGAGATTCACTAAATTTGGATTTAAATCAGGAACAATCTGATCAAAGAATAAATGAACAAGATAACAAATCTGACCACCCGCTCAAAACCAGCTTTCAGTACTTAATAGTTTCGGTGCTACAGGCACATTTTAATGTGTACCACAAATGGAGGTTGACTACGCTAAAGCCCTGAACAACACACATCATTGTCACTCATTTAAGAGAAGACCAGCCAAAGTGTCCCCTCTAGTTTGTTTGGAGGTGAAACACTTAAACCACACACACAGACAGATAACACTGACATAATGGAGCAAGCACATATTTACATATCACAAAGACACATAATGGGCTTCGAAAAAACAAAACACACAAACAATCCCTGTCCTGTGTTTGAGTCATTTAACCAGACCACTCCCAGCTGAGGAGGTATTATTGTGTCTTTTTTTGTTTTAGCAGAGACAAGTGCTCTCATTGTCTCATTGTCCTCCTTTAATGAACCAACAGGAAGCTGACACACAGGTGGAGCTGTCAGCCCCCTTACAACACACGGACTCAGTGTCTATTATGAACAGAGATACCAGACCCAGAGGAGCTGCCTTTATATTCAGTGAACACCAGTTTATACATGAGATGAATATGACTGTTGTGAAATATGTGCCACAGCATTTAGAGGAGGAACTAGTGGCTTAAATATTGAGATACCTCACAATTTCAATTCACAATAAAACGATGGACTTATAAAATGATTATTGATGCGTCAGAATTTTCCATTTCTATATGATTTTTTTCCCTTACTACGTGACTATTTTCTGTACCTACATTTAACTGAATACAGTACAAAGACAAGATATTTAATGTCCGCAATGATAAAATTTATTGTATTTTGTAAATATGTATTCATTCAAAATTTGATGCCTGCAACATGTTTAAAAAAAATGGACAGGAGCAAGTTTATCACCTTTTCTGTTGACAACATGCAGTAAGTGTTTAGGAACTGAGTACACTATTTGAAGTTGAAGTTTTGTAAGGGAAATTCTTTCCTATTCTTGTTTGATAAGACTTCAGTTGCTCAACAGTCCATTGTCTTCTTTTGCGCTTCATAGTGTCCTACACATGTTAAATAATAATAATAATAATAATAATAATGAATTTTATTTATATTGCACTTTACATTAAAGAAATCTCAAAGTGCTACAAAGAAAGCATAAAACTGGGAGGCAGGTCTGGACTGCAGGCAGGTCACCTAACACACCTCCATACCATCACAGATGCTGGCTTTGAACTTTGAGCTGGCAACAGCCTGGATGGTCCGTTCATGATTTCAAAAAACAATTTGAAATGTTGATAAATGGTCTTCACTTTGCATAGTCTTGACTTGCATTTGTCGATGCAACGTTGAACTGTGTTTACTGACAGTGGTTTTCCAAAGTGTTCCTGAACCAATGTAGTAATATCCTTTATACAATCATGTTAGTTCTTAATGCAGTGCCACCTGACAGTCAAAGGTCACGGCCATTCAATGTTGGTTTTCAGCCTCGCCCCTTATGTGCAGAGATTTCCCCAGAATCTCTGAATCTTTTGATATTGTTTGTAGATTGAAGATTATTGCTGGTGAAATCCATAAATTCTGAGAGAAAGATTTTTCTTAAACTATTGCATTACTTGCTCATGCAGTTCTCCACAAAGTGGTGAACCTTGCCCCATCCTTGATTCTAAACATCTGAACCTTTCAATGAAATCACGATCCTATCACCGGGCACTAATTAATCTGTTTTCCTGTGGAATATTTCAGGTGTTTTTTGAGAATTCCACAACTTTGCCAATCTTCTGATGCACCATCACAACTTTTTTGAAACATGTTTTAGGCACCAAATTCAATATGTGTTTGCCAATTCATGTACCTTGCAAAGCAGCTGGATCCTCTGTTTTAGCCTAAAAGACATTTCACCCCTCATCTAAGAATCTCCAGCAATTGTATTGATCATGACAGGAAGTCTAGGTATTTACTGTAAACTGAAATAGATCTCAGAGGACAGAGTAAGCTTTTGAGGGAGCTTTAAACTATGGGTATGTTGTTTGCAGAAGTTTTTTTACTAGATAGCAAAAAATCAGCATCTTTTCAGTAATTGGTCAGCTGATCTGATGGAACAGTAGAAGGAGCAGGCTGCAGCGAAACAGTATCACTGTAACATTTACAGTAATGCATCAGAGGAATATGGTAGATTGGGCAAACTACCTGTGGAGACAGGAAGTACAACATTATTTTCATAAACTAAATATTATTATACATGTTACCAATTTAAATGACTTAGAAATTGCATAAAAATTTTAGCAACTTTTTCTTTATTACCCTTTATTATTCAGCTAACTCCAGTGTAAATATCAGCAGCAATACCTAACGCTGAGAGCAGCTCAGTGTTTCCCCTACCGTTATATTAGGGTGGTGCCCCACCCTTACTTGAAGGTCAAGTAAATTTCATTTTCTGTATAGTTCCAGATCACAAGAGAAGTCATTTAAGGTTACCTTTCATATAGAACAGGTCTATACCTTGTCCTTTTATTAAAAAAAAGACATAGCCATATGTTTTTTATCTTATTTACACGACAACATATCATTTCGCGTTTACAGTTCTCTTCTGCTCTCTGTATCAGGCACACACACACAGACACGTGCCCACACTCACAGGTGAGCACACTAGCGTGTGGCTCAGGACACATTTTCCTGACCGAACCTGACCCAAGTCCGAGACAATTATAACCAAGCTTGGCTCGTACCCGACAGACTTTCTGATTTTTAAATCTGAACCCAACCCGAACCCGATGCGGCTTTGTTACTTGCAATCATGGGAATAATGGGATTATAAATAAAAGGCGTTACTAACAGCACTACTTTTTTCAGTAACAAGTACTCAAAAAAGTTACCGTCTCCCCTGTTATAATGCCATTACCGTTATTCACAATAAAATGCACCGTTATGCAGCTTTACTTGAGTTCACTGAAATGGCTTTCACCCAAGCAAGCTCCTTCTCAGTGGAGCTCTAAAGTTTTTTTTTTTTGGTGAGGGCAGGTGAGGGGAAAGGGAGGGAGAGACAACTGCTTTAGTGATGATGATTGGCTTAGGGAGAGTAAAATTTCATCATAAACCAATCAGAGGCAGGCTCACAAGCAGGGGTGTCAGGTCCGTCTCTGGTGTCCAAGTGACTCGCTTATAACACACTGATGGAGTAAGTATTCTGCTCATGTGCTGCTGTGTGGGCTAAACTATGATAATATGTTTTTTGTTGATTACAGTTTGAATTCATGAACCTACTCATGCAAGAGTTAAGCTGGCAGTTGGAAATGGATCAAAGACAAGATTTTATCTTAATATGATAAGTCTGTCTCTTCATCAGCGTTATGCTTTCACCCTAAAATCACCCTGAAAATTGATAATCCTTTAATATGATTTTCCTGTTAGGTAGTTAAATTTGTACAAAAACATTTACCCTTTGAAGGGGTATCTCTGCAATCATGCACTATATGGAATAACTTGACAAACAATAAATGGCAGTGTCGTGGTATAAATGAATGGGGCAGATAGTGAAGGATGGGGATATGGTACTCTTTAATGAGTTGAAAAAGTTGTATAATTTAACAGATGCTGAATTTTTCCCATATCTACAGTCAAAATCAATCATAAGGTCACTCATCTCAAAGGATATGTCCATGGGGCTCAGTAGAAAACTTGATAATGAATTGAGTCTGATTGCCTTAGGGAGGAGAGTATTTTAGGTTATTGTGCCTCACCGCATCAAACATCAGCGGGAGAGGGACTACGGAGTAGTCTGTCCTAACAGACACAACAATAGTATCCAAATGTGCTCGATACAGAATTTTACAGATAGAAGGGTTGCCTAGGGTGTATATTACACTATGCTGATTATAAAAAAAATGGATCATTCCCTTTCACATTTATGTTGGCATGGCTGTGGTGAGGCAGGATCACTCATGAATCTGTTGTAGCGTTGGCCCCCAGTGAGATGTTTTAGGGACAAGGTGATATTAAGTTTGTCTTCAATCCTGGATGTGGAAATACCTCTGTGTCCATCAGTCTGCCTCTTACAGTCGAATACAGTCGAAGCTCTCACACTGCATTATTGCTCTAGCTTGTGTGTCAGTTAACTCACTGCATTATTGCTCTAGCTTTTGTGTCAGTTACTGACACAAAAGCTAGAGCAATAATGCAGTGTGTAAGCTTCAACTGTATTTTCTATCTTTGTGCCTAAGCACAAAGAAGAAGCAATAAACTTCAAAACTATATAAAAAAATTGAATCCATAGGGCTCCAGTTTCGCAGACCGGGCGCGGTGGAGGCGCAGGGCACCTGCGCTTCGCCAATTGGGTGTGGCCAGGCAGATTTTGCAAGTTTGGCACACCGTGCGTCCTGGCGCAGCTACTCCTCTATCCCACCTCCGTCCCTCCTACGGGTGCAAGTCGGAAAGAGGGAGGAGAGAAGGCGTGGAGTGGGTTTTACACACATCACACCAATCAAATGAGCCCCTCTTCCCAAACTTTAATGCGCCGTGCGAAGGCGTAATGAGAGTTTACTCAATTCGTCATGGCAGAAGAGAGCAGCAGTGTCAGACGGCCAAACTCCTCCCAGGAGGAAACTGATGTTTTGGTCCGGGAGGTCCAAGCTCGCAGTGTCCAAATATACAGAACTACGAGCAGACCTCCACGGGCTGATGATGCAAAGGTAGCCTGGGAGGAGGTCACCACAATAGTAAATCAATGTTGCATTTCTCTCATGCACGCGCGCACTCTCTCTTTCTCTCTCGCAGTCTCACTCCGTTTCTTTTCTTTTGAATTTTCTAAGATGACAGATGCTGAATATATACTCCCTATCTGATGCTGTGGCTGTTTGTGATTGGCTGAGAGGGATGTGAACTCATTAGTTTGTAACTGCGTTAATCAAATCAGGCTGGGTTTCCATTACGTGTGCCAAACGATGACAATCCCCTTTGATCTGACATCAGATGTGACGGGACAGTCGATATAAAGATACTTTTTTGTGCTGACTGCAGATAGTTGCATTGAATAGTGGTGTTTGTGGGTATTTATTGCATCATTAATGTGCCTGACATTCTGGAAACCTGGTGTGAGGTTTTGGTGACGTGTGCGCACTGTCCGCCGGTCAGCCAAATGTCGGCTTACACCGGCTGTACTCCACCTGCGCTGACAGTAGACGTGGTTTCAGTTGGTGAGCTTTTAGCGCACCTTCGGTGAAGCCTTTTGGCTCGAAACTGTCACTGCACCAAGCTGGATCTGTCGACACCTCCCTCTGCTGCGCCGCCACATCCATCTCAGAGCACCTCGGTCTGCCAAACTACCAAACTGAGTGCGCCTCGGGTTGCACTGCTCGAAACTAGCTCCGCGCGGGGTTTGCCACCCTGCGCCACCCTGCGCTGCGCCGGGAAACTAGAGCCCATTATCTGAATCTGCAAAGTAACTTTTTTAAAGTAAATATAGTGAAAAGTGCAACATTTCTCTCAGAGATGTGTGAAAAAATAAAAATTTGCATAACATGGTTACTGGAATGAATTAAGTACATGTTTGATTTGAGTGCTGGCCTAGTCTGCCGGACGACCCCCATAATACACAGAGCACCTTCTCTCCTTCTCTCTCTCTCTCTCTCTCTCTCTCTCTCTCTCTCTCTCAGATGCCTCCTGCTGCTGCTGTTATCATTAGTCATATTTCTGCTGTTATTATACACATATGATTATTGTCACATATGTATACTATCAGATATTAATATACACTTTCAACATATTGTACCACAGTAGCCAGAACTATAATTATAATATTATTACTTTCAGTAATGTTGCTGTAAACTACTGTCATTACTGTCTGTCCTGCATCTCTCTCTCTCTTTCTCTCTGTCTCTTTCTCTTTCTGTCTCATTGTGTCATACAGATTACTGTTAATTTATTATGCTGATCTGTTCTGTACGTCATCTATTGCACGTCTGTCCGTCCTGGAAGAGGGATCCCTCCTCAGCTGCTCTTCCTGAGGTTTCTTCCTCGGGGGGGGGGGGGGGGTTCCTTATCCGCTGTGAGGGTCCTAAGGACAGAGAGATGTCGTATGTTGTAAAGCCCTGTGAGGCAAATTGTGATTTGTGATATTGGGCTTTATAAATAAAATTGATTGATTGAAATTGATTGATTGAGTGCATCATCAGTGACTGTTAAGGAATTTCAGCCAATGTGATGACATGAGATGTAGTTGTTTAAATGTTGCACATTTTTGTCTTTATTATGCAATACATCTACATTATTTTCATAGTTGCAGTGCATCACTGCCAAGGCCTTGAAGTTATTTACTCTTGGAACTAAATGTTCTTTTATGTTTATACTAAACTGACCTCCTTATCTGGAAACCAATTATAGCTGTTAATTGCACTTAAGGCACTGAGGCACAACTGATCGTTTTTGTGCTATTGCTCATGGGGGAGGAATCCATTCTGCAAGAGCAAAAGATGCTGCACAACCAGCTTGCTGCAGATAATATAATCTCCCTTTGTGAATCTGAGCACACTTTTTTTCAGCATAGCCTAACATAATAAAAGACTACAAAACTGGCATTGCAGCAGTTAGATGTGCTCATATAATGGCAGCTTGCACTAAGAAATAGTGTTTGTTTGTTTGTCAGTGTAATAACTAGTCATGTCAACAGACTGTACTCCTCGGAGAGTGTGATGCTTCAGGTTCAAACAGCAATGAAAGAATAGATCAAACAACCCTGTTTCATAATGAGCACCCATGGGAGTGAAGCAAAGAGGGGAGCAACAAAACTGAGCTGAATCAAAAAGAGTGGAGCAGAAGTAGTCCATGCAAAAAGTACAAAGCCAGGCTTTTCTAAAAAACAACAACAAAGCAATACAAAAAAATAGTTACTCACCATAGTCTATAGTTAAATGCACCATTTAAAATCATAATTTGGCTTGCAAATAGGTGCAATAGGTAATATTTAAGTGTGTTTGATCAGTTTATTTATGTGTCGGCATGTCTGCCTATGCACTATGCAAATGTATGATTGAGTAATTGAGTAATCTGATTACTAACAGTCTCAAGGTTCATAATGTTATAATGTTCATCAGACAGAGAATCACAGCTTTATTGAACCTTGTATTCATTTAGCCCTCAGCAGTAATGAGTTTATGAGCTTTTTTAATGACCAACATCTATTAGAGGCAAAATTCATGACCTCTGGTCCTCAATGATTTCTTCATTGAAATCACTGTGTCTCTAACCCTTAGTTAATATATATTAGACATGATCAATATATCTTTATTAATATGTGCCACAGTCATTCAAGGTTGCTGTAATTAAACCTCTTCTATAAAAGCCCACCCTGGATCCAGAGGTGTTAGCCAACTATAGACCAATATCTAATCTTCCCTTTGTTTCAAAGATCAATGAAGAAGTAGTCGCAAACCAGCTGTGTGACTTTTTCCATGATAATAATTATAATAATTGTCCATCAAATTCTGCTACAGAGACTGGAACATCTAATTGGTCTTAAAGGTTCTGCACTAAACAGGTTTAAATCCTAATTATCTGACCAATTTCAGTTTGTTCATGTTCATGACGATTTATCTTTGCATACTTAAGTTTGTTTAGGAGTTTCAAACCTTCTGTGCTTTGACCAATTCTATTCACTTTATATATGCTTCCCTTAGGTAACATCATTAGAAATCACTTTAAACTTCCATTGTTATGCAGATGATACACAATCATATATCTATCAATAAAGCCAGAAGAAATGGATCAATTAACTTCAAACATGTCTTAAAAACATAAAAACCTGGATGAGCTCCAACTTCCATATTCCAAGATTGATGGCCTGCTGCCTCAGGACTTCGCTGTCTCGTACTTCTCCTGGTTTTGTCTGTTCGTTGTTTGGAACTCCTGTTGCTGGTTTTCAACAACCCAGCAAGTTTTGCAGAGATTTTGATTGGAGGCACAGCGGCTCTCCTTGGGATTTGCCAGAGATGGAGACGAGGCAAGCACGTGGGAGCACTGGTAAGGCTACGGCAGTGGGGATTATGCACTCCACTCCCGTCTATACACCTGGCGAATGTCCACTCTCTGGCAAATAAGATGGACGAGTTGCTGCCCCTAACTCATAAAAACTCTGACTTAAAAGCAGATCTGCCACCCTGTGTTTCACTGAAGCCTTACAACTGCCGGGATTCCAACTTTTCCGAGCAGACAGCATCATGGAGCTCTCAGGGAAAATGAAGGGAGGCTTCTACATAAACGAAGGTTGGTTCAAGGGAAGTCCAGAGAGGCTGTTCCTCTACAGGGCTTTCTGATCACCATCTGCTCCATCTCACCCCGACCTACATGCAGACACTAAAAACTTCTAAGCCTATAGTAAGGACTGTAAGGAAGTGGACTGAGGAGTCAAAGCTGGAGCTACAGGAGTGCTTTGACTGCACAGATTGGAGTGTTTTTGAAGCTGCAGCCACAGACCTCAACAAACTGACTGACACGGTGACATCTTATATCAGTTTTTGTGAGGACGTGTGTGCAGACCAAGACCTTCTGTACATATAATAACAATAAACCCTGGTTCACATCCAAACTCAGGCGGCTGCGCCAGGCCAAGAAGGAGGCCTACAGGAGCAAGTATTGGGCCCTGTACAAGCAGGTCAGAAACAAGCTGACAAAAGATCAGGGTAGCCAAGAGGGGCTACAGTGAGAAGCTAAAAAACAGCTTCTCAGCCAATGATCCTCCATCAGTCACAAGGGCCTGCAGGACGTCACCACCTACAGGAGACCATCCCCCCACCCTGTGGAAAACCTCCAATGAGCAGACGACCTGAACAGCTTCTACTGCATGTTTGAAAAGGCACTTTTCACACCTCTCAATCACACCAAGGGATTACCTGCACCCCCAGCTTCCCCCTCCCCCCAATCCTTTGACCCCTCACCTGCAGTATAGGTCAGTGAAGAGGATGCGTGTCGGCTCTTCCTGAGACAGAAGATCAGGAAGGCTCCCAGACCTGACGGTGTGTCTCCCTCCTGCCTCAGAGTCTGTTCTGACCAGCTGGCCCCTATCTTCACTCGGATCTTCAACCAGTCGCTGGAGCTGTGTGAAGTACCCTCCTGCAAACTCTCCACCATCATCGCTGTCCCCAAGAAGGCCTCCATCACAAGATTAAATGACTACAGGCCCGTTGCCCTGACATCTGTGGTCATGAAATCCTTTGAAAGACTGCTGTTGCGCCACCTGAATGACATCACAGGCCCGCTGCTGGACCTCCTACAGGTTGGAGGATGATGAAATAAATAAATAAATGCAGTCAACATGGGACTGCACTACATCCTGCACCACCTCGACTCCCCAGGGACTTACGGAAGGATCCTGTCTGTGGACTTCAGCTCGGCTTTCAACACCATCATTCCTGAAATACTCCACAAGAAGCTCATCAGGTGCCTGCCTCCACCTGTCAGTGGATTACCAGCTTCTTGGCTGACAGAAGGCAGTGTGTGAGGCTGGGGAGCTTCACATCCAGCTCCTGGTCCATCAGCACTTCTGTGAAACTCACGAAATTTGCGGTCAACACCACGGTCATCAGTCTAATCCGGGGCTGTGATGAGTCTGTATGCAGAAAGGAGGTGGAGCAGCTGGTCCTCTGGTGTGGTCAGAATCACCTGGAGCTGAGCCCTTTCAAGACTGGTGAGAAGACAGTGGACTTCAGGAGAAGCCCCCCAACACTGCCCCGCCTCACCATCCTCAACAGCACTATGTCTACTGTGGACACCTTCAAGTTTCTGGGTACCACAACCTCTCGGGACCTGAAGTGGACCTCCCACATAAACACGGTCCAGAAAAAGGCCCAGCAGAGTCTGTACTTCCTGCGACAGCCCAGGAGGCTCAACCAGCCTGCTGATCATGTTCTATACAACCATAATCCAGTCTGTTCTCTGCACATCCATCACCATCTGGTTTGGATCTGCCACCAAACTGGACAGGAACAGACTGAAATGGACAATCAGGTGTGCAGAGAGGATTATTGGGACTGATCTTCCCTCCATCAAGGACCTGTACAGGTTGAGGGTCAGGACGTGGGCAGGAAACATCAGTGTAGACTCCACACACCCCAGACACAATCTGTTTATTTTTATTTTTATATTCCACTTCTTGCCTATATTTGAGTATTTATGTCATATTCTGATTCTGATGTTAAATTCAGACGAATCTGAAGTTATTGTTCTTGGCCCCAAACACCTCAGAAACTCTCTATCTGAAGATATAGTTTCTTTGGAGTTTTGTCTTTTAACTATATAAAACAAATCCTTATTATTCCTTATTTATTAAAATGTGATAGTGTGGGCACTTATTGTCTTCACAATTTATTGTTTCTTGTCTGTGGAATTAAAGTGCATAAATGTTTAGTTTCCACTGAGGGAAATGGTATTCAGCGTACGTTAGCAACGTGCGGTTACATTTCTGAGGAGGTGAACTTCAGGCTACGACAAGAGTATGTGTCTACACAGAGCCTACACCATAGGTACATTGTAAATTCAACTGAGAAGTGTAAATCCCACTTTAATTTTTTTTTTTTTTTTTTTTCAATTTTTGATCCATGGTGGTTTCATAGTAAAACTTTCCTTAAGCTGAGAATAGTGATTTGAAAAATCTGTGACATTATCACAATGCAAAGTCTGTGAACAGGAATTTGTGGGTGGAGCCAGTAGGTGACGTTAGGACATGATGGGCAAGGGCATCAAAGTGGGGGGAAAAGTAGGACTGATTACCCAGGACCCCAATGGGAGAGAGAGCCCTTGAAAAGCCTGGAAGTATTTAGTACCATAACTTCAAGGAGCAATAAGCGAAATTCATCATTTCTAGATTGAAGGAATTAAAAAATTGCTATGTAATGAACTAGAGGTGTTAGTTCATCTGGAGTATAGCATGACCTCACACACCCTCTCTCTGTGTTGATCTCCAGCCCACTGTTTACAAGCCGGTCCGGATGCGCGTTCATGTATGTTCATGTTAGCTAATGCTAACGTTAGTTCCCGGTGTTAGCACTAGCCGAGTTGGCTGCCACCGCGATGTTTTAGCCTAGCGGGCAGCTGGCTCGGGGGCTGCCCGCTAGGCTAAAACATCGCTTCAGGTTAAAGTGGGGAGAAGCAGTGGGTTTATCAGGCAGCTGAGTGAAGCTGGGTGAAGTGGAGGCTGCGGAAGAAACATCGGGTTAATGTCCGGAGCTTGAGCAGCCCGCGACCCAGGCGGGCAGCCTGGTGGACTCTAGCCAACCCGGCTAGTGCTAACACCGGGAGCTAACGCTAACGTTCCTCCTCTTCCTCGTGAGTGAGAGTGATGCTTTAGCCTAGCAGCCAGCCCGTGAGCCTGGTGGACTACTCGAGCTCCGGACATTAACCCATCCTGATGTTTCCTCTGCAGCCTCCACTTCACCCAGCTTCACTCAGCTGCCCGATAAACCCGCTGCTTCTTCCCACTTTAACCTGAAGTGATGTTTTAGCCTAGCGGGCAGCCCACGAGCCAGCTGCCCGCTAGGCTAAAGCATCGCTCTCACTCACGGAGAAAAGGTAAAGGTAAAGTTCCACTGATTGTCACACACCTGAATGTGTGAAATTTGTTCTCCGCATTTGACCCATCCCCTGAGGGAGCGGTGAGCAGCAGTGGTGCCGCGCTCGGGAATCATGTGGTGATCTAACCCCCCAATTCCAACCCCTGATACTGAGTGCCAAGCAGGGAGGCAATGGGTCCCATTTTTACAGTCTTTGGTATGACCCGGCCGGGGATCGAACCCACGACCTCCCAGTCTCAGGGCAGACACTCTACCACTAGGCCACTGAGCTGGAGAACAGGAGAAACGTTAGCGTTAGCTCCCGGTGTTAGCACTAGCCGGGATCCGGCGATGGCTCTAGCCGAGTTGGCTGCCACCGGCTACTGGAGTAACTTAACAGCTATGGAGCACCTCTACCGGCTCCTCTAGCCACTGAGCCTCGCCTCCACCTTAGCAAATATATTACATTTATTACAGGTACCATCATCATTGAAGTAGGCAGGGGAATAGCCAAACACAGCAGAGACTGAGACATCACTAACTGCTAGATGAGGGGGGTGGAGAGCAGAGGTAGAGGTAGAGGGAGGAGTGGCTCATGACACAACTTTGTTTTGGTCTACAGGCAGTGCACAACAGCAAACCTAGCGGTGAAACAATTTCGCTTATTGCTCCTTTAATCAAAATCAACTGAACTGATCGCTGACATGCTGATGTACTGCGGTGAGCGTGTTGTGTCATTTCCGGTGTTTTCTGTGACAGCATCCCTGTGCTGCTGTAGCGAATTCTACTAACTTGCTTTCTGTTTTTTCCTCACATCAGTTGCTAATTACATAAACATCTAATTCAAGTCTTAACCCACACTAGTTCTGTTTAAGCTCTTATCCTCCTTTTTACGCCTTTCTTGCTCATCTCTTGTTTGCACGTTATAAGCCTTGTTAGCTACATTAGCTTAATAGTTAGCGGTGGCTTCTCCTTCTGCTCTTTCTTGCTCAGTGTGCCAGATGTTTAGTTATGCCTCTGCCTCCTTTAGCGACAGTTGTAATTGTAATAAGTGTAGCTTATTTGCTGTGTTGGAGGCGAGGCTCAGTGAACTGGATGCGCGGCTACGCACAATGGAAAATCACTTGGTACCTGCGGCAGTTAGCCAGCCCCCTGTAGCCAGTGCGGAGCCACATAGCACAGCCTCTGATAGCGGTTCCCCAGTAACCCCTGTGCAGCCGGGAGGCTGGGTAACTGTCCGAGAGAAGCGTAGCTCCAAGCCGAGGCCCACAGTTCACCACCAGCCTGTTCATTTTTCTAACCACTTTTCCCCATTCAGTGACACACCCGCTGAGGAGAAAACTCTGGTTATTTAAAACTGCTGACTAAAGCTAAATGTAGATTTAGTAAGATCGTTATTCATGTCGGCGGAAATGACACCCGGTTATGCCAATCGGAGGTCACTAAAATCAATGTTGCCTCAGTGTGTGAATACACAAAAACTATGTCGGACTCCGTAGTTTTCTCTGGACCCCTCCCAAATCTGACCACTGATGTCAAGTTTAGCCGCATGTCATCATTTAATCGCTAGCTGTACAGGTGGTGTCCAGTAAACAACGTGAGTTTCGTTGGCAAACTTTCTGGGGAAAACCTGGTCTTATTAGGAGAGACGGTATTCATCCCACTTTTGATGGAGCTGCTCTCATATCTAGAAACCTGGCCAAGTTTATTAGTAATTCAAAAAAACTATCCAGAGTTGAGACCAGGACTCAGAGTCGCAGTCCTACACGCTTCTCTGAGGTTCTAGTGCAGTTAGCCACCCAGAGTTTTATGTAAACGGTGTCTGTCCCCCAACCACCAAAATTATCTAAATCTAATATTAAACAAAGAGGAGTTGTGCATAACAACCTCATAAAAATTAAAACCTCTTCTGTGACAGAAAGACAAAACAGGAGAATTAAATGCGGACTGTTAAATATCAGGTCTCTATCATCTAAAGCATTGTTAGTAAACAAATTAATATCAGATAATCATATTGATGTACTCAGCCTCACTGAAACCTGGCTGTGTCAAGATGAATATGTCAGTCTAAATGAATCCACTCCTCCCAGTAATAATAAACACCCACATTCGTCGAGGCAGCGGCCCGAGGAGGGGGAGTTGCAGCCATTTTTAACTCTAGTCTGTTAATCAGCCCTAAACCTAAACTAGATTATAATTCATTTGAAAGCCTTGTTCTTAGTCTTTTGCATCCGACCTGGAAAACCTCTCAGCCACTTTTATTTGCTATAGTGTGCCGTGCTCCTGGCCCGTACTCTGAATTTGTATCTGAATTCTCAGAGTTTTTATCTAGTTTAGTTCTTAAATCAGATAAAGTTATTATTGTAGGCAATTTTAACATTCATCTCGACGTTGATAATGACTCCCTGGCTACCGCATTTATCTCATTATTAGACTCTATTGGCTTCAGTCAGGGTGTACATAAACCCACTCACTGTTTTAACCACACCCTCGATTTAGTTCTGACATATGGAATTGAAACTGATAACCTAACAGTCTTTCCACAGAATCCCTCACTATCAGATCATGATTTGATTACTTTTGATTTCTTTTTACTCAATTACACACCACTCAGCAACAGTTACTATACTAGATGTTTATCAGATAGTGCTGTCACAAAATTTAAGGAAATGATTTATCCATTGTTAAATTTAAAAACCATGTCCTTCAGTAACAGAGGTTTCCGGTACCGACTTTAAACTCTCCCGAATTGATCATCTTGTCGATAGCGCTGTAGGCTCACAACAAACGACACTCGACTCCATAGCACCGCTTAAAAAGAAGTTAAGAAAGCAAAGAAAGTTCGCTCCTTGGTATAACTCTCAAACCTGTAAGTTAAAAAAATATTGTAAAAAATGTGAAAGGAATTGGCAATTAACCAAACTGGAAGAATCTAATCTAATCTGGACAGACAGTCTCAAAATGTATAAGAGGGGCCTCCGCAATGCCAGAGCAAACTGTTACTCAGCTTTAATAGAAGAAAATAAAAACAACCCGAGGTTTCTTTTCAGCACTGTAGCCGGGCTGACTGAGAGTCACAGCTCTATTGAGTCTTGTATTCCTTTAGCCCTTAGCAGTAATGATTTTATGAGCTTTTTTAATGACAAAATTCTAACTATTAGAGGCAAAATTCATGACCTCCTGCCTTCAGATAGTACCTATCTAACCTCAAACACAGCTGTAAGACCTAATATATATTTAGATTGCTTCTCCCCGATTTCTCCTCAACAATTGACTGCAGTGATTTCTTCATCTAAATCATCAATGTGTCTCTTAGACCCCATCCCAACTAGGCTACTTAAGGAAGTCTTACCTTTAGTTAACACTCACTTATTAGATATGATCAATATATCCTTATTAACAGGCTATGTACCACAGTCTTTTAAGGTAGCTGTAATTAAACCTGTACTAAAAAGCCCACCCTGGATCCAGAGGTGTAAGCCAGCTATAGACTAATATCTAATCTTCCCTTTCTTTCAGAGTCGCAGATGAGCTGTGTGATTTTCTCCATAATAATAATTTATTTGAGGAATTTCAGTCAGGATCTAGAGTGCATCATAGCACCGAGACAGCACTAGTTAAAATTACATATGATTTTCTGATTGCTTCAGACTAGAGCCCTGCGCGGGACTGTTTTCTTCAACCCGCTCCTGCCTGCTCCCGCTGAATTTCTGACCATTACTGCCCGCAACCGCAACGTGTGTAATACACTCCCGCCTGCTCCTGCAATGTGTATGTCCACTCCCGCCCGCACCCGCAAAACTCTGAGAATTTATGCCTGCACAATAATAGAGGTCGATGATTTTCTGTCTTCTCCCGTCCTGCAGGAGAAAACATGTCATTTTATAGGTTATTAATAAAGAGATTCATGGGGTTGTTTGTTTTGTTTTCCTGGCCTGCATGTCTTTTGACACAGTGGTCAGGAATAGCGCTCCTATTTTGTTGTTTTCATTTACTTTTTAATGAAATAAGGGCTGTTTCATATTCTATTCTCCTCCTCTGTATTTTATTTATTTTTCTACCTTTATATACTAATCACGCAGTGATTGAAGTTAAGGCAAGCCTGGCGCCAGGATGAAGTTACTGAGGGGGCAAATCTTTATTATGCAACATAGGTTCACAGTGAGTTATAAAGAGCGTGCAGCCGTGCATAATTGTCACGCGTAATGACAGCTCGTCGCCGGCGAAACACAATAAACTGCACGTCTTCTTTCATGTTTTTCTCATAACAGATGGAGCTTACAGACAGACAGACAGACAGACAGACAGACAGGTGGAGCAAGCGGCAAGCTGGTTCAGGGCATATTTGTCCATTAATGAATAAATATAGAGTGGAAACGCTTATGCATGTGCACCAAGATCCCGCAGTGTTTTTTTTAGCCGCCTGGTCCTGCCCGCAGCAAAGTCCAAACCGCCCGCTCCAGCAATATTAGCGTTGGTTGGTGGCGTTACTTTGTGCTGAGCATGGTGTTAGTGTTGGATGATTTTGTGGCTAATCCTGAGCTAAGCAGTCTCGAGAAGTGTAAGAAGGCTGTTTTGTTTTTGCTATCGCTAACCACTACCAGTATTCATGTGGCTCGTTCTCTCCGTAAAGATGACTTGAGAGCAGCTGTGATACGTGGTTTGTGTGACCAGGGTATATTGGTGTTGTCTGTGGATCGTACCTCAGCTGTGGAGGTCAATGCTACAGCAGTGACTCCCGATGGTGATGACCACTCTGATGTGCTCTCTAGAGCCGGTTCCTCAACACACGATGAGGCAGAGGTGACCGCTTGTGTTGATGTGACTCCTCCAGTGCAGGTGGCAAAGCGAAGGAAAAGCATCCTCGCATTCTACATCGTTTTGATCCCATCTCTCCAGAATCTTCAGGTTCTAAGCTAGATGCGCGGTTAAAGTTGCGGTTGGCTCGGCTCCAGCTGGAGCAGGAAGAGAGAAGGGAAGAGAGGGAGTTTCAGCTTAGAAGGGAACTGGAGCTCAGGAAACTGGACCTAGAGAAAGAGGCTCTTAACGTGCGCCAGTTCGATCTCCAGAAGACCCCAGTGAGTCTTGCGTCCAGCGCGCAAAATGTTCCTGTGTTTCCGGCAGCATTTTATGTTAGTAAGCACATTTCTCTGGTTCCAGTTTTCCGTGAATCGGAGGTTGAGGCTTATTTTGGGGCTTTTGAAAGGACTGCTGGTGCGTTGAATTGGCCTGTGAATGTGTGGACAATCTTTTTACAATGTAAACTGGTCGGCAAAGCTCAAGAAGCATGTTCAGCTCTTTCCGTGGAGGACAGTCTCAATTATGAGAAGGTTAAAGGCGTTACTCTTCGGGCTTATGAGTTAGTGCCCGAGGCATATAGACAGCGTTTTCGCAGCATTCGTAAAGTGCCTGACATACATTGACTTCGCAAGAGAAAAGGAAACTCTCTTTGATCGGTGGTGTGCAGCTAGTAAAGCTGATAAGTTGGTGTCTGTGCGTGAGCTGATGTTGCTGGAGGAGTTCAAAAACTGCCTCCCTGAGCGCACAGCTGTTTATTTAAATGAGCAAAAGGTTTCCACTCTGCAGCAGGCTGCAAAACTTGCTGATGAGTTTACACTTACGCATAAAACTGTATTTGTGAAGAGAGACTCCTTTCAAAATAAATCCACCTCCAAGACTGACGTCCAGGTGTGTAGTAACAACTCTGCAGGTCCTAAGCCTGACCATGCTATTACTGCCTTAAGTTTGGCCACCTTATTGCAGACTGTGAAGCATGGAAGCAAAGACAGAAGTCGGCTTCAAAACAGCCAAAGGGGGTTGGGTTAATAAATACCTCGCCCAGGACATCCATTGAGTCCCTAGCTCCTGAAATACCTGACTGTTTTAAACCTTTTACTTGTGATGGATTTGTGTCTGTTTCAGGAAATGCTGAGGACCAGCGCCCAATTAATATCTTGCGAAATACAGCGTGTTCACGATCACTAATCCTCTCCAGTGTGCTACCTTTGAATACCAGGTCTGAGGAAAGTGCTGTGGTAAGGGGTATCGAGATGGGGTTTGTACCTGCACCTCTACACCGTGTTCATGTGATGTCAGATATAGCCACTGGGTTCTTTAAGGTGGGTATCCGTGCAGAGTTTCCTGTTAATGGTATTGACTTCATCTTGGGAAACGACATTGCATTGGGGGTAAGGTTTATCCTGTCCCTAAGATGGTGGATGTGCCTATTCGTGAGTCTCGTGATGATGTAGCCATCTGTTACCCTGATGTGTTTGTGGCTAGTGTGCTGACTAGAGCTCAGGCTCATAAAATGTACAGGAGGTTAATCTTGCTGACTCAATACTGGGTTCTGTTCTCTCTGAAGCAGAGTCGCCATCCAGTGGTGGTGCCGTAAGCAGGAGGGTCACAGAGCCTGAAAAGGAGACGGTGTCTATGACTGATTCACCTGCGCCGTTGACGCGTGAGGCCCTCATCAAAGCTCAGGGAAGTGACCCATCGCTTGCTAAGTACTGGGCTGCTGTTGTTGACAAGTCTAAGTGTAATGAAAAGCATTTTGAAAAGCCATTTTTCGTGGAGGATGATGTGTTGATGCGCAGGTGGGTTGCACCTACACATATAGCTAGTGAGACAGGTGACGAGTCAGGGGTGATGTATCAGGTAGTGCTCCCTGGTAACTGTCGTCAACAGGTGTTACTGCTAGGTCATGAACATGTGGTCAGGCCATGTGGGCATTACCAAAACCTATAACCGTGTTCTTAAGCACTCTTTCTGGCCAGGAATGAGGTCAGACATTGCACGTTTCTGCAGAACCTGCCGAACCTGCCAAATTGTGGGCAAACCAAATCAGCCCATCCCAGCCATAGGGGAACCATTTGAACATGTGTTGGTTGACTGCGTTGGGCCACTCCCTAGAACAAAGTCAGGAAATCAATTTTTACTCACTCTGATGTGTATTAACATCCGTTTTCCTGAAGCTATTCCCTTCCGTAAAATCACTGCTGCATCAGTCACGAAGGCTTTAACCAAGTTCTTCACCACATTTGGCCTCCCAAAGATTGTGCAGACTGATCAGGGCACCAATTTTCTGTCTAAGATTTTCAAGCAGATGCTTAGTTCATTGGTTGTCTCCCATTCTGTGTCCAGCGCCTATCATCCAGAGTCCCAGGGTGCTCTTGAACACTGGCACCAAACACTTCAGTCTATGCTAAAGAAGTTTTGCCATGAGACAGGGAAAGACTAGGATGAGGGAGTACCATTTGTACTTTTTGCCATTCGGGATGCAAAGCAGGAATCCCTGCAGCTAGTGTGCAGCTCCCCACCTAAGACTAATGTGACAGATTTTGTTTTTCGTTGTAGAGAGTGGTTGCAGTGCACTGTTAAGTTGGCTAAAGAAGCACTGTCCACCTCTCAAGTGAATATGAAAGAGGTTGACAAAAAAGCAGTTGAGCGACAGTTCCAGCCTGGTGATACGGTGTTGATGTTACTGCCCACACCTGGTGCTGCGCTCACTGCTCAGTTCTCAGATCCATATGTGGTGGACAGGAGAGTCTCTGAAACTGACTACGTCAATCGTACACCGGAGCACAGAAGGAAACCCCGTGTGTGTCATGTTAACATGTTAAAACCTTATCATTCCAGAGGTACTGCTGGGAGAGAGCCGCAGCCCTCAGAGGTCAAGTTGGTAGGGGTTTATTCCTTGGTGGAGATGCAGCCGGAAGAGACAGACTTGGTGACACCCTGTGATGGTCATCTGTGTGGTAGGCTGAAGAATTCAGAGTTTCTGTCTACAATTAATGATCAGCTGTTGTATTTGTCAGTTCCCCAGAAGCAAGATATAATCAACTTGCTTAGCACATACGCTTCAGTATTAGGTGATGTACCCATTCGTACCTCTGTGTTAGAGCATGACATTGATGTGGGCAATGCTACCCCAATAAAGCTGCATGCATACCACTGTTCACCAGCTAAAAGAGAGGCCATGAGAGCAGAGGTAGCCTACTTGGTCAAGAACAGTTTCGCAAAGCCCAGCTGTAGTCCTTGGAGTTCATCCTGTGTACTGGTACCCAAGTCTGATGATACCCCCAGGTTCTGTTCCGACTTCCGTAAAGTTAATGCAGTCACGATGACAGATTCCTTTCCTTTACCCCGGATGGATGACTGCATAGACAGAGTTGGTCCCGCGACCTGCATCTCTAAATTAGACTTGCTCAAAGGGTATTTACAGGTTCCTTTGACCCCCCGTGCGTCCGACATCTCTGCGTTTGTGACCCCTGATGCATTTTTGCAATATACAGTAATGCCTTTTAGCCTGAAAAATGTGCCACTTTTCAGCACCTCATGCAACAGGTGTTAGGAGATGTATCTAACTGTAGTGTTTATCTTGATGATGTGGTGGTGTACTCCAGTAATTGGGGGAGCCACCTGTCTGGTTTGAGAGCGGTGTTTCAGTGCCTAGCTGATGCGTCCCTTACTCTTAACCTAGCCAAATGTGAGTTTGGTAAGGCCATGGTTACTTACCTGGAAAAGCAGGTGGGTCATAGGCAGGTCATTCTTATGGGTGGGGGTGTTACGTGCCATAGTGTCGTGGTGTGTGTGTGTGGGTGTGTCTGTGTTTGTTACAGGTGCGTGCCACAGGTGTGCTCCCTGAATGGTGCTTCGCAGCTGGTGCCAATCAGGTGGAGGATAAAGGAGAGTGGGCCGAGGCTGCCAGCTGTCAGTGGACCGCTTGTGCTCCTGGGAACCGTCTCACCACCACGTGTTTTAGTGTACCTCCTTGCAGTGTGTTAGTGTAATACTAGTGTGTAGTGATTTTCTGTTTAGTGTCCAAGATCCGGTGTTTTCTGAGTTGTATTGATTGTGCATTAGCGTCCCTCCTTTTGAGTGGACTGTTTTCAGTTCATAGTTAGTTCTTATCATCCTCAGTTTTTGGAGGATTGTTTTGTGTTCGTGTTTACATTTTTGTTTTGTTAATTGTGGTGTATGCAGTGCCACTGTGATGCACCAGAGCAGATGCTTGGTTAGGGGCTCAGGGTCAAGAAGATATTTATGGCCAAGGCCAGGAATTGGTGAAGTCAACTAGAATGGCTATTTGTACTCTGTTCACCTTTGTCACACATTCCACAAAAGCAAGACCCTATTTAAGCAGGGTTTGTGTGGCTGTTATTTAGAGTAGTTCATATTGGCTTCGAACTCTCTCTCAGGCAAACCTAGGTGCTTGATAGATGCTGTTCTTCTTGTAATAAACCTTTTCTTCATGCAAGCAAGACGGTGTCAGTGGAGTCTCCTTCATCACCTTCACATCATCGCTATTTCATAAACAAAATAATAAAATATTTTAGCTTACGTTTACCGTACCAGCGCTTCATGTTTTCCCTCTCTGGTATGTATTGTTTATTTAATTATTATGGTTACGTCTGAACTTCCTAGACAGGTCGGAACGTAACAGTGTTCCTAGTGCTGACATTATCTCTGTGCTCTGCCTTATGCCATCTCTCCCTCTGTTTTAAGGACTTACCAGCCACAGCTCCTGTCTCTTCTCCACCTGATTCAAAGTCTGCCATTGCTGTCTCTCCATGCTCTCCGCTGACATTCAATTTCAGTATAGTAGCTCTGAGTGTTAGGATGAGGGCAGCAGGTGGGCCCCCCTATTTAGGACGGCGAACAATGGAGAAATAAGGCACCTCCTTCCCTCTGCTAGCCTGGGAGTCCGCCTTAGACAAGCGGTAGCACTCCTTTTGCTTCCTAGTTATGGGTCAAATAGCAACTGGGCAGCTCTGAGTGCTAGTAGGCCTACTGTAGGCTACAGTAACACTGAGTGTTAGCACAGTAACTGAGTAATCAATTTCCCCTCCTTGTGATTGTCTCCATTGACAAAATTGATGCATATTTAAATAAAATATTTAAGAAAATTTGTAATACAAAAAATGCTTGTCTTGATATGAGTGATCAACTGGGCAAGTTTCATGGGGATATCTACTGGTTAATTTTTCACCCTATTTGTAGTGTTTTGCCTACATGGGTGTAAGTTTGTTTACAGAGTGATAACTATAATTAAGTTACTAGACAGGCAGGACTATCATACCAAGATATAAACTAGAGACCTGTAGAGAGATAAAAATGCCAAAATTGTTTGGTCCCCATGGGTGATAGGGGCCTACCAAGTTGTGAAAACGATCCCTTTAGCCCCTGGACTAATATCAATCAATTTCAATCAATTTTATTTATAAAGCCCAATATCACAAATACAATTTGCCTCACATGGCTTTACAGCATAAAACATCCCTCTGTCCTTTAGACCCTCACAGCAGATAAGGAAAAACTCCCCCAAAAAAAACCTTTACCGGGGAAAAAAAATGGTAGAAACCTCAGGAAGAGCAACTGAGGAGGGATCCCTCTTCCAGGACGGACAGACGTGCAATAGATGTCGTACAGAACAGATCAGCATAACAAATTAACAGTAATCTGTATGACACAATACAGTAATCTGTATGACATCCTCGGTAATGACAGTAGCTTACAACAACATTCATGAAAGTAATAATATTGTCGTTATAGTTCTGGCTACTGTGGTACAATATGTTGAAAGTATATATTAGTATCTGGCAGTATACATGTATGATAATAATCATATGTGTATAATAACAGTAGAAGTATGACTAATGACTAATGATGGCAGCAGCAGCAGCAGGAGGCATCTGGCAGGACCACGGCAGCAGCACAACCACACACGTCACACTATCCAGGCACCGCTGCAATACGAGTTAACCTGAGAGACAGTGGAGCACAAAGGCTCCGGAGAAGAAGCCGAGTTAGTGACATCCAGAATGGTCGAGTTAACGAGAGAGAGAGAGAGAGAGAGAGAGAGAGAGAGAGAGAGAGAGAGAGAGAGAAGGTGCCCGGTGCATTATAGGTGGTCCTCCGGCAGACTAGGCCTAAGTCAGCCTAACAAGGGGCTGATACAGGGCAAGCCTGAGCCAGCCTTAACTATAAGCTTTATCAAAGAGGAAAGTCTTAAGTCTAGCCTTAAATGTGGAGACTGTGTCTGCCTCCCAGACCGTAACAGGAAGATGATTCCACAGGAGAGGAGCCTGATAGCTGAAGGCTCTGGCTCCTGATCTACTTTTGGAGACTGTAGGGACCACGAGTAACCCTGCGTTCTCAGAGCGCAGAGTTCTGGTGGGATAATATGGCACTATGAGCTCTCTAAGATATGGCGGAGCTTGACCATTTAGAGCTTTATAAGTTAACAGTAGGATTTTAAATTCAATTCTGGATTTTACAGGGAGCCAGTGCAGAGAAGCTAAAACAGGAGAAATATGATCTCGTTTCTTAGTTACTGTTAGTACTCGTGCTGCTGCATTCTGAATTAGCTGGAGAGTTTTTAATGATTTACTAGAGCTACCTGATAATAGAAAGTTACAGTAATCCAGTCTTGAGGTAACAAAAATGTGGACCAATTTTTCTGCATCTTTTTGGGTCAGGATAGGCCTAATTTTTGCAATATTACGCAAATGAAAAAATGCAGTCCGTGAGGTTTGTTTTAAATGAGAATTAAAAGACAAATCTTGATCAAATGTTACTCCGAGGTTTCTTACGGTAGTGGTAGAGGCCAGAGCAATGCCATCGAGAGAAACTATGTCATCAGATAAAGAGTCTCTGAGTTGTTTGGGGCCAAGAACAATAACTTCAGTTTTGTCTGAATTTAACATCAGGAAATTGGTGCTCATCCAGGTTTTTATGTCTTTAAGACAATTATGAAGTTTAGTTAATTGATCACTTTCTTCTGGCTTCATCGATAAATACAGCTGTGTATCATCCGCATAAAAATGGAAATTTATAGAGTGATTTCTAATGATGTTGCCTAAAGGAAGCATATATAGAATAAATAGGATTGGTCCAAGCACAGAACCTTGCGGAACTCCAAAACAAACTTTAGTACGTAAGGATGATTCATTATGAACGTGAACAAACTGAAAACGATCAGATAAATAAGATTTAAACCAGCTTAGTGCAGAACCTTTTGGGCCAATTAAGTGTTCCAGTCTCTGTAGCAGAATTTCATGGTCAACAGTGTCAAACGCTGCACTAAGATCTAATAAAACAAGTACAGAGACGAGTCCTTTGTCTGAAGCAATCAGAAGGTCATTTGTAATTTTAACTAGTGCTGTCTCAGTGCTATGATGTGCTCTAAATCCTGACTGTAATTCCTCAAATAAATTATTATCATGGAGAAAATCACACAGCTGGTCTGCGACTACTTTCTCAAGGTCTTTGACATAAAGGGAAGATTAGATATTGGTCTATAGTTGGCTAACACCTCTGGATCCAGGGTGGGCTTTTTAGTAGAGGTTTAATTACAGCTACCTTAAAAGACTGTGGTACATAGCCTGTTAATAAGGATATATTGATCATATCTAATATATGGGTGTTAACTAAAGGTAAGTCCTCCTTGAGTAGCCTAGTTGGGATGGGGTCTAAGAGACACGTTGATGATTTAGATGAAGAAATCACTGCGGTCAATTCTTGAAGAGAAATTGGGGAGAAGCAATCTAAATAAATATTAGGTCTTACAGCTGTGTTTGAGGTTAGATAGGTACTATCTGAGGACAGGAGGTCATGAATTTTGCCTCTAATAGAATTTTGTCATTAAAGAAGCTCATAAAATCATTACTGCTAAGGGCTAAAGGAATGCAAGGCTCAATAGAGCTTTGACTCTCAGTCAGCCTGGCTACAGTGCTGAAAAGAAACCTGGGGTTATTTTTATTTTCTTCTATTAAAGCTGAGTAATAGTTTGCTCTGGCATTGCGGAGGCCCCTCTTATAAGTTTTGAGACTGTCTGTCCATCTATCCATCCAGTCTCTCACTGCTCATCTGGGTCAGGGGTAGAGCTACAATTGCCACAGACAGAACCTCCCAGGCCAGACTTCTTTACCCAGCAGCTTCCTCTAGCTACTCCTGTGGATTTTCCAGAGATCTCCCCCCAAGCCCACCACCACAATTACTCAAACTAGCCCCTCTTACAATTCCCGTTTAGGGCGGGAATATCACACTGTTATGCTGACTCGGCATGACTGGGGTCTGTTTCACAAAGCAGGTTCAACAAACTCCGAGTCTAATCCTGAACTCTGAGTTGATCTACTCTGAGATAGGAAACTCTGAGTTTCCGGTTCCAGAACAGCTGATTTGAATCAGTTTGCACACGTTTTCAAAAAGAAGTGCAACACTGCTGCAGCTGCAAAAGAGAGGGAGACGGCGTGGGAGAACATTGCTGCTCGGGTCAGTGTGTAAGTTTAAATGTAGTCCTTTGCAATCACAAAAATATTACAGGGGAAAACTGCTTGAATGGTAGCCTATTAATTTATTTCATTTCGGTGTAATACAAGGGGGAGAAGCGCACTTGGCAGCAGTTTAGGATGAAATATAAAAACATTGTTCAAACAAGTAAGACCTCTGAATAATCTCATGGGGGTACCTCATTTTGATCACATTTTACATTGTAAAGTAAATATTAAGTGGCTGTTTGACTGCGCAGTTGTTTTATCCCCAACATAATGCTGTTTTCACACACATAAATGTCTTCTCATGTATATCATGTTCTGTTAAATAATTAAGCCTATTTAAACTAACAGACTTCTACTCAGCCAACAGAAAGAAGGCAGATGCCTGTAAAACTTTTCCAACCGCCTTGCATACAGTTGCCTTACTCAAGTGCTCAGCATCTCTGACATTGTACAAAAAACTTCCGTTTGCAAAGAAACACAGTGCAACACACAATATCTGCTGGGATGAGAGCATGACTACGATTGGTAAAGTTGCCAATGTAAGGACAGATTAGGTTGTGTATGTAGATGATGGACTGTGACGTGAATTGGTACAGCTCAAAAAGATAATTGTCTGGAAATGCTAGAACATCTATGCGCGGTCTGATAACCATCTCCCGACGAAAATTTAATTCTCTGCGCAGTAATGCTACACCTTCATCCACGGGATCGTTATCAAAAGGACATGCCATGTTAGTGAAAAAAGTGGCCACCTACTGTGCCTAATGGACTTCTAATATACTGACTCAGATTTTTTTAGGCTAATGATTTTTTTAAATGACAGACGGCAGAACTGGGCTATTTGGTTCATAGGTTCATAGAGTCTGTTACTATGGTAACTGACCTAGAGCTTAAGTTACCTCTCTCTCTGAAACAGGCTAGAGTTACCCCTCTTTCTCTGATTTGAGTTACCTCCCTTTTTGAAACAGAAAACTCAGAGTTTTCCTCATTTCAGGGTTAACAGACCTGCTTTGTGAAACGGACCCCTGGTCAGGACGGGATCATGAGCAGAGCAGGTGTGACGTTTTGATGACTGTTCTGTGTGCGACCCACTATGGGGGATTTAAAAATGAATAGACACTAGCAGTTAGTGGCTATCTCAAAAAGGAAAACAGTGGCTGTAAATGCCCACAAATAGGGATTGAGATTTGAGAAAAATTGAGATTTGTAAGCGCCTTCCCGCATGAGCGGAGGATGAAATCAGCTGCCATGTAACTGGGACAGTAAATGATTGTTGTTGCCATGTTAATGCCATTGTAAGGGTGTTTGTGTCCTGCATCTTCAGGATGGTGACATACACTGGGTTTACATTGATGTGCTGGAGTAAGTAAATCACTTTGCCTTCCTTGTTCCATTTATACACATTTTCAAATACTGTTTTTCCTTTTTATTTTGTTTACTGCCAGTTTAACTGTATACTGAAGCATCAAATGAAAATGGTATGCTATCCTTCAAGACAAAAGGGTGCACGCCTCAGTGACCCCAGCAACAGTGATATCAGGACGACTCTGATCGTAGGAGGGGGGTCATCCGAGGCAAACTGGTCTCAGGCAAGCAGTCACTGTCTGCATGGACCAGTGAGTCCTCACATCTCTGCCGAGTGATGCCTGAAGGAGCAGCAGTGTAGAGCTGCTGGTGTGTGTGTTCGGAGCACATGACATGAAGGGTCGAGGTCTGGTGCAATGCCTGACAGGCAAAACACAAGGCAGCCCAGTATTCCTACGACAATACTGCACCTTGTGATTTAGGTCCAGTACCAATGCAGGATTGCAGTAGTGTGTCTTTAAGTCATGCTTATTTGGAAAGCTGTAGGAGGTTTGTGCAGTCCAGCAGGTGCTTAATTAGCATGACCCATAGAGTTGCAAAGGCCACACTTATGGGAAATACCAACACATGCAAAAACGTTCTCATCCAAATTCATCACATTTTGCTGCTTTGTTAGTGGCATTTCATGTCTACATATTAGGTGCTAGATATGGTCCTGCGTCTGCTGTTGATGGTCAATGCCAAAATGTCAACAAAAGGTCATGGTTAGGTTTAGAGAAAAAAACATTGTTTGGCTCTACATTTATATGAGAAGTGCACACTGGTCTCCTGGGTAAAAGTCCAGGGTTTGTTGGACCCATCCACCACCACTCCTACCTGCGCTATAGGGGCTTTCCATCTTTTTAAGTTGCACTGTCACTGGCAGCTTTTTAACCTGACAGCGTCCAGTGGTGTATCATACCACTGTGACAGGTGCCTTCTGGCAGCAGTATGTAATGATGTCATCCATCTGCGTATTATAACACCACGAAAGGTTCCATCTCGCTACGTTACAAACTAATGCTGCCTGGCAGTGCATCATACTGCCGTGAGAGGTGGCTTATGACATCAGGTGTCTGATGCCAAAATCACTGAAAAAGTGGCAGTATTTGATGACTTCAGAATGAGAACAGGCTGGAACCTGATGGTTGACAAAATACCTTCTTTGTCACTTAACCATATTATAATTACCAGGTACAGATATTTTTAAAAAACTGAATAAAATCTAGGCTTGTGCCGGTTTGAAAAATTTCCAACTGGTTTGATTTAAAGTCAAATATCTAACCGAACCGATATATCGAATTACACTGAACAAAAATATAAACGCAACACTTTTTCTATATACACAAAAGACCATTTCCCACAAATATTTTTCACAAATCTGTCTAAATCTGTGTTAGTGAGCACTTTTCCTTTTCCGAGATAATCCATCCTGCCTCACAGGTGTGGCATATCAAGATGCTGATTAGACAGCATGATTATTGCACAGGTGTGCCTTAGGCTGGCCACAATAAAAGGCCACTCTAAAATGTTTAGTTGAGGGAGCATGCAATTGGCATGCTGACTGCAGGAATGTCCAACACATCTGTTGCCCGTGAACTGAATGCTCATTTCTCTACCATAAGCTGTCTCCAAAGACGTTTCAGACAATTTGGCAGTACATCCAACCAGCCTCACAACCGCAGACCACGTGTAACCACACCAGCCCAGGACCTCCACATCCAGCACGTTCACCCCCAAGATCGTCTGAGACCAGCCACCCAGACAGCTGCTGCAACAATTGGTTTACATGACCAAAGAATTTCTGAACAAACTGTCAGAAACTGTCTCAGGGAAGCTCATCTGCCTGCTCGTCGTCCTCATCGGGGTCTCGACCTGACTGCAGTTTGTCGTCGTAACCGACTTGAGTGGGCAAATGCTCACATTCGATGGCGTCTGGCACGTTGGAGAGGTGTTCTCTTCATGGATGAATCCCGGTATTCACTGTTCAGGGCAGATGGCAGACAGCGTGTGTGGCGTCGTGTGGGTGAGCGATGTGCTGATGTCAACATTGTGGATCGAGTGGCCCATGGTGGTGGTGGGGTTATTGTAACCCCTCTTTGGTTACTACGATTACAATAATAACAGAATTCAACTCAAAGCTTGGACCAGTTACCAGGATTCTAGGAGGTCGCTCATGGAGCCCAGGATGGAACATCAATATTAACCACACCCACACTAGACTTAGTTTGCAAAGAATATGTTCTTAGTCATTGATAACAAAACATGACAACTAGCCATCAATACCATTCAATGAACAAGAAAAATAATAAAGTTTGCACAAAAATAATAAAAAAATAAAGAAATTGTCCTTAGTTGTGGTTGTTGTATTTAGTCTGTTGTTTTTGTGTTTAGTCTGTTGTGTTGTTCTGTTATTATAAGCTCAGTTTCTATTTCGTTGGGGCCCTTTAATCTGTGTGAATTCCAACGTCCTACCACACCGCAGGTAAGGAAGGTAAGTTGTTCCTTGTTAATCAGCTCTGGCTCGCCAACCGGTTCACTGGATCCTTTCCTCCAGCAGGTGTCCAGGAAGTCGCCTTGTGGCTATCTGCTGCTGGTCTCTCTTTTCTGGTGTCGAAACTGGTGTTGATGTCCTCTCCCAACATCAAATCACCATTGCATCATATCCATCTAAAAAACCTGACCTGTGAAACAGGCCACAATCACTTGTATCAATAAAATTAAGCTGTACAGGTCATAAACTCTCAGCTAAAATAGATATAACATAAATATGACCTATATAAACTCAAATGATCACATACAAAAAAATATTTGTTCTCATCTCCCTTAATAGGTCTCACTTTACCAGTGCAACATAACTAAAAATTCTCCAGATGACTTAATTTAGGCCTTTTATCATCAAATATTAGGAAAATATGAAATAAACATTTGTGGTGAGTTTCTCCTTTTCCTCTCACACACGCGCACACGCACACGCCCGCACTCACACATACGCACACACACACACAGCTCAGCATTTTCCTGCATTATCCCACAATGCTAACCATTAGCTCAAATCAATACAGATACCAATAATAAACAGTTACCTCTGTGGCTAACACACGTGGTGCTATACTAGCGGCTAGTGGCTAACTTTAACTCGCGGCTAACATCAACTCGCGGCTAACACCACGTTTATTCGGCGTCATACATCTCAAAACACACAATTAACTCACCGCCGAGCAGAAAAAACCAAAAACTCTGTGGGATCGGTGAACGGTGAATTTCAATCGTCTTAAATTCCCTTCTGAACAACTTGTTAACTCTGTTTGAACTTAGGGATAACTTCTGCGCAGGGCAATCCCTCATGCACGCAGTCAGACGGTGTGGTCTCTCCTCTCTCTCTAACTATCCACTAGAGGGCTGTGCACAGCTGCAACCTGATTGGCCCCCTGTGGCGTCACAACGCAATACTATTGGCTGATCCTCTGTCTGTTCAGGGAGGCGCAGTTAACCCCATAAATGCCAGCTATAAATCACAGACATACATATGGACTGAATAGCAGACTCCTGCTTCTCTTTTATTTCTCTCCACAGCTTATGAAGCCTGGGCTACATTATGGTATGGGTAGGCGTATGTTATGGACAACAAACACAGGTGCATTTTATTGATGGCATTTTGAATGCACAGAGATACCGTGACAAGATCCTGAGGCCCATTGTTGTGCCATTCATCCACGACCATCACCTCATGTTGCAGCATGATAATGCACGGCCCCATGTTGCAAGGATATGTACACAATTCCTGGAAGCTGAAAACATCCCAGTTCTTGCATGGCCAGCATACTCACCAGACATGTCACCCATTGAGCATGTTTGGGATGCTTTGGATCGGCGTATACGACAGCGTGTTCCAGTTCCTGCCAATATCCAGAAACTTCGCACAGCCATTGAAGAGGAGTGGACCAACATTCCACAGGCCACAATCAACAACCTGATCAACTCAATGTGAAGGAGATGTGTTGCACTGCGTGAGGCAAGTGGTGGTCACACCAGATACCCCCCCAGACCCAATAAAGCAAAACTGCACATTTCAAAGTCGAATGTGAGCATTTGCCCACTCAAGTCGGTTACAACGATGAACTGCAGTCAGGTCGAGACCCCGATGAGGACGACGAGCAGGCAGATGAGCTTCCCTGAGACAGTTTCTGACAGTTTGTGCAGAAATTCTTTGGTTATGCAAACCAATTGTTGCAGCAGCTGTCTGGGTGGCTGGTCTCAGACGATCTTGGGGGTGAACGTGCTGGATGTGGAGGTCCTGGGCTGGTGTGGTTACACGTGGTCTGCGGTTGTGAGGCTGGTTGGATGTACTGCCAAATTGTCTGAAACGTCTTTGGAGACAGCTTATGGTAGAGAAATGAACATTCAGTTCACGGGCAACAGATGTGTTGGACATTCCTGCAGTCAGCATGCCAATTGCATGCTCCCTCAACTAAACATTTTAGAGTGGCCTTTTATTGTGGCCAGCCTAAGGCACACCTGTGCAATAATCATGCTGTCTAATCAGCATCTTGATATGCCACACCTGCGAGGTGGGATGGATTATCTCGGCAAAGGAGAAGTGCTCACTAACACAGATTTAGACAGATTTGTGAAAAATATTTGTGAGAAATGGTCTTTTGTGTGTATAGAAAAAGTTTTAGATCTTTGAGTTCAGCTCATGAAAAATGTGAGCAAAAACAAAAGTCTTGCGTTTATATTTTTGTACAGTATATATACCTAATTTTACCACTGGGGGTCGCATTTGAACTTTTTTCCCCAATAAAAGCCCATTATAGGTGTAATGCGCTTCCAATCCACTAGGTGGCGGTAATGTTGTATTAACCACCAATACACACAAAGTTACACAAGAGGAGGAAGACGCAGAAGGACACGAAGGAACCTTCCTCCGACTCCGCTCTGTCAGTGGAGACACAGCGGTTGAGAGGGCTGAGCGAGAGGATGCTCCTGTAGTAGTTCCAGCCTCCCAAATATTACCAGGAACTTCTTCAGTGGAAACGGGTTAAGCCTGATTTATGGTCCTGCATTGAATCAACAACGTCGCTACGTCGAAGGGTATGGGGCTACACAGAAGGCTCACCGTAGCCCCCTGGTGTAGCCTGACGTGCACCTCCCCAAAAATGTAACTACACGTCGAGGCGACGCAGACCCAACGCAGACCGGCAGGGCTGTGATTGGTTTGCTTGGTAGCAATGCATTTCCGGTTCTGTATTTCCAGATACCACCATCCCCACCATCTTTAAACATCTTGTTGTTGAGCATGGATGCAATGTAAATGTTGCAGTATTAACATACTTTCTTCGACATCCAACGACTCCAACTCCAGCAAGATTCTCTCTCTCTCTGTCGCCATTGTTCACTGTGACTGGAAAAGCTGGAAGCTAAACAAAGAATCAACTAGAGACGATGATAACCACTCAGGAAAGAAACGCAGCCCCCTACCGCTCTGGCGGTGAATTGCACTGCAACGAAACGGAGTGACGGAGAAGTTCGAAGGGTTCACGACGGCGTCACGGCAACGACGTAGCGACGTCATTGATTCAACACAGGACCATAAATCAGGCTTTACTAGGGCAACGAAGTGAATGACTGCTGACTCCCTTGCACTTTTCCCCACCCCCAATGAAATTTGAAATCTCGCAGCAGCAGCAGACAGCTGAGTCTGCGGAGACAGCGGAGCTGGGAGTCCTTCTGAAGCCTCTGAGACAAACTAAACAAAACACTTGTAGGCTCCTCCACTTCATTTATAAACAAACATAAACCTTATTAAGTTGTCACAATGCATGTTACAATGCAAGATAAGTTGAATATAGTCCCTTGACACGCCGCCAATGTGAAAGGCTTTTTTTTTTCTTTTTCTCCTCCGGTTTATCTGGTTGACGTGAATTAAACCGGGTGGAGCTCTTAAACCGGACCGAACCGGTTAAACTGGAAATCGGCACAAACCTAATGTAATCTGTGGTTTTAGCAAATCAATTTGGTGTTCTTGTCTGGCGATGGATTGTTGGACTTTGACACTGAATCTTAGCATTTTGAAAGCAGATCTCCTTGTTCGTATGATGTCAAAAAAAACTCCAGCTCCAGCGTAAACCATGAGTCCAGTATCATTCTCCACTTTTTTTTATTACGTAAGTCGTGTCTCCCTCCTCAGCAGGGTAATTATTTCAGCCATCTCACGCTGAATCTCCGTATCTACAAAATCCGATCTCTAGTATCTACAAAATCTCTGTGACTGTGATTATAACAGTGTTTCACATTCTGACTCAGTCTGCTCAGGCTTAAAGGATTGATGTGCCCTTCTAAGAAAAAGACAGAGGGTGGAAAGAGGGAGACAGAGGGACCATATCTGAACACACCATCAGTTATTTTTATGTTTTCAAGCTGGCAAAAAATCTGTCAGCTGAACCCCCCTTTGTCTCCCGAAGGTCAGCCTGTCAAGGGTTTCAAACCCAGCCTTATTTTGAGATTGACCTTCATGCATTTTTCAGATTACACAATGGATTGTGAAAGACCCTTACAGACTCATGAATCATCATATAACAAACCATGGAGCTAACTCTTAAACTTAAATTAAAATGTAAAAATAGGGATAACCACATTTGCACAGTAAATGGTTGTCCTCGTGTGTTACCACAGTGACAACTGAACATTGGCAGGCTCATTACTTTACAGGCTACCTCTATTCAACTCTTTTATCAGATCAGAGTTGAATCTGTGCTTCTGCTCCATCTCTCTCTCTCTCTCTCTCTCTGTCTCTCTCTCTTTCTGAGATCTGCCCTACTGTATGCCTAAAAATAGAGGAAGGAAAAAGGCTGATTTCTCCTCCCTGGAGACAGATCAATAACCGATGATTGGGACAGGCATGAAAAGCAGGACAGGAGACAGAAAACGAAATGGAAGGAGAGTAAAGAGGGCGCAGATGATGAGATGATGAGAGACAGAACAAATACAGCAGAAAAATCTTGAGAGTGGATTTAGAATAGAGTGTGAAGGTGTTTGGCTGTGTTGCTGTTATTTATCGGCAACTAAATGTACAGTAAATGCATGTGTGCCCTATATAGGTTTGTTGTGTGGGTGGTAATGTGAGTAGATACGTAGGTTGCTGTTGGAGTATGTATCAGAAAAAATGTGTGACTGCGAGTATATGTATGCTCAAAAGTCTATTTTTCCATAAATGCGAGTTTAAGAATTGTGTATATGTGTGTCCACTGTGAAGCATAATGCGTGTGGTTCTATGTGTATAGATATGTGTACATACATGTATGGAAATATATTATCCTGTGCTTGTGTGTGTGTGCATGCATGTATGCATTTAGCCTTGCGTTGGCAGTGTGTATGTGTGACATTGCTTTTATAGTTCTCTCCTCAGTGCATGGCCATCTGTTCGAGGTAATAACACATCAGCCCTCCGACTATAGAAAAATAATCACTCACTGACTCTCACCGGCTGCCTAAGGATCACTAGTTAATATTACCTATTTAAGTCTGCTCTGAGCAGTCCTTCTGCTCTGAGCAGTCCTTCCAGAAAAATGTTTTATTGTGACTGTTGCAGGCAAAAATCCTTGATTATGCCGCATGTTTTCTTAAAAAATGCGATGAAATATGTGGGATATTCATGCAATTTTGTGCGATGAAATTGCGGGAACTTGCAAAACTTGAGGGATCTTGCAAAAACTGCAGTTTGATGAAAAAAAGAAAAAAAAGTGATTCCCCCAACACCCTGTTCTCACCAGCCTACTACACCTTAATGTAAAAACTAATTTCTAATTACTTCGTATGATGAGCAAGCATAATCACAGAAAGTGCAGGGAATATTTAAGTTCTCATCTTGTTTTATTTCAGACCTTAATAAACACATGGCTCAAACTTACAAAACATTGCTGAATCAAACAAGTTATGTAGCTTTACAATAAAATATATATTATGTCATGAAGGCTATGGAGAGAGATCCGTTTTTGCGCACCCGCTGGTTAAGCGCTTTTTGAAAGGAGTCAGACGACAGAGACCTGTCACGTGCTCTTCGGCCCCGCAGTGGGATTTATCCCTGGTGTTACGCGCTCTAGGAGAACTTCCCTTCGAGCCTCTGTCACAAATCTCTCTCAAACTACTGTCATTAAAGACAACACTCTTCTTAGCCCTGACTTCGGCTCAGAGAGTGATTGATTTATGTGCGCTTTCGGTCTCCCCGTCTTGTCTCATTATCAGAGATGACGGGAGCGCAGCTACTCTGAGGCTGAATCCCACATTCATGCCTAAAATCATAACCAGCTCTCTTAGATCGAGAGTTATTTCACTGGAAGATTTCTTCCCTCCTCCCCACAGGAGTGAGAGAGAAGAAACATCAAACCGATTCTGCCCAGTGCGTGCTCGGTCTCATTACGTGATGCGCACAGCAAGCCTCAGACAGCCACAACAGCATTCACAAGAAAAACCCCTCCAATTAATATTTCAACTTTCTGCTAAGATATATGTGACTTTTTTGCAATGAAAATGGAGATTATGAAATCATGAAATCATGCAAGCCCCACATATTTCGCGCATTTTGCGCGGAAATCGGTGATTTATGCGGCAAAAGTGCGGCGTCTTTGAAAAAAAAATGCGGCCCCCGCATAAAAATGCGGACTTTGGCTGATTATGCCTTGAATTAGGCTATGCAATCGCATAATCGCGTGTTTCTGGAGGGACTGTCTGAGAACCTGTTAAGGCGTTTTCATGTCCTCTTGCTGCAGTGCAAACACATCATCTAAATGTCACAGCTATGGAGCCTTATCCCTATCTTTATTCAAGAGAGTGGTCTATCAGTTTGAAAGCATTATTTATTGATTTCGCGTTCAAAAACCCTGCCCTCGCACGCAAATAGCCTCTGCTTGCACTCTGCTCAAACTGTTTGCTCGCACTCAGATACCATGTTGCTTGCACTCAGATAACTATGTTGCTTGCACAGATTTCCTGCACAAACTTTGGCTTTTCTCCTCGCGCTCAAACTGTTTCTGTGTGCACGTGGAATTTCTGCTCTCAGATTTCTGCCCTGGGCTCAGGGGCGGATCTAGAAAAATATTTATGGGGTGGCAAGAGGGGGACAGGAATTTTTGAGGGGTGGCAACATATGGCAGACATATTTAATCACAGTTATCACAGTTTGATGAGAAACAGTATGTTCACACTACATAAGGGCACGGGCTGCCATTTACAAACTCACATAGACAAACTTAATCTCATGCAATCAATGTCTTGCATTTGAGGTTTCACGTGAAACAGTTCATATTCGGAATAAGTGCTTTAGGCCAGAGGCCCAGAGTTTCCCTCATCTCAGGGTTAACATACTCAGAGTTCTTTCTGGAATAGGCTACCCCTCTGGCTCCACTCAGTTTTCCAGACAAAGCAGTCTTTTGCAGCTCTGGAGTTATCTCGTGCTGCATTCACGGCAGTTGGACATTGGAGATTCGTGCTCGTAAAAAGGCAAAGTGGCCATAACTTTTCTTTGAATTCATTGCTGCCAACTGGGGTGGCAGCAGGGGTGGCAGGGCTTTCTTTTAGGGTGGCAGTTGCCACACTGTGCCACCCCAGTAGATCCGCCCATGGAGGTAACTCAAACTCTGAGTCAATCACCATGGCAACTGAGTCTGTGAGCAGGTTAGGTTTTCTCTGTCTCCTCCCTCCCTCCTTCATTCAGTCCGTGTCAAAGCTTGTATCGAAGCGCATTCATTAGCGATTTACCGTCTGCCACAGTCTAAATCCTGCTGGATATTAGTTTGTTACTCAGGACTGTCTTAAGTTACTGAATTTATGCCCATCAATCACTTCTTTGAATATCAGTTTTTGTCTTTCCATTCAAATATTACACAGCGAGAATTCACCCTCAGCTCAGAATCAAACCTCTGTCCTTTTTAAATTTATTATTTTTTATAACACTGTGCACAAGGATCAGTTTGTCAGTCTGTTAGAGCAGCTCCGAAATGTTTATTGCACATAATGTGTAGGTCTAATTATTTAAATTTTAAAAATCAGTAGGAAGCTTTAGACACATAGTATAAATGACTAATGATCTCCATCACTGATGTCGTTGGTCGCACTGATGGAACATAATTCCTATAGCCTAATATTAGGGATTATATGTTCATATTTCTGAGTGAGCAATGGTGCAGCATTTCAGTGTCTTTAAATTTACAACATTTGTAGCTGAAATAAAGTCACTGAATGCTGTTGAGTCAAGATACAAATAGATGTCCAACATTTTAAAATCTACTGTATTTTAACCTCACATCTTTTCAAGTGCAAATCACCAAACATATTATTACTGGGTCAGACTGTGAGTTTACAGTCATGTCTTCATGTCTTTGATCTATAGCCTAGCCTATATGTTTTAAATCTTCCTATTTTTCAGTTGCTGCCTCCTGTGTTTTTCCCCCATCAGATTAAATCTGAACAAATATATTATTATATATTATTAATATAATGTAATGTATCTACAGCCTGATACACAGTCAGATTCCACCACTTTATCTTCATTAAGGAAATGTAAGTCTGATAAATGATGAATAAACTTTTTTATTAACTTTATGGTTAACTTATTTACACTTTCCTCGCTCTGACTCAGGCTCTTCTTTTAAAGCTAAACGTGCACCGTCTGCTACACATGCATTGATATCTCTACATCCACTGGATTAAAATGGAGGCGCTGTCTTTTATTTGTGAGTGAACATACTCAGAGTTGACTAACTCAAATCAGCTGCTCTGGAACTGCTAACTCAGAGTTTCCCATCTCAGGGTAAATCAACTCAGAGTTCAGGGTTAGACTCAGAGTTTGTTGAACCTCCTTCAGCACTTATTCCTAATATGAACTGTATCACAAGAAACCTCAAATGCAAGACATTGATTGCATGAGATTAAGTTTGTCTGTGTGAGTTTGTAAATGGCAGCCCGTGCCCTTATGTAGTGTGAACATACTATTTCTCATCAAACTGTGATTAAATACGTCTGCCATATGTTGCCACCCCTCAAAAATTCCTGTCCCCCCCCTAGATCCGCCCCTGGTTACCTCTCTTTCTGGAACTGAAACCCAGAGTTTCCCTCATTTCAGGGTTAACATACTCAGTTCTTTCTGGAATAGGCTACCCCTCTGGCTCCACTCAGTTTTCCAAACAAAGCAGTCTCTTGCTGCTCTGGAGTTATCTCGTGCTGCATTCACGGCAGTCGGACATTGGAGATTCGCGCTCGTAAAAAGGCAAATTGGCCATAACTTTTCTTTGAATTTATGGCTGTCAACTGGGGTGGCAGCAGGGGTGGCAGGGCTTTCTTTTAGGATGGCAGTTGCCACCCTATGCCACCCCGGTAGATCCGCCCATGCCTGCGCTTGAATTTTTTTGTGTAACAACCCTGTCAAAATCCCCCAACCAACAGAATGCCAGACTTACTGTTGACCAATGAAATGATCCCTCCCATATGGAAAAGAAATAGAAAAAAACTTATAAGAAGTTCCATCACCTTCAGTGTATGTTTTATGTATTATGCATCATATAAGGCTTATATGATTTACATTGTTCTGCTGGGGGACTTCAACGCTCACGAGGGCAATGACAGCGGGACCTGAAGGGGTGTGATTGGGAGGAACGGCCTGCCCGATCTGAACCCGAGTGGTGTTTAGGTATTGGACTTCTGTGTGGGCGGCAGTTTGGTCATAACTAACACCATGTTCAAACATATGGATGTTCATCGGTGCACGTGGCACCAGGACAGCCTAGGTCGCAGGTCAATGATTGACTTTGTAGTCGTATCATTTGACCTGTGTGAAGAGAGGAGTAGAGCTGTCAACTGATCACCACCTGGTGGTGAGCTGGATCAGATGGCGGGGGAAGACGCCGCGCAGACCTGGCAGGCTCAAACGAACAGTGAGGGTCTGCTGGGAACACCTGGTGGAAAAACCTGTCCAGATGGTCTTCAATCCCCACCTCCGGGAGAGCTTCGACCGCGTCCCGAGGGCGGAGAGGGACATTGAGTCTGAATGGGCCTTGTTCCGCTCTGCCATTGTCGAGGTGGCGGCTGCAAGCTGTGGCCGCAAGGCTGCTGGGGCCTGTCGCGGCGGTAAGGCTGAAGGAGGAGGCCTACAGGGCATGGTTGGCCTGTGGGTATCCGGAAGCAGCTGATGGGTACCAGCGGGCCAAGCGGAGCACAGTGGCGGCAGTTGCGGAGGCAAAAACTCGGGCGTGGGAGGAGTTTGGTGAGGCCATAGAGGAAGACTATCGATCGGCTCCAAAGAGGTTCTGGCAAACCATCCGGCGCCTCGGGGGGGAAGGCGGCAACTTGCTCACACTGTTTACGGTGGTGGCGGGGAGCTGCTGACGTCAACTGAGGACATTGTCGGGCGGTGGAAGGAATACTTTGAGGAGCTCCTCAATCCCACCAGCACGTATTCCAGTGAGGAAGCAGAGACGGGGATATCCGGGTTGTCCAATTCCTGGGGCAGAAGTTGCCGAGGTAGTGAAACAACTCCAAGGCAGCAGAGTCCCGGGGGTGGAAGAGATTCGTCCTGAATATCTCAAGGCTCTGGATGTTGTAGGGCTATCCTGGCTGACACGCCTCTGCAACATTGCGTGGACATCGGGGGCAGTGCCTCTGGAGTGGCAGACTATTTGGAAGAAGGGGGACCAGAGGGTGTGTTCCAACTACAGGGGGATCACACTCCTCAGCCTACCTGGTAAGGTCTACTCCAGGGTGCTGGAGAAGAGGGTCCGGTCAACAGTTGAACCTCGGATTGAGGAGGAGCGATGTGGTTTTCGTCCTGGATGCGGAACCGTGGACCAGCTTTTTACCCTCACCAGGGTGCTGGAGGATGCTTGGGAGTTTGCCCAACCAGTCCACATGTGTTTTGTGGATTTGGAGAAGGCTTACGACCGTGTCCCCAGGGGCATCCTGGGCCCCTTGCTAAGGGCCATCCAGTCCCTGTACCGAAGGAGCACAAGTCTGGTTCGCGTGGCCGGCAATAAATCGGACCTATTCCCGGTGAGGGTTGGACTGCGCCAGGGCTGCCCTTTGTCACCGGTTCTGTTCATAACTTTTATGGACAGAATTTCTAGGCGCAGCCGAGTGGTGGAGGGTGTCAGGTTCAGTGACGGGAGGATCTCGTCCCTGCTTTTTGTGTATGACGTGGTCCTCCTAGCTTCATTGAACAGTGACCTCCAGCTCTTGCTGGGACGGTTCGCAGCCGAGTGTGAAGCAGCTGGGATGAGAATCAGCACCTCCAAGTCTGAGGCCATGGTCCTCAGCTGGAAAAGGGTGGATTGCCCACTCCAGGTCGGGGGGGAGGTCCTTCCTCAGGTGGAGGAGTTTAAGTATCTCAGGATCTTGTTCACGAGTGAGGGTAGGATGGAGCGGGAGATTGACAGGCGGATCACTGCAGTGATGCAGGCGCTTAACCGTTCCGTTGTGGTGAAGAGGGAGCTTTGCCAAAAAGCGAAGCTCTCGATTTACCGGTCGATCTACGTTCCAGTCCTCACCTATGGTCATGAGCTCTGGGTAGTGACCGAAAGAATGAGATCGTGAGTACAAGCGGCCGAAATGAGTTTCCTCCGCAGGGTGGCTGGGCTCAGCCTTAGAGATAGGGTGAGGAGCTCAGACATTCGGGAGGGACTCGGAGTAGAGCCGCTGCTCCTCCACATCGAGAGGAGCCAGTTGAGGTGGTTTGGGCATCTAGTAAGGATGCCATCCGGACGCCTCCCTTGGGAGGTGTTTCGGGCGTGTCCAACTGGGAGGAGACCTCGGGGCCGCCCCAGGACACGCTGGAGGGATTACATCACCCGGCTGGCCTGGGAACGCCTTGGGGTTCCCACGGAAGAGCTGACGGAAGTGACTAGGGAGAGGACTGTCTGGGTTGACGATGACGACGACGACAATGATTTACTTTTGAAAGTGGCCACTTTTGCATTTTTTTCATACAAGAAAATAAAAAGAATTACATAAGAATCATGTGAAATCTATGTATGCGGTATATAAGGAAAGTACATGTCAAAATATGTTTTCCATACATGTTACATATAATTTTTGCAGTTTTTCCTATATGTGTGTTTTAAAGACATACACTTTACATATATGAACAAATACCATTATATATATGTTTTCTGTATGTAAAGTCAATATATTTTGCAGGGGAATTATGCTTTATTTATGCTCATTAAATGGTAAAGTTCCACTGATTGTCACATGCCTGAGTGTGTGAAATTTGTTCTCTGCATTTGACCCATCCCTTGGGAGCGGTGAGCAGCAGCGGTGCCATGCTCGGGAATCATGTGGTATCATACATTTGATATGACCCGGCTGGGGATCAACCCACGACCTCCCAGAGTCAGGGCGGGCACTCTACCACTAGGCCACTGAGCTGGTTATATGTAATTTAATAAAAACCAGTAGGCTATAAAAACATATATAAATATGTACCATTACATACAGTATAGTTTTTTTGTATGTTAAGGGATATAATGTCATGATACACTATGTTTTCTTTATGTTTTTTCTATAAGAATTCTTAAATGTCAGCCTATGAAATTTGAAATAAGATTATAAAAAATACATACTTTATTTATATATGAATCTATACAGTCAGTTTCATATAAGTTTTTTTCATAAGAAACACATGACTCACATATGAAAGTGACAAGACTTAATTTGTCCCTTTACTACTGCAGTTGGATCAAACTGTGTAACAAACTAGCAATGCACTAACTGCTTGGTCAGCTCCCAGAACAACTACTTTCTACCATTCAAATTACATAAATGCAGTCTATAAATGTTGTCTTTCAATATCTGTAATACTGAAAAAATGTCTGTTAGGCAAAGTTTTAATTCAACGAACTTTATTCACAAAACAAATTAGGCATAGTCACATATATTGATGGAAAATACACTTCTGAACAATAATAATTTCACATGGAACAGAGTGTTTGTTTTCAACAATCTGAGTACTGAAATTACACAACAAACAACAAACAACAAACAGCAACAAAGCTCAATTTCAGGGGATGCTTTACTTTTGGCATGGAGCTCTGTGATCTTGGCATTGATTGTGATGCCAGTGCTGGAGGGTTAGGTCCCTGCCACCTCTTAAGAGTTGCATTTACAGTATAGAATGGGATGAATAGTCTTTTTCAATCTCTGCATTACATTGAATACATTCGACAGGGATTTTGAATATATGCTGTGTTGATTTAATCATTTTTCCTAACTTATTGGGTATAATTGCTCCTAAAATGTTAAACAAAATTACCCATGTAATAATTTTAGGAAAATTAATTCATTTAGAGACAAGAATATGATCCCTGGTTTTGCAAAAATGCTAAACTTAGCAACATTTTAACAGTCCTTCGTCATTACATGTTGAAAACCTGCTTTCAGTCAACTCGTGCTTTTCCCTTCAATTTTATTATCAGATTATGTTTGTGGCACCACAAGTAAATCTTGTAAGTGTTTTCTATAATACTTACAAGAGTTTAGTTTCACTGATTATTGTCCAACTCATATAAGTTTGATAATATATTTTTCTACTAAGGATATTGTATGTGTAATTACTGTCATATAATGTTCTTATAAGTACCCAAGTTATACAAGTTTCATTTTGTACAAATTTCATAAGGATCTTATATCTGGTTTCACTGTCGTATGCATTACATACAAGTTTCAGAGATATACAATCTTTATAAGATTTATCTGTATCTTTTCCATATGGGCTGCCTCCTTGTGGGCGCGCTCGCTTTAGTTTTAGAACGTCCCCTCCGGGCAACTTTAACCGGGTTCATCCACTACCACCCTCTTCCCCTGTCAGGAGTTATTTTTCAACAGTCACCAACTCACTATTATCCCTTACATATATAGATATGTATATATATATCTCACGAGAGGGAGTGATGTACTGTATATCGTCACCGCTGTGATTCGGTCATGGGCACGATGGCACGAGGCCGCAGGATATACAGTACAACGTTACGATCTCAAGTTTGATATTGCTTTTATACAACAGTTCAACAGCTTAAACAGCAATGCTGAGTAAGAAAATGTTAACAAAAGGCGATGAAATAAATTATTTAAGTATGTTATGTAGCTCCGCGAAAAAAACCCAGTTCCCCCAGTCTGTTGCTAGGCAACGCAGCACACACACCAGAGCGATAGATAGATAGATGTTCTATTTATTGCTCTGACACACGCCAGGAACTCACAAACTACTTTGTATTCACATTGATCTGCAACTGTATAACTTCTTCCAGTTCAGCTGATGAAACACTGGCAAACCTGGATGTTGGCACAGCCGGATTCAAACACACCTGGAGGTCTGCACTGAAGAGTCCTGGCTTTCCTTTTCCTCATCCTCTCCTGACGACCACTCTTAATTTAATTCAAATGTAATTTTGGGGAAAATATCCATCTTCTTGGTGTAACGCTATAGTGCCAGTTTGCATCAATGAGTGTAACGTTTGGTTAATTAACGGTTGTAATTAACACACCTGTGAGCAGAGTGACTTTACTGTTACATGTCCCAGTGATATTATACTCTATATCAGCACTCGCCCCAGATAGCACACCTGGCTGATGTTGGCCCGATTTATCAAGTTTAGATCATTAAGACATAGCAGGGAGAGCGTTTGCTCATTGCCAAGACGTCGCTGAGACCTTTAATCGAAAATGACCATCACGTGACGTTCAAACGATCAATAAAAGAAGCTGCGCTCAGTGGGCGCTCCTTCATTAACATTCATATGCTTCGTTAGCTTTGACCTTTATTCATTTAGGTCGGACCTTTCAAACTACAATTATTTCACCATTCAAGCTTGACTGTTACCATGGCCTATTTTGTGTGTAAGTGTGCACAATGAAGAGACAAAAGTCAGTTTGACAAACTTTATTTTCAAATTTCCACAAACAATATCTGATGGCCAGTCCACTTCTCCTGGCAGCCTGCAAGAGACTGAAAAGACAATGAGCACATAACTTCAAGAAACAAATCCCGACTTCACCACTGTATTTTTTTTTGTTAGCATTTCAGCTGTATTTTAGCCAGATTGAATGCTTTGGGTCCCTCACTCTGCCTCATTTAGTGTTGAAACAGTTAAATAATGGGATCTGTTAACTCTGTTAACTGTTAACAGCAGCTTAACATTCAGTCCTTCATCTCGGAAAAACAATGGTTTCAAAACTTCGCTATTACCTGTAGCCACCACGTCAGTTTGCTTTGCAGAGGAGGAGACTTCGACTGATAAATTGCCCATAAAATCACATTAAAAACATATCAAGGACGAAGGCATCCTTAAATTTCACTATTTGACCTCCATGGTCCTCTTTGCTCCTCTCACCCACACTTGAGCACCCGTTCTGGGATACACAGTGTCGGGCCGCGGAGGTCAGGCCCTGCCCGGGAGCGCGGGTGGCAGCTCCGGGCACCTCCACTTTAAAACCAAAACGAGTGCTCACGATAACCAGATACACAGATAACATCAACTAAGGAATATAAAATGAAAACACTACCGTTTTAGCCTGTTAGCTAACATGAGCTAAACTAGCTATCAGCTAGAAAGATAATGTTAGCTTGTGGGGACATGTGCTATATACACCCATTTGTGCCTCACCACTCACCAGGAACCTCTTTTAATGGTCACAGAATAAATAACATAGCTATTTTCTGACAATTTATTACAGTTAGCTTATCTGAAACCAACTGCGATGAGATGCTGTGTCTTGCGAGCTCAGTTCCAAACAAACACCGTAGAGATGAAATTTCCTCTTCAGTGGTGACTTCTGTATGTGGGCGGGTATATTCTACGGCAAAGGGCCGACCCAAAGCCGACATAACAGAGACGTTTGATGAGCTGGGACAAAAGAGTATTAAATTTAAAGATATCATATGGCGCACATGTGTAAATTAACAGTCCCTTTATTCCAAAAGTGGTAAAGAAAGCAAGGGAAGAACAAGGGTGTGCTATCTGGGGCGAGTGCTGATATAGAGTATAACATCACTGGGACATATGTAAAGTCACTCTGCTCACAGGTGTGTTAATGACAACCGTTAATTAACCAACTGTTACACTGACTACATTGATACAAACTGGCACTATAGCGTTGCACCAAGAAGATGGATATTTTCCCCAAAATTACATTTGAATTAAATTAAGAGTGGTCGTCAGGAGAGGATGAGGAAAAGGAGAGCCAGGACTTTTCAGTGCAGACCTCCAGGTGTGTTTGAATCCAGCTGTGCCAACATCCAGGTGCAGATGATCAATGTGAATACAAAGTAGTTTGTGAGTTCCTGGCGTGTGTCAGAGCAATAAATAGAACATCTATCTATCTATCGCTCTGGCGTGTGTGCTGTGTTGCCTAGCAACAGACTGGGGGAACTGGCGTTTTTTTCGCGGAGCTACATAACATACTTAAATAATTTATTTCATCGCCTTTTGTGAACATTTCTTTACTCAGCATTGCTGTTTAAGCTGTTGTTGAACTGTTGTATAAAAGCAATATCACACTCGAGGTCATGACGTTGTACTGTATATCCTGCAGCCTCGTGCCATCGTGCCCATGACCGAATCACAGCCGTGACGATAAACAGTACATCACTCCCTCTCATGAGATATTGCTTATATATATATATATATATATATATATATATATATATATATATATATATATATATATATGTAAGGGATAATAGTGAGTTGGTGACTGTTGAAAAATAACTCCTGACAGAGGAAGAGGGTGAGAGTGGATGAACCCGGTTAAAGAGTACCCGCCTGGACGGAACGCTCTAAAACTAAGGCGAGCGCCCACAAGGAGGCACGGATCATTTCATTGGTCAACAATAAATCTGGCATTCTATCCAACTTGTTTTCAAACACGGAAGTAAATAGTGATCAACTTCTGTGTTTTTGTGCATGACTTCCGGTCAGCCACTTTCCCTCATGTTTTCCATTACCGGAGCTAATGGTGCAAGCTAATTTTTTCCAATTTTCAATTGTTTATGTTAGTCAGTCAGTTAGTTAGTTAGTCTGTATATTTTATATAGATAACTGTGCCCACATTTCCGTTATCTGGTAATTGCCCGTAAAAACAATTCCCTCTAAATGCAAATAAATTGCACGTCAATCAAAAACTATGAACCAAAAAAAGCACAATCTATCCCAAGTGAGACAAACTGCTTGATCCCTGTCTCCAGTGTACCAGCAGAGAACCTGCAGAACGGAATCAGCGAAAAAACACACCTGGCTACACAGCCTCTCTACCTGAGCAGCTGAAGCTACGGCTCGCACCCTTGACACACCACTCAGCAACAGTTACTATACCAGATTTTTATCATATAGTGCTGTCGCAAAATTTAAGGAAATAATTACTCTGTCGTTAAATTCAATACCGAGTCCTTCAGTAACAGAGGTTTCCCGCACCGACTTTAACCTCTCCCGAATTGATCAATTTGTTGATAGCGCCGTAAGCTCGCTGCGAACAACAATCGACTCTGTAGCTCCTCTTAAAAAGAAGTTAACAAAAAAAAGAAAGTTTGCTCCTTGGTATAACTCTGAAACCCGTAAATTAAAACAAATATCGCGAAAGTTTGAAAGGAATTGGCGATTAACCAAACTGGAAGAATCTCGTTTAATCTGGGCAGACAGTCTCAAAATGTATAAGAGGGGCCTCCGCAATGCCAGAGCAAACTATTACTCAGCTTTAATAGAAGAAAATAAAAATAACCCCAGGTTTCTTTTCAGCACTGTAGCCAGGCTGACTGAGAGTCAAAGCTCTATTGAGCCTTGTATTCCTTTGGCCCTTAGCAGTAATGATTTTATGAGCTTCTTTAATGACAAAATTCTAACTATTAGAGGCAAAATTCATGACATCCTGTCCTCAGATAGTACCTATCTAACCTCAAACACAGCTGTAACACCTAATATTTATTTAGATTGCTTCTCCCCAATTTCTCTTCAAGAATTGACCGCAGTGATTTCTTCATCTAAATCATCAACGTGTCTCTTAGACCCCATCCCAACTAGGCTACTCAAGGAGGTCTTACCTTTAGTTAACACCCATATATTAGATATGATCAATATATCTTTATTAACAGGCTATGTACCACAGTCTTTTAAGGTAGCTGTAATTAAACCTCTACTAAAAAAAAGCCCACCCTGGATCCAGAGGTGTTAGCCAACTATAGACCAATATCTAATCTTCCCTTTATGTCAAAGATTCTTGAGAAAGTAGTCGCAGACCAGCTGTGTGATTTTCTCCATGATAATAATTTATTTGAGGAATTACAGTCAGGATTTAGAGCGCATCATAGCACTGAGACAGCACTAGTTAAAATTACAAATGACCTTCTGATTGCTTCAGACAAAGGACTCGTCTCTGTACTTGTTTTATTAGATCTTAGTGCAGTGTTTGACACTGTTGACCATGAAATTCTGCTACAGAGACTGGAACACTTAATTGGCCTAAAAGGTTCTGCACTAAGCTGGTTTAAATCTTATTTATCTGATCGTTTTCAATTTGCTGACGTTCATAATGAATCGCCCGTAGGTACTAAAGTTTGTTTTGGAGTTCCGCAAGGTTCTGTGCTTGGACCAATCCTATTTATTCTATATATGCTTCCTTTAGGCAACATCATTAGAAATCACTCTATAAATTTCCATTTTTATGCGGATGATACACAGCTGTATTTATCGATGAAACTAGAAGAAAGTAATCAATTAACTAAACTTCATAACTGCCTTAAAGACATAAAAACCTGGATGAGCACCAATATCCTGATGTTAAATTCAGACAAAACTGAAGTTATTGTTCTTGGCCCCAAACAACTCAGAGACTCTTTATCTGATGACATAGTTTCTCTCGATGGCATTGCTCTGGCCTCTACCACTACCGTAAGAAACCTCGGAGTAACATTTGATCAAGATTTGTCTTTTAATTCTCATTTAAAACAAACCTCACGGACTGCATTTTTTCATCTGCGTAATATTGCAAAAAATTAGGCCTATCCTGACCCAAAAAGATGCAGAAAAATTGGTCCACGCTTTTGTTACCTAAAGGCTGGATTACTGTAACTTTCTATTATCAGGTAGCTCTAGTAAATCATTAAAAACTCTCCAGCTAATTCAGAATGCAGCAGCACGAGTACTAACAGTAACTAAGAAACGAGATCATATTTCTCCTGTTTTAGCTTCTCTGCACTGGCTCCCTGTAAAATCCAGAATTGAATTTAAAATCCTACTGTTAACTTCTAACGCTCTAAATGGTCAAGCTCCGTCATATCTTAGAGAGCTCATAGTGCCATATTATCCCACCAGAACTCTGCGATCTGAGAATGCAGGGTTACTCGTGGTCCCTAAAGTCTCCAAAAGTAGATCAGGAGCCAGAGCCTTCAGCTATCAGGCTCCTCTCCTGTGGAATCATCTTCCTGTTATGGTCCGGGAGGCAGACACCGTCTCCACATTTAAGACTAGACTTAAGACTTTCCTCTTTGATAAAGCTTATAGTTAGGGCTGGCTCAGGCTTGCCTTGTACCAACCCCTAGTTAGGGTGACTTAGGCCTAGTCTGCCGGAGGACCACCTATAATACACCGGGCACCTTCTCTCACCTTGTGCTGCTGCCGTGGTCCTGCATCATTAGTCATTAGTCATACTTCTACTGTTATTACACACATATGATTATTATCATACATGTATACTGCCAGATACTAATATATACTTTCAACATATTGTACCACAGTAGCCAGAACTATAACGACAATATTATTACTTTCATGAATGTTCTTGTAAGCTACTGTCATTACCGAGGATGTCCTGCATCTCTCTCTCTCTCTGTCTCTCTGTCTCTCTCTCTCTCTCTCTCTCTCATTGTGTCATACAGATTACTGTTAATTTATTATGCTGATCTGTTCTGTACGACATCTATTGCACATCTGTCCATCCTGGAAGAGGGATCCCTCCTCAGTTGCTCTTCCTGAGGTTTTTTTGGGGGAGTTTTCCCTTATCCGCTGTGAGGGTCTAAAGGACGAGGGATGTCGTATGCTGTAAAGCCCTGTGAGGCAAATTGTATTTGTGATATTGGGCTTTATAAATAAAATTGATTGATTGATTGATTAAATGATACTCACAGCTTACTCAAAGATGCCTTATCATTTTAATATATTTAAAATTTATATGTATGGATAGAACATTCAGTTATATTACACAAGACAGAAATTCAGATAGGCCCCAAAAGGGACACATACACACACTAGAGTGTGGCTACCCGATCCGAACCCGATGGTACCCGACACGTCGGCCGGATTTGGTCAAAAATGTAGCTATAAATTGTATTCGGGCTTGGGTCGGATTCGGTCAAGTTTCCAGTGAAAATGTAGTGTAAAAATACATAAAATCCTATTGTCTGTCCTGTTTATTGCTTGGGCACTGTTATTTATGTGACAACACCTGAACATACACACAGACACACATTGGCTGTTTGTTTCTGCCCCTCTCCTCGCTAGAAGTCTTGGACCTCCAGCCGCCCGCCTACGCCTTGATTAAATGCTGAAAATAAAATAAAAGAGTGAGACAGGTTTTTCCTATTTTATCTTATTTTGTTTAATTTCTCCCTCTCCTCTCGCTGGAAGCGTCGGATCTCCCGCTCACGTCTCAAACACGGAGGTCTCCCTCTCTGCTGAGCACGCCCAGCCTGTTAAATACCCTGTAACCGTAACAATTGTGTGACACAAACTCAGTGCTTTGGTCATTAAATAATGTCGGGCTTGGTTCGGGTTAGTACAGAAATATGCAGCCCGTGCCACACTCTAACACACACACACAAACACACGGAAAACCGGACATTATCAGTTAGATAATGGCCCGGTTAGACATGCACTCAAGTCAGCTGATCAAAGTCATCCGTGCTAAAGGAGGAGCAACACGCCAAAAGACTGCGAATACACTTTGGACCAGGTAAATCTATACTATCAAACGAGACTCTTCATAACTAAGAGGGCTGTCATAATATATCTGTATCCTTCAGAAATACATTAACCCTATGGGCCTGAACAACGCATAGTGCGTCCGAATTCACACCTGTTCTTCTCTATTGATTTTCTCCACGACCGTGCATCATAGCGAGAAGCCACATGTCGGTAGTCCAATGTTTTCACAGCAAAAAAAAGATAAATTTACACTAAAATCATGAATAACAGAGCTTTCATACAGCTTTGCGCACACATTACTCTTGGATGGATTACTCGGGAATGCAGGCTCGCACAGAAATGCCACACATATCACATGAAAGCGCAGAAGCAGAGCTTTCCAGTGATACCCATCACATCCCATCACGCTATAAATCCAGATTGATTGTCTAGAAAATAAAAACCTGACGAATTTCTTTACAATCCATTATACAGATCTTGTTATCAGTCACTTCTTATGCCCAAAATGTCCCCCCAGTATATAACTGAAACTGAAAAACAACAACAAACTTTGTTTACTGGAAACAAAGTGGCAAATATTACCTTGAAGGACATCATTGCACTTGGTTGACTATTTTTCTATTATCTTAAATGTAAATATTGCATGTTTCTTTCAGATAAAACACATTTTTGACTTGTGAATGAGTCAATGGAATTTCTTGCAGTAATGAAAAAATACTGGCAATCATGTCCGCCTGGCACAAACCACATGTTTTGGACAACTGTGAAGTAACAGAATGTCCCACCATCATGGTTCTTATATTGCCACATTCCAGAGTCTCCCCTCTTCATATATGGCAGAATATGTCAACTTCCAACTTGCGAGATACATGTAAAAATGTAAGAATTTAGTAACACAGATTTGTTTTTTTCATTGATATAAAAATTAATATAAAATACAAGCACATAGAAGGACATGAAATGATGGCAAATCTGGTTAGCCCCGATTGTCCTGAAAAAAACAAAAAACAAACAAGATATAGCATGTGTATGTAGCCTTTATAATGACTGTGATATGAGCTTAAAAGTAAAGGCAGGAAAAATACCCCAAAAACACCTAGGGGCCATAGGGTTAATATGGACAGGCCAATGTTGATCATGTCTTTCATATGCATGAATGTTTTTACCGACTCACACTACTGAGCTCATCCCTTTTCTTTCGATAATGAATCTCTGGGCTTGTAAATGACTATCTGTTTTTAAATGAAGTAAGTGTAAGAGTTAAGCTATAAGAGCGAGGATGTCTGTCTTATGAGATTTAGAACAATAAAATTAATTGTTTGTTGTTCTAGACTGTGGACATTAATCTTTGGAGGGAGTGTGTGCTGAAAGCCCTCACCATCTTCCTGGGAGAAGATGCAGATGACCTGATCAAGGAATTTCTTGTAAGTTTCAACAGTTATTTACATGTTGTATTTATTGTATTTATTATCATGGTCATAATGGACATAATGTAATTCACAGCAACAATACACAACATATTGGATTTAATATTTTTTTTAAGTAAGAAGGCTTAGTTGATTATACAAGTTTAAAGGAATAGTTTGACATTTTGGGAAATCTTATCTTTCTTGCTTACAGTTAGATGGCCAAATTGATACACCTCTCTCTGCTGGTTGTGGTGTGTGATGACACTCAGCCAAGACATAGCCCAGCACATAACACATATTGGTACATCACCCAAAAACATCATCACAGCAAGAAGTGAGGCCAATGATGATTTGTGTTTGTGTCCTGTACCCCTCTGTAGGACTCTGAAGCAGATGATGCTCAGAGGGACATGGAGCAGCTCACCATGGCAGTGTTTGTCATTTGGAAGAAGGGGGAAGGACTGCAGGAGCCACTTGAAGACATTGGCATCGTCACTGAGGGCGTGGAAGTGTTGTATGAACTGACTTCAGTTGCCTCAGCTTGTGCCCTGCTTCTTGGTTTGATATATATGCTCAACTTAGCTTATCCAAAACCCCTTCGCTTCACTTTTGAAGTGCTCCAAAAAATCATCATGCAGCTTGATCGGCACAAGATGTCCCCCAAAGTCCATAATCTGTACAGCAAACTTCAAAGCTCACAGTAACGACACACTACAATGTATTCCTCCTCTAGGCCAACAAATGGCCTAGTGCCATATTGTGAAAGAACAATGGTGTTTGGACGTATAGCGTGTATAAAATGTAGTCTCTTTAGGACATTGGGCCATTTTTATGCTCCAAGAGACAATGACGAGACTCAACAAAGACTAGAGAGAAGAGAGACTGAACATGTTTTCAGTTACACAACAAACAGTTGTGACAGTGTGTAACAGTGTGATTTAAAACTCTAAAAGAAGTGTTTATATTTTTTCATCCCCATTGTGCAGTTACACTGTTCAGATGCATAATATTCATTGGCTAGTTGTGATAATACTGTATGTGTTGAGATTGTTAGGCATATTTGTATAATACTTTGTTGCACTATTTTGCACTTTGCTGACAAAATAACTTTGTGGTCCTTCTAACAGTTACTTATGCATTTTGTGCAGATGTGTTTTAAAAAGCACAAATATGTAATGTGTTGGCCCCAAAGCTAGGTTGGTTGCCATAAAGATAATGGGTCCTTACATTTATACAATTAAGTATAAAAAACCATCAGATTTTGAGGGTTTTTTTTTTAATATTTTCAGCCAACTTAAAATTGTAATTTTAGTTATATTAAGCAAACTAAAATTTCAATCCAAGGTTACTACAAAAAGTAATTTTCATTAAACCATAGTCTTGGTTTAATGAAAATTGAGCAGTATTTTACTTTTGGGTTATGCAAATTATTGAGTTGGAAAAACTGAAAACTTAAAGTTGACTTGCCTTAATTTTAAATTGGATTAATGCAAAACGCTGATTTGAGAACAAATAAATTATTAAGTACATGTGACTTAAATCAATTGTGTTAATCTAGCTTTTAATTTAATTTCAAATAACTTAATCATCTAGGTGTTTCCAATTGAAACAGTTCAATTAAGTTGGTCCAACTATTCTCTTTTTTCAGTGCAGCAGCAAGAATACTAACAAGGTCAAAAAAGTGAGATCGCATCACTCCTATTCTTGCCTCCCTACACTGGTTGCCTGTCACCTACAGGGTTAATTTTAAATTTTTGTTGTTTGTTTTTAAGGCATTAAATGGTCTTGCCCCCCTTATATCACCGAACTCCTATCCCCTTATCACACTGCCAGAGCACTGAGGTCTTCTGACCAACTACTCTCTGTCCACAGAACAAGGACAAAGTGCTATGGGGACAGGGCCTTCTCAATAGCTGCCCCAAAGCTGTGGAATTCCCTTCCTCCCCCTATCCGTTTCTCCCCCACTATAGACACTTTCAAGAGTAACCTTAAAACATATTTTTTTCTTTAGCTTTTAACTGCATATAGTGTTTGCTTGTTTGTTTGTTTGTTTAGTTGTTTCTCCTTTGAATGTGATGTAAAGCACTTTGAATCAACCTTGTTGTGTGTAATGTGCTATATAAATAAACTTGAACTTGAACTTGAATGAAGTTTACCTTGAACTTTGCATTGTCAAATTCTTTTTAAGAGGTGCTACGGAGTTGAGTGTTGTTTGCAGTGAGCCTATGGCACTATCGACAAGATGATCTATTCGGGAGAGGTTAAAGTCAGTACAGGAAACCTCTGTTACTGAAGTACATGGTATTAAATTTAACGACAGAAGAATCATTTCCTTAAATTTTGTGACAGCACTATCTGATAAACGTCTAGTATAGTAACTTTTGCTGAGTGGCGTGTAATTGAGTAAAAAGAAATCACTAGTACCAAGAACCGTCCTCCGACGAGAACCGTCACCTTATCGTGGTGGAGGAGTTTGGGTGCCCTAATGACCCTCGGAGCTATACTGTTGGGGGCATTTTGCCCCTGGTAGGGTTTCCCATGGCAGATTGGTTCTGGGCGAAGGGTCAGACGGAGAACGGTTCAAAAGACCCTTCATGATGGATAATAAAAACAAGGATTTGTGTACCCGGCCCAGAGGGTTACCGGGGCCCCGCCCTGGAGCCAAGCCTGGGGTTGGGGCCAGTGGGCGAGCGCCTGGTGGCTGGGCTTTCGCCCATGGGGTCCGGCTGGGTCCAGTCCGAACTGGCTACATGGGCTCGTCCCCCTGCAGGCCCACCACCCGCAGAGGGATCCAGAAGGGTTCGGATTGGGCAGCAGACCAAGGCGGTGGCCTTGGCGGTCCAATCCTCGACTATAGAAGTTGGCTCCTGGGACATGGAATGTCACCTCTCTGGTGGGGAAGGAGCTGGAGCTTGTGGAAGAGGTTGAGCGCTACCGGCTAGATATAGTCGGCCTCACCTCGACACATAGTTCCGGCTCTGGAACCCAAGTCCTTGAGAGGGGTTGGACTCTCTCCTTCACTGGAGTTGCGCCGGGTGAGAGGGGGAGGGCCGAGGTGGGCTTTCTGATAGCCCCCGGACTCTCTGCCTGTATGCTGGGGTTTACCCCGGTAGATGAAAGGGTTGCTTCCCCTTCGAGTCGGGGAACGAGTCCTGACTGTTGTCTGTGCTTATGTGCCGAACAACAGTTCAGAGTACCTGCCCTTTTTGGAGTCCCTGCAACAGGTGCTAGACAGTGCCCCAATCAGGGACTCCATTGTTCTGCTGGGGGACTTCAACCCTCACGTGGACAATGACAGCGGACCTGGAGGGGCGTGATTGGGAGGAACGGCCTGCCTGATCTGAACCCGAGTGGTGTTCAGTTATTGGACTTCTGTGCAGGTCGCAGTTAACACCATGTTCAAACATAAGGATGTCCATCGGTGCACGTGGCACCAGGACAGCCTAGGTCGCAGGTCAATGATTGACTTTGTAGTCGTATCATTTGACCTGTGGCCATATGTTCTGGACACTCGGGTGAAGAGAGGAGCAGAGCTGTCAACTGATCACCACCTGGTGGTGAGTTGGATCAGATGTCGGGGGAAGACGCCACACAGACCTGGCAGGCCCAAACAAACAGTGAGGGTCTGCTGGGAACGCCTGGCGGAAGAACCTGTCCAGATGATCTTCAATTCCCACCTCCGGGAGAGCTTCGACTGCATCCCGAGGGCAGAGGGGGACATTGAGTCCGAATGGGCCTTGTTCCACACTGCCATTGTCAAGGTGGCGGCTGTGAGCTGTGGCCGCAAGGCTGCTGGGGCCAGTTGCGGCGGTAATCCCCGAACCCGCTGGTGGACACTAGAGGTGAGGGGAGCCGTCAGGCTGAAGAAGGAGGCCTACAGGGCATGGTTGGCCTATGGGTCTCTGGAAGCAGCTGATGGGTACCGGCGGGCCAAGCGGAGCGCAGTAGCGGCAGTCGTGGAGGCAAAAACTCGGGCATGGGAGGAGTTCGGTGAGGCCATGGAGGAAGACTATGGATCGGTTCCAAAGAGGTTCTGGCAAACCGTCCGGCACCTCAGGGGGGAAGGCGGCAACTTGCTCACACGGTTTACAGTAGGGGCGAGGAGCTGCTGACGTCAATTGGGGACATCGGGCGGTGGAAGGAATACTTTAAGGAGCTCATCAATCCCACCAGCATGTATTCCAGTGAGGAAACAGAGACGGCGGTCTCGGGGGCGAGTAGTCCAATTTCTGGGGCAGAAGTTGCCATGGTAGTGAAACAACTCAGAGGCAGTGGAGCCCCGGAGGTGGATGAGATTCGTCCTGGATATCTCAAGGCTCTGGATGTTTTAGGGCTGTCCTGGCTGACCCGCCTCTGCAACATTGCGTGGACATCGGGGGCAGTGCTTCTGGAGTGGCAGACCGGGGTGGTGGTCCCCATTTTCAAGAAGGGGGACCAGAGAGTGTGTTCCAACTACAGGGGGATCACACTCCTCGGCCTACCTGGTAAGGTCTACTCCAGGGTGCTGGAGAAGAGGGTCCAGTCGATAGTTGAACCTTGGATTGAGGAGAAGCAATGTGGTTTTCGTCCCGGATGTGGAAGTTTGCCCAACCAGTCCACATGTGTTTTGTGGATTTGGAGAAGGCTTACGACCGTGTCCCCAGGGGCATCCTGTGGGGGGTGCTCCGGGAGTATGGGATTGGTGGCCCCTTGCTAAGGGCCATCCAGTCCCTGTACCGAAGGTACACTATAACAAATAAAAATGGCTGCGAGGTTTTCCAGGTCAGATGCAAAAGACTAAGAACAAGGCTTTCAAATGAATTATAATTTAGTTTAGGTTTAGGGCTGATTTACAGACTAGAGTTAAAATGGCTGCAACTCCCCCTTCTCGGCCGCTGCCTCGAGGAATGTGGGTATTATTATGACTGGGAGGAAAGTGGATAAAGCAGGCGTCCCATATTAGTTTTGCCGCAGCGGCCCGGGTTCGACTCCAGCCTGTGGCACCTTGCTGCATGTCACTCCCTTTGTCTCTCTCCCCCTGTCACATTTAACTGTCCTGTCAATTTAAGGAAAAATGCCCCAAGAATATTTTACTATTTTACTTGGCCATATCTTTCTTTATCAATTCAATCAATCAACCAATTTTATTTATGAAGCCCAATATCACAAATCAGAATTTGCCCCACAGGGCTTTACAGCATACAACATCTCTTTGTCCTTTGGACCCTCACAGCGGATAAGGAAAAACTCCCCCCAAAAAACCCTTTAACGGGGAAAAAAACCCGGTAGAAACCTCAGGAAGAGCAACTGAGGAGGGATCCCTCTTCCAGGACGGACAGACGTGCAATAGATGTCGTACAGAGCAGATCAACATAATAAATTAACAATAATCCGTATGACACAATGAGACAGAAAGAGAGAGAGACAGAGAGAGATGCAGGACAGACGGTAATGACAGTAGCTTACAACAACATTGATGAAAGTAATAATATTATAATTAATAATAATATATTAATATCTGATAGTATACATGTGTGACAATAATCATAGGTGTATATTAACAGTAGAAGTATGACTAATGGTGCAGCAGCAGCAGGAGGCATCTGGCAGGACCACAGCAGCAGCACAACCACACACGTCATACTATCCAGGCACTGCTGCAATACGAGTTAACCTGAGAGACAGTGGAGCACAAAGGCTCCGGAGAAGAAGCCGAGTTAGTGACATCCAGAATGGCTGAGTTAGCGAGATGCAGTAATAGGACGAGAGAGAGAGAGAGAGAGGAGAGAGAGAGAGAGAGAGAGAGAGAGAGACAGAGACAGAGAGACAGAGAGAGAGAGTGAGAGAGAGAAGGTGCCTGGTGTATTATAGGGGGTCCTCCGGCGGACTAGGCATAAGTCAGCCTAACTAGGGGCTGGTACAAGGCAAGCCTGAGCCAGCCCTAACTATAAGCTTTATCAAAGAGGAAAGTCTTAAGTCTTAGTCTAGTCACAGCTGGCTTGTGGGCTGCCCGCTAGGCTAAAACATCACTCTCACTCACGGAGAAGAGGAGGAACGTTAGCGTTAGCTCCCGGTGTTAGCACTAGCCGGGTCGGCTAGAGTCCACCAGGCTGCCCGCCTGGCTCGCGGGCTGCCCGCCTGGCTCGCGGGCTGCCTGCTAGGCTAAAACATCACTCTCACTCACGGAGAAGAGGAGGAACGTTAGCCTTAGCTCCCGGTGTTAGCACTAGCCGGGTCGGCTAGAGTCCGCCAGGCCGCTCAAGCTCCGGGCATTAACCCATCCCGGTGTTTCCTCCGCAGCCTCCACTTCACCCAGCTTCACTCAGCTGCCGGATAAACCCGCTGCTTCTTCCCACTTTAACCTGAAGTGATGTTTTAGCCTAGCGGGCTAGGAACGTTAGAGTTAGCTCCTGGTGTTAGCACTAGCCGAGTCGGCTGCCACCGGCCACTGGAGCAACTTAACAGCTAATGGAGCATTTCTATCAGCTATTCTAGTCACTGAGCCTCGCCTCCATCTCAGCAAATATATTACAAAAATGTCGCCTCGCGGGGAGGCTACATTTTACAATGCTAATTGAAAATGTTAGCTGGGCTGATGGGCTAACTTAATCATTTAACCCAACCGTAACGCCTGACCCATGGCTGGGACCGAGTCGCTAATAACTCAAGCTCCAGACAAACCCATCCCAATATTTCCTCCGCAGCCTCCACTTCACCCAGCTTCACTCAGCTGCCCGATAAACCCGCTGCTTATTCCCACATTAACCTGAATAACAAACCAGGGCTCGGTGCTAGCAGAGGCTAACCGGCTGTGCTTCCCTCCGGTCATGCTGCAGCTAATGCCTCGCCAGCCACTCCCAGCTAGTTCCGGATTGTTATTGAGATTAAATGAATTTCGCGTATTGCTCCTTTAAGGCAATAATGAAGTTCAGCTAATTGATTACTTTCTTCTGGCTTCATAGATAAATACAACTGTGTATCATCGGCATAACAATGGAAATTTGAGTGATTTCTAATGCTGTTACCTGAAGGAAGCATATATAGAGTAAGTAGGATTGGTCCGAGCACAGAACCTTGCGGAACTCCAAAACAAACTTTAGCACGTAAGGATGATTCATTATGAACGTGAACAAACTGAAAACGGTCAGATAAATAAGATTTAAACCAGCTTAGTGCAGGACCTTTTAGGCCAATTAAGTGTTCCAGTTTCTGTAGCAGAATTTGATGGTCAATGGTGTCAAACGCTGCACTAAGATCTAATAAAACAAGTACAGAGACGAGTCCTTTGTCTGAAGCAATCAGAAGGTCATTTGTAATTTTGACTAGTGCTGTCTCAGTGCTATGATGCACTCTAAATCCTGACTGAAATTTATGCCGTTAGATTTGTTTCATAAGTCGCATGCAGATCTCTCTCGCGTAAATTATTTCGTGTCACGCGCGCAGATTTCAACTGCCGCATGCACTTGTTTGATCTTCGCGTACATATTCAGCAACAGAGTGAAGCAGAGGCAGGTGCGAGCGAGTAAAAAGCAGCAGCAACATGCACAACAACACTGTGCAGCTGCTATGCAGGCGCTGGTTCACTCTTGCTCTCGCTCTCTCTCCCCTGTGCTCACACGCAGTGGAGCTCTGCTCGCTCGAAGCAAGGACTTTTGACACTTTGTGGGCAGAGACCAAGGCTGACCTTGGCCCTCTTATGATTGGTCATTTTCCATCCCCCCACGTGGGTGGTCACAGACAGGAAGCTCAGTGTTTTTTTTGTTTTGTTTTTTTTTTCAATTGAAAATAGAACAATTTACAACAATATATGGCAGTTGTTACATTCTTCATAATATGCTCTTACACAGACGGAGCACAGGAAACAAAATAAAACAAAAAATACATGAAAAAAATAATAAATTAAAATTGATAATGGGCCTCTTCTAATAGTCTAATGTTATTAATAGTGTACAGAAGACTTTTTGCTGTTCTTTTTCATGTGCTTCAAAGCTTTACAGTACATAGTCAGTTCTTTTTTAAATACCAAAAGAAGGGGTCGTGTGTTAATGCATTTACATTTGTGAATAAAGAATTTCCCTAGAATAAATAAAGTGTTCAAAAGAACATTAGTGTCTTTATCCTCTACTGTCATTCCAAATGTAATATCATTTCTTGAAAACTGGGGGAGAGATATAAGTTTTGGCTCTAGCCAATCATACATGTCACTCTAAAAAATAGAACTATAAACACAGAAAAATATCAAGTGATCCGTGGTCTCTATGTCCTCATCACATCCAGTATTCATCTTGCAAAAAAGAGCAATTCAAATCATTAACAAAACCACATACAGAGAACCTACAAATTCACTTTTTATCAAATTAAGAACACTAAAATTCCAAGATCTGGTTGATTATAAAATTATTCAAATCATGCACAAAGTAATAAATCATCAATTACCTGTCAGTGTCCAAGAGTTGTTTCAATTGATAGAAAGTAAACATAACATCAGAGGAATCCACATATTCAAGAAACCACAATCAGAACAACTGCAAAACTACACTGTCTTTCAACCAAGGGTATAAACTTATGGAACAGCAGTAACAATGAGATAAAAACATGTGAAACCTTAACTAAACTAAAACACATTTTCAGAAAGAATGTATGAGATGAGATGGAACACTGATATTTTTTTGTCTTGGTTTGTTAATTGCGTTTTGTATTGCTGGAGGGTTGTTTGTTTGAAAATTCTAGTGTATCTGTCTGTTATTGTATCATATCTTGAAAATCGAACTTTAAGGTTGTTGGGGATTTTTTTGTGTTGTTTTGGGGTTTTTGTATATATATCTATCTATATATATATATATTTTTTTTTTTTTGCACACATAACATATAAGGGGGTAGGACTAGAAAAGGTTTTTTTTTTCTTCTTCTTATCCCTTTTGAACATGACCAATATCATTTAAGTTGTTTATTATTTGATTCTGCTTTGCTTGTTTTGTTTTATGTCGTATGCTTTATTTTGTTTGACTTTTTGTGTCTTTTAACATGTTCGATAAAATCGTTCAAATATGCAGTTATTGTGATCAATGTTATCTTTGTCTAATAAGTTCTCCTGAAGGGTATATATCATTAAATATTTTAAAGTGGAGTTCTTTGGCTTTTGGAGGTAAAGGTAATTTTAAGTAACTTGTGTGTAATTTCTTTAATGTAGGCAGACAAAAACTTTGAGAAGCTGAGTTCCTACTGAACTGCATAGGACAGAGAACATTTGTGAAGAGACCACGGATTATTTTGTTAGACAAATTCTCAACTGAGAAATCCTGACTGTCAATGATCAGTTTGAGGAGATGTGGAGGTACAGTTAGATGCAGGGGCGGACTGGCCATCTGGAGGTTCTGGAGAATCACAGAACGGCCGGTACTGCAGGACGGCCGGCGGCCGCCACGCAGTCATCACTGTTTTCTCTTTTTTTTTTTTTTTGTCTTTTTTCTTTTTCTCCCTGATAATCTACTGTTCCACGTCCAGTCCGCTAGATGGCAGCCTTTAAATTGGATGCCAGCCGGCCCATAGATATCTATGAGCTGGCCGGCCGCCAATCAAATTGAAGAAGAAGGAAGCGCATATGTCACGCAAATCGAGCGGCCGTGTGCAGCAGGTGCAGATGGGAGGGACCGCGTGCAAGATAACAATATGGATACTGGTATTAATCCAAAAAAACGGAAAGAAAAGGGTGGGGCTGAGAAGGTGAGGGGAAAAAACAAAGGCGATTAGAGAGTGAAGCCTCTATGAGTTATGATAAATCAGTGTTAAGAGGCTGTAATTATACAGTTTAACTTGAATACTCGCTGAGAAATAAACGACACAGTCCAGATGTCTCTCTGCTGAACAATACAATGCAGGTGACTGCCTGAAACACAACAAGACATGGTATGAGACACATACCATGTCTTGTTGTGTTTATTTCTCAGTGAGTATTCTACATTCTGCTCCTAACACAACATCTAGCCAACATCGGTGCTATTGCTATAATTTGGAAGGTATGTTAAGATTTAAGTATTTTGACACCCGTGTTTGGGGCTGATGAGTTTCCGCGCACCAGTTGTTGTGGGCTGGGCCGAGTCAAAGTCCAGGGCTGTTTTTTAGTCCCAGTCCGCCCCTGGTTAGATGAGGTTGTGTATTTTTAACCATCCTCATAAAAGAAACAGGTAAACTTTTAATAACCTTATTAAATTGTTTACAGTTACACTGCATATTAAATTTCATACAGAAATTCTCAAAAGATATCACCAGAATCATCTAACAAATAGATGACAGACCAAATATCTCTTTCCATCCAGTCACTGTAAAATAAGGATTTGTTTCGAAAGAGAATGAATCTACAATTCCAGATGGGGATATCATGCGGTGAGAAATTGTGTTTGTAAGTTTGTAAGCTTCCAATATAATAACACTTGTAAATGGAATGAGGATAATTTGACAGGTAATTTTTGAACAAAAAAAATCACCACGTAAAAGAAAATCAATATCACCAATCTTATTGAAAATACCCCTAGGAACACAATATCAAAAACTGTTATTATTCAGTAAAAATAATCTTAACCATTTTGTTTTTAAAGTGCCATTTATACATTCAGAGTCAATGGCCTGCACACCACCGTTTTCATAATCTTTTTCTATAGTTGCTTTCTTTAAATAATGAGATTTACATTTCCAAATGTAGTCAAAGTTTAATTTGTTTGTTTTTTATCTCTTTATTTGATATTGAAAGAGAATAAGCCGGATAAATGCATCTTGAAAGACTTTCCATTTTTATGTGAATGCGGCCAAAAAGAGAAAGATCTCTATTTAACCACCTGTCTAATCTTGATTTGCATTGTGTTCCATATATTCAATTTTTCACTTGATTTGTCATCTTTTGTAATATGCACACCTAAATATTTGACTGTCATTTTGATGGGAATACCATTTGTCGCCAGAAGATGGCAATCATGAATGGCTAATAGTTCACATTTCTTTAAATTCAGTTGTAAACCAGATGCTTTGGAAAATAAATCTATAATCTGAATGGCTTTTGGGACTTGTTCAGTATTTTTTAAAAACAGAGTTGTGTCATCTGCCAGTTGACTGATGACTATTTGGCTCTCAAAGACATTTAACTGCTCAATATCAGAGTTTTTACAGTTTTTTCCAATTGCTAACACACTAAAATGACATGCATAGCACACTTATTTAAACTGATACACAGAGAGCAAAACCTCTTTTAAAGTCTCCAAAACTCTAAACACATTTTCTGCTTTACACACATTTTGCGATTCAAAATGGCACTTTTTAAATGCACTGAACACGGTTCTCTGCATAAGACAACAATCTGACATAAGGTCACATGTTTGCCATTTCAAAACACTGCCATTCAAAATGACACAACATGAGCTATAAAAAGACCACAGGTGAGCACCTTTTTTTTTTTACAACAACAATGGAAGACGTGGCAAGGAGAGGAAGAGGAAGAGCGAGGGTGAGAATGAGAGGGGGAGGAAGAGTGAGAGGTAGGGGTAGAGTTGGTAGAGGAGTTCATGGCCAAAGAAGACAACAACTTTCAAATGAAATCAGAGCAACCTTAGTTGATCATGTCATCAACCATGGGCTGACAATGCAAGGGGCTAGACAGAGAGTGCAGCCCAGCTTGTGCCGTTTTACTGTTGCCTCTGTCATCTGGACATTTAGACTGGAGCAGAGGTATGTAACCAAAATTTCTTCCACACTATGTAGTACACCCCATGTCATAGTGTATCAGTTGGGTGACACCTGTTTACTTCATGAATGGCTGATGTCATACACTAACTGTACTAAGTTTCCTGTACAATTTACTCTACTGTGGGGGAAATATCTTTAGGCTGCATTGTCCAAGCCCTATATTGTTTTTTTAAAGGACTGAGAGACGCAACCATGGTGGAGGAAGGGGCCAAATGTTCACCGGGGTACAGGAAGCTGCAATTGTAAACTTGGTTTTGGAAAATAATGAAATCAGATTACGAGAAATTCAAAGCCTCATCATCCAAGACAACACCATATTCAACAACATTCAACGAGTCAGTCTGTCCACATTGGCTCGCATTCTCAAGCGAAACCAAATCAGAATGAAACAACTTAATAAGGTGCCTTTTGAGAGAAACTCTCAAAGAAACAAAGAGCTAAGACGAGCATATGTGGATGTAAGTACAATATTGACAGCAGTACACTACACGCAACACTGTTTCCCAGTGTACTGGATAACACCATATTGACTGATTTTTGTTCTTTGTTTTCAGGGAGTACTGGAAATGGATGCCCATGCAATCCCACGAGTTCATCTTCATAGATGAGGCTGGGTTCAACCTAGCAAGGACCAGAAGAAGGGGAAGAAACGTCATTGGCCACAGAGCCATTATAGATGTTCCTGGCCAACATGGTGGGAACATCACAATGTGCGCTGCCATCTCCAATACGCATGGTGTCCTCCACCGTCATGCCATCCTTGGACCATACAACACAGCCCATATTCTCACATTTCTGGACAGACTCCACAACATTCTCATACCACCAGAGCGTATGAATGATGCAGACCATCAAAGAAACCGGTACGTTGTAGTATGGGACAACGTGAGCTTTCATTGTGCAGCCCCAGTCCAAAATTGGTTTGCTGACCACCCACCGTTTCTCGTGCAATACCTCCCACACCATACTCACCATTTCTGAACCCCATAGAAGAGTTCTTTTCGGCATAGCAGTGGAAGGTATATGACCAGCATCCCTTTGTGGGCATGCCTCTTGTGCAGGCTATGGAAGAAGCATGTAATGAAATTGATATGGGTGCGATTCAGGGATGGATAAAGCACTCAGGGTGCTTCTTCCCTCGATGTCTGGCCAGGGAAGATATTGCCTGTGATGTGGACGAGGCATTGTGGCCAGACCCAGCTGTGCGGCAAGATGCTGCCTAATTATTTTTCTTGCCTCTTTTTTTTCTATATATTTTTTCTGCACATTTTTTCTGCAATTTTCTTTTTCACTTTACTGTTTTTTGTGAGCATATTTTTCTTCACTCCAATGTAAATATATCTGCTGTGCGTATGTTGCACTGACTTGTTTGGTGAAAAATAAAAAAAAGTAAATGTTTCAACAGCACGTGTGTGTATCTGCAAATATTTCTGTGCATGTGAACAATCTGAAGAATGTTCTACAATTTGAACTATTTTAGTATTATGGCAAAGCTTACTAAAGATGAGAGTGCTTTTCATTATGCCCAACAGTGTGTAGTTGGTTAGACAAAAATCTGGTAATATGAATGACGTGTGTGCCATTTGGTGCAAAAGTTTGATTTTGATAATGCTATATGTAGTTTTGGTTGCAGTGCTTCATTTTGCAGGATATATGAGGTATTTTGCAGTTTGGGTGTGTGGTTTTGTGAATTGTGTTAAGTATTTTGATAAAACCAGCCTAGTTTGCAAAATTGTGTTTTAGCAATTGGAAAAAACTGTAATAAGGACAGACATCATTTCTGCTGCAAAGGAAGTGGTAGCGGCGGCAAATTGGAGGAAGAAGAAGAAGAAGGTACCCACTTGGAGGGCTGGAAAATGGGTCAGCCTTGGTCTCCGCCCACAAAGTGTCAAAAGTCCTTGCTTCGAGCGAGCAGAGCTCCACTGCGAGCGAGCACAGGGGAGAGAGAGAGCGAGAGCAGGAGCGAACCAGTGCCCGCATAGCAGCTGCACAGTGTTGTTGTGCATGTTGCTGCTGTTTTTTACTCGCTCGCACCTGCCTCTGCTTCACTCTGTTGCTGAATATGTACGCGAAGATCAAACAAGTGCATGCGGCAGTTGAAATCTGCGCGCGTGACACGAAATAATTTACGCGCGAGAGAGATCTGTGCGCATGCAGATGTGTTGTCCGCTCGCGCGACTTATGAAACAAAAGTAATGCCATAGAAATTCCTCAAATAAATTATTATCATGGAGAAAATCACACAGCTGGTCTGCGACTACTTTCTCAAGGATCTTTGAAAGAAAGGGAAGATTAGATATTGGTCTATCTTTAGTTTTATTCATATTTGATTTATTAGACAAAGTAGCTTAAATAACCTGTCATTCAGTGGCTATTTCATTATGTACTCTAAGCCACCAATATCATATAAAAAGATACCGTTCACAAAAAAACGTAGTGCGATGCACAACATTTGCTCTGATGAGGGGCGCACGTGCATGGTGTGTCAGATTGGAGATGTGTGGCTGGTAAATGATTGAGTCTGATGAAAAACGGTACAGTTCAAACAGATGTTCATTGGGGAATGACAGCACATCTAAACAGGGTCTGAAGATCCTCTCCCAGCGTAAGGCATTGTGAATTAATTCTGCCTCGATATCGATGGCATTTCCTACATACGAACAACCCATGTCTGTCTGAAAGCTTGCTTCAGGCTCCGCAGTAGAGAGGAGACGGGGTGCCAACAAGGGCCTTGTTTAGAGAGGTCGCCATCTTGCGTCACCATGTATGTATGGCAGCCAGAGCGGACAATCCAGCCAGCCAGAGAACGCGTTTCACGTGTATAAATAAACCAACGAAAAAGACAGCGGAATGAAGGAAGAAGGAGGAGGAAACAGCAGAGAGTTTTACTTCGTCGATAGAGAGTAGTGAGAAGTTCTTTTAGTTCTAAAGTTTGCGAATGGACCACACTTACCATGCAACAAGAGAGAATGAACCCGAACCGTCATCTGCGAGGAAAAGAAGATGCAAAGAAGGGCAAAGAAAATGGGACAAGCAGCGGCAGAGAATAAACATCGGTGATGTCTTTCGGCGATGTAGGGGGTTCATGAAGGACAAAAGGCTTCTCTTCGACGCTGAAGTGGCATGTTTTCTGCTGGACAGGTAAGGGTTAGGTAAGGGTTCCTGCATCATCTCTACCCCCTCTCCCCCTTCCTCTCCCTGGTCTTCCTCCTCTTCCTCTTCCTCCTCTCCCTGTGTCCTGTGGAAGAACACTCTGGAAATGCATATATTATAATCGTACCAACCTATATTTGCCACACTGTGCCGTGACTATCACATAAAACGTGTTATTTTAGCATTACTGTGCTAATGTTTGCTTGTGTTACCAAAACAATTAGAAATAAAACACTCCTAACATATATCTTACAGATAACCTATATCTCACTGGTAAACTATTGTAGCATCTGCCACGAGGTGTGGAAAGGATGACGCACTTATTCGGCAAACCACCATTTATTACTGAACAGTACAGGTTACTGTTGGCCGTAACCACGCCAAAACAACCAACAAACAGCAACTTAGTTCCTCCAGCTTGCTCACACACCAGCACATGCACTCACACAGCCCTCATCTCCGTCACACTCGCACCCCGCCCTATACTCATTCAATCCCAAACATGCCATTAACTCACAGAACATTGACATTATATCGTAACATGGTTTAGATTCCTAAATAAATATTTACCTTGACGCTAGATCGGCTCACTCCTGAAAAACTCATGTCTGCGCAAGGCTTTTTGTCCTACGAGGCCACCGTCACTTACCCGACAGGAGGGGTGAGAGTGAGCGCGAGTGAGCCCTGCAATCTACTGTAGAATTTGACTGCTGATGTCAGTCAGTTGATGTGAGTTGCCGTGGTGATTGACTCAGAGTTTGACTTACCTGTCTGTATGGAACTGAAAACCTAGAGTTTCCCTCATTTCAGGGTTAACATACTCAGAGTTTTCAATTAACCCGCTCTCTGGAATACCTCCCAGGTGGACACAAACACAATTCCAAATGAATCACCATGCTACTTTGTAACTGCTATACGTGTATAGTAACAAGCTCACCATGACAGATCAGAAGGTGATGATATGTAAATTTGTGTTCAAAACTTATTTCCACAGCCCCCAAGTGGCAAAAATCAGTTTTGAGAGGCTACAAAAAGGGCTACAATTTCTACACTGTTCATCAGATTTGGACTAGGGCTGTGATGATAACTGCATCATCAATTATGACTTCATCCCCCCTAAAAGAGGTAAAAATAACAGATGGGGGGGCTGAAACATTTATCTTTCTTATCAGTAATCATGAATATTACACTATGGTTTCTACCATTTTTTTTCCCCTGTTAAAGGTATTTTTTGGGGGAGTTCTTCCTTATCCGCTGTTAGGGTCCAAAGGACAGAGGGATGTCGCATGCTATAAAGCCCTGTGAGGCAAATTGCGATTTGTGATTTTGGGCATTATAAATAAAATTGAAAGTTGAATTGAATATATAGTATTTTAAATATACAGAAATAAATTCCTGTCCCTGGTGTGTTTTTTTTTTTTCTCACTCCAATTTTTCCTCTTTTTTGTTCACTGGAGGAATGCGAGGAAGTAGGGGAGGTCGAGGAAGCAAAACAGGCAGAGGAGGAAGAGGAAGCAGTCAGTATGGACTGCCATTGCAAATGGAGGAACAGACAGACACTGAGGGAGAGGAATGTGGAGCTACTGGCGGGGTAACAGACCTGGAAGAGGAAGAAGTTAAAGAACCTAGTATTTCAGATCTGGCAAACATCCTCTGGTCCTACATGGGACAACAGAAAGCATGTGAGGGTCAGCAAGATTAGATTAGATTAAATTAGAAAACTTTATCAATCCCAATAGGGAAAATGAAAGACCAGAGGTTCCAGTCTCTCCAGGACCAGTTTGGTCTCCTCCAGCAGGAAGTGCAAGCACAAGCTTTCTCTGAGTCCTAATGTGGTCACCAACTCTGCTGATGTCCCAGCACGGACTGTTTTGTCCTCATGAAGGTCAGTCTTGGTTCATTCGGGAACCTAAACTAAACCTAACCTAAACTTCAAAAGTTAACTGATGAAGATGATATTGAACATTTCCAGGTCACCTTTGAGAGAATAGCAGTTGCTTGTCAATGGCCAAAGTCAGAGTGGGCCTTCCAGCTAATTCCAGTGCCAACAGGTAAAGCCAGGATTATGATTGTGCACATGGATGTTGATGAATCTCTTGATTATGATGAAGTAAAGTCTGTGATTCTCAAGAAATATGATATTAACCCTGAAACTTACTGTCAGAGATTTCATTCTCTCCATGTGGAACCAGAGGAAATGCCAAAGGAACTGTATGTGAGACTTAAAGAGCTTTTTGGAAAGTGGGTGCAACCAAAGGCTAAAACAGCTGATGGAATAAGTGAAACTATGATTCTTGAGCAGTACTTAAGGATGTTATCTCCCGAGCTTCAGGTTTGGATCAAGGACCATGACATGGCTGAGCGCAGACGCACCAGCTGTTCTCACTGAGGCCTCCCCACCAAATTTTAATTTTGCATTGTCTTTAAGGAGTGGTAGGAAGGGTGGTGGTACTACATCACTTACCACTAATTCACTCACCACCTGTCATTTTATTTGATCAGTACACCTGGTTTGAATATCATGCCATCGTTTTTAGCAGCCCTCCAATTCTATGTCACAGTCTACAGACCACCCAAACAATGTGCTGCTTTATCAATGAATTCTCTGAGTTTTTAATCAGTAATCCATACCACTTACAATATGATAATTTTATCCTGTGATTTTAACGTGCACATAGATAATAAGTCAGATTCCTTTTTAAATGAGTTTTTAAACATGCTCAGCTGTATCAACATGTCACGCAGCTGACTCTCAACAGAGGACACACTCTGGATCTTGTCATCAGCCATGGCTTGTCCACCACTGTGTCCTCTGTTGTTGACTTGGCTGTGTCTGAGCACTATTGTGTGTTTTTAACATCATCGGTTTTATTCAGCGAGAGACCTCAGTGTGAACTGTGAGGAAACACTTTCTTACCTTCGAAGTGGCTGCAAATTTTATTGAAGTTTTAGATAAATGTCCTCCAGTTATTTTACCTGCATCCTGTTGAAGATTTACGATAAATTGAGTGCAAGCCTCGATTCAGTCGCTCCGCTAACAACAAAGATGGTACAACGTAAGCCGATACCCCCATGGAGAAATGAGAAAATCAAAAAACTGAAAAGAAATTGCAGGATAGCAAAAAGGGGATGGAGGAAAAACAAATGAACAACTAACCACCAAATATTCCATGAGCAACTTATAATACAATAATTTACTCAGAGACGCAAGAAACACCTACTTTGACAAAATAATCACTAAGCATAAAAAAAATTTCAGAGTCCTCTTCTCCACAATCGATCATTTAATCAACCCTAACAAGTTCCAAAGTACTTCAACAGATTCTCTTTGTGAAGACTTTGCAGACCACTTTAGAGATCAAATTGATGTCATCAGATCTGACATTTTAGCCTATCAGAATACAGCAAACACATTTGAATGCTTGTTTTTACCTGAGGAAACACTGGTCAGTTTTGACAACTTGTCTTTTAGACCCAGTTCCTACATCACTTTTAAAAATATTTTATGGATTCTTTGAAGATGAGCTTGTAAACATTGTGAATTGTTCCCTTCAAATGGGTATTTTCCCTGCTGCCTTTAAAACGGCAGTGGTGAGACCCCTTTTGAAGAAGAACAATTGGATCCTAATGTTCTTAACTACAGACGAGTATCCAACTTACCTTTTTTAAGTAAGATTTTAGAAAACTTATTTTTAGTCATCTTAAAGGGCCAGTGTGTAATATTTGGCATGGTTTATTATCAAATCTGAATCTGAATCTGAATATTCTACCCATTAATATGTTTATATAAGTGTATAATCGCTATAAAATAAAATTTGTTTGGTCTTCGTAGTCTTATAATTATGCTTTTATATACATATATATATATATATATATATATATATACAGTCATGGAAAAAATTATTAGACCACCCTTGTTGTCTTCAATTTCTTGTTCATTCTAATATCTGGTACCACTAAACGTATAATACAATGAACACAACAAAAAATGCAGCTGGTCACATAATACTTTATGTCCTATTTGACATTCTTAAGCTTAATTGATTCCCAGGGTATATAAGAGGCCATTTCATGTCACAAGCAGCACTGCACATGCAAAGGCCTAGAGTGGTTTCCTGCTTACATTCAAGCCGTAGCACAACTCAGAAGTTGTCAGCTCTCACATAATGCCTAAAACAAAAGAATTATGTGAAGCCACAAAGGCAGCCATCTTGGCACGCTGGAAATTGGCATGATGAGAGACAGGTAGCGAAAAAACTGAAGATCTCCAAGACAGCCGTTCATTACAACAAAAAAAACAAGCTGAACATGGCACTACCAAATTGCTAACCTGGCCGTGGCAGGAAACGTCTTTCTACCCACGAGATGACCGTGCACTCATCCTTTCCTGTGTCAGGAATCGTCGTCAGACCTCCAGGGACCTTAAAAATGAGTGGGCACTGTCGAGAAATGTGACTTGTTCGGCAAGGACAGTTCGAAACCGACTTGTTGAAGCTGTTTGAAGTCACACAGAGCACGCAAGAAGCCCTTCATCAATGAAAGGCAGAGGAAGGCCCGGTTACTCTTGCTCGAGACCACAAGGATTGGACTGTTGATGATTGGGCTAAGGTTCTCTTCAGTGATGAATCCAATTTTGAATTGATGCCCACTCCAGCCAACTTACTGGTTAGGAGAAGCCTGGAGAAGCTTACAACCCAGACTGTCTTGCCCCTACAGTAAAACATGGGGGTGGATCAGTCATGATCTGGGGTTGTTTCAGTCTGAGTGGAACAGGGCAAATGCAATTGTGTGAAGGCCGAATGAACCAGGTCATGTACAGGACTACCCTTGAAAACAGTCTTCTTTCATCAGCTGGAAAACTCTTTCCTGCTCGAATGACTGGATTTTCCAACAAGACAATGCCCCTTGCCACACGGCAAGGTCAGTTAAAGCCTGGATGGAGAACCACAACATTCGCACCATGCCTTGGCCTGCTCAATCACCAGATCTTAATCCAATTGAAAACCTGTGGAAAATCATCAAACTCAAAATGGAGAACCACAAGCCCAAAAACAAAGAAAATTTGTTTGAATTTGTCCAACAGGAAGGGCTGCTGTGACAGCAGAACAATGTCAGAAGCTGGTGGAGAGCATGCCAAGACGCATGGCTGCAGTCATCAAAAACAATGGTTATGCAATCAAGTATTAACTCTTGTGTGTATCATGTGTTTAAAGCAAACAGAAAAGAAAACATGGAATGCTTAAAAGTAGTGTTTTTGGCGGTACAATGCCATAGCTATTGATGTAAGAATTTAAGTAATTTTGGTTATTATCAAGAAAACCATGGAAAATGAATAGTTCTTAGTTCTTAAATTAAACTCTCATGAGCTATTTTTGTTGTTATCATTATAATTGTCCAAACAAATGTACCTTTAGTTGAGCCAGGCATTAAAATTAACAAGAAATTGAAGAAAACAAGGGTGGTCTAATAATTTTTTCCATGACTGTATATATATATATAGCATGGGCATTGCTTTAGAGAGATCGCCATCTTGCGCCGCCATGTATGTACGGCAGACCGAGCAGACAATCCAGCCAGCCAGAGAACGCGTTTTGCGTGTATAAATAAACCAACAAAGACAGTGGGAAGAAGGAAGAAGGAAGAAGGAGGAGGAAACAGCAGAGAGTGTTAGTTCGTCGATAGAGAGTAATGAGAAGTTCTTTTAGTACTAAAGTTTGTGAATGGACCACACTTACCACGCAACAGGAGAGAATGAACCCGAACCGTCATCTGCGAGGAAAAGAAGACGCAGCTTCACTCCTTGTGATGCACTCTCTGCGGCACTTTTGCCCCTGATGCAGTGGCGGTTGCTGGTCCTTCAAACAGGGGAAGCTCACTTTAAGTTCATATCATAAAAGTTGTCATATTGTGGCGAGGCAGTAACTTATAAAAGGAGCATTTAATTGAAGCTGTTTTTCAACCACACTCATGTCATAGAATCACAGCAAAACACACCTCAAAGATTTTCAGATGGGTGAAAAGAACTGTTACTTTTCCCCACCCTTTGCACCAAATCTATCTGTTGAGCTGCCATGCTGTTTAACTCTAAATTCAAATTGTCTGCCATTATGTGCAGCTTGCTAGCTCGCTCTCTAGCTGGGGCTGCTAGTGTGACCGCCTGTGAGTGCTTTGGGACGGTGGAGGGCTCACAGCAGCACCCGCTGCTCGTTGGGGACAGTAACTGCAGAGCGACAGAAGTCAGAGTCTCCAAACACGAGTACAGTCTCCAATAACACCAGAAAAACATGCTAGATTTGTCGCTAGTCATTTTTAACAAAGAAAAAGTCACTAAGAGGATTGGAAAAGTCTTCACATCAACTCGGAACAACGGAATGAAACTTGAAAATCGCTCCGGTAGTGGTTTATATTTCAAGATCGCTGATTCGCTCATTTCGCTGTCAATCAAAAAGGGATTCAGCCTCAGACAGATCATCCAATCATCATGCAGCGTCCGATGGGCGGGACAAAGCCGAGCATTTATCCAATGACTGTCTTGTTTCGCTGCAGTGGAACAACCCACTCTATGCTTCCCCATTGAAGTCTTTGGATGCTGAGCTTCTACACTGTTTAATGCACTGTGACGCTACGGCAATGAATGAGAAGAAAGTCGCGTCAGTGACCTTGTGATAAGTAGCTGATTCTGAACAAAAGTTGAACGCATTCTAGCTCATATTTAGTCAATGAAATGTAAACACAACAGTACATATTTGACCACTTATTTTTCGACATTTTAGGGGAAGCTGAGTTTCCCTTGCAGTCTTAGAGCAATCGCCACTGCCCTGATGATATATCTCCCCAACGATGGTAGCACCGAATCCCATTCTGTGCAGCAAAATGGGAGCGGAGGATTCAGCCTCTCTCCTCGGCAGCTTCCAACACATGGAGTTCCTCATCTGTATGCTCCGGCTCAAACAGGTATGGCTCTGGGTCTGTGTCCGCTACAAGAAACTCTTCAAAATCGCGTTCAAAGTTGTCCATTGCAGCTACTACAGTCCAGAGATATTGCTAGGCTAAATAAACAGCTGAGCTCTGTTTACAGGATACGTCTGTCAGTCAGTGTGCGGGCTGGAGATTGGTGGAGCAGAGAGGGGAGGGGGTCCCCGCTAGGTACTGTAAACGAGTATGTGTGTATTAAGTACGTGTGTTAAGCTAGAAGAGTTTGGGACGGAGTCTTTTACCCTCTGGAGTGTTACCGGAGTTTTTGAAGTGCTCAAATAACCGGGCCTTTTTCCCGAACGCTACTCTGGTCTCCTGCTCGTGAGGGATTCATTACACATTCACCTAGTTGCTAGATAGACCTACTCCTGAAAAACTCGTGTCTACGCAAGCCTTTTTGTCCCTACGAGGCCACCGTCATTTACCCGACAGGAGGGGTGAGCGAGTGAGCCCTGCAATCTAGAATTTGACCACTGATGTCACTGTTTTCAACCCATTTTACACACTGGTCCTTTATTTCTTACATAATAATAACATCTTTGAAAAATACCAATCTGGATTTAGGATGAATCACAGTACAGAGACAGCCAGGGACGGACTGGACCCATTTTTTTAGTCTGGACACTTAGGCATCCAGGCCACTGGCTATCCAGGCCACGTCAGAACGGGGGGGGACGTGCGATTGTAACGTCGGACGGGGGCAGGGGGGTGGGGGGGGGGGGGTTAAAATCCACCCTGATTAAAGGTGTTCATGGTCATCAATGGTATTTTGTTTGTCAGTCTTCAAACATACTGTAATTATGATCAAATGAAACAGACAAGGTGGGTCTAAATCACACAAACTTTAGTAATATTTCAAATAATAAAAGTTCACACACAATCACAGCTAAAACTTCCTTTGTGCCTTCCTTTTGCTCTCCATCTCTCTTTCATGTCCACCTTTCCTTTTTCCTCCTCTCTTCGGATGATCCATCAGTCTTTCTCTCTCTCTTTCTCTCTCTCTCGCTCTCTCACATACGATCCGGTGCGCCGCGCATGTATAAAGGGCCGTCCACACCAAGAACTATAACTATAAATATAACTATAAATATACAGTTTTAAAAATCGTTCTAAACTCAAGTGTTTAGCAGCGTCCACACTACAACTATAACGACAACAACAGTGGTGGACGATATCGTTTGGATCACTTTCAGAGCAATTTGATGAACGATAGAAACACTGACAGCCAATCAAAATCCATCCGAAATGACAGGTCGAGACGTTCATCACGTCACATATACCCACTAAGAAAGCTCCAGGATTTCCATACACCCACTTAAAAATTTGCAAAGATCCGTAACAATATAGTTTTGTGACAGAACCTTAACTTCAGTGATTTTGTTTTGCAAATACCGGGTAAATAACTGCAATAAAATACATTTTGCAGGGGAATGCATCTCCTCTTTTCCCCTCCATTCATAAAATTCAGGCGCCAAGATGAAGTTACTGAGGGGGGCAAATCTTTATTATGCAACATAGGTTCACACAGTGAGTTATAAAGAGCGCGCAGCCGTGCGTAATTGTCACGCGTAATGACAGCTCGTCGCCGGTGAAACACAATAAATTGCACGTCTTCATTCATGTTTGTCTCATGACAGATGGAGCTGACAGACAGACAGACAGGTGGAGCAAGCGGCAAATTGGTTTTCTTTTTCTGTCTCGCAACATACAGCAATAACAGGTCATCAATATCCATTTTATCCATCACTCTGCTCCCCTGCCGACCGCACCGAGCAGTGTGTGTTTGGCGTAACCTAGCAACACGACGATATCGTTCATTGGTGTGGATGCTGCCATTGTTATCGTTATAGTTAACGTTACAGTTATCTTTCTTGGTGTGGACGGCCCTTAAACCATGTGCATTCTCCTTCCTGTGTTTTCGTTGTGTAGAGGCGGGCCATAAATCAACTAACCAATCACGACATGATTCTTCTAAAAAAAACTGTCATTTTCGACCAATCCTAATAACCCTCTGTTTCACAGTTTCACGGCGCGTACATCTCTGTGCAGTAGCGAGTGAGGGGGCGTGTACTTGAAGAAGTGTTGTCTGCCTGGCAACAGCGGGCCATTGGCTGCATTGTATTTATTGCCAGTACATGGCCTGCCAGCCCTGGCTTCTTATTGGCCTGGATGGCAGCCATACAGGCCAATAAGGAGCCAGGCCATCTGGAAATCGACAGACTAAACAGATGGGCCAGTCCGTGAGTGGAGACAGCTCTGATTGTCAATGATCTCAGGTGTAACTTGGATTCAAACAAGTAATCAGTCCTGGTGCTACTGGATCTGAGCGCTGCCTTCGACACAGTAGATCATGCTATTCTTTTAAACAGACTCCAACAGCTGGTCGGCCTCTCTGGTACTGTTCTTAAGTGGTTCACTTCCTATCTCACAGATAAGAATTTTTTGGTAAGTATGGATACATGCTCATCAGAGATCCATGAATTTAAATGTGGTGTGCCCCAAAGCTTAATTTTAGGTCCTGTGCTTTTTCATTTATACATACTCCCACCTCTTTGGGTCATCAGGAGACATAGCATTAACTTCCACAGTTATGCTGATGATACACAACTGTACATCTCTGTGTCCCCTTATGACGCAGGGCCAATTGATGCCCTTTTTAACTGTATCTTAGATATCAAATCCTGGATGGCAGAAAATTTTTTACAGCTCAACCAGGACAGAACTGAAGTTTTAATCAGCGGTCCTGAGGCTTAGAGATAGAAACACTCATCTAAACTCCAGGCATTGTCTTTAAACCCATCAAATGAAGTTAAAAACCTGGGCGTCATTTTTGACTCTGAGCTTACTTTTATTCCACATATTAAGCATGTAACAAACAGGTTTTTATCATCTTAAAAAACATAGCCAGCGTCCGATTGATTTTAATTTTTTTTTAAATGGTTGTTAAATGTCTTAATGGTCTTCTTTTTATTTTATTTATTTATTTATTTATTTATTCAGTTTAGAGTTACAGGGACAATGCACATTAATAAACATTTCTGTAAATGTGCCAGTTTAGCCGTACTGGCTAATTTTCAACTGTAGTCCCTGCGCAGGTGTGATGGCAACTACATGACATAAAAACAAGGACAACACTATACACTTAAGAACACATAAAACGCTTAAGACAATAACACATAAAACACTGAACAAATAAAGCACACTTTGTGTTATTGGAGCAGGTCATATAGTATGGTCACACACCTGACTGTCTTTTAACCATCATTTTAACTCAATATTGAATGAATAATATGTGTTATTGTTTCTAATAGTTATTGACAGACTGTTCCATGTATGAGATGCCCTTACTGAAAATGCTGACTGTCCAAAAGCAGTCCTCCTCCTGGGTATTATGCAGTCCCCTCTTGTCGCAGACCTAGTGTGACTATCATTAGTTGTCTTCTGCTTAATAAAAGCACTTAGAAGGGGGGAAGCCAAGCCATGCAAGATCTTATAGACAAGACAAGCATCAGTGAAATTGACAAGGTTATCCCAGCTCAGTAAATTATGATTTCAAAGGCAGTGACAATGATGATATCTGTTTGGCTTCGTGTCAAGCATCTTGATAGCATCTGATGATATACTGACTGTACAGATCTGAGTGTTGTACAGGAGGCTTGTGCCCAACTAGTCAGACAATATGACAAGTATGACATGATTATGGCATTGAAATATAATGTTCACGGTGTTAGTAGTTAGACAGCTCCTGATATGACGAAAATTTGACAGATTTAACTTTGTGACATTTGTTACAGTTTTAATTTGTTTTTTTTAAATGTGAGGTTAGAATCAAGTATTATTCCGAGATATTTAAAATCAGATACCACTGTCATCTTTTCACCTGCAACATAAACATTAGGTGTGGGATTATCTGTTGACTGTTAAGTGAAAAACATACAGTTTTCTTGGTGTTTAAGTGAAGACAGGAGTTATTAAGCCATTGTGTGACATGAGCCATTACTGCTGTGAGCTTACATGCAGCTTCTTGTTTGGTTGTTGCATGTACATAGATGACGGTATCATCTGCATACATTTGGATCTCAGTCTCACTGCATACAGTGGGGAGATCATTTATATAAAAACTACCCCTGAGGTCACAGCTAAGGGTTGATGACAGCTCACCATTTATCCTAACTCTCTGTGATCTGCCTTTAAGATAAGATTGCATCCATTTAATGGTGTTAGGGGAGAAATTAAACATTGAAAGCTTGGACAACAGAACAGTATGGTCCACAGTGTCAAAGGCTTTCTTTAGATCTAAAAACATGGCCCCAACAACTCCCCCTTATCTAGTTTAGATTTTATATTCTCCAAAAGAAAGTAGTTAGCAGTTTCCGTTGAATGGTTGGATCTAAAACCAAACTGCATAAGATGTAATTTGAAAGGATTGTTGTTGAGGTGGCTGGTAAGTTGTTCTCCAATATAGCTCTCAATTATCTTTGTCATAACTGGCACTATGCTAATTGGTCTATAATTGCATACCTCTGTGGGACCACCTGTTTTATAAATTGGTGTAATTATGGCTGTTTTCCATGCTCTTGGAAAGATCCCCTCATTGATGGATTTGTTGACAATATGGGTTATTGGACCAGACACACACTCATTGAATGTTTTCAAGAATATTGTGTCCAGTCCATGCACATCTTCGGCTTTACAATGTTTTAGGGAGTTTAAAATCATTCTTACTTTTGGTTCAATTTCCCTAGTCACAAATGCAGGTTGATTATGATTTACAGCCATGACACATGGTGGAGTGATGGAGGTGCTCTGTGTCAATGTCCGTACTGGTTCTAAAAAAAACAAGTTAAAAGCTGCTGCTATTTGAGCTTCATCCTGTGTGATACTACCATTCACACAGATTTCAAGGCACTTGTCATTGCCAGTATGATGCTTCCCGGTCAGCTGCTATAAGTTCTCCCAGACTAATTTGGAGTTTCCCTTTGCTTGATCAGTGATGTTAATGAAATGCTTTTGCTTTCCTAATTTCTTTTACCTTATTTCGCAGTCCACAAACTTTAATCTATCAGTGATTAATTTTGATTTCAGAGCTGTTTTTAGCGCCAAATCGCGTTCTCTCATTAATTTATGTATGTTACCATTTAACCACGGAACAGTCTTTTTTTTGTCTGCAGGCAGGTTTAGTTTTCCTTAAAATATTATTCATTGTACATTGAATTGTGGACAAGAAGACCTGGCAGTAACGGTCAATATCAGTGTAAGACAGAATATTATGCCAATTGATCCATTTAATTGCACTTTCAAAGTTACTTTGTTCTCCTTTAGGTATTCTGAGTTGACTGGGCTTTCCTACATTACAAGGAATAAGACAGTTTTTTTTTTTTTGTTTTTTTTTTTTTAAGATTATGTTTTTTGGGGGGCTTTTTGCCTTAATGGACAGGACAGATTGAAATGGGGTGAGGGAGAGAGAGTGAGGGTTGACAGGCAGCAAAGGGTTGCAAGCCGAAGTCGAGCCTGCGACCGCTGCGGCAAGGCATCGCCTCTGTACTAGGGGTGCCGGCACTATAGATGACGTGACACAAAGCCCAGACGAAGTGAAGGGTAAGGGAAATGCTTAGTATGCTATTTACAGAGTTAGCACTGGTGATCTGAACCGGTCAGTGGCGAAAAAAAGCACTTTTAATGTGCAAACTTTTATGGGACGCATTTGCATATCTACCTTTTTAGTTTGTTTCGCGGCTGCCAGCTGCATCCGCCTCCCTCAATACTGATCCAATTTTGAAAGGAGTTGTACCTATGAATCATACGCACACATACACATGGGGAAATAGGGCCCAGGCTGAAAAATACAGAAGTTATCCTTTAATTTTTTACGAGCTTTCCTATTACATTTGTCTTCCCAGTTTATGTTAAAATCCCCCATTAAAATTACCTCTTTGTCATAATTACATTCCTTTAATATACTCTTTAGTCGGTCAAAAAGGTTGATTTTGGAGGAGGGTGGTCTATATAGCCCTTGTTGGTATATATACCAACAAGGGCAAAGGACATTTGTGGAGATAATATAATATTAAGTCCAATACATTCATTATCACAGCGCTACTCAATTTGACTACAGCTGATGCTGTCTTTAACATAGAACATTATCCCTCCTCCTTTTCCTTCAGGTCTGTCCCTCCTGTAAATATTGTATCCCGGAACACTTACTGCTGCGCTCGGGGAGTTTTTATGTAGCCAGGTCTCTGTCAGACACAGGTAATCCAAGTGTGAGTCTGCAATAAGATGTTGGATTTGTTCACTTTTCCCAGCGACACTGCGAATGTTTATGTGCCCTCCGAGTAATCCCCTGGGTTTTGCTTTCGGATCCCACAGCATTCATGCCTAATTGACAGCAGGGCTCTCAAGTTTTTAAGTGAGTTCAGAGTGAGATTTTACCAGCGGCAGCGGGGATTTGGTTGAGGTGGGGATGGATGTCTGACAAATGGCGCATAAATTCATCTTTGAAGGCAAATGCAATAATTACTATGCATTGTCTGGATAAAACACAATATAATATTTGTGTCACACACACACACACACACACACACACACACACTCTCTCTCTCTCTCTCTCTCTCTCTCTCTCTCTCTCTCACACACACACACACACACACACACACACACCAGAGATGAAAATTAACTTTTTTTGCTCATTTTAAAATCTATCTTCCACTACCAGCTTATTCAAGCATTGATGTGTAAATAACACCTAGAAAGATATTTTTCCTGTGCAAGTATCCCCCAATTAGTATTTCAGTAGACTAGTACTAAATAGATTTGTGGAAACCACACGGTAGCCGATATTAATTGGTTCAGATCTGACTGGAATAACCCACAGTAACTGCTGCTCACACACACACACACATACACACACGTAACACTCGCTCCTCCTGCTGCCTGGACAGTACATTCATAGACAGAATAAAAGAGACCATTCCACAGAGATTAGCCTACTTACTGTAATCATCGGGTCTTCTCCGTCCTTACGAAACCGGCTTTTTCGGCGAGTGTCCGTCTTCCTCTGTAACCGCGCGAAATATCCAAATCTACCCGGATACAGCAATTCTACTTTTTGATTGGCTGTTCGGTAGATATGCTTTATGTGATTGGCTTGCGTGTGGCACGCAGCTTCTGAACTCTCGGGGGAGCTCGCTTGACTCCTACCTGTTCCACTCTCAAAGCAGAGCAACTTGGTGGACGTCACCGTGGTAATTTAAATGCGTGAGAAATACAACGTGTGGCGTGTGAGCGTGTGAACGGGTGGGAATGCGTGTGTCACACGCCAAATGCGTGAGACTTGAGAGCCCTGTGACAGTTTGGAAGAAGTTCCACCTTTTACGCTTAATGATTGCAGGATTTAACAGCTTATACTTCCTTTTGATTGGCTGTTGTGTCGTGACATTACTTTGATTGGCTGTTGCTGGTAGTTGCACAGTAGCTGTATTTACAGTATCCAGTTCAATGCAGGAGGAAAACAAAGTGGATACTTGGCTCGTGGCAATTCCCGGACAACAGTAGTTAGATGCAGACAACATTGCGTCCTGGCACCCACCCAACTCGCTGACCGACCACACGTCACCGGCCGCCTCCACCCTGATGTATTACATCGTTCGGCCCAGGGGGTTGCATTCCTTTTTAACCATGTAAAGCACTTTGTGCTACATCCCTGTATAAAAAGTGCTTTATAAATAAAGACTGATTGATTGGTTGAATAAAGATGTGGCATGTGTACAGGCCCATAGATATTAAAATCTCCTTTAGTGATGCTGCAAAAACAGACCAGTGTTTCTGCTGGGAATGTTAGTAACAGTAGTTACTGGATGAAACCTCAGCTTTATGAGTGAGAGGACTTCAAGGAGAAGAAGAAGGAATGAGAGGGCTTCTGACTGAACATTTCATACACCAGACGTAACACAGGACTGCTGTAGCGCAGTCAACCTAGACCGTAGTGATGTGTCGTTAGCGAACGAGCTGGCTCTTAGGGCCTATTCTTTGTAGCAAAAGAGAAGAGCTGACTCCCGCCGGGAAGAGCCGAATCCTCAGCCGCTCCTGCTCAGCTCTGCTGAGAATCCATGCAGGCAGGGGCAGGACTTTATCTTGATTGGCACACCATGGGGCAAATCACATGTGAGGACAGTCTAGGATCATACCATTATGTGAAAGAAGGAAAGAGGCTCCAAAGACAGGCATTGTAGTGGTACAGGCCAGTTACACAGAGTGACAGAGAAACGGGGGTTTTAAATGATTTAAATGCAGGCGCGTCAGTGATATTGGATACTGCAAAGCTGAGTGCTGAATTTGTAAAATGAAAACATTCATCAGAACCAGGTCAACAACAAACCTGCATTGACATCTTAGAACCGCCCACCCATCCATACAACTGGAGGAGAGAGGGCATTGTGGAAATTTTTTTTAAAGAATATAAAAATGCATAAAAATTAAGCTTTTATGAAAAGACTGAATGAAAAATTGCTTACCAACACACAAACCACTCATAATTGCAAAATCATGCTGAAATTGAAGGCTCCGAGTGATACTAAATGAGTTCTTCTTAAACCTGGCTCACACTACAGGATTTAAAAATCTTAAAAGATTTTTAAATCAGGTTGTATCACACACATAACGAGAATCTTCACCGATTATCTTATCTAAAATCTTCATTGCGCACTCACTACAAGATTTGAAAATAATGACCAGCACACACTACAGGATTTCATCAAGATTATCGGACCAGAGAGCAGTGCACCACATAATGTACGTCATCTCACAAGGAAGCGGAAGTCAACAGTACATGCCATTCTGTGCAGCGAAAAAGGCAAGAGGAAGAAACGCCATCTTCGCTGTCCCATAGACATAATAAAGAGTCTATTTTTATTTATGTTTATTATGTGCTGTCCGACGCACCCTGCTGCTCTGTTGCTCCTTCGCAATATTCAAATATTTTGGTGGTGGTGGAACCAGAGAAGATGAAAGCACTGATAAGTGAAAATGTTTTAAAATTACCGTTTACTGTGTTGTCTTCTTGTTCATGGATGTTACATGGTACAATTATGTTTATTATGTTTTATCAACTCTACATGTTATGCATGTTCTATTTGTATTCTCACACAGCAGCTGGAGATGACAATACTCCAACTCCTGATTCATCCACAGAGGACACCTCAACAGATGTCCCTACATAAACTATATTTGTAGGAAATAAATAATGTCTTTGTTTACAACAAAATCTTACGAGTCTGCAATAAGATGTTGGATTTGAAAATAATCCAACATCAATTTTTTAGATATAATGATTAAGATACTGATATAAAGTAATAGACTAGAGATTTTTTTAATGTGAAATGTTTTTACATTGCTCATTTTGTTTGGATTCGAATGTGTATATTAGTCCTATTTTTTTGTTACTGGTTAGAATAGTTTAGAATTTGAAGTTTTGTTGTAAGGATTCTTTTCAGCATTTAAGTTGTTTTCCATCTTACATTGCTTGTTCCAAATTATAATTTAGAGAATAAATATAAAATCTTTCAACAATCTTTTGTTGCATTTCTTTCTCTTCCGTTAGATGGGCATAAGATATTTTATGTCATACTTTAGGTTTAGAGTCGTCTGGTGGTCAAGCAGAATTAATGCCATTTTAAAATTTTCAACATTAAGCAGCATTCAGTCAGATAGTAACATTAAAAAAGGCAAGTGCATTTAGTTAGCTTTATATGTTTCATTGAGTGTGCTCAGTTAGCAGTAAACTATGGCCCATCATGTTGATAGAGGTAGAAATTTAATGCATAAGGTTTATAATAGCATACGGTATCTTGGTTTGTGAATCCTTAGCTGTGTATTCATGGCAAAGTAGGGCCCCTGAAACTTATCCTGCTTAGGGGCCCCAGATGTCCAGGGCCGGCCCTGCATGAAGGCTTCCATAATGATCAATACTGTTGTTGTGCTCTCTAGAGGATGTGACTCTTGCTCTGAAGCCACCTCAGTTGGCTTCATACCCGCTGGGAGGACCAAATCAAAGCTCAGGCTTCTGAGAAAGAATGGATATAAAAGTTCACACCTCTGACTGGAAGTTAATATCAAAATCTACACTTTAAATGATGATAAACATCAACGAGTTGAGTATGCTGGTTTGATTATGTCCATTGTCAGAGTAAGAATTGTCTTTAGAGCCCATCCCCACTGACTTTTGTATTGCACATATAATGAGTCATGTGTGCAGACCAGATCTGACTTTTCTGTACTGACTAAAAAATGTCATCCTTAAATAGATTCTCAAGAGATGACTGGGATTTCAGTCAGGGACCTGTCTTGCATGAAATCCATGGAGGCTCCATTTACTGTTCACACGTCACACTGCTCTGGAGAAGACATGGACACACAGGCACCATTAGTGCCCCTTCCACCATCTGAGACAGTCAGGGCTCTGCAAGACTCTGCTCCTCTGTTAAGTGTTAAGATGGAAGTTGGGAGCTCTAATTCAGTGTGTGGATTTTCCTCTTCTTTCTGCATGGATCCCTATTATCCACCTGACCTAAAACAGGATTGGATGTGTGCACAACTACTCTGTCTTAAGTGTTAAGATACGATCAGCTTTTATTGACTCTCAGAGGGGACATTTGGTTGTTGCAGCAGCACAAAGACTGCAGTAGGACAGATAAATAAAGAAAGAACAATAAATAAATAAAATATATATAAAACTAAAATGAGAATAGAAGAAAAAAAAGAAACCATACAAGAGCATATGGACACACAACACGTACTATTAAAGTAACAGCTTGTCATCAAGTCTATGTTAACAATGAACACCTGACTGATGATATGATTAAGTAATGTAATGTAATATTAGGTAATTAATATAGAGATGTGATGTAAATCTGACATTGAATATGATGCAAAAATCTGTGCAATATTAAAGCTGGAACAGGCAGGTTAATTCTGGCATCACTGGGCAAAAATCCCATAATAAACATGATCATGTTGTAATTCTAGTGGTCTGAGAGAAATCTAGACATCTTCTTGGCTCTGTTTTCAGACTGTAGAAAATCTAGCCAGTGACGGGAGACTTTGGCTTATCAAAGGTCATTTGCGAGAGAGAGGGTGTTCCTATTAGCTGTTCTACAATTGAAGATGTGTGTGCACGCCCCTTCAGATGGTGAAAGCCTGATTCAATGTTGAATAATGTGACAGAAAAAGTTGCTATTCCAGCACTGAAAACTGCTTACACTGCAAAGCAACCCAAAAAAATAAAACACATTTATCAAAAAGAGAATCTAAAAGAGTCTGACAATAAATCAAATAAAATGTGTCACTATCGGCAACATGTTTCAGAGATGGAGAGAAATGTTGCTAATAGTGTAGCTTTCTGCCAACTGGAGATAAAGATAAATGACTGCAGCTTCATGTTCAATAAGTTTATGTAGCTAACATTAGCTAGATCCTCAATCACTGTGTCTTGACAATGTACATGTGAAATTTTAGCAAAATTTAAGTCACATGCCAGCAAAACCTGCCACCAACTGTAAAAAAAGTGACAAAAATAAATAAATAATAATAATGATCACAGGAAAGACAACTTTAGTTTTTTATACAATGATACAATGTCCACCTGCCTTCCAGAAAATAGAGTACAGACTAAAATAGCATGTAACAACATCTCTTAACATTTGCTCCTAAATAGTAATTATCAATACTAGGCTAATTGTGTTCAAATGAGGTTTGGTTACAGCAGAGAAGCAATGGTAAAATAAAACCCCCACTCCTTTTATGGCCCAAAATTGTTTGCAGTTTCAGCAGTTAACTACACAAAAAAATGGCAAAAAAGGAATTAACTTGAATCACTGTGCAAAATGAATGTAGCTGAACTACCAGCGAGCTACTGCAAAATGTATACCGAGCAAAAATGTATGTGCAGCACTTTTGTTTTTGCCTTCATTTTTCACAACTGCAGACCACATGTAACCACACCAGCTCAGGACCTCCACATCCAGTGTCTTCACCTGTGAGACTGTCTGAGACCAGCCACCTGAGTAGCTGATGCAACAACTGGTTTGAACAAACTAAGCATTTCTGCACAAACCATCAGAAACCATCTCAGGGAAGCTCAACTGCATGCTCAGTGTCCACACCAAGGTCTTGACCTGATAGCAATTTGTCATTGCAACCTTCTTGTGCTATTGTGTGGCTGGTTGGTCGTACTGCTAAATTCACAGAAACAACATTGTAGCTGTCTTATTGTAGTGAAATGAACAGTCAGTTCGTAGACAACATATGTGGTAGACATTCCTGCAGTCAGCATGCCGATGGCATGCTCCCGCAAAACCTGCAATATCTGTGATATTGTATCAAACTGCAAATTTTAGATTGACCTAGTATCATAAGATTAGAAATGCGATTTCTAGTCTTTAAAAACAGAGTATCCAACAATTGTCATCCCAACTCATCAAATATTGCTGCTTGGTCAGTGGACTTTCACGTCTACATATGATGTGCTAGGTATCCTCCTGCGTCTGTTGTCAATGTCTGGGGAGCTATGTCAATTTATGTTTGTTACATGCATTGTCTTGCACAGTTGCCTTAAAAGCGATAAGGCAATTGCTTTCCTAGAAAATACAACAATAAAAACATATTGGGTGGAGATCAGTAACCCTCAGTTTCACCCTCCCAAAGTTTCTCATAATTGGATCTTCATTCAATTATGCTTTTGCCTTTTTGATCCATGTGAGGGCTGACTCCACCCACCTCTGCTTCTCCTCCTCCTCCTCCCTTTACAAATGCACAAAGGATAAAAGAAAAAAAAGCATGAGTGGCTAATAAGCACCCCTGCCCCCACCTCACTGGTACAAGCTGGAGATGGAGCGGCCTGGTCACTTGGGACAAGATATCAAAGAGAGCCGGGGGGCTGTTATCTGGAGGTGCAGTGACAGACCCCTGCTGTTGCTGTCCCTCTCATTAGTCTCTCTTCCTCCCTGCCTCTCTCCACCGCCTCTCATCCTCAACACTTGTCACTGTGCTGTCAGTTGCCTGCTCAACTGTAGACACAAGACCAGCCTGGGGACCGGATGGATAGAGAGAACGATAGGAGGAAGAAATACAAAAAGAAAGATTTTGAGGTGTAAGCCAGGTTTGTCAGCCGAAGCAAACAACAGAGGAAGATCCATTTCTATGAACTCTAATCCATCCTGCAAATGCGTCTACTTTCTCCTAACACAGTCTGGGTACAAAGAAAACCTGGAGCAGAAATACTTGCTCTCTCAATCCTGTCAATTCAGCCATCTACGACTGCAGAAAGACAGAAAGAGAGAAACAGCTATGCAGCAACTTGGTGTCAAGCCAGGAAATAAGGGAGACAGTGACAGACAAGACATGAGCAAACTGGGCTGATTATGTGTTTGTGTCACTGTGAGGACCAAATACACAAATGCCAGTCATGAAAGGTGCTGGTTTGGGATTAACATGTGGGTGTAGGGTTGCAGAAACAATTACACCGCCAAACTTAAACACCAACTCACACATCTGTGAATTATGCTGTCATTTTTTTATTGTCTGGTACTAGGTGTTTCTGATGTGGTGGTTGGAGGCGTCTTGTCTCAGCGCTCCGCTGATAACCAGAAACTGCACCCCTACGCCTTTTTCTCTCAATGTCTGTCTCCGGTTGAAAGAAATTATGATATTGGGAACTGGGAGCTGTTGGCAGTGAAGCTGGCACTAGAGGAATGGCGCCATTGATTGGAGGGTACAAAACTGCCCTTCCTGGTTTGGACTGACCACAAGAGCCTGGAGTACATCTGTCTGGCTAAGAGGTTGAACTCCCGTCAAGCCAGGTGGTCACTGTTCTTCTCCCTCTCCTATCGGCCTGGCTCCCGCAATGTCAAGCCTGATGCCCTGTCCCGCCAGTTCATGGGGAAAATGAGTCCACCCCAGACTCTGACACCATTCTTTCCGCTTCCCTCCTGGTGGCTTCTCTCACCTGGGAGGTGGTGGAGCGAGTAAAAGCCGCCTTGGAGGACCAGCTTAGTCAAATCAAATCAGATCAAAAATTATTTATATAGTGCTTTTCATAAATAAAAATGCAACACAAAGTGCATCACAAGATAAAAAATACAAAAAACAATGAAAACCAAATTTGTATACCAAAACCCAGAACAAAAACCGATGGTGAGGCAGCATTTAGCCACTATGGCCCCCACCTGAGGAACAGCCTGCCGGGACTCAGGACTGCAGAGACTGTTGATATTTTTAAAAGAAGATTAAAGACACACCTTTTTAATCAGGCTTTTAACTAATATTTTAAACTCTTCTTATGTTCTTATCTGGTTCTATCCTATTTTATGTTGCTGCTTTTATCTTGCTTTATAAGATGATATTAATCTTAATAATTTTCTGTTTTTATTTATCACTGGTACTGTATCTATTCTATTTTATTTATAATTTTACGTATTTTATTTTTGGTACTGTATTTATTTTATTTTATTTATTCTTTTAGTCCTATTTTATGCTTTTAGTTTTTAGCTTTTAACTCCAGTGTTTCCTCAGGGGGGTTCTCCACACTGGGAGCTGTGTCAGGTCTGCTATTGGGGGTGCTGTCCTTGGGTCCCTTCGGCCCAGCCGTCTGGGGGTTCCTCCCTTCGATTTGGGGGTCCGCCTGTCTGTCAGAGTCGGGGGGCCTGGGTGCTGGTCCCCCCGATGGCACGGCCTGTGGCTACTCCCAGTGTGGACGGCCCCAAAGGTGGCGTTTCCTTGATCCTCAGTGCCATGCCATGTCTCCCTATTGTGTGTGTGTGTGTGTGTGTGTGTGTGTGTGTGTGTGTGTGTGTGTGTGTGTGTGTGTGTGTGTGTGTGTGTGTGTGCATGTGTGTGTGTGTCTAGTATGGAGGGTGGGAGGGAGGGGCTTTCTTTGTAATTGTTTTTCTTTCTTTAATTGTGTTAATTGCTTTTAATTCTGTAAAGCACTTGTCTGTGCAGGAAAAGCACTCTACAAATAAAGATAGATTGATTGATTGATTGATTGAAAACCCACCGCTCCCATCGCCCACATATAACACACACACACACACACACACACACACACACACACACATACACACACAAAAACTATCAGTATAGTAACATGACAGGGCACTGAGGCACCAGGTGAGGAAAAAACCACCTATGGGGAGCCATCCATACCAAGAGGCGCCATGGCCGACAGCCACATGGAGCGCCACCACAAAGACCACCCCAACCCAGATAGACCGGGGTGGACTCCCCACATGGTGCGAAGCCCCCCCGTCCTCCGGACCTGAGGGATCTCTAGGACGATGTCCCCGTGGGCAGACCGGACACACCTCCACAGTGTGGAGGCCCCCCATGAGGAAAAACTGGAGCTAAAAACTAAAAGACTAAAAGACAATGGGATAAAATCAAGCATAAGATAGAATAATGATACAATGCATAAAAAATTTAAAGATTTAGAAAATGTAGAGATTTCAAAATTTAAAAAAAATAGTAAAAAATTAAAAATGATAAAATGCATAAGGATTTAAAAGTAGATCATTAAGAACATTAGACATTAAAACATAAAAATAAATAAATGAAATTAAATATAAAATAAAATATAATATGTGTGAGCCCACCCACAGCAGAGCGCAGCACACTCTGGACCTGCTCATTACAAAGGGGGTTAATATTTCAAATGTCAATGTGGTTGATGTTGCTCTGTCTGATCATTTCTGTGTCTTCTTTGACCTGTCTGTTTCTCCCAAACCACCGGCTGGTCCTGCAGTTGTTCGGAGGAGACACATAAATAACAGCACAGGTGCTCTGTTCATGGAAATGATAAACTTTGAAAATGCCTCATGTTCTAATGTTGATGATTTGTTGAATTCTGTTACTTGAGTGTTTTTACTGTTCTGGACACCATTGCCCCTGTGAAGGTTAAAATGGTCAAAAATAAGCAGAAGGCGCCATGGAGGAATGACGACTCGGTCAGGGCACAGAAAAGGGAGTGCCGGAGGGCCGAGCGGAAATGGTGCAGGTCAAAGCTTCATGTTCATTATGAAATTTATAAAGAAAAGTTGTATGTGTACCAGATCTTACATAGAACAAGGGAGAGGTACTTTTCTGAAATTATTGGAAACTGCAGTAACAACTTGCGTGTCTTACTTGCAACAGTGAACAGATTAACAAACCCTCCAGCTCAACTGCCGTTGGAACCGATCTCCACATCTAAGTGTAATGAGTTTGCAGTATTCTTTTGCGACAAGGTTCAGACCATTAAAAATGCCATCATTTCCACAACACCAATAACAACCCTGCAGCCACCTAGACACTTAGAGCTGACTCATTTTGCACCTGTAACTGACAAAACTGTCCAAGAGATCATCACTAGTCTGAGTTCATCTACATGCTGCCTCAATGTGTTACCCACTAGATTTCGAAAGTCTGTGTTCAGCAGTTTGTTACCACCACTCGCTCACATAGTTAACATGTCACTACAATCTGGAACATTCCCAAAGGCCTTGAAAACTGCGGTCATAAAGCGTCTCCTAAAGAAGAGCAGTCTTGATGCCACAGTACTGAACAACTACCGGACCATTTCAAATCTGCCGTTTTTAGGCAAAGTCCTTGAGAAAGTTGTTTACCAACAGCTTACTGACTTTCTCCTAATGAACAACTCCTTTGATGTTTTCCAGTCAGGTTTTAGACCCCATCACAGCACTGAGACCGCTCTTATTAAGGTGACAAATGACATCCGCCTGAACACTGACGCAGGCAAAGTCTCAGTTTTAGTCCTGCTAGATCTGAGTGCTGCTTTTGACACTATCGATCATGAGATCCTGTTACAGAGATTAGAGGACTGGGTGGGCATCTCTGGCACTGCCCTAAATTGGTTGAAGTCCTATCTAGAAGACAGGAAGTACTTGGTTGAAATTGGTAACTGTGTCTCAGACCACATGGCCTTGACCTGTGGGGTGCCCCAAGGGTCAATCCTGGGACCCCTTCTGTTCAATCTCTACATGCTGCCTTTAGGCCAGTTAATACAAAGTAATAATGTGTCCTTCCACAATTATGCAGACGACACTCAGATCTATGTCTCATTGACAGCAGGTGAATACGGACCACTGGATTCACTCTGTCACTGCATCCAACAGGTCAGTGTGTGGATGCAAAACAACTTTCTCCAGCTAAATTCAGACAAGACTGGAGACTGAAGTCATCGTATTTGGTCCACAGAAACAAAGAGAAAGTGTCAGCAGTCACCTCCAGTCTCTCTCTCTAAAACCTACAAATCAGGTTAGAAATCTCGGGGTAATAATGGAATCAGACTTGAACTTTAACAGCCACATCAAATCAATAACATCAGCCGCCTTTTACCATCTAAAAAACATTGCTAAAATCAAAGGTATAATGTCTAAACCTGACTTGGAGAGACTTATCCATGCATTTGTCTCTAGTAGGTTAGACTACTGTAACGGCCTGCTCACTGGTCTCTCCAAACAGGCCGTAAGACAGCTGCAGTACATCCAGAATGCTGCTGCTTGGGTTCTGACCAGAACCAGGAAGTATGAGCACATTAGTCCTAGGCTCAGGTCTCTACACTGGCTTCCTGTGGCTCAGAGAATAGACTTTAAAGCAGCTCTGCTTGTATACAAGTCTCTCCACGGCCTAGCACCAAAGTACATCTCTGACATGTTAGTGCCATGTGAACCATCTCGGACTCTGAGGACCTCAGGGACCGGCCTCCTGCTGGTGCCCAGAGTCAGGACTAAACATGGGGAATCAGGGTTCCAGTTTTATGCAGCTAAAATCTGGAACAGTCTTTCTGAAGATGTGAGACAGGCCTCTACTCTGACAATGTTCAAATCTAGGCTCAAAACAGCTCTATTTCACTGTGCATATGACTGAAAGGATCTTATCTGCACTCTTCTCTTTTAAAGTTCATTTTATAATGATTATTTATGTTTTTATTTTGTATTGTGATTTTAATTTTGATTTTGACTTTGAATTACTCTGTGTACAAATTGTGCTCTACAAATAAACTTGCCTTGCCTTGCCTTGCCTAATAAAAGAAGTGTAGAAGAAATCAGTTAAAAGCCAAGGTAAAAAGGTGAGTCTTGAGCCTCCTTTTAAAAACATCAACAGTCTCTGCAGTCCTGATGCTCTACGGCAGGTTGTTCCAAGTGAGGGCCATAATGGCTGAACGCAGCCTCCCCGTGGGTTTTTGTTCTGACTTTTGGGACGATTAACAGACTGGTGCTTGAGGACCTCAGGATCCGCGAGGGTTGATATGATAAAAGCAGGTCAGATAAATAAGACAAGACCCTTAAGACATTTAAAAACTAATTAAAGCCACAGTGTGTAGGAATTTCTCCCATCTAACACTGAAGTCATATATTGCATTTAAACAGATGGCGCACTCTAGCGCCTACACAGACACACGCGACGCGAGTTGACAAACTCCCTCCTCACTATGCTGGCTGTGTTTACAACGTAGGACTGTTGGGGCGGATGTAAATTGAAACAAATCAATCACGTCCTTTGACAACTGACAAGTGGCTCAACCTCACACACCTCTTCCCTCTCCTCGCATTACTGCGCCGCTAACAGCTGTTAGTGGCCAGCGGCACTACTGCCGCATAACAAAGTCCCACTCTTTGAGCATAATGCAGGATCATGTATTATGCAGCATCACTGGAGACGGAATCCTCGCCGCCAAGAAAGTGCAAAAGGGAATAAAAAAGGCAGCGTGAATTAAAAAAACAAGGGTCAGCATTGGGTTGCCTTTCCCAGGTGGAGAGAGCTGCTGAAGGACAAGGGTAATACAATCACAGGCCAGCGCTAACAGCGGCTAACAGCAGCGCAGTGATGCGAGGAGAGGGATGAGACTGTTAGCGACTGGCTGCTAACAGCGGCTAACAGCAGCTAACAGCTAACAGCGGTGCAGTGATGCAAGGAGAGGGATGAGGCTGTTAGCGACTGGCCGCCAACAGCGGCTAACAGCCAACAGCGGCGCTGGTCTGTGATTGCATTACCATTCTCCCACAGCAGCTCTCTCTACCTGGGAAAGGCTACCCTGATGTGGGCCTCGTTTTATTAATTCGCCGGTCACGCTGCCTTTTCTATTCCCTTTTGCGCTTTCTTGGTGACAAGGATTCTGTCTCCCATGATGCTGCATATGCATGATCCTGCATTATGCTCAAAGAGTGGGACTTTGTTTCAAATTTGCCAGGGTAGTAGCAAAGCGCCTCTTGCTCCTCTCCTTCGGCTCCTCAGTCACGCAGTGCTGGCCTGGCTCTCAACGAAAACGCCGAAGGCAGTGCTGTATGTCCCTTGCTGGCGGGTGTATTCTCAAGATGGCGAAACGTAATGGAACCCCACAGACGACTTACCCGCACAATGTACAAACAAATCCGAAAATAAGTCAGATTATTGGTGGAGGTAATAGTACACCAGTGATGACATATTTATGAATGCAGACATCAATTTTTGCCAATAAACCACCGAAAATCTTACACAATGTCCCTTTAAGGAACCTTAAAATCAATCCTGAAACACATGGGGAACCAATGCAGTGATTTTAAAATCGGCGTAATGTGCGCCTGCCCTCTGGTCTTCGTCAGCACACATGCGGCTGAGTTTTGAAGTAATTGTAGATTGGAGATGGTCTTTTTAGGAGAGAGCAGGGCATTACAAAAGTCTAAACGGCAAGAGATAAAAGCATGCATCAGCAACTCTGTGTGTGCCTGAGAGAGAAGCGGGCAGACTCTGGCTATAGATGATAAAAACTTGTCTTTGCTACATTTTTGATGTGTGGAATAAAACTAAGCTCAGAGTCAAAAATGACGCCCAAGTTCTTCACACATTGTGAAGGTTTAAAATCTTCTAGTTTTGGTAAAAGTTTCTCTCTCTTGCCTTCAGGACCAATAATTAAAACCTCTGTTTTGTCCTGGTTGAGCTGTAGGAAATTCACTGTCATCCATGACTTGATATCTAAAATACAGTTAAAAAGGGTATCAGTTGGCTTTGTTTCACCAGGAGACGGCACGGCTGTGTATCATCTGGGTAACTGTGGAAGCTGATGCCATGCCTCCTGGTGACGTCCCCAAGGGGAAGCAAATATAGATTAAAAAGAATTGGACCTAAAATTGACCCTTGGGGCACCCCACACCTAATTTCATGTGTTCTGGAGGAACATGTATCCATACTTGCAAAGAAACATCGATCTGCGAGATAAGAGCTGAACCAGTTAAAAACAGCACCAGAGAGGCCGACCAAGTTTCTGAGTCTGTTTAATAAAATGTGGTGATCTACTGTTATCAAAAGCAGCGCTTAGATGCAGTAGTACCAAGACTGTGAGTTTTTGTGAATCAACATTAAACCTGATGTCATTTAAAATCTTTAAAAGGGCTGTCTTGGTACTGCGATTCATCCTAAAACAAGAATGATATTTCTATAAAATATTGTTTCTATTTAAAAAAAAAAACATTTACTTGGTTAAAAACAAGTTTTTCTAAAATCTTACTTAAAAATGATAAGTTGGATACAGGTCGGTAATTATTAAAAATGTTGGGATCTAAATTACTCTTCTAAATTAATCTAAATTACTCTACCACCAGCAGTGGTGAAGGGGCTTCACCACTGCTGTTTTGAAGGCAGCGGGGAAGACACCCGTCTGAAGAGAGTAATTTATCAATCAATCGATCAATCAATTTTATTTATAAACCCAATATCACAAATCACAATTTGCCTCACAGGGCTTTACAGCATATGACATCCCTCTGTCCTTTGGACCCTCACAGCAGATAAGAAAAAAAAAAAACCTTTAACAGGGAAAAAAAAACGGTAGAAACCTCAGGAAGAGCAACTGAGGAGGGATCCCTCTTCCAGGACAGACAGACGTACAATAGATGTTGTACAGAACAGATCAACATAATAAATTAACAGTAATACGTATGACACAATGAGACAGAAAGAGACAGAGAGACGCAGGACAGACGGTAATGACAGTAGCTTACAACAACATTAATGAAAGTAATAATATTATAATTAATAATAATATATTAATATCTGATAATATACATGTGTAACAATAATCATATGTGTATAATAACAGTAGAAGTATGACTAATGATAACAGCAGCAGCAGGAGGCATCTGGCAGGACCACGGCAGCAGCACAACCAGCAGTAATAGAACACGAGAGAGAGAGGGAGAGAGAGAGAGAGAGAGAGAGAGAGAGAGAGAGAAGGTGCCCGGTGTATTATTGGGGGTCCTCCGGGAGACTAGGCCTAAGTCAGCCTAACTAGGGGCTGGGACAAGGCAAGCCTGAGCCAGCCCTAACTATAAGCTTTATCAAAGAGGAAAGTCGTAAGTCTTATATGTGGAGATGGTGTCTGCCTCCCGGACCGTAACAGGAAGATGATTCCACAGGAGAAGAGCCTGATAGCTGAAGGCTCTGGCTCCTGACCACGAGTAACCCTGCATTCTCAGAGCGCAGAGTTCTGGTGGGAGAATATAGCACTATGAGCTCTCTAAGATATGATGGAGCTTGACCATTTAGAGCTTTATAAGTTAACAGTAGGATTTTAAATTCAATTCTGGATTTTACAGGGAGCCAGTGCAGAGAAGCTAAAACACGAGAAATATGATCTTGTTTCTTAGTTCCTGTTAGTACACATGCTGCTGCATTCTGAATTAGCTGGAGAGTTTTTAAGGACTTACTAGAGCTACCTGATAATAGAGAGTTACAGTAATCCAGCCTTGAGGTAACAAAAGTATGGACCAATTTTTCTGCATCTTTTCGGGTCAGGATAGGCCTAATCTTCGCAGTATTCCGCAGATGAAAAAATGCAGTCCGTGAGGTTTGTTTTAAATGAGAATTGAAAGACAGATCTTGATCAAATATAACTCCGAGGTTTCTTACGGTAGTGCTAGAGGCCAGAGCAATGCCATCTAGAGAAACTATGTCATCAGATAAAGAGTCACTGAGTTGATTGCGGCCAAGAACAATAACTTCAGTTTTGTCTGAATTTAACATCAGGAAGTTGGTGCTCATCCAGGTTTTTATGTCTTTAACCCTCTGTGGTACGATGTCGCCATTTGGTAACAAACCCATTGAATTCCTTGTACACACACACACACACACACACACACACAATACCTCCCCTTTTATGATGTAGAGCACTGAAAGAGAGTTGGGGTCCTAAGAGAAGCAATTGCAGTGTTTAAATTTGTCACATGACTTTCTGGAGGGAATTTTGAAGCCCTTTTCTGCAGACCTCTTCACAAGGAGGAGCCTCGCCATTTGACTCCTTAAAATTCATCTGAAAAAGTATTTAATGACCTTTTTCAATGAGGAAAAAAATACATACTCAATATTAAGTGAGGTAAGTTGCTTGGTTGCAGCCTGCAACCAAGCAAGGAGAGAGTGAGGATGATGGAGACAGTGAGAATGATGAAGATTACTGGCCAGAGAATGAGGACAGTGGAGACAGCGAGGACAGTGGAGATAACGAGGACAGTGAGGGTGAAAGTGCAGTGACAGTGCAGTGTGGGCGAAAGTGCAGCATCCCACAGAGAGACATCCACAGCCTGCTCCAGCTCAAAAGTGAGGTTGCAAGCTGCCTTTGCATGGAGAGGAAGAAGAGGGGAAGACCCTCCCAACATGTTTAGGGAAACCTGGCTGGGAAGAGGAGCAGAGGTCCCACTGCACCAGTGCCACCAGCAGCTGTGCGTCAGGACAGCACTGATTACTGGCCTGTCGTCATGGCGAAAAGGGGCCGGTGCAAATACCCAGGCTGTACGGGTACTGTCAGAGTACAGTGCACAAAGTGTGAGACCTACCTGTGCCTCACAGCTGAGAAGAACTGTTCATGAACTGAACATCAATTTCCACAAGCAGTAAGGCAAAGACGGCAGCATCAAGACACTCAGATCAAATAAAACAATTATTCAAATGATATAGCACAAAAATTTGAATGAAATGATGAAAAATATCTTTTTAATCTTTTTAACTTTCAAATGAGGTGCATTTTTAACTGTTGATGCTACTGGGGACCTGAGTTTTTAAATAAAGGTTTTTACAATTACAAACAAAACTCTCTTGTTTTCATTACTTTCCACTATCGTACGGTGTTGCCGCATGGCAACATCAACAAAAAATTACTAAAAAAATAATATTTTTTGAAAATGTCTCTTGATTATGTTTACTTGGTCTATTGTATGACAAAAAAACATCCCAAACATTTTTTTATCAACTGGCATCATGATGTGTACCATAGAGCAGGGGTTCTTAACCTTTTTTACCTTGGGGCCCAACTTTTCTAGTACAATGTGGCCCGGGGCCCATTCAGATATTATATATATATATATATATATATATATATATATATATATATATATATATATATATATATATATATTATATACATGTTTAATTGATCTTACTCTTGGTTTGATTTGTATTCAATAACTAGATCACATCCATTTACAATTAATAAACTAAAAACATATCAAATAAATAACATGATACAATGTGATCATCACAGAAACATTTATTGATCATGTGGATATAAATCTAAGATAAATACATTCAAAATAATAAAAGTTTCAAATTAAATAAATAAATAACATAAAATGAAATAGAAATAAAGTGCAAATGAAACTATAGCTTATAATCACCAAGTTAAAAAAAAGATAAACTGTAAATAAAATTTAAAAAAGTGCAAATGAAACTATATAGCTTATAATCTTTTTTGCCCAACTACAAAACAGTCCATTTTTCACCAACTACAAAACAGTTCATTTTTTGACCAACTACAAAACAGTCCATTTTTCACCAACTACAAAACAGTTCATTTCTTGACCAACTACAAAACAGTCCATTTTTCACCAACTACAAAACAGTCCATTTTTTATCCTTTTTATCTTGACTTCTTAATGAGGCACTTGGGTCTGCCTCTCTGACATGATGAGATCCAGTCTGGGTGGAATGGGGGAAAGGCTCACTCTCAGAGTAGCCTCCAGTGTTGCTCTGAGTCTGTTTCGGGCTTTGGTTTTCGTTGTGGCCACAATGGAAAATCCTGATTCACACAGGTATGTCGTCGTGAATGGGAGAAGGAGTGTCACAGCCCTCAGTGCTAGACATGGGTACTCCTTTGAAACAGCAATCCAGAAGGAGCCTGGGTCCAGTTTGCCCCAATGCAACTTAAAAGTGCTGTCAGTGGAAACTTCCAGAAGCTGGGACTCCAGATGTGAGGGCAAAGCAACATCATTTTCAGTGGGATCCACAGAAAAAGGGTCCAAAATCCACATGTGTCCCTCTCTGGGATCTTCAGGAAAGTAGTCATCAAATTTTTGTGCCAGTTGTGAGAGGTGCTGAGAGACTGAGTCACTGATCGTCACCTGAGGGGAGTTTTCCAAAATTTCAGACAAAAGTGGAAACATGTCCATCCTTTTTTCCTGGGCCCTCTTAGTCCACAAAGCAAGTTTCCTCCTGAAAGCTTGAACTTTGTCTGCAACAAAAAAAATGTTGCTATTTCTCCCTTGAAGCGAGATGTTCAGCTGGTTCAGATGTGAAAAGATGTCACAGAGGTAGGCAAGTTTAGCTTTGAACTTTGTGTTGGCATAGTGATGGACAAGAGGAGATTTTTTTCTCAGTGAGAAAAGAGAAGAACTCATTCCTCAGTTCAAACAAACGCTGGAGGGCCAGTCCTCTTGAGAGCCATCTCACCTCACTGTGATAGAGCAGCTGGACATGATCTGCATCTATGTCCCCACAAAGCTTGGCAAAACATCTGGAGTTCACAGCATTATTTTTAATGTAGTTGATGGTTTTCACACTTACATCCATCACCTCATGGAGCTCTGGTGACATCTTTTTTGCTGCAAGGCTTTCACGGTGGAGAAAACAGTGGGTCCACTTAGCCTCTGGTGCACTATCAAGTATCTGCCTGATGACGCCCTAATGCCTGCCAGTCATTGATGCTGCACCGTCACTACACACCCTAACACAGTTCTTCCAGTCTAGGCCGTTCTCAGTGAAGTAGTCATCCATGCAGTGGAAACACTCCTGAGCCGTAGCTCGTGTTGGTAGCTCTCCACAAAACAGTATGTCTTCATGCAAACTACTGTCCCAGCGATAGCGAACAAAAAACAACAACAGTGCAAAATTTGTGACATCAGTGGACTCGTCTAGTTGCAAGGAAAAAATGGGCTACCTTTTATCCTTTCCAGAAGCTGATGCTGTATGTCTGAGGCCATGTCCACGATTCGGTGACTCACAGTGTCGTTAGAAAGTGGGATGGTCAGCAGCTTCTTTGCAGTGGCCTCTCCGATCATCTCACGGCACATATCAACAGCTGCAGGCAGAACCAGCTCCTCCGCTATGGTGAATGCTTTCTTGCTCTGTGCCACACGTCTGGCTACAAGGTAGCTGGCTTTCAAAGCACATTTAGCGTTTCCAGACAGTGACACAACAGACCTTTTCTGCATCTGTAGCCCATTTTCTTTTCTTCTGAAAAAATCCACCGGGTTTCCCATGAGCGTCGGATATTTGTTTTCGAGATGCCGCTTTAGCTTAGAAGGCTTCAGAGCTTCGTTGGATAACGTTAAACTACACTCCACATCCTGGGCTCTCGGCTCTGCCTCGGTACCTCCATTCACAAAGCCGTATCTTATGAAGTCAGGATTGTACTTGCAAACAAATTTTGCCTTTTTTGGGTGTTCGGCTGCCCTACTTTCATCTTCATTTTTCCGTTTGACAAACTTATCCATAACTTTTAAGCTCACGGCTAGCTGAGAGTGTCTTCTTCTGTTTGTATTGGAGTGTGTTAAATAACTGACTGACGCATTACTGCCACCAAGTGGTGGGAGACTGTACTGTCACGGAGTGTGTCAACATAACATTATGCGGCCCTCGCGGCCCACAGTTGCAAAAGTGAATTTGTTTCGTGGCCCTTTAGGTGGCGCTCCCTATGGTTAATAATCACTGCCATAGAGGGTTAAGGCAATTATGAAGTTTAGTTAATTGATGACTTTCTTCTGGCTTCATAAATACAACTGTGTATCATCCACATAACAATGGAAATTTTCAGAGTGATTTCTAATGATGTTACCTAAAGGAAGCATATATAGAGTAAATAGGATTGGTCAGAGGACAGAACCTTGCGGAACTCCAAAACAAAACAAACTTTAGCACGTAAGGATGATTCATTATGAACGTGAACAAACTGAAAACGATCAGATAAATAAGATTTAAACCAGCTTAGTGCAGAACCTTTTAAGCCAATTAAGTGTTCCAGTCTCTGATGTAGAATTTGATGGTCAATTGTGTCAAACACCGCACTAAGATCTAATGAAACAAGTACAGAGACGAGTCCTTTGTCTGAAGCAATCAGAAGGTCATTTGTAATTTTAACTAGTGCTGTCTCAGTGCTATGATGTGCTCTAAATCCTGACTGTAATTCCTCAAATAAATTATTATCATGGAGAAAATCACACAGCTGGTCTGCGACTACTTTCTCAAGGATCTTTGACATAAAGGGAAGATTAGATATTGGTCTATAGTTGGCTAACACCTCTGGATCCAGGGTGGGCTTTTTTTAGTAGAGGTTTAATTACAGCTACCTTAAAAGACTGTGGTACATAGCCTGTTAATAAGGATATATTGACCATGTCTAATAAATGAGTGTTAACTTAAGGTAAGACCTCCTTAAGTAGCCTAGTTGGGATGGGATCTAAGAGACATGTTTATGATTTAGATGAAGTCAAGTCAAGTCATCTTTATTTATATAGCACATTTCATACGACAAGCGTAAACTCAATGTGCTTCAGGATACAAGAGTAACATAGATAATAGAGTAATAGAGTATTACATATAAAAACAAGCAGAACATGATAAAAACAAACAGGATAAGAAGGTATTGTTAACTAAACTTAACTAAAAGCTTGCGAAAAAAGATACGTTTTTAGTTGGCTTTTAAAAGAGAACACAGTTGTGGCAGACCGTAGTTCATGTGGAAGAGAATTCCAGAGAGTTGGACCATAATGACTAAAAGCACCATGAGCTGATTTAGAATTGATTTTAGGTATAGTGAGGAGACCTTTATTTGATGATCTAAGAGATCTCTCTGGTGTGTACTGTTACAACCCAGTGAATGTCTAGGGGTAAGGGAAGCAACATAAAACCAAACAAGTTAGCGAATAAGGCAATCAGCCGTTTATTCAGTCTCAAACAAATAACAATATAAGCTACGCTTTGTTAGAAAACCGGTACAGCAAAAGAAAAACCAGCTCGGAGGCTCTGTAACACAACCCACGGCTCGGGCTTCACGATAAGAGCCTCGGCGTTACATTATATTTAAACAAAACAACTTAGGGAAGGGCGGTGGGTGACGGCAAACCATAAAACAATTAAAATAAAACTCTTACCTGTCACCAAATAAATACCCCTGCTAACTTACTTAATTGTGGCGCAAGGCCACCCAGAACAACAAAACAAACCTGGCTGTCTGCTCTACAACTTACCTGCCAAATAAAACTACATGCGAACCGACACCCATAAACCTAGTGATCTAACATCCAGTATCTACGTGGGTGCACAACGATATGTGGCTACGCTAAGAAATAAAGTCCTAAAGCCCTGTGATTCCCCAGATACACACACACAAGGTACAGATCACGACAACAGCAAAATACAATGGAGCGAGGCGGACTGCTCAGGTTAAATCACAGCCACCATTGCTCTTGACTGCGTGCAGCTTTTAAAGGTTCAGCGACAGGCGAGCGATGCGGTGATTGGCCGAAACCAACGACGACAGCGAGAGGGCCTGCCGACCTGCAAGCGGGGGAACACTGAACAGCAGCAGAAGAGGGCGGGCTGGAGGCGTGGCTCACCGGGGATTCCCTCCAGAAGAGCAGACAATTAGACACACACATAATTGATTGACAGGTGCTGGCCGAAAAACTCACAATGACGGGCACAGCACATTAAACACAGAAAATAAATGTACAAAGGTCCGGAGACCGTAACAGTACTCAGAGAGCATGTCAACAACATAAGAAGGAGCCAGACCATTGAGACATTTAAAAACAATAAGCAGTATTTTAAAATCAACTCTTTGTTTTACTGGGAGCCAATGAAGGGAAGATAAAATAGGAGTTATGTGATCTGACCTTTTGGTTTTTGTTAAAACTCTAGCTGCTGCATTTTGAATAAGCTGGAGTTTATTTAGTGTCTGCTTTGTCAGATCAGCAAAAAGTGAATTACAGTAGTCCAGCCTACTGGAAATGAAGGCGTGAACCAGCTTTTCAGAGTCTGACTGAGACAAGAAGGATCTAACTTTTGATATGTTTCTGAGGTGATAAAAGGCAGTCTTAGAAATATTGGAGATGTGCTTCTGGAAGTTAAGATCAGTATCTAAAATTACACCCAAGTTCTTGACATGCTCACATGGTTTTATAGACAGAGGAGTTAACAAAGATTCAATTTCATTCCTCAAAGCCTTTGGTCCAGCTAACAGAATCTCTGTTTTGTCATGATTAAGTTGTAAAAAATTCTTCACCATCCAAAATCTAATATCTGTGATGCACTTGATGAGGTCGTTTACTGGGCTAAGATTATCTGTGGAGACGGATATGTATAACTGTGTGTCATCGGCATATGATTGATATGAAATATTATACTGTTGTATTATGGACCCAAGTGGAAGCATGTACAAGTTAAACAACAAAGGGCCTAGAATTGACCCCTGAGGGACTCCGTATGAAATGCCAATCTCATCAGATTTAAAATTACCGATGGACACAGAGAACGATCTTCCGGTGAGATATGAAGAAAACCAACTTAAAATGGTGCCTTTAAGGCCCAGACAGTGTTCAAGGCGCTGAAGAAGAATAACATGATCCACCGTGTCGAATGCTGCACTGAGGTCGAGGAGTACCAAAACTGAAACTTTATGATTGTCAGTGCCAATTTTCAGATCATTAATAACTCTGACCAGAGCAGTTTCAGTACTGTGGTTGACTCTGAAACCAGACTGGTAAACATCAAACAAATTATTATTAGACAGATACATATGTAATTGTTGATAAACAACCTTTTCAAGAATTTTCCCCAAAAATGGAAGATTTGATATTGGTCTGTAATTCTCAAACACAAGTGGATCAAGATTATTCTTTTTCAACAGTGGTGTTACAATAGCATGTTTGAGACATGAAGGGAAGATGCCAGAAACCAGAGAAGCATTAACCATCTCAAGGACATCTTCTATCAAACAGCTAAATACATTTTTGAATAACCTAGTAGGCATTGGGTCAAGATCACGTGTTGCAGAACTGGGCTGCTGCAGCACATCTAGTAAATCATTAGACTCAATCAGATCAAAGTCGAAAAAGAGTGCTGGCAGTATGGCACCGAGTGGAAGAGGAGAGGTCACACCCACCAGCCGAGTAAGCCACAATTACATTTCTAATATTGGAAATTTTAGATTTAAAGTATGTGGCAAAATCATTACATTTCTCTGAGGAGTGGAGCTCAGCAGGGATTGGTCTAAGCGGATTAACCAGTTTATCAATTGTACCAAACAGCACTTTAGAATTATTTGGAGTTTTTGGAAATTATTTGGGAAAAATAATGTTGTCTGGATTTTTTCATTTCTTTATTATATTCACAGAGCAGGTCCTTAAACATAGCATAATCAACCTGCAATTTGGTCTTGCGCCATCTGCGCTCAGTTCTGCGGCAGGTTCTTTTTAGTGCCCTCACTCTTTCCATATTCCTCCATGGTACTTTTGTTCTCCCGGAAATCAATTTACTCTTTACAGGTGCAATATCATCCATAATTTGCGTCACTGTATTGTTGAAATTATTGGCCAAATCGTCACACAGAGAAGACGAGTTAGGACCAGACTGTACCTTGCTGCACCTGACAGAGTTAGTATATCTAGTAATAAATCTGTCAGCTGTTTCAGCACAGATGACCCGTCTTTTGACTAATTTTAAACCATGTACATATTTGGTCATTAGAGCAGTATTAAAAAAAATACAAAAGTGATCTGAAATCCCAACATCTAGTACGCACTTTGGGGTAATATCAACGCTTTTAGAAATAACTAGGTCAAGAGTGTGACCTTGATTGTGTGTAGGACCAGCAATGTGCTGTATGAACTCAAAGGCTGATAACATGTCAGTGAACTGGTTAGCAAAGCCATCATCTGAGTTATCAACATGAATGTTAAAATCACCAGAAATAAGGATTGAATCATATTCAACAATAATTTTAGATAAAAGCTCACCAAATTCAGATAAAAATCCTTTTTTGAGTCTTGGAGGGCGGTACACTGTGAGCACTAGACAGGGATACACAGATCTGATTATTAGAGCAAGGTGTTCAAATGTAGAGTAAGACCCAAGTGAAATGCTCTTACATGATAAGGAATCTGAAAAAATAGCAGCAACACCACCACCCTTCTTGTTCAACCTGGTACAGTGTGAAAATGAAAAATTAGATGGTGAAGCTTCAATCAGCTCCTTACTACCAGTTTCATCAAGCCAGGTCTCAGTGAGTAAAACACAATCAAGTTGATGAGATTTTATAATATCATTTACAATGAAGGTTTTATTAGTAAGGGATCTGACATTAAGAAGGGCCATGTTTAAGTGTGTGATGTGTCAGTAGAATGGTCAGTTAAAGTAGGTCCGGGCCTAGGATGGCTAGAGTTATTCAGAGACTGTGTTTGGGAGTCAAAGCACACAGTGGCAGGACTCACACAGTTAATACTTGAAGTGTTCGAGGGAGACACAGAGGTCTGGGTTGAGTCTTGCCGTAGTGCATTTCAGGATGAAAATGCTATAAAGTTTATAAAATTTGCCATCAGCTGTTTTGTGCCCTTTCTATTGGGATGTACACCATCCGCTCTGTACAGGCTTGAGTTAGTCCAAAAGTAATCAAAGTTAGAGATAAAATCATATCCTGCAGCAGAGCAGAAGTTTTTTAACCAGTGATGTAGACTGTAGAGTCGACTGAAGCGTTCAGAGCTTTTGGAGAGAGTTGGAATGGGGCCAGACAACAGACAGCGTTTTCCCATACTCTCAATCGTACAGCACAGAGACTCAAGGTCTGCATGCAATTTGCTGGACTTTCTCATCATGACGTCATTCGTTCCCACGTGCATTAAAACAATGTTAACAGTGGGGTGTAGGTCAATGAGAGTCGGAATGAGTTCAAATAAGTCGACTACCTTGCCACCAGAGAGACAGTAGGTAACAGCACCAGGCAGAGTCAGATACCTAATGACAGAATCACCTACAATCAAAATCTCCGGGTTACTGCTTACCACACCGCTGTTGTAGACGGCTAGCTTTGGTGGAAGCTGACAGGCTGCGCTAGCCAGGTTAGCCGGGCCAGCATCAGTGTCAGGCGTGCTCGGCTGATCCAGCGGTGCCGCTACCAGGTCGGGGGGGCGAAGGCCGGGTGGAAGGCGAAGACACGGCGCGGTGGCCAGCGCTCTGGGTGCTGGGACAGAAACACCATCGCTGTCCTCCGAAGAGGAAATAAGCACTCAAGGGCGCTTGACAGATGGAGTGACGGCGCTGGTGCTTGTGAAGAAATCACTGCGGTCAATTCTTGAGGAGAAATTGGGGAGAAGCAATCTAAATATATATTAGGTCTTACAGCTGTGTTTGAGGTTAGATAGGTAGTAGTTCAGGAGGTCATGAATTTTGCCTCTAATAGTTAGAATTTTGTCATTAAAAAAGCTCATAAAATCATTACTGCTCAGGGCTAAAGGAATACAAGGCTCAATAGAGCTTTGACTCTCAGTCAGCCTGGCTACAGTACTGAAAAGAAACCTGGGGTTATTCTTGTTTTCTTTTATTAATGCTGAGTAATAGTTTGCTCTGGCATTGTGGAGGCCCCTCTTATATGTTTTGAGACTGTCTGCCCAGATTAAACGAGATTCTTCCAGCCAATTCCTTTCAAATTTTCGCGATTTTTTTTTAACTTACGGGTTTGAGAGTTATACCAAGGAGCGAACTTTCTTTGCTTTGTTAACTTCTTTTTAAGAGGAGCTACAGAGTCAAGTGTTGTTCGCAGCGAGCCTACGGCGCTATCGACAAGATGATCAATTCGAGAAAGGTTAAAGTTGGCACGGGAAACCTCTGTTAGTGAAGGACTTGTTATTGAATTTAACGACGGAGTAATTATTTCCTTAAATTTTGCAACAGCACTATCTGATAAACATCTAGTGTAGTAACTGTTGCTGAGTGGTGTGTAATCGAATAAAAAGAAATCAAAAGTAATCAAATAATGATCCAATAGCGAGGGATTCTGTGGAAAGACTGTTAGGTTATCAATTTCAATTCCATACGTCAGAACTAGATCGAGGGTATGGTTAAAACAGTGAGTGGGTTCATGTACACCGACTGAAGCCAATGGAGTCTAATAATGAGATAAACGCAGTAGCCAGGGAGTCAGTATCAACGTTGACATGAATGTTAAAATCACCTACAATCAGGGGCGGATCTAGAAAAATATTTATGGGGTGGCAACAGGGGGGCAGGAATTTTTGAGGGGTGGCAACATATGACAGACGTATTTAATCACAGTTATTAGAGTTTGGTGAGAAATAGCATGTTCACACTACATAAGGGCACGGGCTGCCATTTACAAATTCATACAGACAAACTTAATCTCATGCAATCAATGTCTTGCATTTGAGGTTTCATGTGAAACAGTTCAGTGTTGAAGGTGTTGAAGGAGGTTCAACAAATTCTGAGTCTAACCCTGAACTCTGAGTTGATTTACCCTGAGATGGGAAACTCTGAGTTAGCAGTTCCAGAACAGCTGATGATGATGAGTTAGTTTAGTCAACTCTGGGCATGTTCACTCACAAATAAAAGACAGCGCCACCATTTTAATCCAGTGGATGTAGAGATATTGGGTCCATGTCATTGGTTCGACCTCCCATTAGTTCGACCTCCCATTGGTTCGACCTCCCATTGGTTCGACCTGTCTGATCTGTTCGTACTAATGGGAGGTCCCATAAGTCTGACTGTCCGTTCTAACTGTTCACCTCCATTCGGCCACGGGAGTGAAAGGCATGCACCGTATCTACAGGCTGTTACATATTATTAGCAACCAGCAATCTGATCTATTGAGAGTTTATAGTACTGTAGTGACGCAAAGCCTAATTCCCGACAGCAAGATTGTTTTTTAAAATAATAAAAAGTCAGTTAAGCCTCAGAACTCAAAGCGGCAGCTTTCATATTTTGCAGAATATCTCTAAAACCAAGCAACGGAACTTAATGGGTTAAATTGTGCTCAGTAGCTTATGTGTTGGTTGTTCAAAGATGAGCTCGGGGCGAATATAACCTTTCCACAAAGTTTTTAATCCAGCCGTGAAGTGCGGCGTTTTTTCGATAACTTCATAAAGTAAAGGCACTGCGGTATCGCCGTGATACTGTGATTATGTACAGCTGCTGTACAGACAGTTGGTCTTTCTTTCTTACCCTAACCCCGGGTATTTTCTGAAAGCACAGAGCAAAGAAATGTCTTTATTTTCTCCCCCAGTCTGCTGTCAGCAGCAGCGGGGATTTCAGCACCACGGACAGCGCACGTACAAAGACTTGACAAGCGTCTCCTTTAAATGTGTTTGCTGCTGGTGAAATTATACATAATAAATGAAGACAGTGACATATTTTCAATAAAAAACAATGAGCTGAATGTTCATTTCAAGCTTTTGTAGTACAACGATTTTCAGAATTGTGCGAGTGCGGCCGGAGAGCGGGCAGCAGTGTTTTATGCAGGAAACTGATATGGACTTGAAAATCAATTGGGGGTCGTTCAGAACATAACAGAAATCCCCGCCACATTTAAATGATTTTGGAAATGTAGCTCGTGTGGACGCTACCGCGCTAAGTGATCAATAAAAGAGCTTAACTACTGAGAAGTTACTTGATTCAGAAAACAGCGACGCTACCACCAAGCTACTGAGAAATGTAGTTAAACTACCAACGTCCGCTACTGTAGTGACGCTACTGCCCAACAGTGTGTGTGTGTGTGTGTGTGTGTGTGTGTGTGTGTGTGTGTGTGTGCGAGCGAGCATGTATGAATGCACAAATATGTGCTGCATTTACCCTCTGCAACATATTTTATGCAATGTCTGTATGTAAATTTCTTTAATATTAAAAGTGTTACTACAGTCAAAACAAAACTGCAGTGATTGTTGATGCATTGCCCATGGTGCTTTAATGCGGGTCTGCTGATGGTTGTAGTGCGCGATCTGACACAGACAATCAGTGCAGTAGAAAACAGAAGAAGCCTGGAGAGGGTGTGCAGGCGAAGACGGGTCGAACTAACGGGACCTCCCATTGGTTCGACTTCCTATTGGTCCGACCTAGTCGGACTTATGGGAGGTCCCGTTAGTTCGACCTACGGCCCAGTCGAATCAATGGGAGGTCGAACCAATGGGAGGTCGAACCAATGGGCAGTTCCCGAGATATTAATGCATGTGTAGCAGACGGTGCACGGTTATCTTTAAAAGAACAACCTGAGTCAGAGCGAGGAAAGTGTAAATAAGTTAACCATAAAGTCAATAAAAAAAGTTTGATTCAGTGTTGTCCGTTTATTCATCATTTATCAGACTTACATTTCCTGGTGAAATCTGACTGTGTATCAGGCTGTAGATACATTACATTATATTAGTAATATATAATAATATATTTGTTCAGATTTAATCTGATGGGAAAAACACAGGAGGCAGCAACTGAAAAATAGGACGATTTAAAACATCTAGGCTAGGCTATAGATCAAAGACATAAAGACTTGACTGTAAACTCACAGTCTGACCCAGTAATAATATGTTTGGTGATTTGCACTTGAACTGAGTGGTACAGTGGTGTGGTGGTTAGCACTGTTGCCTCACAGCAAGAGGGTTGCTGGTTCGATCCCAGGTGTGGGAGCCCTTCTGTGCGGAGTTTGCATGTTGTCAGCGTGGGTACACCGGCTTCCTCCCAGAGACATGCAATTTTTGGGGACTAGGTTAATTGATAACTCTAAATTGTCCTTAGGTGTGAATGTGAGCGTGAATGGTTGTCTGTCTCTATGTGTCAGCCCTGCGATAGTCTGGCGACCTGTCCAGGGTGTACCCTGCCTATCCCAGCTCTCGCCTGATGTCAGCTGGGATAGGCTCCCCCCCCGCGACCCTCAAGAGGATGAAGCGGTTAGAAGATGAATGAATGATTTGCACTTGAAAAGACGTTGAGGTTAAAATACAGTAGATTTCAATGACATCAGTGATGGAGATCATTAGTACTACGTGTCTAAAGCTTCATACAGAGTTTTAAAATTTAAATAATTAGACCTACACATTATGTGCAATAAACATTTCAGAACTGCTCTAACAGACTGACAGACTGATCCTTGTGCAGTGTTATAAAAAAAATAATAAATATAAAAAGGACAGAGGTTTGATTCTGAGCTGAGGGTGAATTCTCGCTGTGTAATATTTGAATATAAAGACAAAAACCGATGTCCAAAGAAGTGATTGATGTGCATAAATTCAGTAACTGAAGACAGTCCTGAGTAACAAATTAATATCCAGCAGGATTTAGACTGTGACAGACAGTAAATCTCCGCTAATGAATGCGCTTCAGTACAAACTTTGACACGGACTGAATGAATGAGGAAATGAAACAGCGTGTAAGAGGGAGGAGACAGAGAAAAACCTAACCTGCTCACAGACTCAGTTGCCATGGTGACTAACTCAGAGTTTGATTTACCTCTTTTTCTGGAACTCCAAACCCAGAGTTTCCCTCATCTCAGGGTTAACATACTCAGAGGTCTCTCTGCAATAGGCTGCCCCTCTGGCTCCACTCAGTTTTCCAAACAAAGCAGTCTCTTGCCGCTCTGGCGTTATCTCGTGCTGCATTCAGGGCAGTCGGACATTGGAGATTCGCGCTCGTAAAAAGGCAAATTGGCCATAACTTTTCTTTGAATTCATTGCGGCCAACTGGGGTGGCAGCAGGGGTGGCAGGGCTTTCTTTTAGGGTGGCAGTTGCCACCCTATGCCACCCCGGTAGATCTGCCCATGCCTACAATTATAACTTTATCTGATTTAAGAATTAAACTGGATAAAAACTCTGAGAATTCAGAAACAAATTCAGAGTACGGGCCAGGAGCACGGTACACGATAATGAATAAAAGTGGCTGCAAGGTTTTCCAGGTCAGATGTAAAAGACTAAGAACAAGGCTTTCAAATGAATTATAGTCTAGTTTAGGTTTAGGGCTGATTAACAGACTACAGTTAAAAATGGCTGCAACTCCCCCTCCTCGGCCACTGCCTCGAGGAATGTGGGTATTATTATGACTGGGAGGAGTGGATTCATTTAGACTAACATATTCGTCTTGACACAGCCAGGTTTCGGTGAGACTGAGTAAATCAATATGATTATCTAAAAATAATTCATTTTCTAACATTGCTTTAGACGATAGAGACCTGATATTTAACATTCCGCATTTGATTCTCCTGCTTTGTCTTTCTGTCACAGAAGAGGTTTTAATTTTTATGAGGTTGTTATGCACAACTCCTCTTTGTTTAATTTTAGATAATTTAGGTGGTCGGGGGACAGACACCGTTTGTATAAAACTATGAAAACTATGGCTGGGTAATTGCACTAGAAGCTCAGAGAAGCGTATAGGACTCTGAGTCCTGATCTCAACTCTGGGTTGTCAGGGATTTCAATCTAATAAAATTTGCCAGGTTCCTAGAAATGAGAGCAGCTTCTCCAAAGTGGGATGAATGCCATCTCTCTTAATGAGACCAGGCTTTCCACAGAAAGTTTGCCAATTATTAACAAAACCCACATTGTTTGCTGGACACCACCTGGACAGCCAGCGATTAAATGATGACATGCGGCTAAACATGTCAGGTCAGATTTGGGAGGGGTCCAGAGAAAACTACGGAGACCAACATTGTTTTTGCATATTCACACACTGAGGCAATATTAACTTTAGTGACCTCCGACTGGCGTAACTGGGTGTCATTGCTGTGAATAACAATCTTACTAAATCTACGTTTAGCTTTAGCCAGCAGTTTTAAATTTGATTCAATGTCGCCCGCTCTGGCCCCTGGGATACATTTGACTATGGCCGCTGGTGTTGCTAACTTCACGTTCCTCAGAATAGAGCTGCCAATAACCAGAGTTTTATCCTCAGTGGGTGTGTCGCTGAGTGGGGAGAAGTGGTTGGAAACGTGAACAGGCTGGTGGTGAGCCGTGGGCTTCGGCTTGGAGCTGTGCTTCTGGCGAACATTTACCCAACATCCCGGCTGAACAGATGTTATTGGAGGACCGCTAGCGGAGGCTATGCTATGTGGCTCTGTACCGGCTACAGGGGACTAGCTAACTACTGCAGCTACTGAATGGTTTTCCATTGTGCGGAGCCGCACTTCTAATTCACTAAGCCTCGCCTCCAACGCAGCAAATAAGCTACACTTTTTACAATTACATTATTCGCTAAAGGAGGCAGAGGCATAGCTAAACATTTGGCACACCGACCAAGAAAGAGCAGAGGGAGAAGCCATCGCTAGCTATTAAGCTAATGTACCAAGGCTAGTAAGGTGCACTTACTATGTTTAAAATCTGTTCCACCTCCTCTCTGCACTCCTGCATTTTCTTTTCAATTTTTTGATATTATCATTTCTCAACGGGGGTGTAGGTTTTGTTTTTAGGGTTTTTGTTAAAAGTGGAGCCACTAAGTCACGTGTTGCCCTCAATTTACTGTTAAAATTGTCCACAATAAAATCACAGGTTGCAGGTAAAATTTCAGCAGGAGTGGTCTGTAAAATCACAATAAAATTTGCAGCCACTTCAGAAGTTAGGTAGCGTTTCCTCACTGTTCTCACCGGGGCCTCCTGATGGCTAATACTGGTGATGTTAAAATACACACAATAGTGGTCAGACACAGCCAGGTCAATAACAGAGGACAGACCAGTGGACAGGCCATTGGTTATGGTCAGGTCCTCTGCTGTGAGTTGGCTGTGTGACGTGTTGTTTAAAATCCATGCAGGTCAAAAGGTTTAAAAATTCCCTGGACATAGCATCAGAGATGTTATCTATTTGCAAATTAAAATCACCAGTTATTAAAATTCTATTGTAGGTGGTGTGTATGATTAATAATAGTTCAGAGAATTCACTGGAGGGGGGGGTGTCAACTAAAACAGTTAAAATTGTCTCGCATTTTGAATTGCTCCTTTAAAATAGCATTTTGCTCAGCCAGCAGCTTGATTTGAGCTTTCAATTCAATGAGCAAGGCTTGTAGCTGGTTAAAACGGTGACATTTGGAGTAGATAAAAGCACTGTCAGTAAAATCCTCTTCGGAGACCATGAACATGTTGCACAGGTCCTACTTCATAACTTTCGGGTTGTCGCTATCCTCATAGTTAAAAACGTTCAGTGTCGGGTAAAGTAGGAGAGTAATGGACGTTTTAAAACGACTGGATAAAACGACAAAAACCACAGCTAAACACTTGTGCATCACAGCTGGCAGGACACCACCCACCCCCGCTCACTTACCCGGTCAGAGTGGCTAGCTCCCTGGTGCAGCACACAGCCGGCCAGTCAAGACAACAGCTAATCACCTTGCACAGCCGGCGCCATGATAGATTTTAGTTCACCAGCAACTGGTGAATTACAGATGGGCTAGGTTGTAATGGGGAGGCAGCAGGACAGGGGGCAACTGATAACCATGCAGTGACGAGAGACGAGGAGCCCTCCGACTGCAGACACACAGCAGCTGTACTGGCACAATTCTCCAACTTCCACAAATGCGGATCACAGTCCTAACTCCTGGTTCACTTTGTACCCCTACTCAAGCCTCTGTTTGCCAAGGAGACTGCTAAATTTGTCCTGCAGCACATGTTCTGGCTCCATGGCCTCATCTGTTGTGGTCTCTGATCAAGGGCCCCAGTTCACATCAGTATTCTTGTGGGAGTTTTGCTCTCTCATCTGGGCCACTGTCACCCTGTCCTCTTGCTTCCATCCCCAATCCAGTGGTCAGTCTGAGAGGATGAACCAAGAGATGGAGACAGCGCTTCACTGCATGGCATCTAAACACCCCTCGACTTGGTCTAAGCAGCTGCTGTGGGTGCAATATGCCCACAACACCCTGACCAGCTCCACCAAAGGACTGTCACCCTTCCAGTGCACCTAAAGTTTCCAGCCACCATTGTTCCCAACCCTGAAGAAGGAAGTTTCCTGCCCGTCCCTCGAGGCCTTCATCCACCGTTGCCACCAGACCTGGACCCAGGCCGCAGTGGCTCTCTTACGAGCGGCTCACTTACGAGCGGCTCACTTATGAGCCGCTCTCTTATGAGCCACTGACCGTTACTCTGTGGCTGCTTACCGCAATTGTTCCAGGGTCCCCACTTACCTTGTAGGCCAATGGGTGTTGCTTTTGACCTGGGGGGGGGGCGGGGGGTCTCCAGTACCTCGTGGACTGGGAGGATTACAGCCTCCTGCTCATGCCCTATTGGCAACTGTGTTGGTCCATGGACTCACGGCCCCATTTCGTTTGGTTTGGACTTGTTGGACCCTTGAGCCTGAACCCCAGAGACTGTGAGTGGGCTTCCAGCCTGAAGAACAAACTGTTACCTGTGTCTCTTCGTCTGCTTGAGTTCCTATTTTGCCTGTGTTTAAATAAAGGTCATTACCAACTGTTCTCTGATGCCTCTGACTTTCGGAATGCTGCATTTGGGTCCTAAATACACTCATCACAGGTGTGTCAACTCTGACATCATGGACAAGCTAAATTTGGATTGACGTTTGAACGCTGAGTGTAGATGGCAACCCATCATAGCATCTTGCTGGCGAAGGGGCTAAAATTTGCACATTCATGTGGATGTAGTATTTTCATCACTGGGGATTGAAGCCAATAAATACCTATGAGCACTGCTGTCACTGTCCTTGGAGTTAATGCCTGTCCCATTTAATACAAAAGTCAAATGTTAGTGGGTGTTGGTGGGTTTATTGTGAGGAGGGAAAGGGACCTCGTTACTAAAGCAACTAAACATGTTAAGTCAGGTGTTCGATTCTCACCTTCCCTGCTTTTATCATTGAGTGCTGCCACTCTCTCTCTAGCAAAAGCAGCTGCTTCATATTACTTACTCTACTGGAAATATAAGTAAGCAATCTCATCTTCATTAACAGACTGCACTGATCATCAAAAAACAATGATGCATGAAAACATAGAGTAGATTTTTCTGCTAAGAGAGATTTGTGTTTCAGTGAAGGTAACATCTTGATAAAAGTATTTCACAGATCGAAATGCTGGTTAGGTTTCCATTGCAAATGTAGTACAAATTTTAACTGAATTTTCAGAAAATTAGCAAACAAAAAAGGGGAATTCATACACTTTTCATTCCACTACTCCTATGTAAATATAAAGTCAGATGTAAAAAAGATGAGGGCACAATGAGATGACAAAATTGGGAGCATTGGTCAAACTTTAGTCTGACTTAGTGGATTAGAATGAAGCAATAAGCCTGCCATTGGGCCACATATTTCATTCTCCCTTTTTTCCACTGTTTTTTTTGTTACAGTTTCCAAATCCCCCTTGTTACGGGCAAAAGAACAACCTGGTGCGTGACAACTTTATGCTGAAAATGGCAAGTTTTGATTGAGAAAATTTGTAAAGCTCTACAACAAAATAAACAACCTGCAACTGCACCTTGGAAAAGCCTAGACTCTCTCTTCACACACCCAGCAAGAGTTGATTTGAGCCTCTTAACTCTGGCAGCAGCATGCACCTGTAACATTTACTTCAAGAATGGACAGATTCATTGCACTTCACACGAGTATCTGTCATATTGTCATAATAATGTTCTGCAAAAGCCACAAACAGACAGCAAATCTTTGTTCAGTGGATCTGTCAAAACAGGTCCAGTGAGTTTAGGGCTGTCCCAAATGATTATTTTTCTAGCGATTAATCTAGTGATTATTTTTTTCGATTAATTGACTAATCTAACAATTCATTTTTCAATTAGTGTAACTATTTTTTTTTTATTATTATTGATTATTTTTCCATTTTTTGATTAATGAGGCAATTTAAACAATATGAATACCAAAATATTTCGTATTTACATTTACAGTACATTTATTGAAACATTTATTGAAACACAACAGCACCCCCTGCCCCCTTGAAGGTCAAGTTAATTTTCTTAATTTTATTTTCTATATAGCACTAGATCACAACAGAAGTCATTTAAGGTTACCTTTTCTATAGAACAGGTCTATACCTTGTCCCTTTATTAAACAAACTACAGTAAATAGCCTTATGTTATTTATCTTATGTCATTTCTGTCTCTACATGGTCACACGTTTACAATTCTCCTCTGCTCTCTGTAACACGCACGGTGTTCGGCCTCTCTCTCTCTCTCTCTCTCTCTCTCTCTCTCTCTCTCTCTCTCTCTGTCTGTCGCTTATACACACATGTAAAATATGTTTATCTTGAAGTTTACATTCATATATTTTTTAAAATGCTCATTAAATTTTGTGTGTTTTTATAAACCTCAATTTGTGAGAATGTTCTATCTATAACAGCACTTGGAAAATATGTTGTATATGATCCTGTCTATTTTAAAATAAATTCAATATTTGTTAGAAAAACAGCATCTTCATTTTACAGTAGGTAATTATTTTGCCATTATTGATTCACAGTATTAAAATTATTGCAGTAATGCTTATTATGGTAGTCTAATATTTGCAGTAATAAAAATTACAGCACTCTACTACTGTGATGACAATTACAGTACAGTTATTATTAGAGTAAGAACAGTTGCAGTATTTTATAATATTACAGAATATATAACTTACAGTAAACATACTGTAGAATGTACTACAGCAACTTACTTGCCAATTCACTCTTTGCTAAGGCCCGCCCCACTTAGTTACTGTTGCTAAGTCCGACAAACTTTCGGTTTCGGAGCTAGACTGGCATGGCGCTCCCACTGTCGCTAACTGCACTCCCTTGAGAAATAGTCACAAATTTTTGGAAAAACAAAAAAGCGATTTCAGACAGAAGCAGACAGAAGGGTCTACAGTATGCATTTGATGGATATATTCAGGATGTCAGACTGACACAGCAACGAAATCAAGGTAACAAAATAAAGACTGAAGCTAAAGCCTACAGATCACAGAGTAAAAGTAAACCACCACATCATTGTTGATCGCCACATAAGACAATGAAAGGAAAACTTTGCTGATATTGAACCAGCTGTGTGGCATCACAGTGTGTGCAGATGAACAGTGTTTAGCTTCACCCCTGTGCCGCTCCCAGCACCCAGACTGGCAGCTGGACTGTCTGGGGGCTGTGGAAGAAGTCAAACATCGCTCATCTGCGCACAATGCGATGACACACAGCTGGTTCAATATCAGCAAAGTTTCCCTGCTTCCCTTCACTGGTTCCTGTACATCAGGGTCGGCCTTTTTTTCACTGTTATAATCATTAAAAAGCAAAAGCAGCATGTGCATACATTCAGTAGTCTACACTGTATCTTCAGTAGCTAGCTAGCTAACCCTACACTTTTCAGGGTTTGATTTTGGTTTTGGAACAGGGAAGAAACATACATCTTTTTCAAACCTCTCCAGGTAGCGAGTATCATTAATTCACGACATGCCCCATGGAAAAACATTTAGCACATCAAATCCATGAAACCAGCCTGAAAATGAAGGAAATCTGAAACGACTGCATTAGAATCAATGGAGCACAGCTGTGTTGTTGTCAGACCCTGCTACGTTATGACTGGCCAGTCTGTGTCTGAGGGCGGTACTTAACAAGGGTCAATTGCTGCCAGCAAGTTACTGTACATTTCACAATGTTCTTTTTTGTAGCTTTGTAGTTTTTGTGATTCTATATATGCTTCAAAAATCATGGGGATGATCAAAAACTTGTGTGTGCCACAGACCTTATTTTCTGCAGTATTCCAAAATCCAATGGAAAAAATGTATGGGCTTTTTTTGAAAGAACCAGGGCGATGTTAACTTCTAGGTCAGCCAACGAAGAAACGCCATCCCTGCAGCACTTTCACTGTGTTGCTGGGATACTGTACTGCCGGTTGATTGAGTGCATTTTCCTGACAATTATAACCAAGCCCTGCCGAACACGTAGCATGGCACTGTGCACACAGTCAATGTAGCGGAGCGTTCAGGCATTGTCACATAAAAAAACTAATTCCGACACTTGAATAGGCCATAGCACAATATCACAGCACTGTTGCTGCACGTCGCCATTTTTTTTTTTTTTTTTTGATCCAATGCAATTACATAGTCGATGACTTTGCCCCAGCCCTAAGTGGGTTCTTCTCGGGCTAAGCTGTAGTCATGCTTCACCTCCAGGACACATTTTATCAATTCAAGTTTGTCTGTTTTATCACTAAAAGTTACATCACAGAGTGATAAGTGATTATATTATATATTATAATTACAGAGCGCACACCTGAGAATGGAAATAAATAATTTTGCACAACTAATTTTATAGCCATGTGCTCTTAGGAGTTTGGGTGACAGCCCTGTGTGCATACTTAAGTGTGTTAACGTGTGACGTTTTTGTATTTTTTTTCTACTTTTTGCTGAAGCTGTTTCCATTGCACTTGGTTGTATTAACCTTTTATCAATACATCAGCTTTCACACCTCTACCAAGCATAAACACTTTTTATATATATATATCTACATATATATATATATATATATATATATATATTTTTTTTTTTTTTTTTTTTTCTATAATCAGGTTTTTTTTATACCCATATTGAAAAAGCATATAATGCTCCCCCCTTGTCCCATAATTATGGAATAAACATCTCAGATCCATGATATTTCTCTTGTAATTATAATAAACAGATCTTAAAATTATGTAAGTAATTACATGAAGTCTGCCAAGAAGTCAGATTATTTTTTTGTCTTTGGTACAGTGTTGTTTTTGGCAGCCATTTTAGATTTAGTCTTAGTCTTAGTCTTTTGGACTAAAATGCTTATTAGTTTTAGTCAAATTTTAGTCATTTCTATACGTGATAGTTTTAGTCCAGTTCTAGTCTAGTTTTAGTCAGTTTTAGTAAAAAAAAAAAAAAAGAAAAAAGAAGTATAGTCTTTTAACAAATTAATTTAGGTCAATAAGTATTGGAGATTGCTGTTGGACAGACACCTTTTATCTCCATATTTCAACTTTTCAACTTTTTTCCCAACATAACTGTTTTTTTCATGAATTGATGCCCTGTTTCATCATACAAGAGTGTCACACATAAGTTGTGAAAATAGCAGATCTATAAGTTCAACACATTGTGAGCTTGTAGATCGGCTATTTTCACCAATAATTACAATCATAAAGGAATGGTTTTAGACATACAAGGTTTCCACCCCATGGCAAATACTGTCTGATCTAAGGATTATGCATTACACACAGATAAAGTGGTAACAGTGGAATCAATGTTCAGTGCATTCCGTTTTTTTTCCTGCTGGATTATATTTAAAATACGTCCATATATCCTCTCATTGTTTCCGACCATCAAGCCCCTTTGTTAACGCTGCCGCCATGGTCCAACGTCTGTGACGAGTGACCGCAGGTGGTGGGAGTGACCAAACAAGGATAGGATGCAGCAGCATTGCAAATACTTTTTAGGTTTTAATTGACAGATTACACATAGCCTCACATCACCAGGCTCTTCACATTACAGTAAGTTAAGAGCCTGGTGTTTATTCACTCTGAATTTTGTCTGGATTCTGGTTCCGGTCTAGAGAGCGGATTTGGTATTCATCAAATTCACCAGACTAAAAGTGTTCAGCATAGTAAAACTGTAAATTCTGGCGCACCATCGATTTAGGGTGATGAGGGGTGTAAGAAAATCGATTAACTTATTAGCTTGGTGCTTTTATTTTTACGGAAAGGTGCAGCCATCGAATTCCAGATCCTCTCTCTCTCTCTCCTGGTTCCGTTTCCTTACCAAAACGGCCATTAACGGCCCCAGACTAAATTACACGCACAATAAGCAGAAATATCATGTATTTTGAACGTCTGACAGACCACCCATTAACATTTACGTCCATTTTCATCTCGTCAACGAAAACTCACACACATCTCGTCATGTTTTAGTCATCAAAGAGCCATGTTTATCTCGTCACCGTCTCGTTATTGTCATGAAAAAAAGGGGTGTCAATGAAATAATTTCGTCATCGTCATCGTTGACGAAAACAACACTGCTTTGGTAAATGCTTTGCGTTTCTGTGGGGTACGCTGAACCATCTCTTGAAATTGTTTAACCCTTAAGCACTGGTCTGAAGGAACTGCTTCATGTTCAGGACCTCTGCAACAGCTCTACAGTCTGCAGTCTTTTTTGAAAACATTCTAATTATGGACCATCAAATATTAAGTATACATTTGGTCTGCATTTTTATGCATTTGTTATTGGAAATAACTACGTTAAACTAGAGCATCAGTTATGAGGCAGGGAGATATTGTGTGTAGTATGTAATGTGTGGGAGAAGAGCTTGCAGCATACAACAGAATAAGTTGGATGCTTGTCATTCACTCTTACTGACACATATTATTAACACTTATTAAGTTTACAGTTAACTTACAGTGATTCAGCCCTGGAAACTCTAATTAGAGAAACTTCCTCAGGGGAAGCTAACAAAGTCACAGTTGCAGCAGCAAACAGCGGAATGATCTTTTTATTTCAAATTAAAACAATTGAAAGGTTTTTAGCATGAAACAAGTCAGACTGAGAGGATCAGAGCGTTGTCATTTGCAAACAGCAAATCATTTTTTAAGTTTTTATCAGGAGTGGAATTATCTGAAGTGGTCTCTCCAAAACAAATGGACCAGGTGACCAGGTGATACCAAGGCATAAGCGAACTAAGCACCTACTTAGGGCCCCGTGACCACTACGGTCACTACGGAGCTGCTACAACCTCAGCTCTACCTGGTAAGTTAACAACAAAACAGCCTTTGTAATTGCTCAGTGTACCGCAGAACATTCTGAGATTAATCATTTTGTCCAAAAATATTGATTTAATTTCCATATATTTTACTGCTTATTTATTTAGAAAATAAGCAGCATCATTTTCAAGTGTATTATGACATCTAACATGATTAGCTTTTGTTATTGTTGTTGCTTTTAGCTTTTGTTTTTAATGATCTATTGTTCCTTTAATGTTTTATTTTAACGTATTTCTCTTGTAAAGCACATTGAATTGCCTTGTGTTTGAATGGTGCTATATAAATAAAATTGCCTAGCCGTGCCTTGCCTTTTTCATCTTAGATCCATCTCCATCCTCTGACCCATCCCCTGTGCCCACTGCCCCCTCTGTGTCTGCTACAACCTCAGCTCTACCTGGTAAGTTATCAACAAAACAGCCTTTTATTTTATTTACAAACCATTTTTGTTACCTTGTTTCAGGTGCCACTGTTCATTTACATATTTAAGTATTTGTTTGATATTTTTTCAAATTTTATTTAATACTGTCTGTTTTTGTACATTTGTTGTTGCAGTTTATTTAAAACGAAAAAAATAATAATAAAGCAGATTATGTTTACAGTAAAGACTGGTTTCATTTTGTTACTTTTAGTTGGCCTAGATGACATTTGGTATCCCACTTGATTCTCTGTGTGACCAGTAGGGGGCAAAATATTAATTGAAAGATTTTTCTGCAAGTTTGCAAACCTTTTGTCTGCTTCCATTGCCTTAATCACTGTGGATTACAATCTAACTACAACAAAAAGTTCTGACCTCTAGTTTTACACGTGATGACCGAGTAGAACATGAAGTAACTTATAGTAGGTGTGTGAATGATCAATAATCAGTATTATTGGCAGTAATAGATCAAATTTTGCTTAGGGCCCCATGGAGGCTTGGGCTGGCCCTGCTCCTACGCCACATGTCTTAGATGCACCACTAGCCCAGAACCTGCTAATGTGTGCTCACCATTTTCATCTCATAACTTTAAGATCAAGATGTTCAGGAGGTTTTAACTGGGAGCTGAATTATCTGCAGAACACCACAGACAGAAGGTTCAGGTTAAAAAAAAATGTTTTTTTTTTCAACTCTCATTGTGGAGGAGCTGCTAACTACAGTGGCTGACATGAACATGCAAATAGCCCTATCTGGAGCCAGTGCTTGGTTTGCCCATTCTGGGCTACTGTAGAAACATCGCAGTGCAACATGGCAATCTCTGTGGAAGAGGACCTGTTTCCTATATAGAATTTATTGGCTCATTCTAGACTAAGGAAAACACAATTCTTATTTCAGGTGATTATACACTACAGAAAATATACTTTTTATATTACATGACATTTCAGCCAATATATCCTGCTAAATCCTACACACTGGACCTTTAAAGGAATACTCCAGTGATCCAATTTTTTGATGAGCAAATACTCTGAAACATCTGTAGCTTTTATGCAACATTTTTGCTTGAGATGAATAAACATATTGAGAATCTTTTCCTTTCCTGAATAAATGTTGCTTAAAAAAAAAGTCTTCCTCTCTCCTGATTTCCACTTACCCAGACCCCTTCAATAACATTCTCTGCCAGCCCACCAGATGCCCTTTGACCTAGTCACTGGTCCCAGTCACCTGACTCCCATTCACCTGCTCATCTATGTCTACATTTCTTCATCAGCACTGCAGTACAAATATCAGCCAAATCGCGTGCTGCAATTTTCATCACCACCTGTCTTCCAGAGGCTAGAGATGGCTGAGTTTTAAAGCTTGCCTGATGATACTGCTATCAAATGGAACTAGAAGACATAAGGACTTCAGTGGTAACTATGTTATGCTAACTTCTCAGGAAGGGGGCTAAATAACACTCCAAAGTTAGGCTAGATTTTGGCGAGGGAAAAACAGCACGACCAATTGCACAGACATCCAGTCAATATATCTAAATAAAAGATGGGTTCTTTGGGTACCCACAAGTCACCCCTTTACAGAGATGTCTACTTTATGATAATCCCAAGCAATCTTGGGCACAAACTATGCACTTTTTGCATGCAGTGTTTATTACAGATTTATGACACAGTGCCGAGTTGCATCCTGAATTGATCATCTTGTCGATAGTGCCGTAGGCTCGCTGTGAACAACACTGGATTCCGTAGCAGCTCTTAAAAAGAAGTTAACAAAGCAAAGAAAGTTCGCTCCTTCTCAAACCCGTAAGTTAAAAATAAATTTGAAAGGAACTGGCGATCAACCAAACTGGAAGAATCTCGTTTAGTCAGGGCAGACATAACAAAATGTATAAGAGGGGCCTCTGCAATGCCAAAGCAAACTCTTACTCAGCATTAATAGAAATAGAAAAGTCTTTTCGGCACTGTAGCCAGGCTGACTGAGAGTCACAGCTCTATTGAGCCTTGTATTCCTTTAGCCCTTAGCAGTAATGATTTTATGTGCTTTTTTAATGACAAAATTCTAACTATTAGAGGCAAAATTCATGACCTCCTGTCTTCAGATAGTACCTATCTGCCCTCAAACACAGCTGTAAGACCTAATATATATTTAGATTGCTTTTCCCCGATTTCTCCTCAACAATTGACCGCAGTGATTTCTTCATCTAAATCATCAACGTGTCTCTTAGACCCCATCCCCACTAGGCTACTTAAGGAAGTCTTACCTTTAGTTGCCTGTTAATAAAGATATATTGATCATGTCTATGTACCACAGTCTTTTAAGGTAGCTGATTAAACCTCTCCTAAAAAATCCCACCCTGGATCCAGAGGTGTTAGCCAACTATAGACCAATATCTAATCTTCCCTTTCTTTCAAAGATCCTTGAGAAAGTAGTCGCAGACCAGCTGTGTGATTTTCTCAATGATAATAATTTATTTGAGGAATTTCAGTCAGGATTTAGAGTGCATCATAGCACTGAGACAGCACTAGTTAAAATTACAAATGATCTTCTGATTGCTTCAGACAAAGGACTCGTCTCTGTGCTTGTTTTATTTGATCTTAGTGCGGCATTTGACACAATTGACCATCAAATTATGCTACAGAGATTAGAACATTTAATTGGCCTAAAAGGTTCTGCACTAAGCTGGTTTAAATCTTATTTATCTGATCGTTTTCAGTTTGTTCACGTTCATGATGAATCATCCTTACGTACTAAAGTTTGTTTTGGAGTTCCACAAGGTTCTGTGCTCGGACCAATCCCATTTACTCTATATATGCTTCCTTTAGGTAACATCACTAGAAATCACTCTGTAAATTTCCATTGTTATGCGGGTGATACACAGTTGCAGTTATCGATGAAGCCAGAAGAAACTAATCCATTAAAGAAAAAAGCGAGAGTCTCTGAAAAGTGAGCTGTTCCCATCCCTGATGTTCATGATGAATCATCTTTGCATACTAAAGTTTGTTTTGGAGTTCCACAAGGTTCTGTGCACAGACCAATTCTATTGACTTTATATATGCTTCCCTTAGGTAACATCATTGGAAATCACTCTGTAAACTTCCCTGTGCTATGCAGATGATACACAATTATATCTATCAATAAAGCCAGAGGAAACGGATCAATTAACTAAACTTCAAACATGCCTTAAAGACATAAAAACCTGGATGAGTACCAATTTCCTGATGTTTAATTCAGACAAAACTGAAGTTATTGTTCTTGGCCCCAAACAACTCAGAGACTCTTTATCTGATGATATAGTTTCTCTAGATGGCATTGCTCTGGCCTCTAGCACTACCGTAAGAAACCTCGGAGTAATATTTGACCAAGATTTGTCTTTCAATTCTCATTTAAAACAAACCTCACGGACTGCATTTTTTCATCTGCGGAATACTGCGAAGATTAGGCCTATCCTGACCCGAAAAGATGCAGAAAAATTGGTCCATACTTTTGTTACCTCTAGGCTGGATTACTGTAACTCTCTATTATCAAATAGCTGTAATAAGTCTTTAAAAACTCTAAAAGCTAATTCCCTGCCTCCTCAGTTGCTCTTCCTGAGGTTTCTACTGTTTTTTTTTCCCCTGTTAAAGTTTCTTTTGGGGGAGTTTTTCCTTATCTATTTTATATTTTTTATATAAAATATATTTTATATCTATTTTATCTAATTTATTATGCTGATCTGTTCTGTACGACATCTATTGCACGTCTGTCCATCCTGGAAGAGGGATCCCTCCTCACTTAATCTTCATGAGGTTTTATACCTTTTTTTCCCTGTTAAAGGTTTTTTTGGGGGGAGTTTTTCCTTATCCGCTGTGAGGGTCCTAAGGACAGAGGGATGTCGTATGCTGTAAAGCCCTGTGAGGCAAATTGTGATTTCTGATATTGGGCTTTATAAATATAATTGAATTGAATTATCCGTTGCGAGGGTCCTAAGGACAGAGGGATGTCATATGCTGTAAAGCCCTGTAAGGCAAATTGTAATTTGTGATATTTGTAAATAAAATTGACTGAACTGATTGATCTTAAGGTTTCCAGCTTTTAGGTGATATATACCACTTCTATGCGGCATATACTGTTGACCTGCTGTCTCTCCCAAAAGATCCCCTGTTCCCTCCAAAAAGAGACAAAAATGGTCTACAGTATGTGGTCTCAGAGGGTTAACTGCTCTTCAACCACACTGTTGTAGCAGTGCAGAACTGATTTGAAATAATAAATCTAAAAGTCAGGATCATAAGTTAAATGTATTTGTATTCATTTGATTTCATCTGATTCTCAATCAAATCACTCTGGTAAGACTTGTTAAATCATGTAGTGTAATGTTATGTAATGTTGAATGATGTAATTTTTTAACTTGCAATAAAAAGTGTGATTAATCGCAATTAACTATTGAAATTCATTGATCAATTGTGAAAAAAATAATGGTTTGACAGCCCTATTGTTAATATATGTAGACTATATGTCAGAACATATCATGGATGTAGAAATAAGATATTCTAAATATTCTCCGCTGGAGTTCGATTGTCCACTTCACTGCACTGGTTTGTACATTAAATTGATAAATGAAAGCCATCATCACGTCTTCCATCTCATCATCTCTCAAAATTTGTTCTTCTTAAAGTTTGGTCTTGCTCTTTCCATGAATGGGTCTCCATGCTGTGTAGTAATGTGAGCCCACTCCACCCAAAATGCTGTCAAAACATTAATTTATTGCCAACACAACCTCCATAATTCTCAACTGGGAAAGAGAAAGAAGAGAGACTCAGAGAAAACAAAACCTTAAATACCACCCCAAATCACGTATTGCTGATTCACATGGGACTGATGTTGTCACATGACCTGTGTGTTTTTCAAAATATGGTCATGGCAGATTCACACGGGACTAAGATCACAGAAGACCTCTACAATTATTACAGATTCCTTGAGGTCCTCATACTAGACCCACATGAATAAGGTTAAAGACTGCACCAGTAATAGGGCTGCTTCGATCATGGCAAAAATCATAATCATGATTATTTTGGTCAGTGTTGAAACTATGAGTATTTAACACGATAACTCACTGACTGGAAACGTTGTGCTTTAATTGAACTTTAAAATAAATAGCTTCTCTTTTCAAAAGTAAATTTTCTTGAATTTCAGCTATAAATAAACTAAAGAACAGGCCTGAGGTTAACTAAACATGCCACAGGCTGGATGAGAGTGACTTTGGGCTTTTAGGGGAGTGCCAAAGTGTACCACAGTAACAAAAAGGGGTGCACTTGATTTGTAACACAACACAAGATGAAAGCATCATTGTCAAACAGAATGTGGCACAGTAATTGTTTTTTATCTGGATATCTTGTTTTCAAATTTATTGGAAGCCAAAATTGTAATTAAAAATAAAATTTAATTACTCAGATAGCTCAAATAGTGACACAAGTTGTGTATTTAGTTGTGCTTTGAAAAAAAAAAAGAAAAAAATACGAACAGCAAAGAACACCGCGGGAGTAACACATTTTTATAAATGTTTTGATTTTCCTGTTTACCATTGCAATCCCTTTAATCATCCTTAAAGCAGCAGACTCCAAACTTTTCAGAACCACCCTCTACACCTTCTAGCAGTGTTTTTCAGTGGATCATTTATTTACTTGTTAATATAGTGCGTATGTGCTGAAAGAGGGTGTGTATAATATTGTGCCATCTAGATATAGACCAAAATAACTGTCTTATAGCTGCTGCTTTCTTTGTTTGCTCTTCACATCAGGAGCTACCTTCAGACTCCAACAAAGCAGGATAGCAGCAGCTGGATGCACACACAAACACACACACACAGATGCTGTAAATAACACAAACGTATGCTCCTTTAAAAATAGGTAATCTGCACACACACTGAGTCAGATGATGAATGTGTTGCCTGCAGCAGCCGTGTGTTACACTGATGTAGATTAAGACGCTGTATCTGCAGACAAAAGGATTCAACCTCCTCAGTGCGTGGGAAAGCCATCTAAGATAAGGGAGATCTCATCAGCCAGCGTTATTCACCATCTTCTGCTGCCGTGGGGCTCTCCACTATTTCCACCAGAGATAATTACAGATAAATAAACCACACGACATCCATGTGTGCGCTGCAACCCACCATGCCAGGATGTTCCAAACAAGACAAAGCAAGTGTGGCACAGCTGCAACATATAAAAGATACAGGTTTTCTCCTCTCAAACACAGCACATAATATCACTCCAGCTATCACATATCATATTGACATATTACAGTATATACATTCCTCCCTCTGCCCCCAGTGGAGGTATCACTGGTTCTAGAGATCAGTGCAGATAAATAATGCATGCTGCTCAGACGCGGCACGACTGCTACACACACACACACACACACACACACACACACACACACACACACTCGGCATAGCGCTTTTCCACTAGCTCTCACACAACACACTTACAGAAAGCATCCATTAATATTACAGCAAACACTTACACCCCCCCTTTGTGTTAAGAGTTCATGTGGAAAATTATGCTCTTGTACTGGGATAAACACGGCACATTCTGGACTCTTTGTCTTTTATTGACATTTGTCCCTCAGGCCGCAACAAAACCCCCTGCTGATGCTTTGGTGTTTACGCAGCATGCCTGCACACTCACAACTTGAGGCTAAACACCAAGTTCATCGCTCTTGCACTGCATTCACCTTCACACCTGAATGTCAGCATCATATTACAGCGTGCAGAAAGGCTAAAAACACCTTATATAGAGACGAAGAGTCTTCTCACCTGTTTGTATGTTTGGTATCTTCTGTCCTTGTATGTGAAGCACAGAGCGGAAACTTCTGTCTCTACAGCGCAGTTGAATAAACCTCCCTTCCGTCTTTATTCTCTTTCTCTCTCCTCTCTCTCCTCCCACCTCCCCTCTCTCTCAGTCTGCTTTCTCCCACCCTCCTCACGCGCCCTCCTTGCTCTTTTTTCCCGTCACTCGCTGTTTTTTTTCCTCCATCTGCCTCTTTCTCCCTGCTGGTTGTCTTCCCTCAACCTGCTGCTGTCTTTGAAGCAGCATAAGACAACCCTCCACCCCCACCCCATCCCACCTTCACCACCTATATAGGCTATATAAATATATATATGTACTAAAGGGGGTTGTGATCTGATGAGGTTTTAGAGGTGCAATGCGTACCACTGCAGTGGAGCTTCTGGTGAAATGCTCTGTTAGTGTATGTGTGAGTGCGCGTGCATAAACACAAGTGTTCGCTAGTGAGGGTGCACGTGTTTGTGTGTGTACACAAATAAATAGAAGGGGAGGAACAGCCGAGCCATAATCATTGGGCTTCACTATGTGGCGACAGCACTGCCAACTTCCTCCCTCCTGCTCATTGTTAGGAGTCATTATCTCACCCTGTGTGTGTGTGTGTGTGTGTGTGTGTGTGTGTGGGGGGGGGGGGGGATACATGTAATGCTCTCTCAAATTGAAATTCATCCTACCCCGTCTCCTTTTATAATCTCATTCAAATTCCACAGTCTGTTGCTCGCTCATATTTAAATGAGCACTTGACTAAATCCCTATTGTGCTTTTGCTTTTCTTGGCCGGCATTTGGCAGGCTGCCGCGCTCTGTTGCATCTGAGCATCCTAGACGCTTCTCAGTTAACTGCCGCGGTCTTTGTGTTTTGGCCAACACACAGAAATAGAATTAAAAGAGTGGGAAGCGCAATGAGGCTAAACAGGTCTAATGGGCAGGCTGGCAACATGCTTCGGCTGTGACCGGGGAAGGTAGTAAAATGTGAAGCCAACAAAAGCTCAGGACATGTCCGCACTGACAGAGGGTTCTATTTACCCTCCTCAGATATTCACATAGAACCACAAACACATTGGAAAGTTAGCAGGGATTGGAAATAACCCAATGAAAAATCTGTAATGTTGAAATGTGTGAGTGGTGTCAGCTCACCAAGATAAACTGTTGTGTTGATGACAGGCTTATGACTAAAATGCCTATTTACTTCTTATCTTACATGTTTATGTGAAAGCTGGTTTTCTGAGATTTTGAACTGTTTTTCAGGTTGTTTTTTCATGTTTGAAACATTCGAGTTGCTTGTAATATTTAGAGACCAGACTATACTCCAAATAAAAATGATAGCCTCCATTTTTCCAGAAAATGTCCACAAGTGATAAATGTTTATTTTAAGTAACTAACAGTTGTAGGAATTCAGACACCTATATTATAGAACCACAACCTCATTGTTTTCTTTAGTTTTTAGTTTTAGTTCACTTGATTTCTTGTAACCCTTAACTTTGCAATGGAAATGGTCTGCCAGTGCCTACATTGGTATTTTTGCTTATTGTGATGTCATTTCTTGGAGTACCTTCATATGCTTCATATCACCAACATCCGTACAACCGAAGCTAAAAGGTTATGCAAGTCAGTTAACTCTAATAATTGATATAAGTATTGAAATTGTGTTAATCAAAAAATGACTTTTTGTTAAATCAGGTTTTACAAAATAAATACATAAAAAAAGATCCAAAATATTTTAAAATGTAGAAAAATAAACAAAATATTTCTCAACACTTCATAAGTTATTTGAATTAAAGGGCCAGTGTGTAATATTTGGCATGGTTTATTATCAAATCTGAATCTGAATATTCTACCCATTAATAAGTTTATAGAAGTGTATAATCGCTATAAAATAAAATTTGTTTGGTTTTCATAGTCTTATAATTATGCTTATATATATACAGTCATGGAAAAAATTATTAGACCACCCTTGTTTTCTTCAATTTCTTGTTAATTTTAATGCCTGGCTCAACTAAAGGTACATTTGTTTGGACAATTATAATGATAACAACAAAAATAGCTCATGAGAGTTTAATTTAAGAACTAAGAACTATTCATTTTCCATGGTTTTCTTGATAATAACCAAAATTACTTAAATTCTTACATCAATAGCTATGGCATTGTACCGCCAAAAACACTACTTTTAAGCATTCCATGTTTTCTTTTCTGTTTGCTTTAAACACATGATACACACAAGAGTTAATACTTGATTGCATAACCATTGTTTTTGATGACTGCAGCCATGCGTCTTGGCATGCTCTCCACCAGCTTCTGACATTGTTCTGCTGTCACAGCAGCCCATTCCTGTTGGACAAATTCAAACAAATTTTCTTTGTTTTTGGGCTTGTGGTTCTCCATTTTGAGTTTGATGATTTTCCACAGGTTTTCAATTGGATTAAGATCTGGTGATTGAGCAGGCCAAGGCATGGTGTGAATGTTGTGGTTCTCCATCCAGGCTTTAACTGACCTTGCCGTGTGGCAAGGGGCATTGTCTTGTTGGAAAATCCAGTCATTCGAGGCAGGAAAGAGTTTTCCAGCTGATGAAAGAAGACTGTTTTCAAGGGTAGTCCTGTACATGACCTGGTTCATTCGGCCTTCACACAATTGCATTTGCCCTGTTCCACTCAGACTGAAACAACCCCAGATCATGACTGATCCACCCCCATGTTTTACTGTAGGGGCAAGACAGTCTGGGTTGTAAGCTTCTCCAGGCTTCCTCCTAACCAGTAAGTTGGCTGGAGTGGGCATCAATTCAAAATTGGATTCATCACTGAAGAGAACCTTAGCCCAATCATCAACAGTCCAATCCTTATGGTCTCGAGCAAAGAGTAACCGGGCCTTCTTCTGCCTTTCATTGATGAAGGGCTTCTTGCGTGCTCTGTGTGACTTCAAACCAGCTTCAACAAGTCGGTGTCGAACTGTCCTTGCCGAACAAGTCACATTTCTCGACAGTGCCCACTCATTTTTAAGGTCCCTGGAGGTCTGACGACGATTCCTGACAGGAACGGATGAGTGCACGGTCATCTCGTGGGGTAGAAAGACGTTTCCTGCCACGGCCAGGTAGCAATTTGGTAGTGCCATGTTCAGCTTGTTTTTTTGTTGTTGTAATGAACGGCTGTCTTGGAGATCTTCAGTTTTTTCGCTACCTGTCTCTCACTCATGCCAATTTCCAGCAGTACCAAGATGGCTGCCTTTGTGGCTTCACATAATTCTTTTGTTTTAGGCATTATGTGAGAGCTGACAACTTCTGAGTTGTGCTACGGCTTGAATGTAAGCAGGAAACCACTCTAGGCCTTTGCATGTGCAGTGCTGCTTGTGACATGAAATGGCCTCTTATATACCCTGGGAATCAATTAAGCTTAAGAATGTCAAATAGGACATAAAGTATTATGTGACCAGCTGCATTTTTTGTTGTGTTCATTGTATTATACGTTTAGTGGTACCAGATATTAGAATGAACAAGAAATTGAAGACAACAAGGGTGGTCTAATAATTTTTTCCATGACTGTATATATATATTTATAAATAAACCAACAAAGACAGCGGAAGGAAGGAAGAAGGAGGAGGAAACAGCAGAGAGTGTTAGTAGTTCGTTGATAGAAAGTAGTGAAAAGTTTTTTTAGTTATAAAGTTTGCGAATGGACCACACTTACCACGCAACCAGGAGAGAATGAACCCAAACCATCATCTGCGAGGAAAAGAAGACGCAGCTTCACTCCTTGTGATGCACTCTCTGCGGCGTTTTTGCCCCTGATGATATATCTCCCCAACCATGGGCGGATCTACCGGGGTGGCATGGGGTGGCAGCTGCCACCCTAAAAGAAAGCCTTACCACCCCAGCTGCCACCCCAGTTGGCAGCAAAGAATTCACAGAAAAGTTATGGCCAATTTGACATTTACGAGCGCGAATCTCCAATGTCCGACTGCCCTGAATGCAGCACGAGATAACGCCAGAGCGGCAAGAGACCGCTTTGTTTGGAAAACTGAGTGGAGCCAGAGGGGCAGCCTATTGCAGAGAGACCTCTGAGAATGTTAACCCTGAAATGAGGGAAACTCTGGGTTTCATTTCCAGAAAGAGAGGTAAATCAAACTCTGTGTCAATCACCATGGCAACTGAGTCTGTGAGCAGGTTAGGTTTTTCTCTGTCTCCTCCCTCTTACACGCTGTTTCATTCCTCATTCATTCAGTCCGTGTCAAAGCTTGTATCGACGCGCGTTAATGAGCGGAGATTTACCGTCTGTCACAGTCTAAATCCTGCTGGATATTAGTTTGTTACTCAGGACTGTCTTAAGTTACTGAGTTTATGCACATCAATCATTTCTTTGGACATCAGTTTTTGTCTTTACATTCAAATATTACACAGCGAGAATTCACCCTCAGCTCAGAATCAAACCTCTGTCCTTTTATTATTTATTATTTTTTATAACACTGCACAAGGATCAGACTGTCAGTCTGTTAGAGCAGCTCCAACATGTTTATTGCACATAATGTGTAGGTCTAATTATTTAAATTTTAAAACTCGGTGTGAAGCTTTAGACACGTACTATCAATGACTAATGATCTCCATCACTGATGTCATTGGTCACACTGATGGAACATAATTCCTATAGCCTAATATTAGGGATTATATGTTCATATTTCTGAGTGAGCAATGGTGCAGCATTTCAGTGTCTTTAAATTTACTACATTTATAGCTGAAATAAAGTCACTGAATGCTGTTGAGTCAAGATACAAATAGATGTCCAACATTTTAAAATCTACTGTATTTTTACCTCAACGTCTTTTCAAGTGCAAATCACCAAACATATTATTACTGGGTCAGACTGTGAGTTTACAGTCATGTCTTTATGTCTTTGATCTATAGCCTAGCCTATATGTTTTAAATCTTCCTATTTTTCAGTTGCTGCCTCCTGTGTTTTTCCCCATCAGATTAAATCTGAACAAATATATTAATATATATTAAATATAATGTAATGTATCTACAGCCTGATACACAGTCAGATTCCACCACTTTATCTTCATTAAGGAAATGTAAGTCTGATAAATGATGAATAAACTTTTTTATTAACTTTATGGTTAACTTATTTACACTTTCCTCGCTCTGACTCAGGCCCTTCTTTCAAAGATAAACGTGTACTGTCTGCTACACATGTATTAATATCTCTACATCCACTGGATTAAAATGGAGGCGCTGTCTTTTATTCACCTGTTGCCATGGTGAATTGTGGAGTCGGAGCTCCATTGGTGGCTTTTTATTTTCTGCTTAACTCAGAGTGAACATACTCAGACTAACTCAAATCAGCTGTTCTGGAACCGCTAACTCAGAGTTTCCCATCTCAGGGTAAATCAACTCAGAGTTCAGGGTTAGACTCAGGGTTTGTTGAACCTCCATCAACACTTATTCCTAATATGAACTGTTTCACATGAAACCTCAAATGCAAGACATTGATTGGATGAGATTAACTTTGTCTGTGTGAGTCTGCAAATGGCAGCCCGTGCCCTTATGTAGTGTAAACATACTATTTCTCATCAAACTGTGATAACTGTGATCAAATTCAGTACGTCTGCCATGTGTTGCCACCCCTCAAAAATTCCTGCCCCCCTCTTGCCACCCCATAAATATTTTTCTAGATCCGCCCCTGTCCCCAACGATGGTAGCACCGAATCCCATTCTGTGCAGCAAAATGGAAGCGGAGGATTCAGCCTCTCTCCTAGGCAGCTTCCAACACATGGAGTTCCTCATCTGTATGCTCCGGCTCAAACAGGTATGGCTCTGGGTCTGTGTCCGCTGCAAAAAACTCTTCAAAATCGCGTTCAAAGTTGTCCATTGCAGCTACTACAGTCCAGAGATATTGCTAGGCTAAATAAACAGCTGACTCTGTAGCTCCTCTTAAAAAGAAGTTAACAAAGCAAAGAAAATTAGCTCCTTGGTATAACTCTCAAACCCGTAAATTAAAACAAATATCGCGAAAGTTTGAAAGGAATTGGCGATTAATCAAACTGGAAGAATCTCGTTTAATCTGGGCAGACAGTCTCAAAACTTATAAGAGGGGCCTCCGCAATGCCAGAGCAAACTATTACTCAGCTTTAATAGAGGAAAACAAAAATAACCCCAGATTTCTTTTCAGCACTGTAGCCAGGCTGACTGAGAGTCAAAGCTCTATTGAGCCCTTAGCAGTAATAAATTTATGAGCTTCTTCAATGACAAAATTCTAGCTATTAGAGGCAAAATTCATGACCTCCTGTCCTCAGATAGTACCTATCTAACCTCAAACACAGCTGTAAGACCTAATATTTATTTAGATTGCTTCTCCCCCAATTTCTCTTCAAGAATTGACCGCAGTGATTTCTTCATCTAAATCATCAACGTGTCTCTTAGACCCCATCCCAGGCATGAAAACGGGTCAGGGGTGAAAAAGGTGAGAAGGGCGCGCGGACGGACAGTTGGACGGACGGACACTGTAGGGCGCCTGCGGATATAATAAATGCGCATGCCAGCCTGTCACTTAATGTAACATTTACAAAACATATGAGGCACAGTGTGGTAAGGGCAGCAACATGACTTAATGCATTCTTACATCATGATTGACAGACAAGATTTTTTTTTTTTTTTTTTGGGGGGGGGCAAAGAAACCACCCTATGAGTTTTCTACCATTATTGAAACAGAGACAGAGCATGCCAGAAAAAAATATGTTTGATTTAGAATCAAAGTTTCCCTTTTCCAATTTCACAGTGGTCGTGCGCGCGCGCGCGCGGGCGGGTGAGCTCGCGGGCGCGTGCACGACCAGACTATTAATCACTCACCAAATTCAGTCCGGTAAATGAATCCCGCTTCTGACGGTCTGCACTCAGACTCCTCAATGGGTGCGCTGTGGTTGTGCACGCGCCCGCGAGCTCACGCGCCCGCGAGCTCACCCGGCCGCGCGCGCGGTGACCTACGTGAATCTCCACGATTCACGTAGGTCACCTATTTTGCCTTCAAAACGGCGAATTTCGCCGAAAGGTGAGTGATTTTCATGCCTGCCCCATCCCAACTAGGCTACTCAAGGAGGTCTTACCTTTAGTTAACAACCATATATTAGATATGATCAATATATCCTTATTAACAGGCTATGTACCACAGTCTTTTAAGGTAGCTGTAATTAAACCTCTACTAAAAAAAGCCCTGGATCCAGAGGTGTTAGCCAACTATAGACCAATATCTAATCTTCCCTTTCTTTCAAAGATCCTTGAGAAAGGAGTCACAGACCAGCTGTGTGATTTTCTCCATGGTAATAATTTATTTGAGGAATTTCAGTCAGGATTTAGAGCACATCATAGCACTGAGACAGCACTAGTTAAAATTACAAATGACCTTCTGATTGCTTCAGACAAAGGACTCATCTCTGTACTTGTTTTATTAGATCTTAGTGCGGCGTTTGACACTATTGACCATGAAATTCTGCTACAGAGACTGGAACACTTAATTGGCCTAAAAGGTTCTGCACTGAGCTGGTTTAAATCTTATTTATCTGATCGTTTTCAGTTTGTTGAAGTTCATAATGAATCATCCGTACGTACTAAAGTTTGTTTTGGAGATCCGCAAGGTTCTGTGCTCAGATCAATCCTATTTATTCTATATATGCTTCCTTTAGGCAACATCATTAGAAATCACTCTATAAATTTCCATTGTTTTGCAGATAATACACAGTTGTATTTATCGATGAAGCCAGAAGAAAGTAATCAATTAACTAAACTTCATAATTGCCTTAAAGCCTTTGGAAACACAGCCTGAAATAGTAAAAATGCATATATTATATAAAAGTCGAGTGTCTCATTAATCATCCACAAAAGTCTGAGTGAAAATAACCATTCATAACTATTAGAAAACCTGGTTTAAAAACAGCTCATTTTGCTGTTTAGACCACTTGCCAGGACAGAGTGGGCGTGGCAGATAACGCTCTGATTGACAGCTCCCTCGTCTTGATTGACATCTCCCTGGCTCAGCAATGGCTGCCATAAATTTCATCCAGCCATATATGTTTGAGCCGTCTGATGATTCAGAGGATGAAGCAGAAGCTTAAAATGATTCCTTTCAGGTGGTCACTGAATAATAAGTTTCAAAATGTTTTGTGATTCATATTAATGTTACTTCGTAGAATAGTTAGCATAACTTTTACATGCAATGTTAGCTGAGATGAATGACAGCGGGAGGCTGGCGCTTTGCCTTTTTTCATTGAGATACGTTTTCATTGAAAACATAAATCTGCTCCGTTTTTCTGATAATAGCCTTTTTCATTCAAACACATCCAGTCTTAATAGATTAAATATGTCTTTACTCTGACACACACACAGACCCTCAAAGCGGGAGTTACCGGTGCCGGCCGGCTGTCTCTCTGGCGTTGTGTAGAAGTATTTGTCCGCCTCGAATAATGTTCCCCTCCGGCTAAAATTGTGTCGTTTCCCGCAGCATCACCTCCGCGATTGGGGATATGTTTATGCGTAGCAAAGCTAACTGCTTGAGGTTGGGGTTAGGGGTGAGGAAGGGTGCACATTATGTCCCCTCCCCGCGAGCCGACACCGGCACCGGGCCCGGGGGGCAAGCCCGGCCGCTCACAAGCCGATCAATAGATAGATCGATGGATAGATAGATAGATGGAAAGATAAATAACGTTAGCTAGCTAGATCGCTAACGTTAGCTAACGTTAGCTATCTAGATCGCTAACGATAGCTAGCTAGATAGCTAGCTAACGTTAGATAGATAGATAGATAGATAGATAGATAGACAGATAGATAGATAGATAGATAGACAGACAGATAGATAGACAGACACATATATAGGCTATATAAAATTAGTTGGGTGGCTAATCGCAAATGGCTATGAAGAGACGAGTTGGCTCAGACTCAAAGAGGCAGATTTAGCTGGAGCAGAAAGGTTTTGTTGTGCTGCCACTGGGGGGCGGGATGAGACAACTGATGGATGATTTATGATTGGTTTCGAATTTATTGCGTAATAAATCTGAGAGATAACCACGGCCCAATCAAACCCAATTTCAAGAATGCACAAAAACTTAAAAGACAGATATTTCGAATTTGGATGGAAACTGATTTCTAATTGTTTTACATGTTTAATATTATGTACATAAGACCCTAAATTACATAGTTCGAAGGCTATTGTGGATTTGGGTTTCCAGAGGCTTTAAAGACATAAAAACCTGGATGAGCTCCAATTTCCTGATGTTAAATTCAGACAAAACTAAAGTTATTGTTCTTGGCCCCAAACAACTCAGAGACTCTTTATCTGATGACATAGTTTCTCTCGATGGCATTGCTCTGGCCTCTAGCACTACCGTAAGAAACCTCGGAGTAACATTTGACCAAGATCTGTCTTTTAATTTTCATTTAAAACAAACCTCACGGACTGCATTTTTTCATCTGCGTAATATTGCAATATTATAAATTAGGCCTATCCTGTGTTCAGCCTAAAACAGACATGTAAGCGCCATTTATCATTTAGTAAATGTGTTTACTGTTAAATTGTATTTCTTGTTAAGCATGATGAAAGAATGTTTCAATTTAGGGTCAGGGAATATTGAGTGTTGTGTGACTTATTCCTGTTTGTTTGACCTTTGAACTTTAATTTGTCATTCTGCGCAGTTTCCGTTGACCAGTAAGAGATTGACAGGAAATGGAATTTTATTTTGAAAGGTTGTGTACTTGAATAAACGAGTGACGGCGGAGCAACACAGTTGTTTTACCGGACTCAACGCGTAAAACAGTCTCATGTCGTCAGTGTCGTCAATAAATGTGGTTATAAGACGAAGAAATAAGAAACATGTAGACTGAAGATAGCCACTACATTAAGTAAAACAACTTGCTCACGAAAAGACGACTGCATCGCCATGATGTCTCGAGCGCCGAACAAGACGGGACGAGAATGCAGTTTCAGATACGTGGCTAAGACTAACGTATGCTAAAGAACAAAAACGACGGTGTTTGAAGACGGTATGGACACTGATATGCCACAGAATTGTGCCAGAAAGATGAAGAAATGTATGCTACTCAACTTCTTGAAAAAGCGAGACAGCAAGTAATGTTTTGGTCTTCAGAAGATGGCACTCGTTATGAAAGCTAGCAGTGCTTTGTGTCATAGACCATTTTCATGAACACTTGTTGAATTAAGAGGCTGTGTATGCATCCAATATGGCGGACGACGGTAATCACGCAAGGCCAAGAGCACAGAGTTGCAGCAGCAGGACCGGCCACAAGAGGGCAACAAGGTACACAGAAAGAGGTCTGGAAGAGCAACTAAGCAGGCATATAAATACCAGACGGTCCAAGCTGTCACAGTTAACATCAAAAACGAATAAAATGAATGGACTAATGAAAGACAATGAGAGTCCAGACATTATTGATGAACATTTAGAAGAATGCTTCAAACTCTTAAAAGAGTTTACTCATGCAAACTATGATGTACTCATGCTGTTACCTGATGATGAAAAGGATGCAGATCAGACATTTTGGTTCAAACCAAAAAAGGAACAATTCAACAATTTCATGAGTGAAGCTGAAAGGTGGATTGCTACAACAAGGCAACAAAATGAAGATGTGAGTCCAGATGATAGTGTATCTGTAACAGCTACACCAGCAGAAAACAAATCTGGTCTCTGTGTTGCACGAAGCACAACAAGCAGCCACTCATCAAGATCATCCAGATCATCTAGAGCATCATCCATCTCATCTATACGGCAGAAGGAGCAAGCAGAACGTGCCGCCTTACTTGCACGTGCAGCATCCCTGAAACAAAAACAGGCATTAGAACTTGAAGAATGCAAGTTAAAGGCAAAAAAGGATCAGCTTGAGATTGAGACAGCTATTGCTGAGTCTACAGCCAAAATAAAAGTGCTGGAAAACTGTGAGTATGAGAACAAACACGATGTAACTGGTTATCCTGAGGCAAACTTTGAGGACAATCAGCAGCCAATCAGACAGGAGTCAGTAATAAAATATGAACACACTGAACAGCCACAAGTGAATGACAATAAAGTGAAACATGAACATGACATACAGCAAAATGATGTCAGTAATAATCCAGTAAACCTGTGTGAAGTGATGCTGAAACAAAATGACATCACTGAAATGTTAGTCAAACAACAGAAACTGTCACATTTGCCACAAAGAGACGTACCTGTTTTCAGTGGTGATCCCCTTGAGTTTAAATCCTTCCTGAGGGCCTTTGACCATACTATTCATGGTAAAGCTGATAGTGACAGTGACAGGTTATACTACCTTGAACAGTTTACCAGAGGTGAGCCCAGAGACTTAGTCAGAAGTTGTCAGCACATGACTCCTCAACAAGGCTACAATGAAGCAAGAAAATTGCTGACTTATCACTATGGTAATGAACTGAAAATCTCAACTGCCTATATGAACAGAGCATTCAACTGGCCGCAAATTAAACCAGATGATGCTAAGGCTCTTCATAGTTACTCCCTCTTTCTAACTGGCTGTAACAATGCAATGCAAGACCTTAATCAGCTCCAAGAAATGGAGAATCCCACTAATCTCAGAATCATTATCTCCAAGTTACCATACAAGATGAGAGAGATGTGGAGAGTTTCTGCTTTTGACATTCAAGAAACAAGTGGAAGGAGAGCAAGATTCTCAGATCTGGTCAGATTCATAAACAGACAAGCTAAAATAACTGCAGATCCTTTGTTCGGTGATCTAAAAGATGCTGAAGATAAGGGAAAACCTTATGCAAATGTGAGAATGACCAGAGCATCCAGGCCAAAGGGAAGTGCTTTTGCCACAAGTGTAGTACCAGCTACAAATGAACAGTCACCTGAAAGCTGTAAAAACTCCTCTCGCCACACCATTAATGGCTTCAAGAAGCCATGTATATATTGTGAAAAACAACATACATTGGCAGAATGTCACAAAATCAGAAACCAGCCTTACAAAGATAGACTAGAGTTTCTTAAAGGTAAAGGACTGTGTTTTTCATGTTTGACACCAGGACATTTGAGCAAAGACTGTAAGAAAAGAGCTTCATGTGAATACTGTTCTAAGAGACATCCAAGCATGCTTCATTGCACACAAAGGAAGTGGATAACGAAGCAGTTGAGACAAGTCAGAGAAACGCCACAGAAAGCACTATAACTTATGAAACAACACACATCTCAGGTGGAACATGTGGAGCCACCGGGGCCGGAAAAGACAGTCGTGTATTAGCAATTGTGCCTGTGTGTGTCAAGTCAAAGAAAGGCAGCAGGGTAATAGAGACTTATGCATTCATGGATAATGGAAGCCAAGCCACATTCTGCACCGAGAAGCTGATGAGACAGCTTGGCATTGAAGGCAAGAAAACACAAATACTGCTCCGGACAATGGGCCAAGAAAAGTTAGAACCAAGCTACCATCTTTCAGGATTAGAGGTGTGTGGTTTGAAAGAGAACATTTACATTGACTTACCTGAGATTTACACTCATAGAGACATTCCAGTGTCCAAAGAGAACATTCCAGTGCAAGACGATTTGAAAAAGTGGCCACACCTTCATGGAATCCAGCTGCCACAAACAAATGCAGACATTGGACTGTTAATAGGCTGTGATGTCTACAAGGCTATGGAACCGTGGGAAGTCGTCCACAGTGAGGATGATGGTCCATATGCAGTTCGAACAGTTCTCGGTTGGGTCATCAACGGTCCTCTCAGGAGTGAGGGTTGCACCACTCCATCTGAAAGTCAACTGAGTGTCTCTGTGAATCGCATCTCCATTGCTAATGTGGAGAACCTGCTTGTGCAACAGTTTAACCATGACTTTCCAGAGAAAGCTAGTGAGGAGAAACATGAAATGTCACGAGAAGACATCCAGTTTATGGACTCTGTCAATGAAACAGTTAAAAGGGTTGATGGACACTATAGTATAGGTCTTCCCTTGAGAAACAAAGCTGTCAAAATGCCTAACAACCGAAATGTAGTTGTGCAGAGAGCAGAAAACCTGAAAAGGAAACTTGTCAAAAACAAAGACTTTCACAGAGAGTATCAAAGCTTCATGTCTGACCTGTTGAGCAAAGGCTATGCAGCTGAAGTACCAAAAGAAAAGACTGTGTCTGAGAATGAGAGAGTTTGGTATGTACCTCATCATGGGGTATATCACCCCCAAAAAGGGAAACTCCGTGTAGTTTTCGACTGTGCAGCATCATATCAAGGCAAGTCATTGAATGGGGAACTTTTGCAGGGCCCAGATTTAACAAACACACTAATAGGAGTGTTAACAAGATTCAGACATGACCATATTGCCTTAATGTCAGACATAGAGGCTATGTATCATCAAGTTAAAGTGCCACCAGAAGACAGTGACCTTCTGAGATTCCTCTGGTGGCCAGATGGAAACTTGAATGAACCACTGCAAGAATACAAGATGGTTGTGCACTTGTTTGGGGCAACATCTTCCCCCAGCTGTGCCAACTTTGCATTGCAGAAGACAGCTGAGGATGCTAAAGACAAAATGGCACCTGCTGCAGTTAAAGCAGTAATGAACAATTTTTATGTGGATGATTGCCTTTTATCAGTGCCAGATGAAACCCAAGCAGTTGCTATGGTCAGGAACTTGACAGCACTCTGTGAGAGTGGAGGATTCCACCTAACAAAGTGGATGAGCAACAGCAGAGCCATCCTTGCCTCCATTCCTGAACCCGAAAGAGCAAAGGAGGTTAAGGATTTGGATCTCAGTCATGATGCATTACCTGATGAGAGAGTCCTTGGAGTGAACTGGGTTACTGAGTTGGATGTATTTAAGATCAGGATAAATGCAAAACACAAACCACAGACAAGACGTGGCATCCTCTCATTTGTAAGTGCCATATATGACCCGTTAGGGTTTTTGTCACCTGTCATCCTTCCAGCAAAGATGATCCTGCAGGAGCTGTGTGGCAGGAAAGTCTCCTGGGACGAGCACATCCCCCCTGAACTGGCTCAAAAATCACAAAAGTGGATTTCTGAACTCACAAAGCTTCATGGTTTCACAGTGGACAGATGTCTGAAACCAGTTGGATTTGGAAAAGTCACATCTGCACAAATGCATCACTTTGCCGATGCAAGTGAGAAAGGTTATGGAGTTGTTACCTACCTTCGCATCACAAATGAAAATGGCTCAACTCACTGTTCATTCATCATCGGCAAGTCCAGAGTGTTGCCACTGAAACAAACAACAATTCCAAGACTGGAATTAACAGCAGCTACAGTTGCTGTAAAAATGGACCGCCTCATGAGAAAGGAGCTGCACATGCCACTGGAAGAATCCATGTTTTGGACTGACAGCACCACTGTGTTGAGATACATTGCCAGTGAAAATATTAGGTTCAAAACATTTGTAGCAAACAGAGTGTCGCTCATCAGAGACAACACCAAGCTAAGTCAGTGGATGTATGTTAACTCTGAGTTAAATCCAGCCGACCATGCGTCAAGAGGCATGAATGCAGACACTTTCACTAAATGTCAAAACTGGATTGGTGGGCCAGATTTTTTGACAAGAGACAAGGAACACTGGCCAGTTTCACCTGACATGAGAGAAATACAGAAAGATGATGTTGAAATTAAAGAAACAATGAGTGTGAATGCTACAAATGTGCATGAGAGCCCACTCAACAAGCTCATTTGTCATTATTCAGACTGGCACTGTTTAAAAAAGTCAGTTTCCTGGATGATGAAATTCAAACAACTGCTTCATAAGCTGAGCACACATCGTAAACATCTCATGTCACAAGCAGGAGAGAGTTTGAGTCATGAAAAGACTACAGAAATGGTCAAAAGACAAATGCAGAAGTTCAGATCAACTATTAAGGGATTCTTGCTCACTGCTGACGATGTAGCAAGTGGAGAAACTGAGATTATCAAACTGTGTCAAAGTCAAAGCTTCAGTGATGAACTAACGACTCTTCAGAAGGGTGACAAGCTTAAAAGGAGCAGTCACATTGTCAAACTTGATCCTGTTGTGCAGGATGGGATTTTAAGAGTAGGAGGACGATTGCATCGATCTGCGTTACCAGCAGATGCTAAGCATCCTGTGATCCTTCCTAAAAACCACCATGTTTCAACCTTGATCCTCAGACATACCCATCAAGAAACAGGGCATAGTGGAAGGAATTATACATTGTCCAGACTGAGAGAAAGATTCTGGATTCCACAAGCAGACTCTGCTCTTAGGAAGATACTGTCAAAGTGTGTAACATGCAGAAAGATCTCAGCAAAGCCCGCTGAACAGAGAATGGCAAATTTGCCACAAGATCGCCTGATACCTGACAAACCCCCATTCTCCAGTGTGGGGATAGATTATTTTGGGCCTTTTGAAGTCAAATGTGGGCGGAGCACAGTCAAGAGGTATGGCGTATTGTTCACATGTCTTACTGTAAGAGCAATTCATATTGAAGTCGCTCATTCACTCGAGACTGATGCCTGCATTAATGCATTTAGGAGATTCATTGCAAGGAGAGGCCAAGTGTCAGTCATGAGATCAGATAATGGCACAAATCTAGTGGGAGCAGAGAAGGAAATGCGTGAGGCAATCAAAGGCTGGAATCAGTCAAAAATCTCAGAGATGCTCATGCAGAAAGGTATCACATGGATATTCAACCCACCAGCAGGCTCGCACTTCGGAGGCATCTGGGAGAGACAGATTCGTTCTGTGAGGAGAATTCTAAACCAAATCCTGAAACAGCAGCCTCTTGATGATGAGCGCCTCCACACATTATTATGTGAAGTTGAGGCCATTATTAATGGCAGGCCTATAACAAGAGTGTCAAATGATCCAAACGACATAGAGGCTCTCACACCAAACCACCTACTTCTCCTTAAAAGACAACCAGTACTGCCTCTTGGAGTGTTTCAAAAGGAGGACCTGTATGCCAAAGAAGGTGGAGACAGGTGCAGTACTTGTCTGACATCTTCTGGAAGCGTTGGACCAAAGAGTATTTGCCGCTTCTTCAAGAAAGACAGAAGTGGTCCGTAACCAGGAGAAATCTGAAAGCAGGAGATGTTGTCCTCATAGTTGATGACAGTGCACCAAGAAGTTCCTGGTTAATGGGAAAGGTTGAAAGGACAGTTTCTGATTCAAAGGGACTTGTCAGACGTGCATTTGTGAAAACTAAAACAAGTGTTTTGGAAAGGCCAATAGATAAGTTATGTCTGTTGCTTGAAATGGATGAGTAAGTGAAATGTTTATATGTCAGGTGTAAAATACTTGTGCTTAAAGCATAGGATTTACGCTGCATACCAAACTTGAGTAAATATTGAGATGAACTAAATGTGGATTTAAAAACACTGTTCATCTCTTGATGAACATAAGTTGCATGTAAAAAAAAATGAGATAAAGGAAGTTAGTCACATGTTCTGATTTTGAGATTAAATGACGCTTTAATGTGTTTTAGATGTAATTGTTATGCCTCAGCAGTAACAATTAGGGGCCGGAATGTAAGCGCCATTTATCATTTAGTAAATGTGTTTACTGTTAAATTGTATTTCTTGTTAAGCATGATGAAAGAATGTTTCAATTTAGGGTCAGGGAATATTGAGTGTTGTGTGACTTATTCCTGTTTGTTTGACCTTTGAACTTTAATTTGTCATTCTGCGCAGTTTCCGTTGACCAGTAAGAGATTGACAGGAAATGGAATTTTATTTTGAAAGGTTGTGTTTACTTGAATAAACGAGTGACGGCGGAGCAACACAGTTGTTTTACCGGACTCAACGCGTAAAACAGTCTCATGTCGTCAGTGTCGTCAATAAATGTGGTTATAAGACGAAGAAGTAAGAAACATGTAGACTGAAGATAGCCACTACAAGACATATTATGACAGCTCCTGACAGCTCTGTCGAAAACTGACCTTTTATCCAGTTTTTTAGCCACACTCTTGTGACCCACTCTTCGGATTTTGGCTGTTTTTAACTATATCTTTTAACTGGATAAAGGTTTTTAGTCATCGGACGCGGATTTTAAGTTGTTTTAGTTAGGCTAACTAGTTCCCGACTGTTTGTACCTGAGTGGCTAAGCTAACTAGCTTACTCACCTAAGCTAGTCATCGGTGCACAACATGCCTCCATATAACTCACCATCCGGCTGCGACGGCTGTGTTCGCTTGAACCAGACCATCTCCGAACTCGAGAAGAGGATATCAACCCTGTACCAGCTCCGAGAAGAAGAACAGTTTATGGACTCCCTGGTCACTGTGGGCCGTGTTGCCACCGCTACCTCAGAAGCTGGTAAGCTGGACTCCACTGTCCCGTGTCTTAATACCGCTGCTGAGCAGCCTCGAGACCACTGGACCCAGCTAGGAGCCAGACCCAAGTCCCAGGCTACCTCCACTCCCAGCCACAGGGAGCCGTGGATCGCTGCGGAGAAAGGCAACCACGGTGGGAAGCTCCTTTCCCGGTCATATCCACCGCAGGATCTCCAGCTGTCCACCAGGTTCTCCATCCTGGATGAGAGGGATTTCCCTCCACTTAGCCGTCAACACACTCCACCGTCATCTCCGGACTCCAGCAGGTCACCTCCTCAGCTCGCCACCGCTCATCATCGCTCTCAACCGCACATCCCACCTGTCCGTCCTGGCAGCTTTCAGTTCACCCCGCATCCTACAGCCGGGCCGAGGAGGGCTCGTCAGCAGCGACACTCCCCCCCTCCATGTAACAACAACCAGCCCATCGGTCCAGTACCCACTCCAGTCCAGCCCTCCGAGCCTCCTTCACCCGTCACACTGGTTGTTGGTGATTCCATCATGAGGCACATAAAATCCAGATCGTCTGCAACTTTCTGCTTCGCCGGTGCTAAAGTCCTGGACATGGTCAAACAGATTCCTGCTCTCCTGAGTGACCACCCCCAGGCCAGAAACTTGGTAATTCACATTGGAGCAAACAACACAGCAGATTGTGAGAGTGAGGTTTTAAAACGGGATTTTATCAGTCTTTTTCACCTTCTCAAGGACTGTAACAAATCCGTTTTTATCTCTGGACCTATCCCCTCCTTCCGTCGAGGCATCAGTCGTTTTAGCAGGTTATTAGGTCTCAATACCTGGCTACAGTCCATCTGCTCCTCTCACAATATGGTTTTAATTGACAATTTTAACCTCTTCTGGAATCGTGCACCATTTTTTAGCAGAGATGGCATTCACCCCAGTCCACATGGTTCCCGTGCCCTGGCTGCAAACATTTTCCATGCAGTTTCCACAAACAGTCACGCATGACAAATTACTCCTGAGTTGCACCTGGTCACCACAACATTCACTGGACACAACTCTTCCTCTCTGCCACCGTCATGCTCCAGTCTGTTGACGAGCGCCCCCTGTTGTAGTACATGGTCACCCCATCATCAATCCCTGTTATAATCACCACTAGACACACCATCAAACGGACTTCCAGAGTAAATTTTAATAATCTCAGGACTGTACACAGACATAAAAATCAACAATTAATCCACCTCTCAACACTACACTGCACATGGCACTCTTAAATGTCCGGTCTCTTTTAAACAAATCATTTCTTATTAATGATTTGATTTTAGATAACAACATACAATGCATGTTTTTAACTGAGACATGGCTTGGTATAGATGGTCCAGCAACACTTATTGAAGCATCCCCACCCAACTACAAGTTTTTATATTCCTCCAGAACTAACAGAAAAGGTGGAGGGACAGCAACCATCTTCTCCACAGCAATGGATTTTAAGGACTGTACTTTTGATAAATATCCATCCTTTGAATACCATGCATTTGTTTTTAACAGCCCTCCCATATTATGTATGACTGTTTACAGGCCACCTAAAAGATGTTCCTCTTTTATCTCAGATTTTTCGGAAGTTCTTTCAATCATTAACACCAACTATGACAAGAGTATTATTGTAGGAGATTTTAACATTCATGTAGACAATCAATCAGACTCTTTTACCTCAGATTTTTTAAGCATGTTGAACTGTATTATTTTAACCAACATATTTCTTTGCCAACTCACAACAGAGGCCATACATTAGACCTTATAATAACCCACGGCTTATCTGTCAGAGTCTCCTCTGTTGTGGATGTTGGTATATCTGATCATTATTGTGTGTTTTTTACTGTCAATTGTTTTAAAAATGAGGATATTGCACAACAAACTGTGAGGAAGCGCTATCTGACCTCGGAAGTGGCTGCAAATTTTATTCATCTTTTACATGACATTCCAGCAGATATTTTTCCCTCCTCGTGTGATTTTATGGTTGACAGTTTTAACAGGAAACTCAGGTCCACTCTTGATTCAGTTGCCCCTTTAAAATTGAAAAAAATAGTTTCTAATCCAACACCCCCCTGGAAAAATGAAGAAATCAAAAAATTGAAGAGAAACTGTAGAATAGCTGAGAAGATGGAGGAAAAACAAACTAACTGTCAACTACCAAATTTACCGTGAACATCTGACTATCTATAATAAGGCAATAAAGCAATCAAGACAAGCACATTTCTCAAAACTCATCAGTGATAACCGGAACAACCCAAAAATTCTTTTCTCAACAATAGATCGTCTAATTAATCCTGTTTTTAATAGTACAAAGAATATGTCATCAAACTCAAGGTGCGAAGAATTTGCAGCCCATTTCAATTCTAAAATACTTACCATAAGGTCAAATTTTCAAACCTTGGGTTTTAACACCCACGATCCTATCTTTGTAGGTGAGGAAGCGCTAGAGAAATTTGTCCTGGTTAATGCTGAGATGTTGACAAAGGTGATTTCCCAACTTAAATCCACAACCTGTGTTTTAGATCCTATCCCTACATCATTTTTTAAATCAGTTTATGGCTTTTTAGACGAAGAATTGCTCCACATTATTAACTGTTCTCTTCAGACTGGTGTTTTCCCAACTTCTCTCAAAACTGCTATGGTCAAACTCCTTCTGAAGAGAAACAATTTAGATCCATTAAATCTCAATAATTACAGACCTGTATCAAATCTGCCATTTTTAAGTAAGATTTTAGAAAAGCTTGTTTTTAATCAGCTGAATGATTTTTTAAACTCTCATAATATTTTTGAAAAATATCAATCTGGTTTCCGGGCTAAACACAGTACAGATACAGCATTAACTAAAGTTATAAATGACCTAAGATGCAACATGGATATGAAGAAACTTTCTGTTCTTGTTTTACTTGACTTAAGTGCAGCATTTGATACAGTCGACCACGAAATCCTCCTGAACAGACTTCATACCATGACTGGCCTCTCTGGTACTGTTTTTAACTGGTTTAAATCTTATCTTACTGGCAGAGAATTTTTTATAAGCATGGATGAATGTTCCTCAAAAAGCTATAAATTGAACTGTGGTGTCCCCCAAGGCTCAATTTTAGGTCCGACTCTTTTTAATCTTTATATGTTGCCACTGGGGGATGTCATCAGGAGACATGGCATTAATTTCCATAGTTACGCTGATGACACACAGCTTTACATAGCCGTGTCTCCTGATGACACCGGGCCAATAGATGCCCTTTTAAAATGCATTTTAGATATCAAGTCATGGATGACAAATAACTTCTTACAGCTTAACCAGGACAAAACAGAAGTACTTGTCATCGGTCCTGAAGCACACAGAGAAAAACTTGATTTTAAACTTAAAGCTCGGGCCTTGAACACATCTGAGCAGGTAAAAAACCTTGGTGTTATTTTAGATTCAAAACTAAATTTTAATGCTCACATCAAAAGTATACTTAAGAGTGGTTTTTATCATCTTAAGAACATTGCCAGAGTCCGACCATTTTTATCTCAAGCCAACAGAGACACTTATGCATGCTTTTATCACCTGTAGAATTGATTATTGTAACGCCCTTCTTTCCGGTCTCTCTAAGAAAAGCATTGCTCCACTACAGCTTCTACAGAACTCAGCTGCACGAGTGCTGACGAGGACCAGAAAGAGGGCACACATTACACCAATTTTAAAGTCCCTGCATTGGTTACCTGTCTGCTTCAGAATCGATTTTAAATACTCTTACTGGTTTTTAAAGCTCTTAATGGTCTTGGTCCTAATTATTTATCAGATTTGCTTTTAACATATGAGCCCTCTAGAAAGCTCAGGTCTTCCAGCAGCAGGCTTTTAATTACTCCTAAAGTTTTAACTAAAACGTATGGTGAGGCCTCCTTTATTATTACGGCCCACGTCTGTGGAACAGCCTGCCTGAAGACCTGAGGAAAACAGAGAATGTGGATATTTTTAAAAGCAAACTCAAGACCTACCTTTTTAGTCTGGCATTTAAGTGAATTTTACTTATTTTATTATTTTAATGTTTCAGTGTTTTAGTCTGGTTTAACAGAATTTTATTTATTTTATTATTTTAACCTTTTTAGGCTGGTTTAACGGAATTTTATATATTTTATTTTATTTTATTTTTTATTTTTTTTTACCTTCTTAGTCAGATTCTAATTGTATTTATTTATTTATTTATTTTATTATTGTAATTTATCTTTTATCCTCTCTCTGGTGCTTCCTCACTTCACAATGCCGAGTGTCGGATAGCGTTTCCTCAGTGTTATTAATTTCTCAATGTTTTAAATCTATGTGTGTGTGTGTGTGTGTGTGTGTGTGTGCACGCGCGCGCGTGTGTGTGTACGTGTACGTAGGTATGAGAATATGTGGGAGAAGGGGGGCTTCTTTTGTGTATATTGTTTGCTACATGTTTTATGTAAAGCACTTTGAGTTGCTTCTTTGTATGAAAAGTGCTCTATAAATAAAGTTTGATTGATTGATTGATTGAAAAAAACTGGTCCATGCTTTTGTTACCTCAAGGCTGGATTACTGTAACTCCCTATTATCAGGTAGCTCTAGTAAATCATTAAAAACTCTCCAGCTAATTCATAATGCAGCAGCACGTGTACTAACAGGAACTAAGAAACGAGATCATATTTCTCCTGTTTTAGCTTCTCTGCACTGGTTCCCTGTAAAATCCAGAATTGAATTTAAAATCCTACTGTTAACTTATAAAGCTCTAAATGGTCAAGCTCCGCCATATCTTAGAGAGCTCATAGTGCCATATTATCCCACCAGAACTCTGCGCTCTGAGAACGCAGGGTTTCACGTGGTCCCTAAAGTCTCCAAAAGTAGATCAGGAGCCAGAGCCTTCAGCTATCAGGCTCCTCTCCTGTGGAATCATCTTCCTGTTGCGGTCCGGGAGGCAGACACCGTCTCCACATTTAAGACTAGACTTAAGACTTTCCTCTTTGATAAAGCTTATAGTTAGGGCTGGCTCAGGCTTGCCTTGTACCAGCCCCTAGTTAGGCTGACTTAGGCCTAGTCTGCCAGAGGACCCCCTATAATACACCGGGCACCTTCTCTCCCTCTCTCTCTTGTATGCTATTACTGCATCTTGCTAACTCAGCCATTCTGGATTTCACTAACTCGGCATCTTCTCCGGAGCCTTTGTGCTCCACTGTCTCTCAGGTTAACTCATATCGCAGCGGTGCCTGGATAGTGTGACGTGTGTGGTTGTGCTGCTGCCATGGTCCTGCCAGATGCCTCCTGCTGCTGCTGCTGCCATCATTAGTCATTAGTCATACTTCTACTGTTATTACACACATATGATTATTATCACACATGTATACTACCAGATACTAATATATACTTTCAACATATTGTACCACAGTAGCCAGAACTATAACGACAATATTATTTCTTTCATGAATGTTGCTGTAAGCTACTGTCATTACCGAGGATGTCCTGCATATCAATCTCTCTCTCTCTCTCTCTCTCTCTCTCTCTCTCTCATTGTGTCATACAGATTACGGTTAATTTATTATGCTGATCTGTTCTGTACGACATCTATTGCACGTCTGTCCGTCCTGGAAGGGGGATCCCTCCTCAGTTGCTCTTCCTGAGGTTTCTACCGTGTTTTTTTTTTCCCGGTAAAGGGGTTTTTTTGGAGAGAGTTTTTCCTTATCTGCTGTGAGGGTCTAAAGGACAGAGGGATGTCGTATGCTGTAAAGCCCTGTGAGGCAAATTGTATTTGTGATATTGGGCTTTATAAATAAAATTGAATTGAAATTGTTTACAGGATACATCTGTCAGTCAGTGTGCGGGCTGGAGATTGGTGGAGCAGAGAGGGGAGGGGGTCCCCGCTAGGTACTGTAAACGAGAATGTGTGTATTAAGTACGTGTGTTATGCTAGAAGAGTTTGGGACGGAGTCTTTTACCCTCTGGAGTGTTACCGGAGTTTTTGAAGTGCTCAAATAAACGGGCCTTTTTCCCGAACGCTACTCTGGTCTCCTGCTCGTGAGGGATTCATTACACATTCACCTAGTTGCTAGATAGACCTACTCCTGAAAAACTCGTGTCTGCACAAGCCTTTTTGTCCCTACGAGGCCACCGTCATTTACCCGACAGGAGGGGTGAGCGAGTGAGCCCTGCAATCTAGAATTTGACCACTGATGTCACTGTTTTCAACGGTTTTCAACCCATTTTACACACTGGTCCTTTAAGTGCATTCTTTTTTGAGATATGTTCATTTTTGTAAGCAAAGTGAAAGGGTGCTGTGATAGATTCATCATTCATTCCTCTGGTGCTGCCATGTGTTTTCACATGGTTTTGCACCACATATACAGTAATGTAGCAAAATGATATCATTACTTATGTACAATGTGATAACATGGAAAATAAGCCTTAGGTCTCTGCTGCAAGAAAAACAAATATCCTAGCTATTATGATTTTTGTTTTAGATTGATACATACAGAATTATGCTAACAACAATCTCCTGCGGCCATTACAGAGAAATTCCCAGAGAAAATTCTGGGCAATTACATGGTGAAATACCACGTTTGCAGAGCATGTAAATATAAGGTAACATAAGGTCAATTTGTGATGACAGAGAAGACAGAAGCCTAAGCTTTCTGCTGCAAAAAACAATAAATGCTCTAGCTAATATGTTTCTTGTTTTAGACCTATTTAAACAGAATCATGCAAACAACATTCTCCTGTGGCCGTCTGTGGGATCCGTTTCTAAAGGGTTAACCATGACCAAGCTTGTTCCCAAACCTGAACCAATGTGGTTTGGAGTGGCTGTGGCTTGGAGGTAGACTGGGTCGTCCACTAATCAGAAGATCAACAGTTTGATCCATGGCTCCTCCGGTCAGCATGTTGAAGTATCCCATAGCAAGAACCCCAAATTGCTCTCGATGGTAAATGGTGAATGGACTGCACTTGTATAGTGCCTTTTAAGTTGTCTGACCACTCAAAGCACTTTTACACTACATATCACATTGACCCCTTCACACACTTTGTCATACAACAATGGAACAGCCAACAGGAGTAATTTGGGGTTAAGTATCTTGCGCAAGGATACTTTTATTGTTTATCGTTTCTATTGCTTTAAAGTGTGTTGTGAGTGAGTGGTTTGGATGTTAGTCATGGCTCTGCTCTAGCTCAGTGAGCGGTGCTTATGTATCACTGTCTCTTCCCTGCCTTGGTTCATCATACCATAACAGTGTGTATCTCCTGCCGCGGTGTATACCTTCTTTTAGGCGGCTCTCGCCAGGAGGAAAAAGATGTGAGGTGTTGGTCAGAGGACAGCGCCTCCTCCCCTCAAGCCTGTTTGGACTGCACAGACTGGCAGTATTTTCATGATGCATGTGGGGACAACATTGATGAGCTCTGTGACACTATTTCATGTACATTGTTCTCTGTGTAGACTCAGTTATTCCGACCAAAGAAGTTGTTATTTTTCCAAATTAAGAACATGGCCTCTATCAACCATTATGCTAATGAGACCAGGAAATTCATTAGTGTTAGTGGGGTGGATGATTCTGTTCTGCCTAATACCTTCAATTCCTTCTTTTCCCACCTTGAGAATTGTGACCTTTCTGGAAAAATCTTGGCATGTAAAAACTCTTGAGCATTTAGATGATATTGTGATTTCTCAGGAGGGCGTCACATCTCTACTTAAGAAGGTGAAGATCAGATAAGCTGCTCATCCTGATGCCATTTGTGGTCGCACCTTGTATCACTGTCCTGACCAGCTTAGCGGTGTCTTAACAGGACTTTTCCAGATGTGTGCTGACTGTGGACAGATTCCAACCATCTGGAATGACATCCACTATCATCCCTATACCTAAGTATTCCAAAGATCTAAATGAGTTCAGACCTGTTGCACTCACATCATTAGTGTTGAAAACATTTGAGAGGATTTTAAAAAACATGATTTGGTCTCTTATTGATGGTAAGCTTGATCCATTGCAATTTGCCTATCAGCCTAATAAAAGTGTTAAGGATGCAAAGCTTTTTATCTCAGACTCAGTGTATAAGCACTTGGAGAAACCTAAGGCTCATGCCAGGCTTTTATTTGCTGACTTTTAACAGGTTGCAGCCTCATATCCTGATTGAGAGACTCTCTTCATATTTTAAGCTCCCAGATCAGCTTTTATTGTTGATTTTAAACTTTCTGACTGGAAGGGTACAGCAGGTCCTGGTGAATGGACAGATGTCCAATAAATCCAAGTCTAACGCTGGCTCACCGCAGGGTTGTGTGTTATCACCGCTGCTTTTTATCATGTACACTGACAGCTGCAGAGCTTCTCAGGAGAAGAGATTTCTTGTTAAATTTTCTGATGACACTGTCCTTCTGTTTCTGCTTTATGATTCCGAGTGTGGTCATGGTTCTGCTCTTAATGAAATTGTGGGCTGGTGCGATGATAACCGTCTTGATTTAAATGTCAACAAAACAAAGGATATGATAATTGATTTTAGACTCAATGGTGATCATGGAGCAAGTGTTATTCATGGAGAGGAGGTCCAGGTTGTTGATTTATATAAATACCTGGGTACTGTGTTGGATTGTAAACTGAAACTTGATGTCAACACTGAGTTTGTCATCAAACGTGGTCAGCAGAGAATTCATTTGATGAGGAAATTGAACTCTTTTAATGTTAGTAAGTTTCAACAAATTTTTTATCGTCCATTTATTGAAAGCCATTTAACTTTTTCTTTTATCTCTTGGTTTAATGGATTGTCCAGGCAAAGAGACTTGGGCTCCCTCTGGGAGATTCAATTTAAAAAAAAGGCAATATCAATGATCAGCCAACCTCATCATATTCTAGCTGGTGAGTTTGTTGTAATGTCTTCAGGCCGTCGTTACTCTGTGCCTTTAAATAAAATGAATCGATACTCAAAATCTTTTATTCCTTCAGCTATCAGGCTGCTGAACGAGGCCCGCTTTCCCCTCACACTTTCTCCCTCCATTTCCAGACTGGTGAGTTTTCCCTAAGTCCAAATGCCGAAAAGGTGCTGTGTGATGGGCTGCACGGCCAATAAGGCTGAAAACCCAGAGATTAGCTTTTATCAGCTAAAATGGAACCTTGTAGAAGACAAAAATGGATACAGGCAATAAAATGGGGAAGAAATTGTGGGGTCCTGACACTCAGTATGCCTATGTGTGCAGCAAACACTTTGTCAAATCCTCCAAATGTATTTTTTAGAGTAACAGTTAAAGAAGCAACAGACAGCATTTTTGCCTATATATATCATTATGAAAATAATGTGGGTTGCACAGGGTAGTATACACAGTAAAATCAGACTATCAGCGTTTACATAGGTTACTTAGTGACTTTGCAATAAGCCACCGGGGATGAATTTTCCCAGGAAAAATCTGCTTTACGTCAGGAAATGCTGATCCGCCAATCAGGGACTGGAGCTGGTCCTTATGAGGAACTGGCCAAGGCATGAGAGATAGTTGAGTCAGGAACACAATGGCAGACGGACAAAGTTTAGAGATAAGTGGAAAACGGCCTCCCAAAAGAAAATGAGCTAATCTGTCTGAGGAGGCGAGAATGCACAAAAAGGAGAGTGATAAAAGAAGAGGAAAAACAAGAGTAAACCTCAGTCAGGCGTTCAAGAGGAAGCTCCGTGACCGAAGAGGCTTAAGAACTGATGTCCAGCTGGCTTTCTTTCTAATGGATCAGTAAGTAACACGGCTAAATGTTAGCTAGCCGAGAGAGGACTGTACTGTAACGTTACTGGCTGCTAGTTCATTCCTAGCTGGCGAGCATCGCAAATCGCTGCAACCCGGGGAGCGGGTAGCGAGTATTGGTCGGCTGACATCCTCCTTGCCATTCTACGGCAGCCCTCGGACAGTGATACCCCCCGCCCATCGCCGCTGCCGCAGCTATTGGGCACCCAGCATCTCTGACCGGGAGAAGTGTGCGTTCACACCAAACGTGATGGACGCGATGAACGCCACAAGTTTTCATTCAAAATCAATGTAAATGACGTGATGACACGCGATATTGCTTTGGGCGACGTGTTTTGGACGATAAGAGCGACGCGGTGAAGCGATGTTGCGTCCATCGCCTCATCGTGTGTGATGCTTGAAGTTGAAAAATTTGAACTTTTCAAGCGACATCGCCTGACGCTGTGCCGCGACATCCAATCAGTCTTGATATCCAACCACATCACCAACGTAGTTAGGTCAAATGCACATTTCAAAAAATGGAGGAAAGAATAGTTGTGACTGTGTGTGGGTACACCGAGCTATATGACACAACGTCACCTTTTTACCGGGACTGTAATAAAAAGGAAATGGCCTGGAAGAAGGTCAGCGAGGAGGTGCAGCTTCCTGGTAACTTGTGAATATTTAGCTTGTTTACAACTATCAGATCATGTGAGTGACCATGGAGCATGTTAGCAACGGTTAGCACTAGCATGAATTCACATAGCAGCAGACTGCCAGGCTATGTTACGTTTGTTGATTTGTTTATGCATTGTCAGTGGATGTATGTCGGAGAAAATGGAAAAGCCTCCGGGATACTTACCTCAGGGAGAGGAAGAAAGAGGGAGAGAAAATGAGCGGGTCAACACCAGGGCAGGTGAAGAAGTGGAAGTACTCTGCGGTCCTGTCTCTCCTTGACCCCTTCATTACACCCCGGGAAACGAGCAGCAATATGGCTCGTGGGGTCGAGGAAGACGGGGCCGCAGAGGAAAGCATGGTGTTGGCGGGAAATGACAGAGATGATGAGGCAGCAGCAGCAGGGCCATCATCAGTCGAGATTGAGCAGCAAGGTTGGTTGACTAGTATATGACACACATATAAAACACTGTATTTTCCCCCAATATCTTATAACCCTGGGGGATTAGAAGACACCTTGCATTATAATATTTAATTTTAGAGTAGGAGATGTTATAAATTGGTAAGATACTTGAAAATTTTATTGTGGTTTTCACAGATGTGACTAGCAAAATGTTGAATACTGTGTCATAAACTGGAATGATCTAAATCATTCACATATGTTTTAAATAAAAATACAGTAAGTTATGTATGTCACAACTACAGATCAGTCCTCAGATGAGCAGAGTGACAGTGCTCCTCCTGCCACTCCTGACTCTCCTGCTGATGGCCCTCCTGCTGCTGCCAGAGGCCCTGCTGCTGGCTTCTCCTCAGGACAAGGCAGATCTGCCAACGGTATGTATATAACATGAGCAGAATCAAGTTCAGACTTTTTGATTCCTATGTTTGTGTTTTCACAAGTAATGTTTTTCAATTCACAGTTGGCTGGAGATCCCGGAAGAGAGACAGGGAGAGGGACGAGGACAGGAGGATGAGGATAGAGGAGCTCCTCATCCATTCTCCTGAGAGGCAGCAGGCGCCACCTCCACCTCCACTTCCTCCTCCTCCACCAGCATGTGAGGATGTGCAGTTCCTCAACAGCCTGCTTCCTTCCCTGAAGAGGTTGTCACCAACACAAAATGAATATGTAAAATTTTAAATTCACAAAATTATTTTCGAAGCGGGCACATACACTCTCAGTCTGGAACCTACTGTATAGTTGATTAGCTAATTGGGTGACAACCTCTTCAGGGAAGGAACCAGGCTTGTCTTTGTGTGTGTGTGTGTGTGTATTTTGTATGTTGTATAAAAAACTGCTTTACTTACATTCTTTGTTTTGTCCAGCTTTTTGTAGTTGATCATGTAGAGATGTCAAATAATATTCAGTTCAGTTCAAATGTTATTATAAACTTATTATTATATAACAAATTATTCCATCCATCCATTCCATCCATTTTTCATTCCATTTTCATCCGCTCATCCGGGGCCGGGGGTGGGATCAGCAGCCTGAGCAGGGACGCTTAGGATGCTGGAGTTGTCTGTCACAGGAAGTTGTGGAGAAGACAGGTTGCCTTTACACACCTCTCTGCGACTTCTGGCTGGACCTCCACAGCACGCCGGTACATGCTCCACTGTGACACCAAGATTCCAAAGGCGTTTTCAACAACCATCCGTGCTCTGGACAGACGGTAGTTGAAGATGCGACGCTCTCTGGGAAGAAGTCGCCCAGGGAATGGCCTCATCATGTTTCTGCGCAGAGGAAAGGCCTCATCCGCAACCAAAACATGTGGCTGCGGTCCTTGGTCCTCAGCTCCTGGTAGGGGCAGGTCAGCAGGCAAATGGAGGGTGCCAGATCTCAGTGCTTGACCAAAGGCTGAGTTGGCCAGAATGCCACCATCACTACTCCTCCCATAGCCTCCGACATCAATGACCCGGAACCGGTACTCAGCATCCACAACTGCCAAGAGAACTATAGAATAAGTTCCTTTGTAATTAAAGAACTGAGATCCAGAGTTTGCTGGGGCCTTCAGCACAACATGCTTCCCATCCACTGCTCTGCAGCAGAGAGGGAAGTTCCACCGCTCCTCAAACCTCCCAGCAATGGACCTCAACTCTTCCATTGTGGGCACATACATGAAGTCATCCACAAGGCAGTCCCATATAGTGCTGACCACATCTTCCACTATTCTGGAGACAGTGGAGACTCCAACACCTGTAGCTAGATATCTGCAACACAAAAATAACTTTTTTCCTGTAGCACCATATGAAATTAAAAATTACAAACATTAGCAATATATTTACATATATATAGGGACTTATATAATTTAGATAAGTAATTTATACATGAAAAACCATTAGTAGTATTATATGATAAAAAATTAGAAGGGGTAGGACTCAGTTTATACTTTTTGAACAGACAGAAATCACTCATTTCTTTTGTTTTCATATACTATCTATGTTGGGTTTTTTCTATAGGCTATATTTTGTTATTGTGGTTTGTTCATGTTTCCAGAAAATTACAAAGTGCTTTGAAAACAGAGAATACTAAAATCAAACCAAAAAAAAAACAATTTTCAGTTTTTTTTTTAATTAGAAACACTTAGCACCTGTTACATTGAATTTATTCTATGTATTTCGTTCATTTTCATGAAGAAATTATAAGCAACTAACTGGAGACAGATGGACAGGCACTCCGCAGCTGGGATGGAGCGCCTGTAGTTGGTGTCCAGGCGGGAGATCCTCACACCGATACGAGCCAACAGGTCCTCAAACTGGGCCAGCGTCAGCCTGAAGTACTGCTGGAAACGACCGTCATCCAGACGCAGCTCTTGCAGGAGGTGATGATATTCACCCAGCTGTGTGCATTTCTGGAGGATATTGTGAACCCAGACACGGCGGCGTTTGGGTCTCCGATCCAAATCAGATGTCCATAACAGATAAAGAGCAGCTATGGTAGTTGACTCAGCCATGGTTGACGCGAAAATAACGGGAGGTGAAGAAAATTGCGGGAGGACGGTTGCGTCATCGCAATTGAAGCGATGATCAAAAAGGTGACATTTGTGATCAAGCGACGCGATACTCGCGTTACGGGTGATGACATTGTGTCCATCGCGTTTGGTGTGAATGCAGTCAGCTCCTCTCCTCTGCTCCCGTTTGTCTGGTGAACGCCTCTCCTCTGTCAATACACTCTGCTAGCAGTTTAATAATATTGATGCCAGTTGTGACATTTGAATGTTTTAGTTGTGTGTGTGTGTGTGTGTGTGTGTGTGTGTGTGTGTGTGTGTGTGTGTGAGAGAGAGAATGTATAGTGAGCCGGTTACTGTTGAAAAATGACTCCACTGTGCGTCGGGGTTCCATTCCCCTGTCGGGAGTTATTTTTCAACAGTCACCAGCTCACTATACATTATCCCTTACGTGTCTACTGTTATTTGTACTGATACTGTACATATTGGTATCATTTACTGTGAGTTGTTTGTGCTGGTACATTCTGGAATAATTATTTGCTTTACTATTTGTTTTTTTCTTCAGATAAATCTGCTAATTGTTGCTCGGTTTCTTTACTCATTTATTTAGTATAGTGTCCACACACCTTCTCATTCTACATATACATAGAGGTTTAGTACCGGTGGCTTTACAGCCTACATTTTATTGATTATCTCTGATCCCCACGGTCAATTTGGTCTTTGCAACAGTGCAAGCAACACCGCTGACGCTAGGTGGCGCCAAGCTAAAAAAAAAAACCCGAATCCTATCTGTTGCCTCTTTAAATGAAGCTCAGCGTAAGTTCAATCAGGAAGACCTTTCCGTGCTCATTCATTCATAATTCTCCCTGTCTCACTCCCACTGCTTCCTCCAACCAGCTGCCACCAGGCGCACACTCTTCTTCCTGTCCTATTGTAATTAGCCATCAGCCTCCATCAGCCAATCAGGTTGTCACTACGAGATTTTAAATCTGTTCTCTCCTCTGCCACTTTCAGCTGTCATTCTAGGCAGAATCGCCGCCCCTCCTCCAGCCCATTCACCTCCAGCCGGCACATCCAAGGTCAAAGATAAACCCGAAGACTCATTCCTCTTCTCATCTGGATCATCAGCACCCATCCATCTGATCCTCATCTCTTGTCCACTTCCTCTACCACCACCAGCATCTAGACCCCGGTGGGGTTCCCTAATTGGCCACGGATCCATCACCCTCCTTATAGCTCACCATCTCGAAGGGGTCTAATCACCAAAGACTTTTTCACATTTTCACATTCCATTCTCATATGCATTTGTAATTAAATATTTTCTTTCCTAACCTAAACACATCTCTCCTGATTGAACTGTATTTATGTATGTTAAGCTAAAGCATTGACAGTATGAATGCAACTTCTGTTATAATTGTGCCCAGCGCTCCACGATTCAAGCAGTCCATTCCAGCGGTCTGCTCTAGCACTTATATCAACCTACCAGCATATCTCAAAACAACAACGTGTGCCATTAATAGGAGCAGGCTGACGGCTGAGCATGCCAAAATGCTCATCTTAAAAAAGAATCTCCACATCATGCTTGGACTGCAGTAAGGGGAGAATGTGGAGATGGGGGAGTAGCAGTCGATTTAGTTAACTGATTTCAGTTCATGTTTTTTACAAGACGAGCAAGGTACGGAGAAGGAACACTGAGGTAGACGGGCAATATTAAGCCTATCAATATACCATTGCCTCTCTAGTAGGCATAGCGTGCTAAAATAATCCTTTGCCATCTTATTATTATCTGATTATTAGCTAGCTATAGCTAATAATTTTAACTAGCAAGATAGCAATTCAGCTGTGGAGACTTGAAGGCACAGCTGCGGAGGCAGAATGACAGCGAACGAGCGAAGAAAGGAGACCTCGAGATCGTAGTCAGAGGACTCTGCCTGGCCCTATTGTTTTTGGTGTGTTTATTATTAGGGACCTCAGCTGAAGGTCTACTGTTGTTATACACATAGTATACATGTGTGACAATAATCCTATCAGATATTAATATATTATTATTAATTATAATATTATTACTTTCATTAATGTTGTTGTAAGCTACTGTTATTACCGTCTGTCCTGCATCTCTCTCTGTCTCTGTCTCTCTCTCTTTCTGTCTCATTGTGTCATACGGACTACTGTTAATTTATTATGTTGATCTGTTCTGTACGACATCTATTGCACGTCTGTCTGTCCTGGAAGAGGGATCCCTCCTCAGTTGCTCTTCCTGAGGTTTCTACTGTTTGTTTTTTTTCCCCCTGTTAAAGGGTTTTTTGGGGGGAGTTTTTCCCTTATCCGCTGTGAGGGTCCAAAAGACAGAGGGATGTCGTATGCTGTAAAACCTTGTGAGGCAAATTGTGATTTGTGATATTGAGCTTTATAAATAAAACTGATTGATTGATTGATTGATTGAAGGGCAAGGACCCTATTGTTGTTGGTGCGATTATTATTCTTTCTTTCTTTCTTTCTTTCTTTCTTTCTCCCACTGCCTCTTTGAGGTTGAATTTGACCCCCTAAACATGCTCAAATCCTCACCAAAATTGGCACGCATGTCAGGACTGGCGAAAAATTTGATAAAATGAAAAAAATAATGCCAAAAGTGCCAAAATGGGCTCTCTAGCACCACCTAGCCATCTATGCAAACTAAAATAGCTGCTGCGGCCCATAGGAATGTCGTAGAAATATCAAACCAAAACTGGCTTGTTCGTCTCATCATGACCTACAAATCACCCCTTTGCACCCCTGACCTAAATCCAACAGTAAGTGAGGTATTTTCCCTTTCAAAGTAAGATGTCGGTTTTCAAAAATTCTCTCTCTCAAAAAATATTTCCTCCTACAATGTTTATCGTATTGGCTTTAAACTCACACACGTGAAAGCTCTATCTCTGCTGAACAAACCCTCTGAATGACTTTATCATTACTCAAACAGTTTGGAGTTTATAAGTGCTCAAGTGTGCACGACGTAAAACCTCATGACGATCTTCGGAAGAAAAGATGAAGGCCAACACATCTTTAACTTGCTACTAAGATCGCATTTTTGACTCCACAAACATAAAACCTTTATGTCTGCATTCAGGACGAGTGTATCTCTCTGCTGGTGTGATCAGATTGACAACTGGACCCACGGTTTGGAAATAGGAAGGACTAGTGTGAGACATTTTAAACTCGTCTTAAAGTGCTTGGACTGTCACCTCATCTCTCCCTCAACTACATGCAGCTCATTAATCACCATAACAATGGCTTCACTCTGAGGCCCTGTTTAGACATCAACGGTTTCTCTAAAAACGGAAAAGTGTGTCCTTTGCGTTTTAAAAAAACTGCATTTATATGATGACGTTATTGAAATGATCCCCGTTCACACGGAGCCGCAAAATCTACTGGAAACGCTGTAGTATGCACGCCAGGCCAATGGGTGGCAGTGTAAATTTGCAAAGCAACACCACGGCATGATGCCATGCACCTGTGCAGAAGCGCCTTTCTCTACAACGCGGTGATTACAAACCAAAACAAAGAAGACCCAATGGCGAAAGCATCCACAGATAACTTTGTCTGGATGGACAATGAAGTGGAGTTGCTAGAGTAACAGATCTACACTTCACTTCTAATCAACAGCAGCACATAAAGACCTTGGCATTGCTGTTGTGACGGTGGGCATGCCTGGTGACTGGAACCGTAATGCGCATGTGCGAAAAGTCGTTTTCAGGGGAACTGCATATTGCAACTTTACATGACAATGGAGGCGCTACTGTTTGCAAAAAGTTGCACTCTGGGGTTTCATGTCTTCTGCAGTTTGGTTTTCAGAAGCCATCAAAGTTCCACTTCCAAATCATGTTGTCTGCCTTTTCCTTGCTAAATCTATAAGGGACGACACTGAATGTTTGTGGGTATTTCTCATCATCACACACACCTGACAGTACACGCATTGACCAAACTGACCAGCTCATGTGGCTCATTCCTACAACTTCCTATGTAAATGCCTGATAGCAACATGTAAATGCAAGATTTCTAGGTCAAACTCTTTTGCCTCATTTAGAATTTGAATCAAACCTGTAGCTAAAACTATGCTGCAGCAGTACATGATTCAAATACATGGAATCCTGCTCAGTTTCTCCACTGAAATTAACTAGTACATATTTGTGTCTGCCTGCTTTTACCTATATTCTCACAGCAGCCAGTACACATCAATCAAACTTTCAATAAATGTATATGGATATGTCGTTTGATCATCACACATGTCAAAGTTTCATTAGGTCACATGGCTTATGTCTACAACTTTCAAAATATAAGCTCAAACAGATGTACGACCACAAATAAGAATCTAAGACATAAGATAAAATAGTGAAGTTGCATACAGGAATGAGATGTGTGTACATAATAAAGTAGAAAATAAAAGTGTTATGTGGTTTAACAGTGTGGCTGTGACCTGGCTGACATTTTCACCTTGTGTTATATCGGTACAGCAGAAGAACAGTAAGATGAATATAGCTATTGTAGCCTATGCAGAATAAGCAGATATTTCGGCCGCACCTTGGAAAGCAGAGCTAAATGGTAAACAAACATGACACCACACCGGCAAAATAACACAACACATTTACATGTCATTTTCTATATGTTCTCTAACATTTATCCTAACGATATGAGGCAGTCTTTGTGGAAAAAAAGCTTGTTTAGTGGACTAACTTTGCACTTGAAGTATACTTGTTCACTTAAGTTTTAACAGATCTGACGCTACTATATGCCCCGGCTGTATCTAGGCTAACGGCTAACATGCTAACTATTATTTTTATGTCACTAGTCACTTGAAACAAATTTAGGATGATAGGAGACAGGCTGAAATAAACCAAAATTTCCCTTTAAGCATTGGTAAGCAGGGCACTAGAATTTTGGATTGATTTGATATTTGTTTTAAAAAAAAATTGGGCCCAGTGTGTCACCCTGACTCGGGAAATCTACTGGTTATTACTGGTTTGTGAATTTCCTTTGGGATAAATAAAGTTATATTCAACTGAATTAAATGTGGATTGATGAAGAGACTGTAACCTTTTTCAAATGTACAAATTACACAAACATACAGTAAATACAATATTCCATCACTTTTCTTACATTCCTCTCCTGCAATGTTTTAATGGCTCCCAAATGGAAAATTAGCACCACCAGTTGTTTACTCTCAGTCAACCCACTCCTAGTATTCACAGAACAGTAGAGAATGGAAATCATTCGTTTTCTTTTGCCGTTTTTCTAAAAATCAGCTTAAAATAGGAAAAAGTAATGAAGAGAATGGCGGAAAGGCTATGTGTTTGACAAACTGCACTCCTCCCCTTTTTGAATGAAGTTAGAAAATAGGGCAGCAGCTGAACCTACTGTTCCCCTCATGAATGTCTCTGGGCTCTTTATTCTGCCATCTGTCATCCTCAGCAGGTGTTCCTCATCCTGTACCATGAGACCAACTTACAGGACAGACTGAGCTAATGACCCACCCCAGCTATCAGTTAATGATGGGAGAAGACCACAATTGGTCCCAGTATCCCCTCATTTTCTCTTTTCCCCATTGCCATTTATTCTCCAACTCTACCCTCGCTGTCAGTCTTTAACTGACTCTCTCTCCGCCTCTTCATGGTCATCACTCCCTCCATCCACTTGGGATTAGCCAATTAACCTATAGCCAGTGTAGATCTGCCAAGCAGAAAGATGAACAGCGCCAGTGCCTTGCTGTTTCTATCTGTGAGTGTGGGAAAAGGGAGAGTTTGTGTTTCTGTTGCTCTTGGTGAGTAAATGTCAGAGTTGCCTTCGCTGGCATTAATTAGTGAGAAAAGCATCTGCTGCAAATGCAACTGCTAGTCCAAAAACCTTTGAAATAGCATCTCTCAGAATACAGATTTCAAGAGTAGTGGATGTGGAAAAACAACAACAGGCGGGGATATGGGAATATTTCATCATAAACACAAAAGGCAGAGTTGGACGTTTTTTTATTTCCTCCAGCGTTAAAATAAAGACGACTTAAGATAGAAAGTGATGCGGTGTGTAGGCAGCTCCAGGCAACCTGTTTAATAACAAAGCACCGCCTCATCTGTGGAAATATGGATACGGTGATAAGCCTCTGATATGACATCTTCATCCTCCCTGACATTATGTTTTATTACTGCTCCATGCCTCCTAGAGAGACAGATGGATGGAGGTAGAGATAGATGGATGACGTAAGGATGGATAGATATGTGGGGAGGTGTATTCAGGGAAATAATGAGATGGTGAAAAGCAAAGGAGATGAGTGGAATCCTTGTCGAAGAATTTGTAATCTAGGTCAAATACAGGCCTGCTTCTTGATCAGACTATGCAGACTCAGATTGTATCAAGTACCCACTTGCAATATATGAATTGCCAAGTTTCACTTGTATTATTTAACAACACTCGACTCTGTAGCAACGCTTAAGAAGAAACTCTGAAACCCGTAAGTTAAAACGAATATTGCGAACATCTGAAAGAAATTGGCAATTAACCAAATGGGAAGAATCTCCTTTCGTCTGGGTAGACAGTCTCAAAACATATAAGAGGGGCCTCCACAATGCCAGAGCAAACTATTACTCAGTTTTAATAGAAGAAAATAAGAACAACCCCAGGTTTCTTTTCAGGTCTGTAGCAAGGCTGACTGAGAGTCACAACTCTATTGAGCCTTGTATTCCTTTAGCCCTTAGCAGTAATGATTTTATGAGCTTTTTTAATGACAAAATTCTAACTGCTAGAGGCAAAATTCATGACCTCCTGCCCTCAAAGGGAACTTATCTGCCTTCAAACACAGCTGTAAGACCTATATATATATATATATATATATATATATATATATATATATATATATATATGTATATAGAATAATATAATATATATATTTAGCTTCTCCCCAGTTTCTCTTCAACAATTGACCACAGTGATTTCTTCATCTAAATCATCAGCGTGTCTCTTAGACCCCATCCCAACTAGGCTACTTAAGGACTAAGCTGGTTTAAATCTTATTTATTTATTCAGTTTGTTCATTTTCATGTTGAATCATCTCTAAATACTCAAGTTTGTTTCGGAGTTCCACAAGGTTCTGTGTTCGGACCAATCCTATTTACTCTATACATGCTTCCCTTAGGTAACATCATAAGAAATCACTCTGTAAATTTCGATTATTATGCGGATGATACACAATTGTATTTATCGATGACGCCAGAAGAAAGTAATCAATTAACTAAACTTCAAAATTGCTTTAAAGACATAAAAACCTGGATGAGTTCCAATTTCCTGATGTTAAATTCAGACAAAACTGAAGTTATTGTTCATGGCCCCAAACAATTCAGAGACTCTTTATCTGATGACATAGTTTCTCTGGATGGCACTGCTCTGGCCTCTACCACTACCGTAAGAAACCTCGGAGTAATATTTGATCAGTATTTGTCTTTTAACTCCCATTTAAAGGGGCAATAAGCGGAAATTCATCATTTCTAAATTGAAGGAATTAATAAATTGCTTTGTGAAGAACTAGGGGTGTAATTTCATCTGGAGTATCACATGACGTCACAGACCCTCTCTCCAGCCCCTTGTTTAAAAGCCAGTCCAGCTGCACGTTCATGTACATTCATGTGAATTGCCGCCTCCTCCCTCCTTTCAGAGCCCTGGCCCTCCCTCCTAATAAAATGCTACAGCCAATGAGCAATGGCAGCATGTATTTTCGAAGCGAAATGGCAGAGAGCAGAACGAAACGTTCACCTGAAGACGAGCAGGAACCGACATTACTGCTAAAGAAACAGTGGTCGTTGGTGAAGAAGTTGTTGGATAAAGAAAGGGACAGAACTTGGATTAACATTGGCCTTGCATTTCCAAGGTAGACAGCACTGCGAGAGCTAAAGTCAGCCCGAAGTACCGCTGAAAGCGGCTATCATCCAGACGGAGTTCTTGGAGGAGGTGGTGAAACTCGCCGAGTTGGATGTGCTTCTGCAGGATCGGGTGAACCCAAAAACGACGGCGTTTGGCCCTCCGAGGCATTTGGGACTTCAAGAGCAGGTACAAAGCAGCGATGGTGGTTATCTCAGCCATGGTCGTCAGTGGCTACCCGGAGCTATATGATACTACGTGTCTACTCTACAGAGGCCGCAACAAAAAGGAGCAGGCTTGGGTGAAAGACGCCGAGGAGACTGGTCTACTTGGTAAGTTCTGTAAATATGTGTCTTTAATTAGTTTGCAGAATGGTTGACTGAGTAGACACGTTATTTGTATATATATGTTCAGTTTTTATTTTTTCGGTATAAGATTTATATATATTTATATATATATATATATTAAAAATTTTTTACCTCAGCTGTCTTTCATCTTCTTTCCTACAGAAACAATTCTCATCTGATTTCATATATTTATTGCACACACAGAACATTGTGTACTGCATTCTGTAGGTTCCAGCTGTGCAGAAGCTTTTAACATGAAGTACATAAAAGTAAATAAATATTGCAGGATGTTTGCTCAGTAGTAATGTGTAGGTGGCTCTTAAAAGAGCCGTTTTGTGAGTGCTTGCACACTAGACGTTGGCCTGCCACGGGACCGTTCCCTCTGCCGAGAAGTAAGCTGCGAAGGTCTCCCGAACCCTGATGGCCTCTCTTGCCGAGTTGTTTGCAGCCAGTCTTCCCAGACCTGGCAGAGGCTCCACCACACCATCAGAGATGCTCCCCCTCATTGCAGGCGCTGGGGTCGTCTTCCGCAGGAAGTTGTGCAGGACACAGGTCGCCTTCACACACTTCTCCGCAATGTCGGGCTGGAGCTCCATGGCACGCCGGTACATCCGCCACTGGGATGCAAGGATCCCAAAGACGTTCTCCACCACCAGCCGTGCCCGGGACAGACGGTAATTGTAGATCCGCCGGTCTCTGGTAAGGGTGCGCCCAGGGAATGGCCTCATGAGGTTTCTCCGGAGTGGAAAGGCCTCATCTGCGACAAACACATGTGGCTGGGGTCCCCTGTGATCAGCTCCTGGTAACAGCCGGTCATCAGGCAGCTGGAGGGTACCGGAACGAAGCACTCGACCAAATGCTGAGTTGGCCAGGATATCGCCATCACTGGTCCTGCCGTAGCCCCCGACATCAATCACCCTAAAGCAATACCGGGAATCCACAACAGCAAGGAGGACTATTGAGAATGTCCCCTTGTAGTTGTGGTACTGGGATCCCGAATGTGCAGGGGCTTTCAGGACCACATGCATCCCATCCACAGCGCCACAGCAGAGAGGGAAATTCCACCGCTCCTCAAACCCCTCTGCGATGGACCTCCACTCCTCTGTGGTGGGCACAGCCATAAACTCCTCCACGAGGCAATCCCAAATAGCCGTGACTACAGCTGGAACAATCAGGGAAACAGTGGAGACCCCAACGCGGAAGCTGTTGGCAATGGTCCTGAAGGAGTCACCAGTGGCCAGGTATCTGCAGCATAGAAGAAAACATTAAATTTAGCTGAGTTGAAGTGAATGTAGGTAGCAGTCTATTTTATTGATATGGCTGAACAGGTGAAAGTACTCAAGTATTTATGCTGTTACATTATTGCAGTTGATAAAATGAGCTGATTTTCTATTGAAATGCACGACAAGCAGGTCAAGATCTATGATTGACCCATAAATTGCACAAATTGCACATGAATTCAGACTTCATAAATTGACATCATGAAGTAGACTAGTAATTTCATCAGCCTTTTACATGCAGTTATATACTGTATGTGTGTGTGTAATCTTATGTAACATTATGTTAACATGTTTTTTGTTCATTTTATGTCTATTTTTAAAGTGAGGCACACAGTGCATGTCATTTCTTTGTTGTGAGCTGCATTTCGTGTATGACAGGTGCTATACAAATAATGATTATCATTATATCAAGCCGTTATTATATTTTGATCCGTTTATTGAAATTGAATCACAGCAAAATGTGGCTTCATACCACTGGAGTTTCAGATGAGCCGACGTAGGCTATTACTTGCTAGATACAGTGAATATTTACTGATTTTGACACAACAATAAACTGCTACTCACCGGAGACAGATGGACAGGCGCTCCGCAGCTGAAATGGAGCGCCTGTAGTTGGTGTCCTGCCGGTAGATCGTGGCGCCAACCCTCGCCAACAGGTCTTCAAACTGGGCCCCAGTCAGCCTGAAGTGCCGCTGAAAGCGGCTGTCATCCAGACGGAGTTCCTGGAGGAGGTGATGAAACTCGCCGAGCTGGATGCGCTTCTGCAGAATAGGGTGAACCCAAAACCAGCGGCGTTTGGCCCTCCGACGCATTTGGGACTTCCAAAGCAGGTACAATGCAGCGATGGTGGTTATCTCAGCCATGGTTGAGGAGAGAATGGCGGGCCAGATGTTGTTGTCTAGTGAAAATGGGCGGGCTCGCTACTCGCGCGTCTGAATGGTCAGGCGTCTAAACTCACGTGTTACGCGCGGCGCGTTACTCGCGTTAGGAGCGAATAATTCGCTTCATTCGCGTCCAGTGTGAACGCACAGTTAGCGCGTAACTCCCGTTGACTTATGTCCTACTTTACACCAACTTCCACAGAAGAACAGAGTAACTCTTGCTCACTTCCCCCACTATTTCCCCTGTGTTTTACAGTATAACTAGGCTGAGTCTGAGAGCGTAACTCCCGAACAATTACATCCTACTTTACACCAACTGAGAGTAACTCTTGCTCACTTTCCCCCGCTACTTTCCCTGTGTTTTACAGTATAACTAGGCTGCGTCTTTGAGCGTACTCCGTACAATTACTGTCCCATACAACAGTATGGAAACTGGCTAATAACAGGCTGGCTGGTAGCAAACTTACCTCTCTAAAATGCACATCTATGGAAGTCTCATACTGTCATCCAAGGGCAAAACACAAACTATACAGTAATAAATCCACAATAATGAGTCATTCAGAGTTATAAAATGTTTTTATTATGTGATTACACAGAAAACACATGACAGGCACTATTCCTCTCATCCATACTCCGTAAGTACAGTAATTTTTATTTATTTTATTTATCCTTTATTTAACCAGGTGAGTCCCATTGAGATTGACATCTCTTTTACAGGGAGCCCTGGCCAAGAAGGCAGCAAACCAAAATTACAACAATAAAACATCATAAAACATAAACAGTACATAGATAGGTACATGAAGTACACATCAAACTGTAATCAGTGTCTAAGTAGATCTTAATTTCCCTGTAACTAGTGTCTAGTGTCATCACTGAAAAGCTAGCTGTGTTTCACTGTGAAAGCCACTCTTAGTAGGTACAGTTTGGGACTCAGAAAGCAGACATGTTGAAACTGAGTGAGGAACACTCCATCCACATCTGCCTCTCCTATTGTCTCACAAGCTCTCTACTCTGGTCCTCTGGAAACTGTAATAAAAGAAAATGTTTTGTTAGGTTTAAAACAGATGTTTTACATAAAGACTGCATAAGGAAAAAAAAATCCAGGAAGTAAACAGCGCCGCAACACTGCTAGCTGCTAGCTCCTGCTTTTATCTGGTTTTTAACGGTTACAGGTTCTTAACGCTTTTATACGTTGAGCTTTAAGCAAACGGTTACTTTTAACTTTTGCTTTTACCGGGTAAAAGGTTTTAGCCATCAGACTTTTGGATTTTACGCTTTTAGCGACAGAGCTACATGGCAACCATGGACGCCATCACTATGGACACTCCCTTACCTGCAGAGGTCGGAAAACAGCTCACGAAAGCCCAGAAAAAGATTGGAGGATATTGGACGGCTGTTGGATGAGCTGCGGAGGAAGGACTCACTGCTGGCCACCTTCAAAGCTCGGCTCCCGACGCTGTCCGGCTGGCTGGAGACCTCCCAGACCGGTGAGCTACAACAACATGGCGTTGCTACGACACTGGGGGACACCGTCCTCTGGGAGTCTTCCTCCTCCACCTGTCAGCGGCCCTCCTGCTCTACTCCGAGCAACAGGACTCCTTGGACCGAAGTTGTTGTCCGCAGTCGGAAGAGGGCTGCTGGCGGCGCCTCGAGCGGGGCTCCCGCCTCCTCCTTCAGCGTCCCCCTCACCAACAAGTACTCGGCACTATCCATGACCATGGAGCCGGTCGGGGTGCTGGAGCAGGGAACTGCCCCTGCCGATCCAGATGCCTCCCCTCCGACGGGTGTCATGCCCCCGCTGACAGACACCACAGCCTTCCCTCCACTCACGGCTGCCTGCGGCTCCTCAGGGATGCTGTGCGGTGGCACTCCCGGCGTCCTCCTCACCGGGATACGCAGCACCACCAGGCCGCTAACCGAGACGATGGTGTCACCGAACCGGCCACCACCCCTGGACAACGGGCTCATCATCGGGGACTCCATACTCCGGAATGTCCGTCTGAGGGGGGCGCTCACCCTGTCCTTTCCCGGCGCCACCGTTACAGACATAACAGAGAAAATCCCAAGCATTCTGGATTCACACCCCCAGGTAAACCGCGTCATTATTCATGTGGGCACCAACGACACTTCCAGACAACAGTCCGAGATTTTAAAACAGGATTTTACGCAGATTTTTAACAAACTCTCACAGTCCCAGCTGCATGTTTTTATCTCCGGCCCCACCCCCACCTGTGGCAGGGGCATTGGGCGTTTCAGCAGGCTGCTCAGTCTGAACACCTGGCTCTCCTCCGCCTGCAGCACCTACAATGTTGGTTTCATTGACAATTTTGATGTCTTTTGGGAGAGGAGACATCTTTTTGGAAATGATGGCCTCCACCTAAACAGGGCCGGCACCCGCGTGTTGTCCGCCAACCTGGCATACGGTGTGCAACACGCCCACGTCACCACACTCTCCTCCCACCACCCCAAATCTGCACAGACTGACCCGTCCGCTACTGATTGATGTCCTCCAGGTCCCAGTTCCTATGTTTTTAGTTCCACCTCTGATCAGAACAAACACAATACTGGACTTGGACCTTCCGTTTTCACTAATAATTCACCAATTCCTGTCATCATCACGCAGCGCCAGCAAAGCAGATTTCTCAATGTTCACTCGGTGAACTTCAATAACCTCAGACCTCTCCCAAAACATCATCAATCCACTTGTACAGTCCGTAAACCACCTGTCACCATCAACATGGCACTTTTAAATGTTCGTTCCCTTGTGAACAAATCTTTTATTATGAATGACCTGATTTTAGACCATAAGTTAGATTGCATTCTTTTAACAGAGACATGGCTTGGCACTGACGCACCAGTTGTTCTCACCGAGGCCTGCCCACCAGATTTTAACTTTTTATTTTCTACCAGGGGTGGTAAAAGAGGAGGCGGAACTGCTTCGATCTCTAGAAAGACATTAAATTCAAAGGAAGTGTTTTTAAACAGCTACTCATCATTTGAGCTTCATGCCTTTGTCTTTAGCAGTCCTCCTATCCTTTGCATTACTGCTCCACTTCTTTTATCAGTGAATTTTCTGAGCTTTTATCAACAATACACACCACCTATAACAGAATTTTAATAACTGGTGATTTTAATCTGCATCTGCAACCGCATAAACTGAGGCATGATCTGTAGCTCTCTCTTTAATTGCCAGTCTCTGTTCTGCAATGTAGACTGCTGCCCCTGTGCGCCCAGTCTCTGGATCCTTTGACCCATCCGTAAATATCAATAGCTTGTTTGCATAGTTCTGTTCAATATATCTTTGCACAATAACTCCTGTACCACTTTGCCCTGATTTCTTCTTTAGTTTGCACTGAACACCAAAATCCACCATTGGCTCCTGAAATACCCAAGGAGGAATTTCTGGTAAAAAAAACTACTCAACACATACTGCATATTACATAAACCAACACTCTCAGCTTTTATATTTCCAACCCAGCCCAAGTTCCAGAAATTTGTCTTACTGTGCTCTGAACACTCCTCTAATATTGCTTTTGCTGGATGAGACCTTTTGTGCCCCTGCAGATACACCCAGTATGCCAGCATGAGCTTCACCCTTCTTATCCTCAGAGGCTCTTCCCCCACCTCAACTTGTAGAGCAGCCACTGGAGAGGTCTTAAACGCCCCACTACATATCCTCAGCCCTTTAGCCTGTTCCACATCCAGCTTCTTAAGGTGACTCTCTGCTGCTGACATATAGGCCACACTGCCATAATCTATTCTGGATCTCATCATAGCTTGATATATGTTTAACAGAGACTTCCTGGTTGCACCCCAATCTCGTCCTGCCAAACATCTCATAAGGTTATTAACATTCTTACACTTATCTCTCACTTTTTCAATATGCTGCTTCCAGGTGAGTTTTTCATCAAACAAAACACCCAAAAACCGAATAACTTTGACTTGTTCTAGTGTTTGACCATATAGCTTTATTGACACCTTTTTTTAATGTCGCTTAGCAAAGCATATTACTTGGGTTTTTGCAACTGACAGTTTAAACCCCCACCTATTCGCCCACTGCTCCACTTTATCAACCGCTGCCTGCAGCTTTTTCTGCAGATACTCTTGATTTCTCCCCCTTACCCATAAGGCCCCATCATCAGCAAATAATGACTTACTTATTCCTCCTCCCATCTCCTCAAATATGTCATTGATCATACAATTAAAGAACACTGGACTACACACACTCCCTTGCGGAGTTCCGTTTTCAACCTTATATATTGGAGAGAATTCCTGCCCTACTCTCACCTCTATCGTTCTCCCAAACAGGAAGCTCAATACCCAGTTATATAATTTCCCTCCTACTCCCAACTTATCTAATTTAATCAGCAGCCCTTCTTTCCATAGCATATCATATGCCTTCTCTATGTCGAAGAACACAGCCATCACTATTTCTTTATTTGTCTGTGCTTTCCTAATATCTGATTCTAACCTAAGCACTGAATCCATCGTATTTCTTCCTTTACGAAACCCACTTTGATACGATGAAAAAAGATCTTGACTCTCTAAAAAATACATCATCCTTTCTGTCACCATCTTCTCCATTGTCTTCCCTAATTGGGATGTAAGTGCAATTGGCCTATAATTTGATGGATCTGATGCTCCTTTGCCTGGTTTCAAAATTGGCACTATTACTGAGTGTTTCCATGCTTGTGGCACCTCCCCTGAATCCCATACTTTATTAAATAACTTCAATATTACCCCCAGCGACCTGTCATCCATGTGAACTAACATACAGTAGCAGACATCATCTTTCCCTGGCGATGACTGCCGCGCATTAGAGACGGCTCTTCTTAATTCATACAAATTAAAGGGCAGATCTAGGTCATCCCCTCTTGCCTGCTTTTTCTTATTAACCCAAGTGTTTTGTGTCAGCACATTTTGCCTATGCTGCTTTGCTTCTGCTGAGATATTTTCTGAACTATGAACTCGAATCAACGTTTCAGCCAATAGTGTCGCCTTCTCTAAACTACTTACTGCTGTTCTATTATCCTTCTTCAGAATCAGGATTGTTATACTTCTTTTTATTCCACTCATTTTTTTGATCATTCCCCAAACATCTGATAGCTGTACCTCCTGCCCTATTCCACTACAGTACTTCCTCCAGCACGCCCGCTTAGCTGCTCTGATCGTCCTTCTCACCACTGCCTGTGACCTTCTATATTGGATTAATGACTCCATTGTATGCTGTTTCTTTAACAATCTGAATGCCCTGTTGCGTGTTTTTATTGCCTGTCTGCAGTTATCATCCCACCATGGTACACTTTTAACACTTCTGCCCCCTGATACTTTTGAAACTGTCTCCTCAGCAGACTGTATTATAGCTGCGACCACTCTCCTATTTCATTCACCTACATCTGTCCCTTGCCCCTCATGTAACTCCTCAAACTTATTTCTACTCACTGCCTGATAAACATCCCACTTAGCATTCTGAATTTTCCACCTTGGCACCCTCCTCTCCTCCTCTCGCTGCATTTCTACTCCCACCTTACTAATGACTGGATAATGATCACTCCCCATTAATATTTCATTTAATAGCACCTCCCAATCTGTGACACCTGCCATCTCATTGGACATTAAAGTTAAGTCAATTGCACTCTCCTTATTTCGTACACAATCATACCTAGTGCCCCTCCCATCATTCATACATACTAACCCTTTATCCTCTATAAAGTTTTCCACAATTGAACCATTTGAGTCTGTTCTCTCACTCCCCCATAAAGTGCTATGTGCATTGAAGTCCCCACACCACACTATTTTCCCTTGCACATCCCCCAATACCATATTCAGTGTATCCATACTTAATCTGTTGCATGGGTTATAGTAATTAATAACCGCTAACTCGTACCTTCCTGTCCAAATTTTAATCGTTATGGACTCATGATCTGTCCCTATTTGAACAATATTGAACCCTGTTCCATCCTTAACAAAGGTAGCTACCCCACCACCTGTCCCATTCTTCCTGTCATTTCTTACAGCCGTGTACCCATGTATTACAAAATCCCACTGCACTCTCATCCATGTTTCTTGAACACAGATTATACTGGGCTTGTCCTTTAACCCAGAAATAAACTTCTTAAACTCCTGCCCATTAGCTATGAGGCTTCTTGCGTTCCATTGCAATATACTTAGGACCATGATGATCCCCCACCCCATATTGATGATTGTTGTGACGGAATCTGTGAACTGAATGCCCCTCCTTTCAAAAGGTCCTCCACTTCCTCCCACCCGATGGCCTCCAGTCCCAGATACTTCTCTGCTGCTCTCACTATTATTTTGATTTTTTCCGTTTTTTTGTCTGTTTGCGCTGTACAGTTAACCACTTCAACCATAAACAGAATGAAATCTCTCTTCCCCACAATCATCGTGTCCTCCTTAATTCTTTTACAGCCTTCATGTGCTCTCACTTCATGCCTTTCTGTCACTTTTTCAGTTGCCAGCACCCTCACCCTCCTGGCCGCTTCTGCGTATGTGACCCCGTGTGATGTTTTAATTTGCTGCACTTCTGCTGCTCTCTTACTGACTTCACATCCCCTGTATGCAGAAGTATGATCCCCTCCACAATTGCAGCACTTACGTTTGGCTCCATTTTCACATTTCCCATAGTCATGTTCCCCAGCACATCTCCCACACCTTTGTTTCCCCTTACACACTGCTGCGACATGCCCATACTTCATTTAAAGCACCTCAATGGCGGAGGCACATAGAGCCTCACACCGTAACACATATACCCTATATACACTTTATCAGGGAGTCGCTCCTCGTCAAATGTAACCAAAACCGACAAACTGTCACATCTTTCCCCGTCACAAGTTGTTTTCATGCGCTTTGCTTCCCTTACTTTCGCTCCCTTTACATTTTCTTTTATCTGATCAATAGATATACTTAAGGGCACACCGAAGATTATTCCTCGAGTGAACCCTCCTCCCTTCCTAGCCAGCGTTGCTGCCACCTTCTTCCCCTCAATTTTATCCACCCTGATGGCTCTCCCCAGCTGCGCACTATCTCTACAAAAAATCAGCAGTGCTCCCTTGCGCAACACTCTCGCACTTTTCACATCTCCCACTTGTTTATTTATTGCTTTGGTAAGGTGAACAGGATTCTACTCACCAAACGAGGCACCTTCTTGCTCCAGTCTAATGATTACTTTATGCTCTTCCTCGTCCTCTCTTGCTTGCTCGCTATCTGTTTCTTCAGACGCTGAGCTCATTCCTCTCTGTCCCTTATTCTTGCGTTTACGCTTCGCTTTCCCCCCTTTCACAACCTCCCAACTTTCATTTCTCCCGCCACCGAACTCCATCCCATCATTTCCTGACCCGTCACTTCCCTCTGCCATCTCCTGTCCATTCACAGTCCGGTCTTTCGCTCGTCGTGTCGCCAGCCGCCTCCCCTTCTTGAAGGCTCTTGACTTCCTTTTTCAATTTTCATTGAACAAGACGCACTGAAGTGCATTACACGTCTTATGACAATGAAAAAGGAAATACCCCCAAAAGCGGGATTTTTCATTATATAACGTGAACAGTGCAGATGAATTATACTTCATGCACGAACTGAAGAAGCCAAAGAAATAAGATGATGATATAAAGAAATACTAACAAAATGATAAATAACATTCTTGTTCTTGTTTCTTTTTTTTATTTTCCAACATTATATACAGTTTTATCTTTGTTTTGATTGTTAGTTTATACGTGTGCTGTGTGTTTAAATAAAACAATAAATTTAAACATGTTGAATTCTTTTTTTCTTATTTTATGCAAAAATTGTCTGATGACATGTTGTATGGTATTAGTTTGTGACACAAAAGTGAATTGAACAGAACACCTAATCCCAGGTCCCTTGCTGTAACATCAGAGGGACATAGTTTGCTTGACATTGTCAAAAGAGACAGTACCGGGTTTATTTTCTTAGAATATTCCCGTATGATTCCCCAGTTGTCTTGAAGTTGCTTTAATGTTTGTTTGTTGGCTTAGTCTCATTGATCAAACAAGGTGTCAATCACAGCCACTCTGCTTAGACCAGCAGTCATTGGTCAAACAGGGAGGCGCACATTTCCCATTGGTTAAGACAGGAAGTACCACCTCTCAGCGAGGCCGAGGGGAGAAGCTTGTACTGCGCAGGCACAGGAATCAGACGACGGAGGGAATCAAGTGAAACTACACAATGTCTACGGTGAGAATAATACCCACATTCCTCGAGGCAGCGGCCGAGGAGGGGGAGTTGCAGCCATTTTTAATTCTAGTCTGTTAATCAGCCCTAAACCAAAACTAGATTATAATTCATTTGAAAGCCTCGTTCTTAGTCTTTTACATCCGACCTGGAAAACCTCGCAGCCACTTTTATTTATTATAGTGTACCGTGCTCCTGGCCCGTATTCTGAATTTATATCTGAATTCTCAGAGTTTTTATCCAGTCTAGTTCTTAAATCAGATAAAGTTATTATTGTAGGCGATTTCAACATTCATGTCGACGTTGATAATGACTCCCTGGCTACCGCGTTTATCACATTATTAGACTCCATTGGCTTCAGTCAGGGTGTACATGAACCCACTCACTGTTTTAACCATACCCTCGATCTAGTTCTGACGTATGGAATTGAAGTTGATAACCTAACAGTCTTTCCACAGAATCCCTCGCTATCGGATCATTATTTGATTACTTTTGATTTCTTTTTACTCGATTACACGCCACTCAGCAACAGTTACTATACCAGATGTTTATCAGATAGTGCTGTCGCAAAATTTAAGGAAATGATTACTCCGTCATTAAATTCAATACCAAGTCCTTTAGTAACAGAGGTTTCCCGCACCGACTTTAACCTCTCCCGAATTGATCAATTTGTTGATAGCGCCGTAAGCTCGCTGCGAACAGCACTCGACTTTGTAGCTCCTCTTAAAAAGAAGTTAACAAAACAAAGAAAGTTCGCTCCTTGGTATAACTCTGAAACCCGTAAATTAAAACAAATATCGCGAAAGTTTGAAAGGAATTGGCGATTAACCAAACTGGAAGAATCTCGTTTAATCTGGGCAGACAGTCTCAAAACTTATAAGAGGGGCCTCCGCAATGCCAGAGCAAACTATTACTCAGCTTTAATAGAAGAAAACAAAAATAACCCCAGGTTTCTTTTCAGCACTGTAGCCAGGCTGACTGAGAGTCAAAGCTCTATTGAGCCTTGCATTCCTTTAGCCCTTAGCAGTAATGATTTTATGAGCTTCTTTAATGACAAAATTCTAACTATTAGAGGCAAAATTCATGACCTCCTGTCCTCAGATAGTACCTATCTAACCTCAAACACAGCTGTAACACCTAATATTTATTTAGATTGCTTCTCCCTAATTTCTCTTCAAGAATTGACTGCAGTGATTTCTTCATCTAAATCATCAACGTGTCTCTTAGACCCCATCCCAACTAGGCTACTCAAGGAGGTCTTACCTTTAGTTAACACTCATATATTAGATATGATCAATATATATATATATATATATATATATATATATATCCTTATTAACAGGCTATGTACCACAGTCTTTTAAGGTAGCTGTAATTAAACCTCTACTAAAAAAGCCCACCCTGGATCCAGAGGTGTTAGCCAAACTATAGACCAATATCTAATCTTCCCTTTATGTCAAAGATCCTTGAGAAAGTAGTCGCAGACCAGCTGTGTGATTTTCTCCATGATAATAATTTATTTGAGGAATTACAGTCAGGATTTAGAGCGCATCATAGCACTGAGACAGCACTAGTTAAAATTACAAATGACCTTCTGATTGCTTCAGACAAAGGACTCGTCTCTGTACTTGTTTTATTAGATCTTAGTGCGGTGTTTGACACTGTTGACCATGAAATTCTGCTACAGAGACTGGAACACTTAATTGGCCTAAAAGGTTCTGCACTAAGCTGGTTTAAATCTTATTTATCTGATCGTTTTAAATTTGTTGACGTTCATAATGAATCATTCGTACGTACTAAAGTTTGTTTTGGAGTTCCGCAAGGTTCTGTGCTTGGACCAATCTTATTTATTCTATATATGCTTCCTTTAGGCAACATCATTAGAAATCACTCTATAAATTTCCATTGTTATGCGGATGATACACAGCTGTATTTATCGATGAAGCCAGAAGAAAGTGATCAATTAACTAAACTTCATAATTGTCTTAAAGACATAAAAACTTGGATGAGCACCAATTTCCTGATGTGAAATTCAGACAAAACTGAAGTTATTGTTCTTGGCCCCAAACAACTCAGAGACTCTTTATCTGATGACATAGTTTCTCTCGATGGCATTGCTCTGGCCTCTACCACTACCGTAAGAAACCTCGGAGTAACATTTGATCAAGATTTGTCTTTTAATTCTCATTTAAAACAAACCTCACGGACTGCATTTTTTCATCTGCGTAATATTGCAAATATTAGGCCTATCCTGACCCAAAAAGATGCAGAAAAATTGGTCCATGCTTTTGTTACCTCAAGGCTGGATTACTGTAACTCTCTATTATCAGGTAGCTCTAGTAAATCATTAAAAACTCTCCAGCTAATTCAGAATGCGGCAGCACGAGTACTAACAGGAACTAAGAAACGAGATCATATTTCTCCTGTTTTAGCTTCTCTGCACTGGCTCCCTGTAAAATCCAGAATTGAATTTAAAATCCTACTGTTAACTTATAAAGCTCTAAATGGTCAAGCTCTGTCATATCTTAGAGAGCTCCTAGTGCCATATTATCCCACCAGAACTCTGCGCTCTGAGAACGCAGGGTTACTCGTGGTCCCTAAAGTCTCCAAAAGTAGATCAGGAGTCAGAGCCTTCAGCTATCAGGCTCCTCTCCTGTGGAATCATCTTCCTGTTACGGTCCGGGAGGCAGACACCGTCTCCACATTTAAGGCTAGACTTAAGACTTTCCTCTTTGATAAAGCTTATAGTTAAGGCTGGCTCAGGCTTGCCCTGTACCAGCCCCTAGTTAGGCTGACTTAGGCCTAGTCTGCCGGAGGACCACCTATAATGCACCGGACACCTTCTCTCTCTCTCTCTCTCTCTGTCTCTCTCTCTCTCGCTCTCGCGTATCCTATTACTGTATCTTGTTTGCTCGGCCATTCTGGATGTCATTAACTCGGCTTCTTCTCCGGAGCCTTTGTGCTCCACTGTCTCTCAGGTTAACTCGTATTGCAGCGGTGCCTGGATAGTGTGATGTGTGTGGTTGTGCTGCTGCCGTGGTCCTGCCAGATGCCTCCTGCTGCTGCTGCTGCCATCATTAGTCATTAGTCATACTTCTACTGTTATTATACACATGATTATTATCATACATGTATACTGCCAGATACTAATATATACTTTCAACATATTGTACCACAGTAGCCAGAACTATAACGACAATATTATTACTTTCATGAATGTTGTTGTAAGCTACTGTCATTACCGGGGATGTCATACAGATTATTGTATTGTGTCATACAGATTACTGTTAATTTGTTATGCTGATCTGTTCTGTACGGCATCTATTGCACGTCTGTCCGTCCTGGAAGAGGGATCCCTCCTCAGTTGCTCTTCCTGAGGTTTCTACCATTTTTTTTCCCCGGTAAAGGGTTTTTTTTGGGGAGTTTTTCCTTATCCGCTGTGAGGGTCCAAAGGACAGAGGGATGTCGTATGCTGTAAAGCCCTGTGAGGCAAATTCTATTTGTGATATTGGGCTTTATAAATAAAATTGATTGATTGATTGATTGAGAAGTGTTGCTGTAAACACAACGATAACACTCCGACATCCTCGCAGGAGACGTGAGGGAGGTACCGAGGACCTGTGCTGTGGGAGTGTTAATGCGTTTATCAACGTCTTGGTGAGTTGATGCTAACGCAGCTAGTGATGTTAGCTTGTGCTGCAGAAGACTCCCGTCATAGAAGCCGGTTCCGCCGCTGCCGCCGCAACTCCTCCTCGATGAATATATAATCAGGGGCGGATCTAGAAAAATATTTATGGGGTGGCAAGAGGGGGGCAGGAATTTTTGAGGGGTGGCAACACATGGCAGACGTATATATACTGAATTTGATCACAGTTATCACAGTTTGATGAGAAATAGTATGTTTACACTACATAAGGGCACGGGCTGCCATTTGCAAACTCACACAGACAAAGTTAATCTCATCCAATCAATGTCTTGCATTTGAGGTTTCATGTGAAACAGTTCATATTAGGAATAAGTGTTGATGGAGGTTCAACAAACCCTGAGTCTAACCCTGAACTCTGAGTTGATTTACCCTGAGATGGGAAACTCTGAGTTAGCGGTTCCAGAACAGCTGATTTGAGTTAGTCTGAGTATGTTCACTCTGAGTTAAGCAGAAAATAAAAAGCCACCAATGGAGCTCCGACTCCACAATTCACCATGGCAACAGGTGAATAAAAGACAGCGCCTCCATTTTAATCCAGTGGATGTAGAGATATTAATACATGTGTAGCAGACAGTACACGTTTATCTTTAAAAGAAGGGCCTGAGTCAGAGTGAGGAAAGTGTAAATAAGTTAACCATAAAGTTAATAAAAAAGTTTATTCATCATTTATCAGACTTACATTTCCTTAATGAAGATAAAGTGGTGGAATCTGACTGTGTATCAGGCTGTAGATACATTACATTATATTAATAATATATATTAATATATTTGTTCAGATTTAATCTGATGGGGAAAAACACAGGAGGCAGCAACTGAAAAATAGGAAGATTTAAAACATATAGGCTAGGCTATAGATCAAAGACATAAAGACATGACTGTAAACTCACAGTCTGACCCAGTAATAATATGTTTGGTGATTTGCACTTGAAAAGACGTTGAGGTAAAAATACAGTAGATTTTAAAATGTTGGACATCTATTTGTATCTTGACTCAACAGCATTCAGTGACTTTATTTCAGCTATAAATGTAGTAAATTTAAAGACACTGAAATGCTGCACCATTGCTCACTCAGAAATATGAACATATAATCCCTAATATTAGGCTATAGGAATTATGTTCCATCAGTGTGACCAATGACATCAGTGATGGAGATCATTAGTCATTGATAGTACGTGTCTAAAGCTTCACACCGAGTTTTAAAATTTAAATAATTAGACCTACACATTATGTGCAATAAACATGTTGGAGCTGCTCTAACAGACTGACAAGTCTGATCCTTGTGCAGTGTTATAAAAAATAATAAATAATAAAAGGACAGAGGTTTGATTCTGAGCTGAGGGTGAATTCTCGCTGTGTAATATTTGAATGTAAAGACAAAAACTGATGTCCAAAGAAATGATTGATGTGCATAAACTCAGTAACTTAAGACAGTCCTGAGTAACAAACTAATATCCAGCAGGATTTAGACTGTGACAGACGGTAAATCTCCGCTCATTAACGCGCGTCGATGCAAGCTTTGACACGGACTGAATGAATGAGGAATGAAACAGCGTGTAAGAGGGAGGAGACAGAGAAAAACCTAACCTGCTCACAGACTCAGTTGCCATGGTGACTAACTCAGAGTTTGATTTACCTCTCTTTCTGGAAATGAAACCCAGAGTTTCCCTCATTTCAGGGTTAACATACTCAGAGGTCTCTCTGCAATAGGCTGCCCCTCTGGCTCCACTCAGTTTTCCAAACAAAGCGGTCTCTTGCCGCTCTGGCGTTATCTCGTGCTGCATTCAGGGCAGTCGGACATTGGAGATTCGCGCTCGTAAATGTCAAATTGGCCATAACTTTTCTGTGAATTCTTTGCTGCCAACTGGGGTGGCAGCTGGGGTGGTAAGGCTTTCTTTTAGGGTGGCAGCTGCCACCCCATGCCACCCCGGTAGATCCGCCCATGTATATAATAAATAAAATACAATAATAAAAAAAACACTACAATATTAACTGCCTTTGCCCCTTGCGTCGTTACACGACACAAATCATGACGTGCTTGCGGAACCAGGAAATCCTCATAAGGCTAGACCGTCCCATTTCACAACGGTTGAGGTGGCGTTTGGAGGTCGCTCCTGCACGCAGACCCCGAATTGGGACATAGCTATAGTATGTGTGCTTCCCCTCTACACTACACTTACTTGGCATTGCAATTACTGTTCACAACCTACTTGTAACTCTAAAATGCTGCAGTTGTTTTGCCTCGTGGTCCCTTGCCGTTTGTATTTGTGTTGGTGTACTGTATACATTTGCACCATTACAGTTGGGTCATGAATGCTATTTGACCGATGAATAGTCAAGTGTAATACAGTGTGTGCACTGATGTAGCCTACATTTTCGAAATACGTTTTGTTATCCATAGTTAAGTGGAAAACAGTTAAGAATATTTAAAAACACAAACTTTGTAGTTCAAAAGGAAATGTAATCCACTTGTTATGGTTTAAAAGGCTAATGATTCATGATGTGAAATGTAAAGACAGGATAAAGTATTCCATGCCGAGAAAAACTTTACAGTTAAAAGTTTGCTCACTTTGTGTTACTGTGATGTATTTACGTAATAATAATAATGACCACAAAAAAAAATTGAAGTTGATGATGCAACATAGTAATACCTCTCCTTCTGCACAGGTGATGTTTTTTAGAGATTCTGTGGAAAATTACATACGGATTTGACATTCAACCTGACGAGGGAGATGGCTAGCCACTCATGACCCCGATCTCTGCCTTGACCCAAGGAGTTGGATCAAGATCACCTTTTATCCGGAGGTGCTCATACATTCTTCCATCTCCATCACTGGGTGTCACACTCCAGTATGATAGTAGTACCACAATGATCTTTTCCACTTGACTTTTGACTTAGAAAGTACATTTGTCAACTGAAACTGACTTGACTGACTATTTTTGACTTAGAAAAACCAAACGGATCACAATGAAGGATCAAGACTATATTGAACGGTTTATAACAGAAGGAACAAAACTGAACGTAAATAACAAAAACCAGTAGAAATGTGTTATTTTGTGTTGTCAGGGACACTTAGTTTCGTCTTTGGATTGTTTTCAGATGATGTTATCTTGTGAAACATTGAAGTAACTGTGTTCTAACTCACTGGCTCTAATTACACATTAGTTACAGTGGTAGTAGACTGTACTTAGGCACTTAACAGTGCAAACTTCAATACAGCCCAGTTCTCCGTAGTTAGTACTTAGAGTGTACTTCACTAGGGATAACAGTGCAAACTTCATAATTCAGCAGTTCTCCATACTTAGTGTACCTCCAGGAGAGCTAGAGTGTACTTACACACTAAGGAGGGGATAACAGTGCAAACTTCATAATTCAGCCCGGTTCTCCATAGTTAGTGTGCCTCCAGGAGAGCTAGAGTGTACTTACACACTAAGGAGGGGATAACAGTGCAAACTTCATAATTCAGCCCGGTTCTCCGTAGTTTGGCAGTACTCACAGGAGAGGTAGGCTATACCTAGACACTAGTTACAGGGAAATTAAGATCTACTTAGACACTGATTACAGTTTAATGTGTACTGTACGTACTTCATGTACCTACCTATGTACTGTTTATGTTTTATGATGTTTTATTGTTGCAATTTTGGTTTGCTGCCTTCTTGGCCAGGGCTCCCTGTAAAAGAGATGTCAATCTCAATGGGACTCACCTGGTTAAATAAAGGATAAAATAAATAAAAATTACTGTACTTACGGAGTATGGATGAGAGGAATAGTGCCTGTCATGTGTTTTCTGTGTAATCACATAATAAAAACATTTTATAACTCTGAATGACTCATAATTGTGGATTTATCACTGTATAGTTTGTGTTTTGCCCTTGGATGACAGTATGAGACTTCCATAGATGTGCATTTTAGAGAGGTAAGTTTGCTACCAGCCAGCCTGTTATTAGCCAGTTTCCATACTGTGTACCCATTTCCCAACATATTATTTTTCCAAACCATAATGAATAGTACATCTCTGGAATAGGGGTGAAATTTGCCTGCTGACACTTAGAAAAAACAAGATTGTGACATTGCAAACAGCGAAAGGCTGTGCTCATATTGTACAGCAGACTGTTTAATTGAATATACCTGGTACTTAAAATGATTGGTGGGGAAAAAAAGACCAGGAGGAGTTACACTGTAAGTCCGGGCAAAGTAGGACGTAATTGTACGGGAGTACGCTCAAAGACGCAGCCTAGTTATACTGTAAAACACAGGGAAAGTAGCGGGGGAAAGTGAGCAAGAGTTACTCTCAGTTGGTGTAAAGTAGGATGTAATTGTTCGGGAGTTACGCTCTCAGACTCAGCCTAGTTATACTGTAAAACACAGGGGAAATAGTGGGGGAAGTGAGCAAGAGTTACTCTGTTCTTCTGTGGAAGTTGGTGTAAAGTAGGACATAAGTCAACGGGAGTTACGCGCTAAGAAGCAGCCTAGTTATACTGTAAAACACGGGGGAAATAGAGCGGGGGAGTGAGCGAGAGTTACTCAGTACTTCTGTTAAATTAGGTGCAAAGTGAGCGGTAGGTACGCTCTAAGTCACGGGCTGTATTACGTAGTGTTACTGCGTTTATTTATAATGCTGTTATTCCCATCACTGCTTGTTACAAACTGAAGCCGCTGGCGGCATATAATAACGCTGCGATATGTGGCTTTAGCATCAGGAGTCTGACACCAAAATCACTGACTAAGAAATGGTATTTGCTAAATTGAAAGAAAAACAGGCTGGAAGACTGTGAGAAGTGAAAAAAATATCTATACTTGCTAGGGATGTTCGATATTGGCTTTTTTACCGATATCCGATATACCGATATTGTCCAACTCTTAATTTCCGATATCGATATCAACTGATACCGATATATGCGGGGTCCCCCCTCTCAGAAAAAATAAATAAAAGAAAACTAAATCATTTTAGGTAACTAACTTTACACATATTACAAACAAACAAAGATATCTCAAAAACTATACACCACATCTCTCATATTTTGACATTTTGAGTAAGAGGAGAAGTAGCTGAAGAGTTTGATATATAATATGTGCATGCTGTGTAATAGTTGTTTCATTAAAAAAGTAAAAACCGATACCGATAATTGACAATATTACATTTTAATGCCAATATCGGCCGATAATATCGGACATCTCTAATACTTGCATCTGTAAAGCTCACTTATTAACATGTTGCATCTTCTTTGTTTGGTTTGTAGAAATCCCAAAATGTAAAAAAACAACAATTTGTGGGTTTTCCTGATGGTTCTGTCCTGTGACAAATTTTTGATTAAACAACTCCAGTGGTCGTGTCTCAACCTTAAGGTGACAATGAGATCCCCATAAAAACCTGTTGTTGTTTTTACAATTTTGATTCTCAAGCAAATGTATGTGCTATGACATGTGAATCAGGGAGCTTTCCCTCCTGGCCCCAGCACCGTGGGTTCAATCTTCACATCTAACTATCACAACCAGGGGCGGGTCCAGAGTATTTTTTGGTGGGGGGCACAGGGGGTAACAGTGAATCTGAGGGCGCCACCCAAAAGTAAGAAAAATGAAGGCTACCACTGACGTCTCTCTTCAATATTTTGATTGTTGACAGGTACAAACAACTACTTTCTTTAGATTGCACAGATTGCTGGCTGTATTAAATCTTGCACCTTGTAAAGAAGATGCCCATGACAATATCATTTTCCACTGTCAGTGTCAACATTATAATTATAATCAACTCTATGTTGTAAACAAGAAGTCTTAGCAGAATAAGCAACACAATAAACTCGTATCTTATACTCTAACCCAAGGGGTATTCCACGAAGCTGGCTTAGCTCAAAGCCTGGCTTATTTCGGTTAGCTTGGCTAATTTAAGTGAGAGTTCGGTTCCACAAACGAGGCTTAGGGCTAGCGTGGCTTGGTAACCATGGTAACTCAGCCAGCGCGACAAGCCTGGTCCCGGGCAGGCTTACGGTCAAGCTAAGCTTAGCTGCCTCTCAGAGAAGGTCCGACGGGCTTCCACAAGATGCTTTGTGAACTGTATGTCACACAGTAATTTCATCTTTATCTGTAATGAATGATGCTCTTGTTCGGAAAAATAAATTGTGAGATTTTTAAAACAACATAGGAATACGTGAATCCAGACATGCCCAATACTACGCCAACCTCAAAGACAAAGAGAAATTCAGTAGCTGAGTGGGTAAAGAGAAGTGCCAGTAATGTGTTTTTCACTGCTCCATGGGTTCGATCCCGTCAACGGTAACTATTTGGAAATATCTGATTTTCTGTCTTTTATTCTGTGACTCTCGATGTACTGTCAACACATAACAGAATAAAGGCACAAATGATCTCATCCAAAACACTGAAGGCGACAACAGCAACAATTTCCCATTAAAAAAAACCTTCCTTCCACCAGTGGTCCATTGTGATTATGATGATGATAATGTAAGGGTGATGGCAAATGATGATATGACTACTCTGTGTACAAGCTAATTTGTGTCTTCTCTCATTTTTAAATGTAGGGCGCTGTGCCACTATCATCACTAATAAAAAAAAATAAAAAAAATAAGACATCTCCAGGTACATGTTTTTCTTCACTTTTTGTCTAAGTTTGCCTACTTTGGTTTTAGGTCTTACCTGGAGCTGCTATACTAATCCATTATAGATATCTATTTGTCAAATCAAGAACATTATGCCTACAGTGAATAAGACCTGTAGTGAATACCACACACACACACACACACACACACACACACACACACACACACACACGTGTGTGTCACAGTAGTGTGAGCAGTTTCAGGCGGAGGAAAAAAGCTAATGAAACACAGCAGAAACTCAATTAGTGTTGATTTGACATAGTACATAAGCATGGCATTCTTGAACCACCACCTTTTCCACAACCATGGCATGCCCGTTCATTGATGAGGAACCTGTGGATGTTGGTGCTGCCATCATCCAAAGAGCTTTCAATCTGCCGGCCCCCAGAAATTTCTGGGACCGCACAAATCCCCTGGCCTTCACTGAGGAATACCTGTGGGAGAGGTACAGATTCAGTAGGCCAGGAATTGTGTATTTGTGCTCCAGCAGTGAGCTGGAGCCCCACATTGTGAGGCAAACCTGCCGGAGCAGAGCCCTGACCACTGTGCAGTCTGTCTGCATTGCCCTGCGTTTTTTTGCCAGTGGGACTTTTCTGTACAGTGTTGGTGATGCAGAGGCTCTGTCAAAGGCAACCGTGTGCCGGGAAATCAGACGCGTATATCTCGCTCTCAAGACGCACCTCAACAGCTTCATCACTTTCCCTGGCCATCTTGAGCCGCAGCGCATCAAGGAAGAGTTTTATTCAATTGCAGGTATGAGATGATCCTCATGTGTAACTTTGCCTGCAGTATGATGTATCTATATGAAGTTATGACTCTCCTTCAGGCTTTCCTAGTATTCTTGGAGTCATGGACTGCACCCACATCTGCGTCCGGGCCCCATCCGGACCTGTGGAGGCAGACTTTGTTAATAGAAAATCTTTTCACAGCATAAATGTACAGGTAAATCACATTGCACCACCGTAACAGCATATAAAGCAATGAAACATGGAGGCAGATTAGAAATGTTAAAGTGTAACGATGCTTTAATGTACATCACATTGAACACAGCTGCATCTGTCATTTCATTTCACTGAGCAATTTTTTAATAAAAACCCTTTGAAATGAAGTTCCACACACTGATGATTACCCTCCATGCTGGCAGATGATCTGCAATGCCTGATCACGAATTGAGGCTAAATGGCCAGGCTCTGTCCATGATGCAAGAATATGGAGAGCGTCATCACTGTCACACAGGTTTGCACAAGGTAAGACAATTGTATGTGAAGCAGTTGTACTTTGCAAGTAATGAATATTGCATGGTCATGGATGTTATCATTTGCAATAAAAGTGAATGTTTATTCTGCAGGGGATTTTAACGGCATCCTACTTGGGGACAGAGGTTATCCGTGCCTGCCCTATCTTTTAACCCCATACACCGATCCCGCCACAGATGCAGAGAGGGCCTACAACCGTGCCCACACGAGAACCAGGGCACGAGTAGAGATGCTTTTTGGACAATTAAAATCTCGCTTTCAGTGCCTGCAAAGCCTGAGTGTGGCCCCTGACAGGGCCTGTCATATCATTGTTGCATGTGCAGTTTTGCACAACATTGCCACCATTCGTCGCGAGAGACTGCCCGCTGTGTTGGAGGAAGAGGGATGGGAGGACATCAACCCAGACCAACAGGCACCTGTGGATGGGCAAAGAGTCAGGGACCTTTACAAGGTTACCTATTTCAGTTGAGAACTTTTAAATGCATTCATTTTGAATGTCTCCTTTTTTCTTATCCCCCCCTTTTGACAAGTTAATTGGACAAAAGAACCAGTTCTTTGAGTCATTGGTGTTTTAATTCAGATTGAGCTGTGATGGAGAAAAAAAGAAAATTAAAAAAATGGAATTGTAACCATAGCTTCCTAGTGTGGGACTTGTTCTTACATCCTTCTCCAGTTTCATGATTTCCAACTTCAGCTTCTTTATTTGAAGATGCTTTATCTTCTGGTCCAGCCTTTGGTTCTCCATTGTCAGCTGAAGGTGCCGTTTGTACATGGAACAAATATCCTGTGTAAGAGATAGTGTATGTGAGTCCCCAGCCACATAGTTGGTAGATTCAATTAATTGTAACCTACTTCATGTCTGGCTGATGCCGTCTGCTCCGTGGTTCTGGTCCTGACTTCTTGTAGATCAGTTTGGGCTGATATGGTGTCCTCCTCCTCCTCCTCCTCACAGGCCCTTGTGGCAGATGGTCCTTCACCCTGCAGATTGATGCACATCAAAGTATTTAAAGCATGACAAGACAGACTTGCACTTATAGAATTCAAGATACATTTGACATACGCACATATGGGTCAGGGATGATGTCAGCATCTTGACTTGTTGGGTCTGGGGTTAATTGGGGGATGTCTTCAGAGGACATCCCGCCTTCTATCCCTTCGACCAGAGGGCGCCCCTTGTTCCTGTTCAGTACCAGCTCCTCTGCCTGTGTGAGGCTTTCAGGTGGAGGTCCTCCACCTGTTGCAGTGGCCTCTGCCTTTTTTTTGGTAGCTGCAATTGGACATAGTAACAGCTCAAGTTCTTATTTTTACATACATAATTTGCATGTCAGCAGAGGCTACTTACCACTTTGTAAAATGTTTTTGTACTTAATTTTGACCTGTTGCCCCGTTCTCTTTTGGCTATTGAGATTACTCCTGTTGAGATGCAGAAGAGAATAATAAATATGGGCTAAGAAGAGCTTTACCCATCATACAACATAGGGCAAGTGGAATCAAGATGCATTAATCCTTCCAGTTTTCCCACAGAGCTGTTTTTTTAAAATAAGAAATGTGTCTAATTCTCCCACACTAATGAACTTAATACTGTACAGACCCTTGGGTACAGCGATGTAGCTCAATGAGCTGCACATACACGAGATGAAAAGTAAAAAAAAAAAAAAGTGTTTACAGTACATACGCAGAAGTGAGGAATAAAATTAGACTGACTGACGCCACTGACTGCATCGAGACATGCGTCGGTTGTAAAATATTTGTCGGCTATAACTTACGAATTTAAACGGTCCGCGATACTTTGCCACGTACAATTCCATGAGGAGTGTTTGCTCCGCCGCTGAGAACGACTCCGCTCTGCCCTTTTTTTCCATGACCTCGTCATTTCGACAATCGATACGTCAGGGCTTTTTATGTACCGCGGAGGTGCGCATAGCTGCGGCTGGATCAGCCTGGCTAGAATAAGTGTTGATGAAAAACAGCTGAGCCTCATTAGTGGAACGAGTCGCAGCTAAGATTAAAGTGGCCACTTATTCAAGCCACGCTTACCGGCGATAGCCCAGCCTTCTTTAGCCAGCTTCGTGGAATACCCCCCCCAGTAGTTAGAGCTTAGCTCTGTTTAATAAACATCTCAACAGTCAATCATTATATACAGAATAAACAAAACACACATTACTCAAATTATAACAGTGAAACTGAAAACAATAACCAAAATATGTTACATTATTTTTTTTATTTACTACACAGAACACTAGGATGTTCGCTGTACAGAGTTGATTACTTGATTGATAGTTGATTACTCAGAAATGAATGCTTATTGGTCTATACAGTAAAACAATTTTAAGTTTTCAGCACCACTTGAATTCTCACAATGAAAGAACAACAATGTCCTATACCCTTAATCAGCAGTTACTTCTGCTCAGCTCCATACACTATATTTTTTGAACATATCTGTGTCCTGTATCATAATCAAAACCACTCAAAGTCTCAAAAAATTTTCACAATTCTCATCCTTTTGAGGTGGTGACACTTCAAAACAACTGAATTATCAGATTTCCATGTTTGCTACTGAACAACCTTACGAACTCGTCCATATCCAAGGCCTACACTCTCTTCACTTCACTGTCTGCACCCCAAGGTCACCCAGTCTTTCATAGTTCATAGTGGTACGCAAGTGATTGTTTTATCAGTCTCACTGCAGAAAAGCTGCGTTTACAAGCAGCTGTGCTTACAGGTAGGGCCAAAGCAGTTTTGCACAATCTGAAAAGTTCATAGAAGACCTTGTTAAATGGCTCCAGGAACTCTATGAACTCAAGCAAACTTGTGAGATTCTTCATTCCAGCTGCCTCCTTTCTCTCCAAGATCTGCTTGGCTTGGTGAAGCTCATGCTTCAGATCGTCCAGGGGTCCGTTTCAGAAAGGAGGTTCAACAAACTCTGAGCCTAACCCTGACCTCTGAGTTGAGTAAGTCTGAGATTTGTAAACTCTGTGTTGATTGAACCGATTGAAATCACCTGTTCTGAAACCCGTAATCCAGAGTTTGTTCACTCTGAGTTAAGCGCGTGCACCACGACTTTAAAAAGCCGTCATCAGTGGAGCCCCGATACCACGATTCACCATGGCAACAAGCGACAAGAAAAGGTCTGCATTTTTTTACTCCTCTGGAGTTGGATATTTTAATGCGCTCATACAGCGAATTTGAAGCTGTTTGCAGGAAGAAGAGTATCACAGCTGCAGCAGCGAAGGAGTTGGCGTGGGAGAAAATTACTGCTCGAGTCAACGCGAAAGTTTAAATTTATTTTATACATTTATGCAGTCACAATAATATTAGGCTACAGATGCAAACAGGTGGAATGGTGTTAAATCTAAAATTTAGTTCACTTAGATGCAATCCCACCTAATTATTTTTCAAGTGAAAATGTGCTTGAAACAAGAGGAAATTGTCTAAAAACAAGTTACTTTTAGGTGTGATTTGTTTTGACTAAAAATGAGACACATATTCTTGGTATGATTTTTGAGTTTTTGCAGTGTGATGCAGTCTGACATTTTGAGACAGTCAATCTACCTGCACATTAATGCTGTGAATGGACTTCATATTCACATAGTCTCCTTCATTTTGTGAAGGAGCAATGATGGGAATGTGGGTTCCATCAATGCACCCTATCACACCAGGAAATCCTAAAAGAAATTAAAATGACTAATCCCAGTCTGTGGTTGCAGCACCATGTGCTGAATATGATTTATAATCATAAATTTTAACTGATTTCTACATCATTCACCTGCAATCCTGTGGAACTCCTCCTTGATGACCCTCACAGGTTTATGTCCAGGGAACACAACAAAAGAGTTTAATAGACGTTTCAGTGCTAGGGACACTTTTCTCGCGGCTCTGCAGACAGTGGCTTTACTGATATTTTCTGCATCTCCAATATTATACAGAAAACACAAAGAATCTGGGTAGATGAAAGTGCACGTCCACAGTTGGTGACATTGGTTATTTCACGATGGATGAGGTTATGGATATAAATGATGGACTGTGATGTGAAACGGTACCGTTCAAAAAGAAAATGTTCTTGAGGTGATAATACGTCAATACTGAGCCTGTCAATAATCTCCCGACGAATGTGTAACTCCATCCTCAGTAACGCTGCCTCTTCGTCCACAGGGTCCTCCAAGACTGGACATGCTATGGTCGAATAAAGTAGATTTAGAACTAGAACACACTTTAGGATCCAACTTTACCTTCAGGACAGATGATCAAACTCGCTGAAACCCGTGCGACACTAAACGAATGACTGAATGAATCATACTGCGTGTGTGGCGTAACAGGGAGGAGACAGCTAGAAACTCGAGGTTCATTGAAGAAAACCTGCTCCCGACCAGGTTAGGTTCCCAGAGTCAGTTGCCATAGTAACTGACACCGAGCTTCAGTTACCTCTCTTTCTGAAATGGGCTGGAGTTACTCCACTTTCTCTGGTTTAAGTTACCTCCCTTTCTGAACCCAGAGTTTCCCTTATTTCAGTGTTAACTGAGAGTTTCCACTAAACCTGCTTTCAAACAATCAATCAATCAATCAATCAATCAATCAATTTTATTTATAAAGCCCAATATCACAAATCACAATTTGCCTCACAGGGCTTTACAGCATACGAAACAAACCCCAGGTTTGTGTTGTAAATGCATCCAAACAAAAACAAAGGAGCCTCCTCTAAAAATCTGTTGCTTTTAGGACTGAGTGCCTGAAACCATCTCATGATACCACAATTGGTTTTTGAAAAACGCCTCTCTAGCTCAGCATTTACAGTGTCTACAATGGGATAGTAAACAGTCCTACAAAAATAGTCCTTGCCAATGTCACAGTATCGCTGACCAACTGTGGACATGAGTGTAAGAACAGAGCTTGTTTTTGGTTGCCTTTTAGACATCCTTTCTGTGCTAATGTTGCACTGCTGAGCCATGCTTAGCACTTATGTCCACAGCAGCTCAAAAGATGATTCATCTCTGTATTTTACTAATGAGTCCTGCAGTGCCTCAATGAGGTCAACTGCTCTGGCTAGGTCCACTGATGAGGACGCAGCATATCACTCAAAAATGTTGTATCTCCAAGTATTCTTTGAAACGTTGCCAGAAGGCCAATGAAGTTTAGGTCTAGCTGCAGTCCATGTGCCTCTACACTTCTGTCTCCATTTTTCTCTTCATCAATGTCATGAAGGACACGTAGAACAGCTGGAAGCCAGTCCATAACGTTTTGACAGGCATAATACCTGCAAGCCCACCTAACATATCGGCAACGCTCAAGGCTGTATGTCCTTCCAGTTCTGGTGGACATACAATCCAGACAGAAACACATATAGGCGCTGCAACAAAAGAAAAAAAATCACGACGCTTCTGATACTACTTTCACTGTGTCCACGATTATCAAATTTAGGCAATGTGCATTGCAGTGCACATAAAAGGCATGCTTAGCCAGGGACTGTATCCATGCAGACACGTCTGTGCTTGCCACTCATCACTGAGGCCCCGTCGTAGCCCTGCCCCACCAGCTGTTCTCTGTGTTCTGAACCGTACTTTTGCAGGCTATTAACATTTTTTTCAGTTAGCCCAGCAGCATCAAGTTTATCTGCATGCTCAAAATGCATAAAGTTTTCATGGACTGTACCTTTATAGTAGTATCTGAGTACTAATGAAATTTGTTCTTTTTTTTTAAGTCTTTCGTTTCGTCCACGAGAATACTGAACATCCCACTTTGTTTTACCTCTTCAGTAATGTCCTTTCTGACCCTGTCCACCAGAATCTCTAAAATCTCATTCTGAATACGGTTGCTGGTGTACTTGGCATTGAAATGTCCCATTTTCTGTTTTACTAGGGGGTCATGCTTGGCTATGAGATCCAAAATAGGCAAAAAAATGCCTTTGTTTCCAGAGTCTTCTGACTTCCAGTGGCCACGCTGTGCTATGTTCTGAGTGGCTGTGCATAGCAGAACATTAGCAAGTGTTTTGATATACTTTCTGTTTTCTTCCACCTTTTTTGATATTGACTGTAAATTGTCTGGAGTAAAGATGTATTGTCTTCAGCACCCCTCTTACATTCTGTCCATGCCAGCATGGCATTAAGATGGTGCTCTGCCCTGGCATGCATTTGGAAACCTCCATATTTGTACATGGCCTTTTTCAGTTTGAAAAGCCAGTAGCTGAGTTAAACACTGTCTGTGGAACAGAGGGGAGTAAAAAATGTCTGCACGCAAAACAAAACGCACTGTCCTGGCACTGAGAGTACTCAAGCCAGGTGTAGACCTTGTACCAGAAGGTGGTGAAGGCTCTTGTCCTACCCTGTCCATGCTCAGTGCGAGCGAAGGTCCTCAGGATTGGTTGGGCAGGGCCTGCAGCTCTGGTTTGAGAAATGTCTGGAAATATTAAAAATAAATTAGTCTGTGGAAATTAATACTCGTGATCAATAATGAAATTTAAAATCAAAAATATGTTTTTCTTCTTGTTCCCACAGCCTAATGTTTGAGCTTCCCTGTGAAGATAAGATAAGATAAGATAAGATAAGATAAGATACACCTTTATTGATCCCATAATTGAGAAATTCCAGAAGAATGACGTATGTGCATATTGACACTTCCAATAATTTTAACATTAATCTGCGGAAAGATGAAAATGTTTGGGTCACTAAATATTGAATTGATGGGCCTATGAGAATGACTTGTGACATTACCAACAGTTTGGAGCCAATATTCAACCGATAAGTGTGATGGGAACATTTAAAGTCCTCAGTGCACATACAGATTGGGGCCTTTACAGTGAAGGAGACATCTTGTGTTCAGCAGGAAAATCTTTGAAATTTAAAAAAATAATTGCATATATGTAGATTCTGGAATTTTTAAATGAGGACAAAGGATTAACTCTGTTTCCTCACTGGAATATGTGTTGGTGGGATTGAGGAGCTGCTCAAAGTATTCCTTCCACCGTTTGACAATGTCCCCAGTTGAATTCAGCAGCTCCCCGCCCCCACTGTAAACAATGTGAGCAAGTTGCCGCCTTCCCCCCCTGAGGTGCCGAACAGTTTGCCAGCACCTCTTTGGAGCCGATCGATAGTCTTTTTCCATGGCCTCACCGAACTCCTCCCATGCCCGAGTTTTTGCCTCCATAACTGCCGCTGCTACGCTCCGCTTGGCCCACCGGTACCCGTCAGCTGCCTCTGGAGACCCACAGACCAACCATGCCCTGTAGGCCTCCTTCTTCAGCCTGACGGCCCAACTGGCCCCAGCGGCATTGCGGCCACAGCTCACAACAGCCACCTCGACAATGGCAGAGCGGAACAAGGCCCATTCGGACTCAATGTCCTCCTCTGCCCTAGGGATGCAGTCAAAGCTCTCCCGGAGGTGGGAGTTGAAGATCATCTTGACAGGTTCTTCTGCCAGGTGTTCCCAGCAGACCCTCACTGCTCGTTTGGGCCTGCCAGGTCTGTGTGGTGTCCTCCCCTGCCACGTGATCCAACTCACCACCAGGTGGTGATCAGTTGACAGCTCTGCTCCTCTCTTCACCCAAGTGTACAGAACATATGGCTGCAGGTCAAATGATACGACTACAAAGTACCTGTGACCTAGGCTGTCCTGGTGCCACGTGCACAGATGGACATCCTTATGCTCGAACATGGTGTTAGTTATGGCCAAACTGCAACCCGCACAGAAATCCAATAACTGAACACCACTCGGGTTCAGATCGGGCGGGCTGTTCCTCCCAATCACGCCCCTCCAGGTCCTGCTGTTATTGCCCACGTGAGCATTGAAGTCCCCCAGCAGAACAATGGAGTCCCCGGTCGGGGCACTGTCCAGCACCTGTCCCAGGGACTCCAAAAAGGGTGGGTACTCTGCACAGTCAGGACCTGTTCCCCGACCCGAAGGCGCAGGGAAGCAACCCTTTCGTCTACTGGGGTGAACCCCAACATACAGGCAGAGAGTCTGGGGGCTAACAGAAAGCCCACCCCGGCCCTCCGCCTCTCACCCGGAGCCGAACTCCAGCAAACAAGAGAGTCCAACCCCTCTCAAGGACTTGGGTTCCAGAGCCGGACCTATGTGTCAAGGTGAGGCCGACTATATCTAGCCGGTATTGCCCAACCTTTTCCACAAGCTCCAGCTCCTTCCCCGCCAGAGAGGTGACATTCCATGTCCCAAGAGCCAACTTCCGTAGCCGAGGCCCCCGCGTTGGTCTGTTGCCCCATAACCCTCCATGCCGGGTACACAAGCTCTTGTTGATTTCCATCATGAAGGGTCTTTTCTTCGTCTGACCCTTTGCCCAGAACCAATCTGCCATGGGAAACCCTACCAGGGGCAAAATGCCCCGGACAGCACAGCTCCTAGGGTCATTAGGGCACTCAAACTCCTCCACCACAGTAAGGTGACGGTTCTCGGAGGAGGGGGTCTTGGGGGCGGGTCGTCCAATTCCTATGGCAGAAGTCGCCGAGGTAATGAAGCAACTATGCAACGGCGGAGCCCTGGGGGTGGATGAGATTCACCCTGGATATCTCAAGGCTCTGGATGTTTTAGGGCTGTCCTGGCTGACACGCCTCTGCAACATTGTGTGGACATTGGGGGCAGTGCCTCTGGAGTGGCAGACCAGGGTGGTGGTCCCCATCTTCAAGAAAGGGGACCAGAGGGTGTGTTCCAACTACATGGGGATCACACTCCTCAGCCTACCCGGTAAGGTCTACTCCAGGGAGAAGAGGGTCCAGTCGATAATTGAACCTCAGATTGAGGAGGAGCAATGTTGTTTTCATCCCGGACGTGAAACTATGGACCAGCTCTTTACCCTTGCCAGGGTGCTGGAGGGGGCATGGGAGTTCGCCCAACCAGTCCACATGTGTTTTGTGGATTTGGAGAAGGCTTACGAGGTCCTGCCTCAGGTGGAGGAGTTTAAGTATCTTGGGATCTTGTTCACGAGTGAGGGTAGGATGGAGTGGGAGATTGACAGGCAGATTGGGGCGGTGTCAGCAGTGATGCAGGCGCTTAACCGGTCCGTTGTGGTGAAAAGGGAGCTTAGCTAGGATCAAAGCTCTTGATTTACCTGTCAATTTACGTTCCAACCCTCACCTATGGTCACGAGCTCTGGGTAGTGACCGAAAGAACAAGATTGTGAGTACAAGCGGCCGAAATGAGTTTCCTCCACAGGGTGGCTGGGCTCAGCCTTAGAGATAGGGTGAGGAGCTTGGACATCCAGGAGGGACTCGTAGTAGAGCCACTGCTCCTCCGCATTGAGAGGAGCCAGTTGAGGTGGTTTGGGCATCTGGTAAAGATGCCTACTGGACGCCTCCCTTGGGAGGTGTTTCGGGCATGTCCAACCGGGAGGAGACCTCGGGGCCACCCCAGGACACACTGGAGGGATTACATCACCCGGCTGGCCTGGGAATGCCTCGGGGTTCCCTCGGAAGAGCTAACGAAAGTGGCTGGGGAGAGGACTGTCTGGGCTTCTTTGCTAAGGCTGCTGCCCCCGCGACCCGGACCTGGATAAGCGGAGGACGACGAGTATGAGTACGAGAGGGATTAAGTGTATTTTCAGATGTTTTACTTAAAGAACTAACCGGCTCGTGAGCCACATTCGGCTCTTTGCCTATCAGTGTGTGGCTCTTCCGTCATAACAAAATCAATTTATTGTTATGAGTGTGTATGGCCCTTTAAGAAATGTAAGAGGCTTAAGTGAAGCGAGTGAGAGAGAGAGGAGTGCGCACGGGCAGGTGAGAGGGTATGGAGTTCAGGAGGAATGCAGGACTGCAGCGCGGTGGCAATATCACACAACAAAAGATGTCAGGGAAGAAATGCGTGTCTTTGTGTGTGTGTGTGTGTGTGTGTGTGTTGTGTGTGTGTGTGTGTGTGCGTGTGTGGAGAGAGTATGAGAGAGGGAAAGACTGTGTGTGGATGTGTGTGGAGTAGTATTGCACGGTATACTGGTACCAACGGTAGACCGCATTGGGCTGCTACTTAAACAACACGGTACATGACGTGGTGCCACTACTGTGGGATAAGTTCAAAGTCCAATTAAAGGAGCGTGAGTGTCCATGCGCTGGCCAATAACAGCCATAGTGCTCCGCTGCGTAAGATAATGGCTTACCGGCGACCGAGAAGCCTAGCTCCAGGTGAAAAAATTGGCGTCATGACTACCCAGAAATACCTGAACAGCCGAGCCGTGGCGGCACACAGGTATGTGGCGTGTCAGAGGAGAAACGAGCCGTTCACATTTCTCTCTTGTGGCAGGTAACGGCCCACAAACCTCACCACACTTTAGGGACTGTTCTTTACTTATGAAGGGACAGTTCTTTACTTGTCAGGGGAGGAGGGTGGCTGGTTGATTTTTATTTCATTTATTTATTTTATTTTGATCCCCCCTATGTTAATCACTTATTGATGCTGTTTTTGAAGTATGAATAAGTCAGTAAGTAATTTATTCCATTGAAATATCAGCGATGTATTATAAAAAAGTGATTTATCTTTTTATAAATGACAAAAGGCACATCAGCCTCATTTTTGCTGCGGTATTTTTGATACTACTCAGAACCATGACACTTTCGTTGGTATCGTACTGTGGGTCCCAATTTTGGTACCATGACAACACTACTTTGGAGAGAGTATGAGAGGGAGAGAGTGTGGGTGTGTGTATCTCACGCCACAGCAGCTGCAGCTGTCATCTGATTCCACATGGTCATCATCGGGGTCAGTCCTCTCTGTTTGTGCATCTAAAAGTATTGATTGATACACCTCATTAATTCTATTTTTAATTAAACATACATGATTAACAGTGTTGGGTAAGGGTTACTTTAAAACTAATCAAAGTATGTTACTGGGTTACTTTTTTAAAAAGTAACCAGTTACTTTACTGCGTTACTCCCTGAGTAAAGTAACTCAATTACTTTAAAAGCACTTTTGAGTATTCTACATTTCCTATTGGCCAATGGACCACAGGGCGCTAAGCCTACATTTGTTTGTCTCCAAAATTAAAGTTATGGACCACTTGCCCTTCACTGAGATCCAATTCTCCCATCACAGCCGTCACTTTGACCAGTAGAAACACAGAAAGATTTGCTGCCGTAGACAACTGTATGACAACAACACCTCAGCATTTTTAATATTTCCTCTAGGGATGTTACCACACAGAGTAAAAGGGGGAAATGATGGTGTAAAACAGCAGAGGCACTTTGTCTGCGTTACTGTCATTAGCATCAAGCTAGCAAACAATGGTAAATCCTCATGGTCGGACATAAAGTAATATTATTAACAAATAGCGGCGGGGCTTTTACTCACCACAACTGCAGAGGCTCCCAGCTTCATTTGAAACAAACTACATTATAGACAGTCCGTTATTTATTAATCCCTCTGTGTGTTTACTTTTTATCCACTCCGTTGTCTTTATAAAGTAAACATATCGCACCATCATTTCAAACTCAACACTTGTTTCAAATTAAAAGCCCCTATAAACTCAGCTGAGAGAATCCCTCCATTTTCTAAATAGGCTTTTATTCTGAAAGATTTGACAGAACTTCCTGTGGAAGATACAGTAGCTTGATAGTTTACGTATGGGCTTCAAATGTAGCTCCTGCCATCTGCTGATGCTTTTAGGTGACTACAACAACATGTCGGCTGGCACATGAACAGACACAGTGACTCAAATAATAGTGAAAGTAATAAAAACAGGACAAGAATAACCTGATGACATCACACATGCCGTGAAAGACGGCCAGGGATAATTGGTGAGTACCAGCGTGTAGCATGTACCAGGAATAATGCAAGTCCTGAGTCTGAAATATGTCTGTCAGCGAGTCCTACTTCACCTATTTAGACTCCACCGCAGACAACAGCAGCATTTCTCCGACCATGTAGTGAGCCACAAGCTCTGTGGCTTCTTTTAGACTGATATGTTTAACGTTATCTCCGTTATTAGAACCAAACGACAGCCGTTGCTGTTTCGGAGCTGAAGGACCAGCGTTCTAAAAGTAATGGAAGTAACTGATGTCTTGTTTGAAAATGTACTTAAGTATTTGATTACTCAAACAGCAAACTAACGCATTAGGATACTCATTACTGCAAAAAGTAATCAAAGTACTCTAATGTTACTTTGTAACATGTTATACCCAACTCTGATGATTAAATTCTATTTTTAATGTGCCCCCATGGAAGCCCTGCCCCTGATCACAAGGCAAATAAGTGTAATTTCTTAACTGCTGAACTGCCCCTTTAAGAGAAGTCATTGCAAAGAAAATCCAGTGGGCCAAAAGTCAACAGTGAACATGCAATATATTATTCATTCATTCTCTGTGATTTCTATATTAAATCCTAACACTTCTGTGGTGCAGTAACGATGCAGCTTTCCAACCAAATATAACACAAAGTTTAAGTGAATATCCAGAAAATCAGCAAAAGAACATTTTTAATGTATGTTTTTATCCTCTGCTGTTCTGTGAATATCAGGAGTTGAGCACAAGACATCCCTAATTCTCTGTTAAATCATAGCAAAACAAGCTAGTTGTAATGTATATGAATTGCTTTGTTTCTTAATTTAAGAAGGTTAGGGTCTTCTCATCTAGCCTGTTCTCATTCTGATTTTGTCTAGTACTGCTTTGTCAGTGATGTCGGTGTCAGACACTGACCAAAAACGCACCTTTCATGGTGATATGATGTGCCTGTAACAGGCGTAGATTGACATGCTGGCTCGGAACATCAGCAACAGATGCAGGAGGATACCTAGCATGTTGTATATAGATGTGAAAGACCACTGACAAAACAGGGATATTTGATAAGTTGGGATGAAAACGCATCAGTCTATTCAAATCTGATGTTTTTGTCTGCTATGGGCTGAAATATGTGCCACTAGAAAATGAATTTGAATTACATAATTTGAAATTGAATCATTTATATTTGAATTTGAATTACTAGAACCTGAATTTGAATCACATAATTTGAAATTGTATTGTTAATTTGCATCATTGCATTGAAAAACTGAATCTGAATAGTATAATTTGAAATTAAATTCATTTCTTTATATATTCACATTCAGTTCTCACAATTCAAATTCAGTTCTCACAATTCAAATTCAATTTACTGTGACAGACATCCGCGTTGTTTAAGGATGAAGGAAGAGCAATCGAGCGCAGATACACAGGACTCCTCTTCGGCCAATCAGCACCTACGTTTTTGAGCACGTAGGAAGAAGCGCTTGCTCGCCTTGACCCATACTGGTTTGACCATGGATACGACTGGGACAAATATGGTAATTTGGCATTTTACCATATATTTTAACGACCTTTTTTAACTGTTGTTAATGTTACAGCTACTTTGTAGGAACGTTTCGTTTCGTCAGCGAGCATAAACAAATCATGTTTACAATTACATTAGGCGACTAGCACGTTAGCATTGTTTCAGCTATCATTTTAGCAATGCAGCAACAAGTGCCGGAGCTTGTCTACAAGTCACATGTGATGTTGCCCATTTAACGGTAGTGTTCTTTCTTCCCATGAATGTTTTGTTGATAGCAAACAAGAAATTCAAGTTAGTAGTTGGATTTGCAATGTGCATAACGGCTGACATTAAAGATTATATCCCTGTACCCACACCGCTGTTGCAAACAGTGCGCATATTTATGATTTTGACATTGATTAAAGTCCGAAGTGGACTGAAATGTACATTACTGATATGAACATAGAACATGTTAAAGAAATGTAGTTGCGAAAGAAAGGCAGTGTTATACTTGTTACAAGATGTTACTTTCTTTCAGTACATCGCCGGTGTTGAGGTCATGGCCACTTGTGACGTCTGCACCACGCCAGCTACACACAGCAGAAACTGTAAGTACCAGTTTTAGCTACTTGATTTTAGACAGCTAATATTACATTGTCTTCCAAGGACAAAAAAAAGCATTTAAAAGACATCATCAAGTCATCTATATTTTGAGGTGTTGCTCCCTGTTTTATTTTACCCTACAGATGTGTACCCTCCTTTTTGTTGACAATACTATTGTATTGTCAACAAAAAGGAGTGATTCACCCTTTATAGTTAACTTTGTTTTTTATTGCCTAAAGCAGTTATTACACTCATTTTACTTTCATAGGCACAGTGTGCATCATTGGTGACAGCTATGTCAGAGAGCTGCAGAGACTCTGGGAAGCAACCTCAGCATGCCAGGTGTCCATGTCTGCTGGTTTGGCTGGGGTGGACTGCAGTGGAGAGGCCTTCTCTCCTTCTTTCCCCACTCCCTGCGAGTAAGAGCAGCACCGGATGTCCTCATCATCCACTGTGGCGGCAATGACATGGGGAAGGTCAGCAGTGTCAAGCTGGTCAGCATGATGAAGGAGGACCTGCACCAGCTTCACCTCCAGCATCCTGGCATTAAGATAATATTTTCTTCATTGGCCCAAAGGTGCAGGTGGGAGGCTGGTGGCAATCCAGAAAAGATTGATAAGGCCAGGAAATTTGTTAATAGTTTATGGCAACATTTGTTCACAGTTTAAATGGTGCCATAATTGAGCACCCTCACATCAGACATGACAGGGGGTATTTTTGAAAGATGGAGTTCATTTCACACCTAGGGAAAATGAAATGTTTGTGTAAGTAAGTAAATTAGTTAATTGTCTTAAAGACCACCTCCAAACGCAGTGAACTGCTTACAGTTGGCAGTGTCACTGCTTTTGAATTTGGCCTTTAGGACACATTTTGTTAGGCCTGAACATAGCCCAGGCTGTCATGGCCAATGTTGAGTTTTTTGATATTCATCTATAACTTGTTTAAAATTACAATAAATTCTATTTACATTTGCACTCCTTTTGTCTTTGTTTCTGACTGAATCTGACTGTCAACTGAAAGAGCAAACAAATCATACACTACAGACAAACCCTAAAGCATTAATGTTCAACACTGTCATTGGCAAATAATTAAGCAGTCCATTTCTGTGGGGGCCTGATTATTTTAACTTTGTACTTGAAGGTAACTAAGCACCTTAGACCCAGCAGCAGAGCCTGAGAAGATTTTGGAGAGTAACCTTTGTTTGCTGCTCTGTTAGAAGTCTAGTTTTAACACAGAAGAATGTGACTGGATAAAAGGGCTCAAAGTGAAAAACAAACAATTAGCTGGACACAACAGTTTTGAAGCCCCCAAGGTATCACTTGTCCGCCAACTCTGAGAGGGTCTCCCCTCAGGCAAAAGGTACTGTAACGTTTTTATAGTGAGGCAAATAGAAACATAATCAGCCAATTGTGTTATGTTTTTTTTAGCCTCACTATATAAGCCTCAATACCGAGAAGAACCTTCTCATGTCACAATGTCACAAATAAATAATACCTATTACAGGGCTTAAAACTATTCAGTGTGCAGATATTTCCTTGTTTTTCACAAAAGGAGAATAGCTTCTCAGTGAATTTTCTTCATTTGTCTTAAAGAAATGTTCAAACAAAACCAGCACATAACATCAGCAATTCGTTTTTTCTTTACATTTTGCTAAGATAAATGCAAACTTGGGTAAATGTTAAAACATAAATGAAAACATTAAGATGCCATTAATAACTATTATATTTTGTTAAAGGTTTGAATCACCACTATATTTCCAGTCATCATAGGAAACTGATGACAGCTTTCAAAAAATGTGCTTTTACTCTAAAGTAAGTTTTGTCTGATCCATTTTATATAGCAAAAGTTAAAACCATTACACAAACAGTTTAACAAAATTAAGTCAAAGCTTGCATTCATGAAATCATCACTATTAAAAGGTTACAAAAAGTACACATGAAATAAATGAAAAGATTTATAACAGTAATTATAAAACCTGTGAATTAGGACCCAGTGTCATAATTTGCAAAGTCGTAATTTCTTGTGAAACAACCTCTTTACTGTGGAGTAAATATCACATTGGTCGAGGCGTTGTAACTTTCCTCAAGTGTCCTACAAGAGAGAAAGATGACAGGTTAAAAACACAGGTTGAAAACATTGACTACAGCCTGTCTTGGTTAAAAAACCACTCACCATCAAAATGATCTTACTGCTGAGTAAGTGGCTGTCATTCATAAAATAGTTTTGTGTTTAAGTTCTGTAGATATTCAACTTTATATTTGAATGTGATTTTAAATTTAACAGTGTACTACCAAGACAATTGGAGTATGAATGTACAGTATGCAGTTCATCCACATTAACATAATAGTTGCTATCAAAAGGAAACTGAACTGTTCTCAAAGCTCACTGCCACTGTGGAATCATGCTATGTTCAGCTGTCTCATTATGAGAATATTTTTTCCATTGGTTCTTCACAGACTGTGTGTGGAGGGAAAAAGGTAGTAATTCTCACTATGATAAAGGGTCTTTGCATAAAATGCACTAAAATGTTAAAGTCGGTAAATACATGTCATGTTCCTTGATTGATAAAATCTTCATTTTCCCTTTTGCATCAGGGGAACACTAAACTGCACTGGTGTTAGAAAAGAGGTGGCTGAAGGATTGGCTAGAATAGATAAATCAGAGCTTCCAGGAAAATTGAAGTTGTGGTGTTTACAATTTGGACTATATCCTAGGTTAATGTGGCCATTGTCAGTTTATGAAATCCCAATATCTGTTGTGGAGAGAGTTGAAAGGTCGGTTAGCTCCTATATTAGGAAGTGGTTGGGCGTTCCTAGGTGCCTAAGTAGTGTTGCATTGTATGGAAAAGGGATACTTCAACTGCCAGTATCTAGTCTGACAGAGGAATTTAAATGTACTAAGGTCAGGACAGAGCTTTTGTTGTCTGGGAGTAAGGACGTAGTAGTTAGGAGTGTGGTTCCAAATCCAACCAAGGGGAGGAAGTGGAACCCAAGAACGGCAGTTCAGCAGGCAGAGGCAGCTCTTAGGCATGCGGAGATTGTAGGTAATGTTCAGTTTGGCCGGGGAGGCCTGGGGCTTGGCTCAGGCAAACCGGTTTGGAATACAGCAGGTCCCAAAGATAAAAGAAAGCTGGTTGTGGAACAGATACGTAGACAGGAGGAGATAGTAAGGGGTGCAAAGGTAGTGGCCCAGGCTAAACAGGGACAGTGGTTGAATTGGGAAAGTGTAGAGAAGAGGAAGCTCAGTTGGAGGGACCTGTGGAGTATGGAGGAGAATAGTATTAAATTCCTGGTAGGGGCTACATATGATGTGCTACCAACTCCCCAGAACCTAAAACTGTGGGTAATGAGGACCCATCATGCCCATTGTGTTCAGGTACGGCAACCTTAAAGCATATTTTGTCAGGCTGTAAGGTTAGTTTGTCACAAGGCCGATATACATGGCGACATAACCAGGTGTTGAAATGTTTAGCTGCAGGAATCGAAGGGAAACGAAGAGAGGTCAATTCAGAAGGTTATAAAGATAGGAATTTAGCAATTCAGTTTGTCCGTGAGGGAGAGAAATACAGAAGGGATAAGTTAGTAAGGAGGCAGGGGTGGCCGCCTAGGTGCTTGTGATTGGGAAATGCAGGTAGATTTAGGGGGAAAGCTTGTTGTTCCCCAGGAAATAGTTGTACTAAGCAGAGGCCTGACATAGTGTTGTGGTCATTGAGTCAACGGATAGTTTATTTCATTGAACTGACAGTTCCCTTCGAAGACTCAGTGGAAGAAGCTTATGAAAGGAAAAAGCTTAGATATGCAGATTTAGGAGCAGAAGCTGAGCGAGGATGGAAGACTAGGATTTGTCCAGTGGAAGTGGGGTGTAGGGGATTTATAGCAAGATCAGCTATCTCGCTCCTGGGGAACTCGGAGTGCGGGGACAGAGTTTGAAGAAGACAGTGAAGGAAATGTCAGATGAAGCCATGAGAACCAGCAGGTTCATTTACTACAGAAGGAATAATGTTAGTTGGGGGCCAGCAGGGGGAACTACTAAGCAGGGCACATAACTCCTTGAGATCTGGTGGAGAGATCCACTTCCTGTCAGGAGGAAATTCAGGAAGAGGAAGGCTATTTAAGTGTGGGAGTGGCCTATTTGAATCCCTTTTGCTTGAGGCCATGCTGCAAGGTGAGTGTGTTTGCTGATCCTGTGAGTTCATTTATCTCCTCTAGCTTTAACTTATAGTGTAGTTATGTTATGTAGTGTGAATTAGAGTGTGAATTAGGGCTGTGAAAGCCATGTGTAAGTAAGGAGGAAGAGGAAGGTTATTTAAGTGTGGGTGTGGCCTAGTCGAATCCATTGGTGGCCATTTTGAGGCCATGCAGGGTGAGTGTGTTTGCTGATCCTGTGAGTTCATTTATCTCCTTTAACTTTAGCTTACACTGTAGTTATGTTATGTAGTGTGTGAATTAGAGTGAAGGTTATTTAAGTGTGGGAGTGGCCTAGTTGAATTCATTTTGTTTGAGGCCATGCAGCAGGTGGGGAGGTAGACTGTACTGCCTAACCCGGCGGGGGAGGGAGATAGCCTAACAAGGTTTCCTTCCCTGGGTCTACCTCCTGTGGTAGTATAGGTAAGGTAAAGGAGGTTGTGTGGTCAGTGTGTGGAGCAGTGAGACCTGGCATTAGGGGAGTGTCTCTGGGACGCCAGAGTTCACTGTCTAGCCTCCTGGAGGTGTCGTGGGACCAACTAGACGAAACACTGGTGAAAGGAGGTTCCCACCCGATGACCCCAAAGACATGTTAGTTATCACTGCTCATTGGTCTGTATAGTTAAGCCTTGCCATAATAGTGTATCATAGGGTTTAGGAGATTATTCACTGAGTGTTGATCCTTTTCTAGAGCACAAAATTCTTGTGTTTATTTGAATTCAGTAACTTCACCTTATCAGTAATAGTACAGAGCAAGCTGTGCCCTAATAGAGTACTTTGTAATATATGAAAATTAGTAATATATACAATGAATTTAAATGAATTATGGTCAATAATTTTATCATTTTAAACTAATAAGTTTCTTGACTCTTTGTGAGGTACTGTATGAAAAAAGGTGTCTTTATCCTGGAGTCAGTGCTGAAGTGATGACTCAAAGTGTTCACTGCACAGTCGGGAAGTCTTGTTTGGAGTCCAGTTCAGTCTTCTGGTGTTGAGTGTCCACTGATCCAAACTGTCTGGGTCACCTAGTTGAAAACTTTACACAGACAAATAGATATTAAAATATATGTGTTAGCTACCTACTTCACAGACACCTTTACATGCAAACAATACAACTTAAATTACTTCAGTGTTCAACAGATCATAATCAATTTAGCAAAACAAAAAGGTGGTGACCATCACAGTCCCCATATTCTGTCTGTGCATTATCTATTGTTGTGTAGCTACAGGCCTATATCATACTTTTATTTTCTTAATATTTATATGACAGTCAAATGTCACATTAGCCTTTTTTAATTACGTTACACACCTTATTGTAATTTCACACAGTTCGCCACTTTTTAACAAGTTAACATTGCATCATGTTAGCTAACTAACGTGGTGGACCTTTATTTTCAAAACTCACACAGACGCCTTTTGTTCAAAATATTCTCTCCCTAAATGCCTAAATCCTAACACTTCTCTGTCAGGCTCTGACTTCAATGCATCCCGGACTGGCGTCTTGCTTGAAGGCTAAATGTTAGCTGGCTGGTTAGCTAGTTAAGGAGCTAAGCTTGTGTTGTATCGTATTGTCTGTTGCTCTGTAACTTGATGTGGATGTTGCTGCTGTGATACAGGTCGCACTTGAAAATGAGACCTCCGATATCAACGTGATTTTACATGTCCTAAATAAAGGCTTAATAATTATAACAAGAAGCTGACAAACTAGGTGGTGACCGCAGACACCGATACCCGCTAATTAGTGCTAACATAAACATAATTAAAATAATACTGGAATTTCCGAATTTCACTTACCGAAAAACCTGGAGCACGGACTTCTTGGACGGTCTGTTGGTATAATTAATTGAACAGCAAGCCATATTACTCCAATATTTGCCTGAAAAAATATCCAGAAGGCACAGACACGGCTGAGAGGACAGGTTCAATGCCTTGAACATGGGCATGAACTGGCTGAGATGACGCTGAGCAGACGGCCGAGTCTGAGCTCAGCTCCGCACAGCGAAGCCAGCAGCTAGTTAGCATGCTAGTTAGCCACCCGTGACAGTGCCACCTGTCACTCAAAGTGGCGACGCTCTTAATTATGTGCAATTTTAAACCTTAATAACATTGAAACGGATGAGATCCCCCCCCCAATGCAATTTCAAATTATGTGATTCAAATTCAGTTTCTAGTAATTCAAATTCAAATATAAATGATTCAATTTCAAATTATGTGATTCAAATTCAGTTTCTAGTGGCACATATTTCAGCCCATATTCTGCTGCCATTTTCAAAGTCAAAGTCAAATTTATTTATATAGCACATTTCATACTTATGGCGCAGACCCAATGTGCTTAAACAGAAATAAAATCAGACAGAATCATACACAATAAAAACATAACATAATATACTTAATAGGTACATAAAAGCAAAATAAAACACACAAGATTAGAAGGTCGCACAATCAATAAAATGGAATCGAATAAAAAGGTACTAGAAATACTATCATAAAAGAAATGAGAATAATAATAGTAAAAACAATTCCTTAGTAAGGTGCCATCAAACAACCACTTAATTAAAAGCTAGTCATATGCTTGTGCAAAAAAGATAAGTTTTGAGTCTGGTTTTAAAGGTAAGCTAATTTAAAGGTAAGGCAGACATGAAAGTGGCATCAATCTTGTCCTCTAACTATTTTTTAAGAAAACAAAAATGTGTATTTCCCAAACATGTTGAACTGTTCCTTGAGACACAATTAATTTCTGTTGAGCTTTGCAAAGAGAGAGAGATATCTTCCAGGCAATGAAGAACACTGACTGGATCACAGACAAAGAGAGAAGGGCTCCAGCTGCTATTTAAAAGTGAATTTGAATTTTTTTTTCTTTTGTTGTTGTCCTCTTTTTGTGTCTCCATCCATTTTTATCAAGTCTAATTTTGCTCCTTCTCGCCCTTCTTGTTTTGATGATGCCTCTTCACCTCTCTTGCTGTCTGTCTCACTTTCTCTATCTCACACCCTCACACACACACTTCTCAGAGGTGTTTCTCTCTTTCAGGGTGTGAATGGGATTGGCTTCACAGGGGACCAGGAAAGATGCACCGATGGATGGATAGATGAAGTAAAGTATGATGGAAGGAGGAGAGTGATGGAGATGGAAGTGAAGAGAGAGGGAGAAAAGATTTTGTGACAAGGATCTGACCTGTTTCTAATTCTGTACTATAAGTGACAAAAAGAGGATGGAGGACTAAGAAGAAAGACGGTGCAGAAACTGTTGTTTATTAAATAGCGATGATGTGAAGGTGATGAAGGAGACTCCGCTGACACCGTCTTGCTTGCATGAAGAAAAGGTCTATTACAAGAAGTACAGCATCTATCAAGCACCTAGGTTTGCCTGAGAGAGAGTTCGAAGCCAATGTGAACTGCTCTAAATAACAGCCGCACAAACCCTGCTTAAATAGGGTCTTGCTTTTGTGAAATGTGAGACAAAGATGAACAGAGGACTAACAGACATTCTAGCTGACTTCACCAATTCCTGGCCTGGGCCATAAATACCTTCTTGTCCCTGACCATATATGTTTCTGGACCTTGGGCCCCTAGCTGGTCATCTGTTCCAAAGCTTCAGAGTAGATCTCAATACACTACATATTTCTCCCCTTCGAGACTACAGAGAGTCTTGAAAATAAAGAGTAATACATACATAATTATAGTTATGGGAAAATAACAGTTCCTCCTATGGTGATTTCTACAGCATAACCTTAGCAATATAGCAACTTTATGGAGTGCGAGAGCAAAAACCTGTCAGGGAGCTATCTTTTTGAAATACCCTTCAAACAATCTAGACAGGAAAAATTCTCTCACAGCCCCTCTGCCTTAGGCGACCACATATAGTACTCCAGACCAATTTAAAAAGAGGAATTTGATATTTTGTGTAGAGATATGACTTATGCAAATACATGTGGAACCTCAGTAAATAAAATCTAAACAATGTCCAAATTCAGGCTGGTCGACCCATCGCACCTTCCAATGGACCTTTCCCTGCCTAGCACCTACATCCCTAAGCACCTGCAAAAAAAGAAAACATCTGAGGTCTCAATCTATTTACTCCCAAGCAGAAACCATCATTCTTCAAGCAGAGAAAACATACATAAACACGTATCACACTGCAGCTCCTCAGCAGCGTCGACTCTCCATGTAGCCTCTATGGTGATTTTAATCCGGACATTGGTATCATAGTGTCCTTCCAGTCCATGTTATTGTCCATATTTGAGTGTCTGAATTCCTTCAAAATGTCGGGGTACCTGAACAACCAACCACCCTCACAGTGGTCTTCCCCCATTATCATCCTAGGAGGAAAGAAAAGAAAACACCAACCAGTATCTTTGGAAAGACAGCAGATGCAAATTAATTAAAACATCAAATGCAGAAACTTCAAATGTTAAACATTACCTTATAAATAGATGTGAAGTTCACGATATCTTATTTCACATTATTCCTAATTATAAGTAACATTTTCCATTTCCCCCCTTTAATCACACCACTCTATGGTATGAAACTTCCAAATAACACAATAAAAGATGTTAAAATTACAATATCATTGGACAGTCAAAATGGATATTGCTCCACCAGTTCACCTTCTATTACTTCTTCGTTGTCAACGTTTGTGTCAGTCCTCTGTAATAATGGCATCTGTCTTCCCGTTACCAACTCATGAGGTGTCATATGCAAATCACGCAGCTCACTTGAGCGACACACCGTTAGCGCCAGCGGAAGCGCCGCTGTCCAATTTAAACCTGTGTGTTGGCAGATTTTAACAATGCGATTTTTCAGAACACCATTCATTTTTTCACATCCTGCCTTGGCTTTGTGGATGATAAACTGCTCCAAGACGCTGTTTAATTCCTAGTTTTTGCAAAATCAATTTCACCGTTTTATCCACGAACTCCTTCCCATTGTCTGAGGATATCCGATCTGGAAGTCCCCACCTGCTTATGACCTCTCTACACAAAAACTTGGCAACAGATTGAGCATCTTTCCGCTTGGTTGGACATGCCTCAGGCCATCGCGAAAATCTGTCCACAACAACTAGCATATACCTCTTACCTTCAGCTGGTTTTATCATATCGACAAAGTCCACAACTAACTCACGCATGGGACCTCTTGGAGTTAGAATGTAACCAGGAGGAACCATCACACCTCTCCGAACATTATTTTTCAGACAGATAGTGCACCTGCCTATGGCATAATCAATCTGTTCAAGCAAATATGGTGCCCAAAAATCATACTCCTTTGTAATCTTTTTCCTAACTTCCCCCCTTGCAACATGAGCTAACCCATGTGCTTCCTGAATCATTAGACTTAACAGGTCTGGGGGTGCTACTATCAGGCCCTCATGATTTCTCCAAAGGCCAGTAGAATCTTTAATGGCACCTCAGTCTAGCCACAACTGTTTATCCATTTTGGTTGCAGCTTCCTGCATTAAAATCACGTCCCTTAAAGTAATTTTGTCTTCCAAGTTCACTTTGCCCAATTTATCTGCTCCTATGACAGCTTCTGCGGCTTCATCAGCTGCTTTATTTCCTTGTGTAACTCTTCACACATCTATTTTATGTGCTGCACATTTAGCTATTGCTATTTCTTTGGGCTTCATTACAGCATGCAACAATTTCATTATTTGAGTGTGATGCTGTATTGGGGAACCATCTGTTTTCTTAAACCCTCAGTTCTTCCACACTGATCCAAATAAGTGACACACTTTATGTGCACTTGCAGAGTCTGTATATATTGTCACTCGCTTGCCTTCCGCCAACAAACATGCTTCAGTTAACCCCACAAGTTCGGCAAGCTGTGCAGATGCAGGCTGTGGTACAACTTCAGCCTTTTCAACAACAACGTCAGTTCCTTGGGCTTTTACTACTGCATAACCAGCACTCAATTTATCTCCTACACGATAACAAGATCCATCAGTCCAAGTTGTTGTGAGAATGAGTGATATGTTGGCTGTTGGGTTTTGCATATGCTTCTCTCCTGTGCATCGTACAAAATTCTGGAAATTGACCGCCTTGCTTGCATCTTCTCAACTGGATCGTTGATGTGCCGCATCTCACTAGCTACATGTTTATGTTTATATGTTGTCAGAATCCTCACTGCTGGTAAAATAATTATTTGCTACAACTTGTTTGAGGATTTCAATTTTTTCTCACTCCAGGCTTAACTCCTCCTCCCCCCTTGTCTTGCTGCTCCTCCTGTCTGCTCATGCAGTTCTTTACCTGTTGAGTGTCCAGTGGGGGCGAAGATGAACAGGACACTGGATGGGTTGGTGTGTCCTGTGCTGGGGATAGCAATGAAACATCCTCAGGGTCATCACTCTCTTGGAGGTCTTGTTCAGCACTGTTGTCAGTCACTTCAGATGCTGAAAGTTGATCTAGCTGAATGAAGGACAAAATCTAGATTGTGTGAAACTTTGCATTAAAGTGTGTAATATTTGGCATGGTTTATTGTCAATCTGAATCTGAATCTGATTCTTCTACCCATTAATATGTTTATACAAGTCTACAATCGCTATAAAATAAAATTTGTTTGGTTTTCGTAGCCTTATAGTTAGCTTTTATATATATATATATATATATATATATATATATATATATATATATATATGTATACTATATATAGCAAGGGCCTTGCTTTAGAGAGGTCGCCATCTTGTGCTGCCATGTATGTACAGCAGACCGAGCGGACAATCCAGCCAGCCAGAGAACGCATTTCGCGTGTATAAATAAACCAACGAAGACAGCGGGAGGAAGGAAGAAGGAGGAGGAAACAGCAGAGAATGTTAGTAGTTCGTCGATAGAGAGTAGTTAAAAGTTTTTTTAGTTCTAAAGTTTGCAAATGAACCACACTTACCACGCAACAGGAGAGAATGAACCCGAAGCGTCATCTGCGAGGAAAACAAGACGCAGCTTCAATCCTTGTGATGCACTTCTCTGCGGCCCTTTTCCTCCTGGTGATATATATCCCCAACGATGGTAAGCACCGAATCACATTCTGTGCAGCAAAATGGGAGCGGAGGATTCAGCCTCTCTCCTCGCCCCCTCAGCATCAAACACATGGAGTTCCTCATCTGTATGCTCTGGCTCAAACAGGTATGGCTCTGGGTCTGTGTCCGCTACAAGAAACTCTTCAAAATCATGTTCAAGTCGTCCATTGCAGCTGCTACAGTCCGGAAATATCGCTAGGCTAAGTAAACAACTGAGCTCTGTTTACAAGCTACGCCGACAGTCAAGCGTGCTGGAGATTGGCGGAGCAGAGAGGGGAGGGGGGTCCCCACTCGGTTTTGTAAACGAGTATGTGTGTAAAGTTATGAAGTGTGTCTGTTACGCTAAGAGTCAGAGTTTGGGACGGAGTGGAGTGTTACCGGAGTTTCTGGAGTGCTCAAATAAACGGGCCTTTTTCCCGAACGCTCCTCTGGTCTCCTGCTCATGAGGGATTCATTACAATATCGTAACATGGCTTAGATTTCTAAATAAACATACAACTCGTGGCTAGATAGACCTACTCCTGAAAAACTTGTGCGCAAGGCTTTTTGTCCCTACGAGGCCACCGTCATTTACCCGACGGGAGGGGTGAGCGAGTGAGCCCTGCGATCTAGAATTTGACCACTGATGTCACTGTTTTCAACCCATTTTACACATTGGCCCTTTAAATGTTGTGCATTTATCATACCCGTTAAAAGACAGCTATACCCATGTTAAGATTTAGGTACTGTTGGGGACATTTTCAGCCACTTGGGGTCACTTCTTACTCTTAATTAGGCCACAATTACCACAATTATTACTATTTCAGCAAATGGGATGATTTTGGTGAGTAACCTTAATTTTACAATTATTTAGAAAATAGGATTTAAAAAGTTTCAACAGGTCAATAATACACGACATGAAACACTACCCTAATCTGTAGTTAGAGTCAAAAACATTGACTAAGTCACAACTGCTGTAAAAATATTTATCTGATATATTCATCTGATATATTTTTACAGCAGTTTTTAGTGGATCTTTTTAGCCACCACCAACACATTAGGGTAGTGTTTTGTAATGGTCCACAAGGATTAAAATGATTTAACTGATTTACATGCTAAATGGGACAGCATTTCATGTACACACACCCCACTCACATGAAGTAACAAGATACTTATACCATGCAATAGTCGAGCCATTAACTTGTAATACATTCAATTTGATCATGAAGGAATACACAGTGGGAATGTGGATCAGTATTATGTCATAAATTTACAGGTGCAAACACACCTCCAAAGAGCTGAAGGCCTGGCGTGGCAATACATGAGATTTCAGAAACACAATATGTTTCCACTTCTGTCTGTCATATCCCCACTCCCACTTGCTTTGGGGTGCAGGAGCTTCCCGTACTGGGTATGCAGGGAAGCTGCCCACGTTACAACTTCTCCAACTAGGAAGCATAACAGAGGGTCACATTATTAATTTATTTAAGTTTTGTGGGCACTATTGCGGTTGGTGTGTGCGTGTGTGTGTGTGTGTGTGTGTGTGTATGTGTGTGTATTGTGTGTTTGCTAGCTGCTAGCTTGCTCACCTGGAAGGTGCAGTTCCTCCGCAATATCCTTCCATGAAGCGTCTTTTTTCACGCAGTCATGGTAGACAAGGCTTCTGCTGCCACAGTTACACCAAACTTTCCTCTTTTTGCGAGTTTAACAGACTTCTTTTAGCACATTCTGCCTCCATGGCAAGCGATTATTTGTTTGGGTTTAGCGCCGGTGTCGCGGTGACCATTGCATCATTTCCCGCTGCATTTCTATTGGTTTATTAGTAGACGTAGGTCATAGCAGCTGTCACACTGTGAGATCATCCTAAATTTCTGACACTGTCAGAATTTTATCTCAGGTTATCTTTGGTCGCAAGACGTTGACAGCGTGCCATCCTTGAACCTGTCTCATAGTGCGACGTAAGACCACCGTTTTAGAGCCACGACCAAAGATATCGCCACGTTTCTCCCACTATGGTCATCTTTCGTCTGCGACAGCCCAAAATTGCACAGTGTATACCGGCCATTAGGGACATGCAGTATGGCCGAGTTAGCAAGCTGCAGTAACAGGACATGAGTGTTAACAAAAGAGAGAGAGAGAGAGAGAGAGAGAAGGTGTCCGGTGTATTACAGGAGGTCCCCCGGCAGACTAGGCCTAAGTCAGTCTAACTAGGTACAAGACAAGCCTGAGCCGGCCCAAACTATAAGCTTTATCAAAGAGGAAAGTCTTAAGTCTAGTTTTACATGTGGAGACAGTGTCTGCCTCCCAGACCGCAACAGGAAGATGATTCCACAGGAGAGGAGCCTGATAGCTGAAGGCTCTGGCTCTTGATCTACTTTTGGAGACTTTAGGGACCACGAGTAACCCTGCATTCTCAGAGCGCAGTGTTCTGGTGGGATAATATGGCACTATGAGCTCTCTAAGATATGATGGATCCTGACCATTTAGAGCTGAATTAGCTGGAGAGTTTTTAATGACTTACGAGAGCTACCTGATAATAGGGAATTACAGTAATCCAGCCTAGAGGTAACAAAAGCGTGGACCAATTTTTCTGCATCTTTTCGGGTTATTACGCAGATGGATAAACGCAGTCTGTGAAGTCTGTTTTAAAGGGGCAAAAAGCTAAATCGTTTCACCGCTAGGTTTGCTGTTGTGCACTGCCTTTACACCAAAACAAAGTGTGCCATGAGCCACACCTACCTCTACCTCTGCTCTCCACCGCCACCCCCCACTCGCCTCGTTACATATCTGTGTAGCCAAGCACCGCAGCACCTCCACTGACTATTACATTCAGACGTCCCGGTGTTTCCTATGCAGGCTCCACTTCACTCAGCTTCACTCAGCTGCCCGATAAACCTGCTGCTGCTTCCCACTTTAACCTGAATAACAAACCTGGGCTCAGTTCTCTGGTTGGATCCAAATGGAGAGCCAGGGCTAGCTGGAAACTATCGGATGTGAATTGGCTGTGCTTCCCTCCGGTCATGCTCCCAGCTAGCTCTGGTTTGTTATTCAGGTTAAAGTGTGAAAAAGCAGCGGATATGTCAGGCAGCTGAGTGAGTGGAGTCTGAGGAGGAAGCATTGGTTAGCCCCAGTTTCACGACAGGGGCGAAGAAATAAAACCTAAACAGCCAACTTAGTTTGGCTTAGTTTAGCAGGTAGCAATGTCTTTCACTCACTCTCGGTCTCTGCTGTGTTTAGCTATTCCCCTGCCTACTTCAATGATGATGGTACCTGTAATAAATGTAATATATTTGCTGAGATGGAGGTGAGGCTCAGTGACTAGAGGAGGTGGTAGAAGCGCTCCATAGCTGTAAGTTACTCCAGTAGCCAGTGGTAGCCAACTCGGGTCGAGCCATTGCCGGATCCCGGCTAGTGTTAACACCGGGAGCTAACGCTAACGTTCCTACTCTTGATGTTTTAGCCTAGCTACATTTTACAATGCTAATTGCAAATGTTAGCTGGGCTGCCAGGCTACTCACCTAACACTGACCCATTGCTGGGACCGAGCTGCTAATAACTCAAGCTCCGGACATTAGCCCATGCTACGAATGTAACATTAAATTTAATTGAATCGACGTAGCGATATGTGCCTAACGTTACTGTAACACTAATTAAAACAGACATTTGACTTTATGTTGTTACTTAACTGTTACCTGTCCAGGAGAAGAAGAGCTAGCTCTGAGTCAAATTGGGGCCCAGTTTGAGGACCTGTTGGCAAGGGCTGGCACCAGGATCTACCGGAAGGACACCAACTACAGGCGCTCCATTTCAGCTGCGGAGTGCCTGTCAATCTGTCTCTGGTGAGTAGTAGTTTATTGTTGTGTCAACAACTGGATGTCAACCATGACGTCGGGAGAATCTCAACGCTGATTGGCTTTCGCGGCTATGAGTCACGCGAATTCGCCTCAAAAGTTCAGTATTTTCAACTCCAGCGATGAGGCGTTGGACGCGAATATCGCGTCTATCGCGCCGCGCTAAACGCGTCCATCGCGCCGCCCGGCGCAAATTCGCGTCTAATCGCGTCTTTGCATTGACTTTGTATGTAATCTTGACGCGCGAATTGGCGAATTTGCGTTTGGTGTGAACGCACAGTAACTGTGCGTTCACACCAAATGCGAATGAAGCGAATTACTCGCGCGTAACGCGCCGCCCTTAACGCCCGAGTTTCGACGCCTGACCATTTTGTTAATTAGCGTCATCGCGTAATTCGCGCGAGTAGCGGGGAAGCCGGCGGCTGTGCTAACTGCAGCTAAGCTAGTGCTAACGTTCGTAGTACAACCATTCTGCAAACTAATTACAGACACATATTTACAGAACTTACCAAGTAGACCAGTCTCCTCGGCGTCTTTCACCCAAGCCTGCTCCTTTTTGTTGCGGTCTCTGCAGAGTAGACACGTAGTATCATATAGCTCCGGGTAGCCACTGACGACTACGGCAGAGATAACCACCATCGCTGCTTTGTACCTGCTCTTGAAGTCCCAAATGCCTCGGAGGGCCAAACACCGTCGTTTTTGGGTTCACCCGATCCTGTAGAAGCACATCCAACTTGGCGAGTTTCACCACCTCCTCCAGGAACTCCGTCTGGATGATAGCCGCTTTCAGCGGTACTTCGGGCTGACTGGGGCCCAGTTTGAGGACCTGTTGGCAAGGGCTGGCACCAGGATCTCCCGGCTCGACACCACCTACAGGTGCTCCATTTCAGCTGCGGAGCACCTGTCCATCTGTCTCCGGTGAGTAGTAGTTTATTGTTGTGTCAACAACTGGATGTCAACCATGACGTCGGGAGAATCTCAACGCTGATTGGCTTTCGCGGCTCTGAGTCACGCGAATTCGCCTCAAAAGTTCAATATTTTCAACTCGAGCGATGAGGCGTTGGACGCGAATTTCGCGTCTATCGCGCCGCGTCCATCGCGTCTATCGCATTCCATCGCGTCGCTCCAAACGCGTCCATCGCGCCACCCGGCGCGAATTCGCGTCTAATCGCGTCTTTGCATTGACTTTGTATGTAATCTTGACACGCGAATTGGCGAATTCGCGTCCGGTGTGAACGCACAGAAGCAGCCTAGTTATACTGTAAAACACGGGGGAAATAGGGCGGGGGAGTGAGCGAGAACTACTCAGTACTTCTGTTAAATTAGGTGCAAAGTGAGCGGTAGGTACGCTCTAAGTCGCGGGCCATAACGCTGTTACTAACAGCGCTACTTTTTTCAGTAAAGAGTAATTTAAAAAGTTACTGTCTGCCCCGTTATAACGTCGGTACCTTTACTCACAATAAAATGCGCCATTACTCGGCTTTACTTGAGTTCACTGAAGCGGCTTTCACACAAGCAAGCTCCTTCGGTGCGTTCACACCGGACGCGAATTCGCCAATTCGCGCGTCAAGATTACATACAAAGTCAATGCAAAGACGCGATTAGACGCGAATTCGCGCCGGGCAGCGCGATGGACGCGTTTGGAGCGACGCGATGGACGCGATGGACGCGGCGCGATAGACGCGAAATTTGCGTCCACCGCCTCATCGCTCGAGTTGAAAATATTGAACTTTTGAGGCGAATTCGCGTGACTCAGAGCCGCGAAAGCCAATCAGCGTTGAGATTCTCCCGACGTCATGGTTGACATCCAGTTGTTGACACAACAATAAACTACTACTCACCGGAGACAGATGGACAGACACTCCGCAGCTGAAATGGAGCGCTTGTAGTTGGTGTCCTGCCGGGAGATCCTGGTGCCAGCCCTTGCCAACAGGTCCTCAAACTGGGCCCCAGTCAGCCCGAAGTACCGCTGAAAGCGGCTATCATCCAGACGGAGTTCCTGGAGGAGGTGGTGAAACTCGCCGAGCTGGATGCTTCTACAGGATCATGTGAACCCAAAAACGACGGCGTTTGGCCCTCCGAGGCATTTGGGACTTCAAGAGCAGGTACAAAGCAGCGATGGTGGTTATCTCTGCCGTGATCGTCAGTGGCTACCCGGAGCTATATGATACTACGTGTCTACTCTACAGAGGCCGCAACAAAAAGGAGCAGGCTTGGGTGAAAGACGCCGAGGAGACTGGTCTACTTGGTAAGTTCTGTAAATATGTGTCTGTAATTAGTTTGCAGAATGGTTGTACTACGAACGTTAGCACTAGCTTAGCTGCAGTTAGCACAGCCGCCGGCTTCCCCGCTACTCGCGCGAATGACGCGATGACGCGAATTAACAAAATGGTCAGGCGTCGAAACTCGGGCGTTACGGGCGGCACGTTACTCGCGTTACGCGCGAGTAATTCGCTTCATTCGCATTTGGTGCGCGCACAGTCAGTGGAGCTCTAAAGTTTTTTTTCTTTGGTGAGGGCAGGGGGGTATTCCATCAAGCTCGCTTAGCTCAAAGTCTGGCTTAAATGGCCAAGTCCCGCTTATTTTAGTGAGAGTTCAGTTCCACCAATGTGGCTAAGATTAGCTCCAACTTGGTAACCATGGAAACATGGTTCTGGCTAAGTCAGACACTTGGAGCTAAGCTCTGACTTTCTTTCCATCAATCTGAGCCTCAATTCTGTTCCATGAAAGTGGTTAACACGAATGCCAGCCTTGTAACCATGGTGACTTATGCTGCCGGCCAAACCTGGTTTGGAGCAGGATTAAGGTGAAGATGAACTCCACTAATGTCCAAAAGACATGTCTGTTTTGCATTTACATACACAATGCACTGATAAAATAATTTGTGAAACCAAAACGTGCTTTCCATCCACTTTGGAAACTAAGCAAAAAGTGCATTTGGTAAGTATTATGATTTTGTAACAAATAAAAATCAATCTGTTTTCGTTTATCTTGATTTCATCCTTATAGATAAAGATGAATTAAATAAAATAAAATAAATTACAATGAATAAATTTAAAGGTATGATTAAAACACATAGAGGAAGCCTACATCAGTCACCTAAAATGTCCTCCAAATGACTGCACCAGGTGGAGACTATTAAGCAGAGCAGTCAAGACAGGCAGAGGGACACACATTCAGCAGAGACAAAGACTAAGAGAACATGGGTCCATTCATTGAGGATGAGGAGCCAATTGATGAAGGGGCACAAATAATTCAAAGGGCCTTCTTCAGGCGACCACCAGCCCCGAGGGTCTTCCAGGAGAGGACTAACCCACTGGAACAAAGTGATTCTTTCCTGTGGGAGAGGTATCGATTCAGCCGGCAAAGCATAGTGTATTTATGCACTTTGCTGGAGGCACACATAAGGAAGGTCACTCGCCGCAGCCAATCACTGACCCCTGTGCAATCTGTAGGCAACTGTTTGCAGAGGTAGGCCTACTAAAATAAATAAATAAATAAAAACTTAGATCAGTTGGATTATTTCTTACATCACCAAACAGCATACATAGGTTGCAAGATGATCACATTACATGGATATGAATTAATACATTAACAAAAAAAGACCTTTATTACAGGTAAGAGCAGTCTGTCTTGCCCTTAAAGAGTTCCTCAATATCTTCATCACCTTCCCAAGCCATCATGGGATACAAAGGATCAAAGAGGGATTTTATGCAATTGCAGGTATGTGACATTTAAATGCATGCAATGTGAAGTTAAATGTTCCACAGGTTGACATATTGCACTTTTATCCTTTTACATAGGCTTTCCCAATGTCCTTGGCTGCATTGACTGCACGCATATCCAGATCCAGGCCCCACCTGGACCTGTGGAAAGGGACTTTGTGGATCGAAGGAATAACCACAGCCTGAATGTGCAGGTACATAGCCCATGGAGCTACTGTACATGTCCCACTGCTAGTGTCCAGTGTCACTGATGTCACCCTGCATGCTGACAGATGATCTGTGATTCTGAGTTGCTCATCACAAACATCGAGGCCAAATGGCCTGGCGGTGTCCATGATGCTAGGATACTAAGGGAAAGCCATCTGGCACAAAGGCTTGCACAAGGTAAGACAACCTTCATCATGTCTCAACACTAGTATGGATGAGGGTCTGCAAAGATGAATGAATGAATCATGTAATTCATAGCCACTGTTTTCTCACCTTGCAGGGGGGTTTGAGGGGGTCCCTCTCGGGGACAGGGGTTATCCCTGCCTCCATACCTTTTAACCCCATATCCTGAGCCAAGGGCTGCAGCTGAGGCAGCCTTTAATAATGCCCTCAGCGCCACCAGGGCACGAATTGAGATGGTTTTTGGCCTGCTCAAGTCCAGGTTAGAGACTGCTTTGATCAACCTTTAATGCAGAATTTTATTTAACATGTCTTCTTGTTCCAATCTCTGCAGGTTCCAGTGCTTAAAATATCTAAGGCGGGCTCCTGACCGGGCCTGCGACATAGTGGTTGGGTGCGCAGTACTCCACAACATAGCCACCATCCGGAGGGAGAGGCTTCCACAGCTTCTACCCGAAGACAGATGGGAAGAGCCTGCCCCTGTACAGGAACCCAGAGATGGGAGGATCCTGAGGAATCTGTACAGGGACACCTATTTCTCTTGAACCCAACCCCCCTATTGTTAAATTCCTTGTCATGTCCATTTATTGAGCCTAGCCACTTTATTCCCCCACCCCACATTGTATGGCCCATTTTCACAAACAGTGCGTCACAAAGGGCTTCACATAGCAACATGACATCCTCTACCCTTAGACCCTCACTGAAACAAGACGGAATAACAAGACCAAATGGCTTTTGAATATTTATTGTCCTGAGTCACCAAGCTGGGGAGACAGAATGCTACAGAATTAAATACTGTGAAAACAATGACCTTATTCTCTCTGCCTGGATTCATACTTACATCCTTTTCCATCTTGTTGATTTCAAGTTTTAATTTTTTTATCTGCAGTTGTTTATGCTGGATCTGCAGCTTCAGGTACCTTTTGTAGAGCACCTTCACATCCTATGATCAGAAAATGTGTCAGAGTGCAGCCAAAATGCAGCTACTGGTGATTTTGAAAACGGGAAAAAGAAAAGAATGGTAACTCACTTCACTCCTTCCGGTTGAGGATGGGGTAGTCTGCTGCAGCAGGATTTGTGTTATGGCGATATTCTAAGGACTGTATATAAACTGGATGGATACACTTGTGGCCGCTGGGGGGCATCAGTTAAAATGTATGACTCCAGATGATGTTCCTTTAATTTCTTTATTGTCGATCAACGATGTTGAGGGTGGGAGTACATATTAAATGGGTGTGTGGTTCTGTAACAAATACAAAATATGGTTATCAGAAGTAAGCTAGGACCCATACAATTTAGTATGCAGCAATCAACAGAATAAATAAATATGCACAAGAATGAAACAATTATCAGCCCATCTTTTAGCTGTACACTGGGCTACTAGTAGTGGTAATTAACAAATGAAATAATGATGAATCATTCTCTTGGTTACATCAACCGATATTATGCAACAACATACAAACATGTGGTCCACTAGCATTAATGAGCTAATAGCCTGGCAATAGCAGTCACAGGCTAACTGGTTAGCTGGATCATCTTCCAGATATAAAATATAACGAACAGCATAAAATGATAAACAAACATAAGCATCACACTCACTGGTCTCTGAACGCACACTGTAGAGCTCCCAACTCCCGACCGACACGGCAACAATAATGATCAGCAACGTCTCTCCCTCTTTCTGTGTGGCACATTTCCACCTGATGCATCAGCTCGACTCCTCTGCTATGACTCCTTTCCGACAGCAGGGGGCGCGGCGCTGTCACTCAATGCCTGTCTGAGGCTGTCCTTCATCACAGCCGCCCCCAAATTTGTCCATCAAATTTGCCACATCAAGAAGGACAGACAGTAGCAGTGTCTGGGATGGCAGGCAGAGCAACAAGACGAGCAACCGGCCTGGTGTAGGTCTTATCTTTGACCTTGACTACCGCGGTTCTGACTCTACCATCCTGTCCTGGGATGACTTGAGTGATCTGTCCAAGTGGCCAGTGGGCTCTTGGCATCTGGGGGTCCACTACCATAACTACAGTTCCAGATTGAAGTGGTGGCTGGGCAGAATCTTTATGCCATTTAGAGCGTGTTTGCAGAGTGGGAAGGTAGTGTCGAATGAAGCTCTTCCAAAACTGGTCGGCCAAAACCTGAGTATGTCTCCAGTGGCGCCGACTCAGCATCTCAGTCTCTCCGTACACAGCCTGTGGAAGCGAGGGATCCAGCCGCCCCATGAGCAACAAGTTGGGGGTCACAGGATCAGCATCTGCTACATCTGTTGACACATAGCCTAAGGGCTTGGAGTTTAAAATCCCTTCCACTTCAATCAGCACTGTTCTCAATACCTCCTCTGGAACGGGCTGAGCCTGGACAGTGGTGTATAGTGCAGCTTTCACTGATCTCACTTCCCTTTCCCATACACCTCCAAAGTGAGGGGCACTGGGGGGATTAAACTGAAACTTTATCTGGTGTTTCGCCAGATGAGCCTGAAGTGTGGGATGCAAGGCCTGGAATGCTTCCTGCAGCTCCCTCTCTCCTCCCTTAAAATTAGTACCCTGATCAGACAGGAGCTCAGCTGGTTTTCCTCTTCGTGCAATAAAGCGACGGAGGGCCATTAGGAAGGAGTCTGTATCCAGACTAGAAAGCACATCTAAGTGCACTGCACGAGTGGTCACACACTTAAACACTATGCCCCATCTCTTCTCATGGCGACGGCCTATGGTCACAGTAAAGGGCCCGAAACAGTCCATGCCTGTCAAAAAGAAGGGGGGTTTCATCAGTCGCAGTCTGGCTGGAGGGAGATCTGCCATTCTGGGCACTGTTGGCGTTGCTCTCCACCTTTGACAGTCAGAGCAGTATCGCTGAAGCCGTCTAACCGCTTCACGTCCATGTAGTATCCAGTATTTGCGACGTAGCTCTGCAAACAGTCGCTCGGCTCCTGGATGGTGAAGGTCCTTATCAGTGTCTTGGATAATGAGCTCAGTCACACGATGGCGAGGATCCAGGATCACCGGGTGCACAGTTTCTGGCTCCAGTTGGTTACTCCGCCTCAACCTTCCTCCCACACGGATCAGTTCCACCGTCCCATCGTACTCGGGGGCGAGAGAGAGCAGTCGGCTGGTGGCATGCACTGGCTTACCAGAACTCAGGAGGTGGAATTCCTCGGCGAAGCTGTCCTGCTGGGCTCCTCTCAGGATTTCCCTCTCTGCCTCCTGAATCTCTCCTGCAGAAAGACATGCATTGGTTCCTGCCGCCCCATGACAGGACCGTGCTACAGCCTCTGTGAGAGCTCTAAAGGAAGAAAACTGGTCAGCATTTGGCAGCATAACATTCTGTGTAGTTGTGGAGAAACAACATATGACTGGCTTTCGCAGTTCCATAGAGTCCTCTGTCTTATCCATCACTGGCTGAGTGGGCCAAAGGTCAGGTGAGTGTTGCAGGAAGGCAGGGCCATGACGCCACCTACTGTCGCAAGCCAGCTCCAGCAGTTTCTTACCGCGTGTAATGTCGTCCGCTGGGTTATTGACAGAATCAACATACCTCCAGGCCCGCACATCTGTCAGCTCCTGAACTTCTGCCACTCGAGCTCCAACAAAGACTTTGTATCGGCAGGAGTCTGATGTGATCCATGTGAGGACAGTGGTGGAATCGGTCCAGAGGATGACATCTCTTATGGTCACAGTCAGCTCACTTTGCAGTAGAGAGGCCAATTGAGCAGCTGTCAGTGCAGCACAAAGCTCAAGCCTTGGTATTGTCTGCTGTTTCTTTGGAGCAACTCTGTATCTGGCCGCCAGGAAAGACACTTCGACTTGACCATCTTTACTCTCTGCACATAAGTATGCTACTGATCCATAAGCTCTCTCTGATGCATCAGCAAAGATGTGTAGGTCGATGTGAGGATTGGAGCTGTCCATCTCAGGGCTTACATAGCAACGAGGGAGTGAAATCTGAGAAAGATGGTACAACTCCTCTTCCCAACTCCTCCAAGACTGAAGTACATCCTCTGGGAGTGATGGATCATCCCACTCTCTTTGTTTGACCCACAACTGCTGTACCAAGACCTTGGCTTGTGTTGTGAAGGGAACAATGAAGCCTAAGGGGTCATACAGACGTGCCAGGACTCGGTAAATGTTCCTCATTGTAGGTATTGGCTGGTCCTGCATTTGGTATTTATACCTTAAGGTGTCTGAGTTGCAGAGCCAGCGAAGTCCCAAGGCGAGCTCTTGTGGGTCAGCACCTGTCTCACTGATCCATAACTCACTGCTTTCTGACCTGGCTCCGCTTGGTAGGTGGCTGATGACATCAGGGGTGTTACTGGCCCACTGGCGTAGCTCAAAGCCCCCTGTCGCCAGAAGGGAGGTCAGTTTGTTGACTAAGTGACGGGCTTCATCAACAGAGGAGAGGCTTTGAAGGCAGTTATCTACATAGAATGACCTTTCGATGGACACCCGAACATCCTCATCTGGCTGGCTATGATCAAACACATGTTTCTGAAGAGCGAAAGTCGCACAACAGGGGCTGCATGTTGTGCCAAATGGGAGAACTTGCCAGGTGTAGACACTGGGTGGTTCCTCTGTCTTGAGCTCTCGCCACAGGAAGCGAAGCAGGGGTCTATCCTCTGGAAGCAGCCTAACTTGGTGAAACATGCCTTTAATATCACTGCTGACAGCGATGGAGTGCTCTCTGAAGCGCAGCAATACACCCATCAGACTGGAACTCAAGGTGGGGCCAGGCAGTAGCAACTGATTGAGATTGTCTCCCTTGTATGTAAAAGAACAATTGAAAACAATCCTGTGTTTTCCATTATGACTCACCATGTGATGAGGGATGAACCAGGACTCCGCTGAGGTGTTCAACTCCTCATCTGGCACCTTCACTGCATAGCCTGCCTTCTCCAACTTTGCAATCTCTGCACCGTATGCTGCTGCTCTTTGAGGGTCGCGTAGCAGGCGCCTCTCTGTGCTGCGGAGATTGGCTAACACGGCCTCCTTTGGTGCACAAAGCTGGGGCATGTTCTTCACCCTGAGAAGAGGTGTGGCGTAGCGTTGTATTCCTCCTACTTCTACACGCGTAGTCTTTGTCTCCAACAGGTGGACTGCTTCCTGATCCTGCTTGGAGCGTGTTACAAGCTTTTCACTCCTGTAAGGGATGACATCCAACTGCCACAATTTCTCCACATTCTGCATAAGCTCGGTAGTGGGAGACTGGAAGGAGATATGCAAGCATTGGGTCTGAGTGGACTGCTGCTTGATGTGCTTGGTTGGGCCCTGAAGCGTCCAGCCCAACCTTGTCTTCACCGCTGCTGGTCCCCCAGGTGAGCCCAGGCGCACAGGTGCTATTAGAGTAATGAGGTGGGGGTAGTCTGACCCTATTAACAACAGGGGCTGCACTTTGTCAAAGGATGGGAGGGGGAGACCCTTTAGGTGCTTGTGTTTCCTCTGAAGAGCTTTCACAGGGCATGTGTGCTCAGCTAGGCCCAGCTGATCTGAAGTGTAGGCTTTAGTTATCTTGAATGACTTCTGGGGCTGGTCAGCTGGGGATATCGAAAACGACACAGAAGTCCCATGCAGTGTCCTAAGGTCCTGACGAACAGTCCTGAGGAGCAGATCCTCTGGTTCACCTGTGAGATGAAGACTCTGAGCTGCTGCTGGGAGAATGATAGTCCGCTCAGATCCATCATCAAGAATGGCAAATGTCTCTAAGGTATGCTTACCGTTCCGCAGCAACACCTTGCTCACTTTAAGCAGGATCTGATTGCATCCAGACCGTCTATCCAAGTACAGGACTTCATTTGTGGTGCTGACGAGGCAGGATGTATCCACAGCTGCAGGTTTTGCATTCACGTCGTGCAGAACTTGAAGATGTTTCCCGTTGCACTTCTGACATGTAATCTTAAGGCGGCATTGTGCAGCTTGGTGTGAGCGACCACATTTCCAGCATCTTTTGTTGGTCTTAATCCAAGCAGTTATCTGTTCAACAGTTAGCTGTGCAAAGTTAGAGCAGCGATCAAGGAAGTGATATGTGTTGTTACAATAGGGGCAGTACGCTGTCTTCTCTGAGGGCTTGACGTTTGTGGGCTGTTTCTCTGCTACAGTCGTATTGCTGACCTGATCTGCAGTTTGCAGGATGTTGGTGCTCCTACCAGGTTTGTGATCACGCCGATGTTCTTCTTTAGATCCAGACCTGCTCTTGGCTTCATGGAATGTCTCATCGACTGTCTCTTGGATCTTTAACTCATAGTTGAGCCAGTCAGAAAAATGCAAGAGGCTGGGAATTGTGACCCGCATGGGATACAGGAACCTCTTGAACTCTGCTCTCATGTCTTGTGGCAGCTTAAACAACAGCCGTGTCACATGTGACCCACAGCGGAGCTCTGTCTGGCCGTTGTCTCCTAACTGGTCCAGCATTCCAACCAGGGTTCTCACTTTCAGGGCAAACAGCTTGAATCCACGTGTGTCGCCACGTGCAATGTTTGGAGCATCCATTACTTCAGCGATCTTCCTGAGAGCCAGCTGGTGTGGTTGCCCGTAGTGCTCAGTGAGGCTGGTCAGGGTGTCAGTATACGGCTGCGGTGAGTTGGTGTAGGAATCTGCTATGAGCAGCGCCTCCTCATACTTCAAATGATCCACCAGGATTTGGTATTTAAAGCGCTCTGTAGCATCCTCTGGCAACAGATTGTCGAGTGCTACTTTAAGCCTGGCGAATTCTCTTGGATCCCCTTTGGTGAAGTATGGGATGGTAGGCTGGGGGCCACGGTATATGGACTCATGTTGGGGGGAGGGCGGTGGCCTGTGCAGTGACTCAGCTCTTGGTGGGGTATAAGGTGCACAGTACTCTGGTGTCTGCGCCCGTGGTGCTGGATAATGTAGATCTGGTGGAGGAAGAGGTGGTTCCTGATGTATTGGCCTCATATCTCTCAGCAGCGTTGCCAGTTCTGCCGCTGGATCCTGTGATGGTGGGTAGATCTCATCATCTGTCACAGGAGGTGGTAGTGGTGGCCAGTCATCCTCTTCTCCTACAGGCTGATGATAACCACTACGCTGCTCAGGTAGGTCTGGTGATGGAGAGTGGAATGTGGATTGTAGGCTTGGTCGCTCCCGTACAGGGACATGGGTATCAAGTCTCGTGTGCATGTCTCTTATCTGTCTGTGTAACCTCTGATTGTCTTCAAACAGCCTGTGCAAAGTCTCCATGACTTCAGGGGGGGTTTCTCTATGAGGCATCCGCTGGGAAGAGACCGGCCTGGTCGGGGACAGGTTATCTGAGTCCATGTATACAGTCTGATGAGGAGATGAATATGGGGCTGCTGCTCCATCCTCTGAACCATACTCGTCTTCTAGCAACGGCAGTGTGAGAGGCGTCATCCTGGCGTGTCTCTCCGCAGATCCCTCCCCGCTGCGATAGGGCTGCTGTCTCTCTCCCGGCCGGGAGACCTCATAGTCGTCATCCATGCTGGGGGTCGTATTCTGCGACGCGGGCGAACACCTAATGGGCGGGGAGTGCTACGCTGATCCTGGAACATCTTGGCTTTATCCCACAGTAACCACACTGGATCCGGCTCGAAGGACCAATTTGTTATGGCGATATTCTAAGGACTGTATATATACTGGATGGATACACTTGTGGCCGCTGGGGGGCATCAGTTAAAATGTATGACTCCAGATGATGTTCCTTTAATTTCTTTATTGTCGATCAACGATGTTGAGGGTGGGAGTACATATTAACACTAAAAGACCCACGATTTTTCTGCCTACCTAGAAGACCCAGAGAAGGGGTCAATTGACCCACATTTGCATAACCCCCTATTTGCCGAATACATTTTGTTATGGTAATGAGGCTGTTAGGGGCAGTGTGTGGGATGAGGGGTGAGGGGTGAGGGGGTCACACCTTACAGTGGTAACAGCCATGACAAATAGTGACCAACAGCTTCTTCCCAAGGGCTGTCAGCCTCCAAAATCACCACAGGTAAATAGCAACTTGCATGAAGATATCAGCAGCAAAGAGAGATAGCACAGTTTGGCGGACAGTGTGTTACAGTTTTTCTCCATTGGTTTGGCTCATTTCTTGAAACTGAGATGACATTCTCAAAACATGGACAAATCCCAAAACTAACTTGCAGTTCCTCACAACAGAATGGCATTTATCATTGCTTTCATCAAATTTCAAATGCTTTTGTACATGTCTCAAGCATTTAGTACATCCTTGCAAATGGCTATGTACAAGTATCCTACAGTTAACACAATCAGCTTACATTTAGTACAATTTTCAAATGAATGTACCTTGCTGATCTATCCCAATTGGTTGATTCTCAGTGTAATGGTTATTGTCCTGAAAACATGTCAGCACATTTTCATCGTATAAGTCATCATATGCAGAATAGTCTGCTCAATTTTCAAGATAGTGTTAGGGAATTGGGATAAAATATTTTGGAATGTTTTGGAAGATGTCATATCAAAATTATGATAATCAGGTTAGTATATAACAAGTAACATCATTTTTGCCTAACAAATGAGGAGAGTCCCACATTGCAGGTGACTAATCTATTTGACCAATCCATCCAGAAACGAATCGCTATGAAACAAATATACAGAGTATCATTTGATAGGAATACTGGCAGAGTAAGAGCTGTAGCGCCAGTATGTGCAGGTAAGTCAATTATTCATTGTTTATCATTTTGTAACGTATAAGTAGCCAACACTGTGCAGACTGGGGTTCCAATTCTGAGAGTTTCAGTATCCTCCTCTTTACCTTTTGGAATCCAGCTTTACAATACAGTGTATGACCAAAACATTTTGCTGAACAGGAACCGCAGCGAGCGAGTACAGACTGATAGGTTTGCTGCAATTTCAAACATATGGGGATTGTTTGTCACCAACTGCATCACATCCTACATCCCTGGTCAACACATCACCATTGACGAACAACTTTTCCCGTGCAAGACTCGCTGCTGTTTCCTACAGTACATTGCAACTAAACCAGACAAGTTTGGTATCAAGTTTTGGGTGGCGTGTGACTTGAAAACCAAATACGTCTGCAACATCCTCCCATATCTTGGCAAGGACCCCACTCGGCCTCGTGGGGAGAGAGTGTCTGAGAGTGTAGTCATGAGGCTGATGGAACCATTCTTGGACAAGGGCAGAAATGTTACCACAGACAATTTCTTTACATCACTGTCACTTGCAAAACGACTACTTAGCCGGAATTCAACCATCCTCGGCACAGTCAACAGGATTCGCCAAGAAATTCCACCGTCAACTCGACAGATGCACCGCGATGAATTTACCACCCAGGTATTTTCATCCACTGGTGCCACACTGACTGTGTATGCGCCCAAGCGGAAGAAGACTGTATATGTTCTCAGCAGCATGCACAGCACGATTCAGACACAGGAAACCACCAAAAAGAAGCCAAACACCATCACACTCTACAACACAACAAAGTGCGGCGTCGATATCATGGACCAGATGGTGCGGGAATACACTGTCCGCGCAGGAACAAGGCGCTGGCCAGTAGCAGTTTTCTACAACATGATAGACATTGCAGCACTGAATGCCCACGTGCTCTATCAATTATGCACCGGGAGAAAGGAAAGACGGGTGGATTTCCTGTTTGAACTGGCAAGAGAGTTGGCTCACTCCCACGTGGGTATGAAAAAGGCCCAAAAGGAGCAATTGCTTCGGCAACAACCCTCCACACCACAACTCGGACAAAGAACCAAGTGTCAGGCTAAAATCAAATGCAAGGACAATCGTGCAACTGTGCGCTGTGTTGACTGTTACAAATATACATGTGGGAAATGCAGAAAGGAGAAATGGCAGTGCCAGAATTGTGAGTGACTGCTCAAATGTATTTCACTCATTTGCATTCTTTGTAAATATGCTTTTTTCTTTGTAAATATATTTTTTTTCTATTTTTGGCACACAAAAATAACAGTTACTTCTGCAACAACCTTCCACACGAAAACTGGGAAAACAGTTGCTTTTTCATTCATTGTAAATATGTTTTGTTTTGTATTTTTTTTTAACAATAAATGTCAAGAGTTTTGATCCCAAATTCTCGTTGATCCTGATGATTCACTGCATAAAAATCCACCATATGTTTATAAATCCACCATATGGGCGCACACACACACGCACACACACACACACACACACATACACACACACACACACACTAACCTAACACCTGAGCCGCTAACAGCCACATTTCCACAACAAAAGGAGTGTCCACAGGGGGTCCAAAGGGTCAAATGACCCTCTTGTGGGTCTTTTTAGGTAAAAAGGTCAATTGACCCCTCCGTGGGCGTTCTAGTGTTAAATGGGTGTGTGGTTCTGTAACAAATACAAAATACGGTTATCAGAAGTAAGCTAGGACCCATACAATTTAGTATGCAGCAATCAACAGAATAAATAAATATGCACAGGAATGAAACAATTATCAGCCCATCTTTTAGCTGTACACTGGGCTACTAGTAGTGGTAATTAACGAATGAAATAATGATGAATCATTCTCTTGGTTACATCAACCGATATTATGCAACAACATACAAACATGTGGTCCACTAGCATTAATGAGCTAATAGCCTGGCAATAGCAGTCACAGGCTAACTGGTGAGCTGGATCATCATCCAGATATAAAATATAACGAACAGCATAAAATGATAAACAAACATAAGCATCACACTCACTGGTCTCTGAACGCACACTGTAGAGCTCCCAACTCCCGACCGACACGGCAACAATAATGATCAGCAACGTCTCTCCCTCTTTCTGTGTGGCACATTTCCACCTGATGCATCAGCTCGACTCCTCTGCTATGACTCCTTTCCGACAGCAGGGGGCGCGGCGCTGTCACTCAATGCCTGTCTGAGGCTGTCCTTCATCACAATTTGATTTATTAATTTTGACAATGCAAACAACATGAATAATATTTAACATTCAGACTTACATCTTGGAGTACAGTGTCTTCTACAGAAAGAGTCTCCTCTTCATCTCTGTCCTGGTGATAGTGATGACTAGGTCCTTCACCCTGGAAATGGAGGAACATCAGTTAGGAGGCTAGACAGCATTTCAGTCACAGGTTGGGACTTACAGGGTCTCCTGAGGGCCCTGCTGCAACTTCCGGGGGTTCCGATAAAGTGATTTGTCCCTCCGTTACTAATAGAACAAACATGTTAACAGTCAGCAAAATCAACTGAGGGGCTGTCGCCATGCAGCGGAGGGACAGTGGTTGACAGTGCAGTACCTTCAACAAATGCGGCCCGTATCTCTGGACGAATAGGAGAGGAAGCACTCCCCCCCTGAATCCCATCAATTTTGGGGCCCTTGTTGGAGCTGAGGGCTAGGGATTCGGCCTGTGTCAACTCCTCAGGTGGTGGGCCCCCACCAGTGGCTCCCAGTTGAGCTTTTTTCTTGGTTGCTGCAAGGAACATAGTCACAGCTTTACACTCATATTTATACATTTCACATTATTAAAATTATTATGCATCACTGACCATTTGTAAGGATGTTTTTATATTTTATTTTGACCTGTTGCCAGGTGCGTTTCTGGCCTCCGAGGTTGCTTCTGTTTGGACAGTAAAAAGAGGTTAATTAAAGACACAGTGAATGCTGAGTGAGTTTTAGTTTGTTCCTCATCCTACTGCACAGACATAAGGGTAAAATGAAGGAATTAGCTCCTTTTTATGCAGCAAGAGAATCAATTAACCCCTGCAAACATTTAAACAGCGCTCCTCTGTTGAATAGGGGGAATGAGGTAAATGAGATAATACATGAGCAATTGTGTGATAAATGTTTTGCATATAAAACAATTTGATTATGGCCACTTCAACTCAGATTATAAATGTGATTAAATCACTATCTGTAGCCTACAACTTGTCGTGTAGTGAATTTCTTTAATTTTACAGCCGAAATTACAATTATCTTTTATGTTGAACATAACAATTAACATTGAGACGGTTATCGTCTGAAATAATGAATGGATGAATCACTTACGCATTCAGCCTGTCGGCAATTGTCTTCCATGCTGCCTCTCTGGCTTTGTTTATTGGAGCGGTGTTAGCTTTTTTCGTTATTATCTCCCGGTAATCAGCATATAGTTCCATCAGGAGAGTTTGTTCAGCAGCAGTGAAACTCTCTGCCCGTGGTTTGGCGGCATTCTGAGCCATTTTGCAACACTTTCAGCACTCGACTTGTTGGGTCTTTTTATATTCCGCGGGGAGGCGCTCAGTGTGGCTTAACAGGTGAGGCTGGAATTAGCGTCAAGTGGAGCCAGCTGATCTCGTTTGATGGAACGGGTTGGGGTTTGGTTTGGAGTTGCCGTTCATTCAAGCTTCAAGATTACACCATAGTCCCGATTTTCTTAGCGACTTTGATGGAATACCCCCCAGGTGAGGGGGAAGGGAGGGAGAGACAACAAGTGCAAGTGATGATGATTGGCTTAGGGAGATTAAAATTTCATCATAAACCAATCAATCAAAGGGCAGAGTAGGGCAGGTATTCACAAGCACCCAAGCTCACAAGCACCCAAGCAGAGTTGTCAGGTTCACTTATTAGCCCCGACTTGTGGTTTGTTTGTTTGTAAAGTCGCACTTACAAATATTGGTAGTTTTTTGGGCTTGTTTCTAAAGTGGAGTTGCTTATTTGGGCTTGCTCTCTAAACGTCGCCTTTCTCACTATATATTCGTCTAATAAGTTATTTAAAGACATGATAGTATGTTGGACTGCAGGATGTTTGCACAGCTCCGCTCCCTCCGCCCCTCTCCTTCTCCGCATACACATAGGTGACAGTGAGAGAATGAGACTTTTCACATTTAAATCGCGTGATTAATGAAGGTTCTTTAACTATTTTGCAAACAAGTGGGTGAAATATGGAAATAATACTATAAAGATTTGTAGAAAGAGAGAGGATTTAAAGATTCGACTTCAAGAGAGGGACAATTGTGCAGATTCAGATTCTGTGTGAAATATGTAGTCTACTCATCATTCAGATCTTGTAAAGCATACCAGCACTGTCAGTAAAAGTAAAATGGCTCGTTGTCCCACACAACAATGCAGTGTAGTGTAGGTAAGTGTACAATGTTTTATGATAATGATTTATTCTATTAAGCGTCAATTTCATTCACTTAACTTCAATGTTGAGTTTCATTGCACACAGTCCAAGCATTTTGAGCATTTTATAAAAAAGTAACGCTATAGTTACTTTTCCAATTGGTTACTGTTATAGTGCAGTAAACTCAGTTATTAAGTCAGTTACTTTTTTTGGAAAGTAAAAAGTAATTATAACTAATTATTTTTTTAAAGTAACATTCCCAACACTGTTAACAAAGCCGATCAAACCATTTGCGGTTTTATGAACGTCATCAGTCGTCCAGGCAACACCTGTCATAGCAGTACAGAGTGCCGAAGTCACACCCCCTGAAGCTCATGGGACCTTAGAAAAAATATGAATGGCAGTGAATGAGGAGAGAAATATTATCTTTTGGTCCCGTTTGAGTTGTGACATGAAATCTGGTGCTGAAGTCCTGAAAACATGAAAAGAATGCTGTGTGACTCAGAGAGCAACATCAGGTAGCTCAAATACAAAACCCTTTGTCCGCTGTAGAGGAGCTACAGCAACAAACTACCCCATTAGTGCTGAGTCTTGACATGACTTAATCCACACAATCCACCTTCACTGACGCATTCTCCCCTCTCCTCCGTTAACGTGCTGTTGCTAAGATACCAGCCGCTTATCTTTACTCTTCCACATAAAACCAGGCCGTGCATGCATGTGTGATTTCTCCCTGTCTCCTGAATATCCTTGAAACTTGCATGCGTGCGCGCACACACACACACACACACACACACACACACACACACACACACACACACACACTAAATAGGTTTGATTTACAGTTCATTTATCACAGGCAATTGATCTGCATAAATCATACCTCCACACCTGTTCGTCACCTTGAAGGTCACTGACAAGAAAGAATGGTATTTTTTTCCTCCAACCTCCCACTCACCTGCAGACACATTCCCGCCTCCTGAAACCTGGAGACAAATTAAACAAGAGCGTCTGGCTGACCCGAGAGCAGCTGAGACACTTCAAACAACAACAACATTCACATCCCACAACAAAATGCCATCATGCACCAGTTCTCCATTGAGAATATATATTTTATGTGTGTGTTTGCTACTGCCAGCAGAGCCAACATATGGCCACCAGTACAAATCCAATATGTGGAGGTACACCTCCCTGAGGCTCTGTCAGTGTGCCAGTGGCAAAGGCTCATAGGACTCAGTATGCTAATAAAGCATACTAAAAAAGCATATTTTTTGTGTTTAAGTGATGAGGATGTTTACAGTCCACTGTGCAGATATACATTCATGTATCAGGTCTACAAAAACATTTATGAAAGAAACTCTCAAGGAGCAGCCAGGATGTGCAGCGCATCACATCAAGAGCAGCAGTGGAATGGAACTGAATACATTTACTGTACCTAAGTAAAGTACAAGTACCTCAAATTTGTTCTTGAGTTTTTCTGTTTTAAGCTACATTATACTTCTACTCCACTACTTTTCAAATATTGTACTTTTTATTGCACTACATTTATCTGACAGCTTTAGCAACTTTGATGGCAGTTTTCATCCCCTTCCTGTCCAGTGAAAACCACATAGTTATAATAGTAATAATATAGTAATACTATAGTAATAATAATAATAATAATTATTATTATTATTATCATAAAAGCTTCACAAGACAATGAAAACGGTTAAATGAAGCAAGAGCACATACAAAGATGTATCTACAAACAGTAAAGTAGTAAAACAAAGTGCTAAAAACAAATAAATATACATAAATGTGTACATGTACATGCATCCACAAAAATAGGCACATACATAATAATATAATATATGTGAATGCAGATGTAGATTATTATATCACAACAGGAAGTGCATTCCAGAGTTTGGTAGCCCTGACAGCAAAAGCTCGATCCCCTCTTGTTACAAAATTTGTCCTGCAAACAGCAAGAAGTAGCTGACTAGATAATCTTGGAGCATGTTTGGGCTCATAGGGCATCAAAAGACCCATCATTACTCAGGAGCTAGTCCAAATCGTGCTTTGAAGGTGAGTAATAACATTTTAAAAGTAATTCTAAAATGGAGAGGAAGCTAGTCCAATGATGCTAGGACGGGTGTAATGTGATCCCTTTTGTTAATGCAAATTATGTCACAGTTTGGTTCGCTACAATACAGTGGTGTCGCGGTTGGGCATGTTTTTGATGCAGTAAAAACAACCATATATATATATATACATATATACACATATATGTATACACACACACACACACACACACACATATATATATACATATATATATATGTATGTATGTATAAAGCGGGAATTACAGTCTGGCTGAAATGGGCCCATTAAAGTCTAGGTAAAGCAAAATCAATAATTTCTTTCTAAACACAGTATACATGTAGGGAACAACAATATTAGGCTTCACCAAGGGGCACCATTAATGTTGTAAATTATAATAGTAGGGATTCTACTGGTGATACTCTAAGCACCAGTGTTATGTTTTACACGGCGGCACCATTAGTTGGGACTTAAGCCTTAACACAGGTCTGACCTTGTAATAGATCTCCAATTAAAGTATCAATTTGGCTTTCTGAAATAATTAACAATTATGGTGAAGGTATGACATTTTATATTCAAAAGGTCAAAGGTCAACTTCACTGTGACATCATAATATTCTGCAAAAAAAACTTTTCTGGCCATGACTCAACATCATTTGGGATTAGAAGAGGTGTCATTTGGTCAGATACTGAATTGGTTACTCTAATGTCAGGTGTCCACCTTGAAACTGTGTTGATCGTATAGATGTTTTTGTGCTGCAGGGGGGAAGATGTATGTCAGTCAGACAGGTATGGATGTAAACTGTAAGAGAAACTTGACTGGTGCATGGAGGCATACAACCGCAGGGCAATAATTCTAGTTAATTTTCTGCTCAGTCCTCTGATGGACAGTTGGCTCACTAACAGGGGGCACATGCAGATCTGTGGTGTACATGAGATGAGGTGCACTTAGTGGATGTCTCAGATTGGATGAGTTTCCGTGCATCTCTGCTTTGTGAAGGTTTTCCTATCATCATGAAATGCCCTCTATGTTTTTTGATTGAGCCATCTCTGTCATGTTTGCAGGAGTCTGCATCACCCCATGCCAGTCTGGTGATGGTCCTGGAGCTAAGGAAGGAGAAGAGGAGACACAGCCTTGAGCAGATGAGGCGGTAGGAAAAAGTGTGTCAAACCTGCTACTGCCACATTGCAATATGTTGTAGATGGGATCTTAGTAACCACCACCTTCAGGCTTTATTTAAGCTGAGCCTGTTTTTTAAACTGAGACCTTAATGGCAGCCAAGGTTCCATCAATGAGCAGGTCAGAAGCAGGCCTGGGGGTAGTCGATGTTATGGATCAAGGTAGGAGGTGGCTGTAGAGGTGAAGTGAAATATTCCTGTTCCTGAGAACTCTTTGGTAAAGGAACAGGAGCTGGGGAGGTTATTTCAAACATTGGTGATAGTGGTTTTCTGTCCTGTAATACATCATTTCATGGTGTTACAGTGGCTGTGGGGAGAACATGTGTCTGAACTGTCACTGGAGCTAAACCTAGTTAAACTCTGATTGTCATTATTGTTGATAAAGTGATATTTGTGAGTTACTCTCTGTTCTCGGTGCACCTGCTGGAACTGGACTGAGGATACATGCTGCTGTGGAGATGATGCCCCCTGATGGTAGTGGAGGGTAATTCTATAAGGACAACTCCCTTTGCTGATGTAAGGCATTTGGCTGAACTTTGATTAAGTCTAAGATTTTACCTGGTCTTAGCCCATTTGAGGGCCTGCCAAAAGCTTGAAATCTACCTTTCTATTCTGTGCCTAACACAGTGTTATAGTGATAGTGCCAAAACACAGCAGAGACAAATGGCCAAAACACACCAGCGGCCAACGGTGCATATAAAAAAAACCCAAAACATCCCTATTGGCCACAACACACCAGTGCAAACGGCGTGTGTAAAAAAAAATACACCCCTATTATTTTCACTGTACAACCCCTATATACATTCAGATGTTGTTTAATGAATTACACAATTGCAAAACATACAGTATGTTGACAAACCCAAGGAGAGTCTCCCAAAGTGTCTCAATTCAAGCGCACCATGGCTGTGTCACTGGAACGGCGCCTGGCAACTGCAGATCCCAGCAGCGCATGCAAGGTTGCATACATCGCATCCTTCCTGGACCCGAGACACAAACACCTGCGGTTCACAACTGAGGAAGTTAAACTTGCTGTGCAGGCAAAGGTGAACGATCTAACATGAGAGACAATGGAGCACAAAGGCTCCTGAGAAGAAGCCGAGTTAGTGACATCCAGAATGGCCAAGTTAGCAAGATACAGTAATAGGACATGAGAAAGAGAGAGAGAGAGAGAGAGAGAGAGAGAGAGAGAGAGAGAGAGAGAGAGAGAGAGAGAGAAAGAGAGAGAGAAAGAGAGAGAAGGAGAGAAGGTGCCCAGTGTATTACAGGGGGTCCTCCAGCAGACTAGGCCTAAGTAAGCCTAACTAGGGGCTGGTACAAGCCAAGCCTGAGCCAGCCCTAACTATAAGCTTTATCAAAGAGGAAAGTCTTAAGTCTAGCCTTAAATGTGGAGACGGTGTCTGCCTCCCGGACCGCAACAGGAAGATGATTCCACAGGAGAGGAGCCTGATAGCTGAAGGCTCTGGCTCCTGATCTACTTTTGGAGACTTTAGGGACCACATGTAACCCTGCGTTCTCAGAGCGCAGAGTTCTGGTGGGATAATATGGCACTAGGAGCTCTCTAAGATATGACAGAGCTTGACCATTTAGAGCTTTATAAGTTAACAGTAGGATTTTAAATTCAATTCTGGATTTTACAGGGAGCCAGTGCAGAGAAGCTAAAACAGGAGAAATATGATCTCGTTTCTTAGATCCTGTTAGTACACGTGCTGCTACATTCTGAATTAGCTGGAGAGTTTTTAAGGACTTACTAGAGCTACCTGATAATAGGGAGTTACAGTAATCCAGCCTTGAGGTAACAAAAGCGTGGACCAATTTTTCTGCATCTTTTCGGGTCAGGATAGGCCTAATTTTTGCAATATTACGCAGATGAAAAAATGCAGTCCGTGAGGTTTGTTTTAAGTGAGAATTAAAAGACAAATCTTGATCAAATGTTACTCCGAGGTTTCTTACCGTAGTGCTAGAGGCCAGAGCAATGCCATCTAGAGAAACTATGTCATCAGATAAAGAGTCTCTGAGTTTGGGGCCAAGAACAATAACTTCAGTTTTGTCTGAATTTAACATCAGGAAGTTGGTGCTCATCCAGGTTTTTATGTCTTTAAGGCAATTATGAAGTTTAGTTAATTGATTACTTTCTTCCGGCTTCATAGATAAATTTTTCACCACTTTTGGTCTACCCAAGATGGTGCAGATGGACCAGGGAACAGATTTCCTATTGAAAACCTTTAAACAGACTTTGCAGTCTCTAGGCATCTCACACTCTTTGTCTTGTGCTATCATTCTGAGTCTCAAGGTGTGCTTGAGTGCTGCCACCAAACTCTGAGGTCCATGGTAAGAAAATTCTGTCATGATACTGTAAAAGATTGGGATGAGGGTGTACCGTTCACTTTTTTTGATATAAGAGATGCTAAGCAAGAGTCTTTAGGGTTCAGTCCGGCTGAGTTGGTGTTTGGTCACAACGTGTATAGCCCTTAAAAGTAGTTAAAAGAGCAAGTTGTGTCTTCGTCTCCTGGAAAATCTAATGTGTTGGATTTTGTTTCCAGGTGCAAAGAGCATTTGCAGTGTGCACACATCTTGGCTATGGAAGCTCTGTCTTCCTCCCAGGACAACATGAAGCAGCTCCAACAGGAGAGCAGTTGTACGAGAGTTCCAGCCAGGTGATAAAGTGTTAGTTTTACTGCTTATGCCTGGCTCTGCCCTAACAGCACATTTTTCAGGACCTTGCATAGCGGAAAGCAAAGTGTCAGACACAGACTACGTCATTCATTCACCTGAACATAGGAGGAAAAAATGTTTGTGCCATGTTAACATGCTGAAGCCTGCTCTGGAGTGGTCTGAGATGGATGATGGTTTGTCACTGCCCTCTGGTGGTCAACAATGTGGTAGGTTGACTAAATCTGAGTTTCTGTCCAATGTAGAGTCTGACAGGAATGTGGGTATGAAATGTGTTGAGGTAAGGTAAGATTAGGTAAGTGTTTATTTGTATTCAGATGGCAGTATTGTAACATATATATATATATATAGTACATGCCTGTGAGTTTTGGGCCCTTCCTTTGTTTTGTGTTTTCCTCTCTTTTTTTGTAGCATGCATCAAATCTCCATCACCCATCAGCGAGGGTATAAATGAATGAGGCTGTGACAGTTGTGTGTGTCTAAGACATAGTGTTTTGTCCCGTCAAGTGTGTTAATTTTAGTCGTGTTCATGTTCAGTGTTTCATGTTTTATGTCATGCCTTAGTTACTTTCATGCTTAGTCCTTTGTTGTGTAGGAGAAATACCTCTTTGAGAATAATTTGCACTCGTAATAAATTTTGGGGCACCACCCTCCTAGGGAAGCGACTAATGAAATTAATAACTCGGTAAATCACTTATTAATTCGTCAGCACACTTACCAATAATGAATCAATCTCAATATCTGGGTTATGAATTCTCTATACCGTGATGTCAGCTCCTGTCCCAAAGATATATACACAGACAACGACTTGGCGATAAATGAAGATTTATTTAAACTAAATAGGTAACAACTGAATAAATGAATAGCAAGTGATGATTATATGACACAACACAAAATTAACAATATATAAATGGGATGAAATGAGAAGTAACACTCGTGTGATTTACTTAGTTTGGCGATAGTGGGAGAGTATATGAAAATAGCCTATTATAAATGCGGAACGCAGGAATGTGCAAAACCATTCACTTAGACCTAATGACACCTAAATTAAAATCGGGATAATTAACTAAGCCTCCTGCTCGACCTCACTCTTCACCGCACAGTGGCTCACTCAAGTTATGGAAGTTTTAGCAGCGGGGATCAAAGGTGAAGCTCCTTTAGGGCCCCTGGACTGTCGCTCCACGGCTCCCGGACTTTCCAGCAGAATGGAAAGTTATCTCACAGCAAGAGGGGGGAAGCGGTTGGATTTGTGATGTCCTGTGAGTGCTCACTGGGCTGGTTCATACTGCAGAAGGCCTTTGGGCTTGGCAGGAGGACCACTGTGGCAAGTGGCTGGCAGCCAGTTCCGATGAATCTGGAGTGAAGAGGTTGGTTGGCAGGTGCAGGTCTACCTAGTTCTGGTTACTCGCTTATAATAATGTGATAATATGATTCGATATTGCTGTCAAAGTTATTATTATGCTCAAAAATGTTGAAAAACACTAGAGATAAAAGAAAACTGGATCAATGAAATTTAAAAGTTCAAAATAACTTATGCACGAAAAAAAGGTAAAATGCAAATAAGCACGGCAGAACTCAAAGTATAATAATAGGGAATAACTAACAAAAGACACAGAACAAAAAGAAAAGAGCAGATAACTAAAATGGAAAAGGGCACTGTTAGAATGAACGGAAAAGCACAAGAGACTAGAAGAACAAGAGAGAAGAAAACAAGAGAACAAGAGAGACTAACAAGAGACTGAGCCATGCCGAGCGCCCGGGTATTTGACTGGCAAAAGTGGGCGGCGTTAATCAGGGGGGCTTCCCTTATGATGAAAAATATATCCCCATGAGATATATTCTGAGGAAACTTTAATGCTTTCCTGATACAATGTCGTATAGTTCGATGTGTTACGCGCGAGGGACGCATACTCTTCCCACTATGGTCAACGTTGATTCTTAACATTCAATTAAACATACAGATTAACATTAAATTAAAATACACTTATTATGCCATGATATCAGCTAGCCTACGTCAAATACACACACTCTAGATTAACTCAATGACAATATATAATGAAAAACAAAATGAAGGAGCACATATTCATGCAACAAGTTGATTAATAATCCCTAATTATATCTTCATTCAAAATATATAAAGTTGACTTCCTTGCAGTAACTCTTTTTAACTCTGCCACAAGATGGCAGTATGGCTACATGTTAGAGAGTTGAAACTAATATTGAATTCTACAATTTATCAATCTTTTGTTTTAACAGGGTTGAAGCAAAGCATCATTCAGATAAAAACATGATCATGTGCGTGTACAAGTCAGGATATGGCAAACAGCCAACAAAGAGGAAGAATAATCTCACTTGCAACATACATACAAGGGCAATAAACATCTGGTCTTGCTGAGGATGGACTGATCAATATGCCCCTACAGTTGTTTTGAGTAATTTTATGTTTAGTCACTCATGTCTAGTCTCATCATGTACTTCCTGTTTTTATTTTGGCACTCACCTTTTCCCTCTCGCTTCAGACCCTGCCTTCCTCCCTTTGTGTGATTTTCCCTCCATTGAGATTATCAAAGATTATTACACGTGGGTAACAAGTTAAAGTTTGGCTTAGTGCAGTGAGATTTTGGTTGGCTGTGTTTAATCTTTTTGTGTGTCTCTGCTACAGGCGATCCGATTCCCTTTTGGAGCTTGTTTTGCTTGCTCTTTTATTTTTTTGAAAGTTCCCACAATTTCACCGTGTTACTCCTCCCTTCCCCTATTCCTCTGGTGGGGATGTAACACTAGCAAAGAATGCTATTTCTTCATAATGGAGAGGGATATAAAGGAATAAAGTTCACATATAGTGGTGAGGCCTTTAGTCCCCACAACTGCAGAGAGAACCAGCTTCATTTGAAACAGACTATATTAGAAACAGGCCTTTATTTCTCATTTCCTCTGTATTTATTTATTTGTACTTTGAATGCACTCTCTTTGCCCTGTTAAATTTTATGCATCATGCCGTCATTTCAAACTAAACTCTTCCTGTATCCGTTTAAAATTGAAAGCCCCTCATAATTTCGGCTGAGAAAATCCCTTCATTTTCCAAAAAGGCTTTTATTGTGAAACATTTGCAGGATCTTGTTGTGGAGGATTAAGTGCCTTGCATAGTTTTTATGCGGTACTTCAAATATAGCCATCCTGTGATTAATTACTGCCATCTGTTGGCACTTTTTTACGTTACAACAATAACAGTTCAGCAGGGACATGAACAGCCATAGTGACTGCATGTTGTGAAAGACAACCAGCAACGTGTAGTTGGTCATATCAGTCAGCAAAGTCACTGCAAGATTTTATGACTCGTCAATCACCTAATCTGACATAGTGACTGTTGAAACAGACAAAAATGTTGTGTAGTCTGAACCTAGCATAATTATCCTTCTCAGGGGATACACAGGTCAAGGTTTCACATTTCTAGGGGCCAAGTCATACATGCCAACAATGAAGCAATTCATACATATATGTTTTCAGGTTCTTACAATCTGCTTGAACCTTGTAGATATATTTCATTATAGTTTTCATAAATTATGCTCTTTATTTACCCCAGTATCACTGTATACAACCAAAAAACATGGATATTAAATGACACAAAGAACAACAAACCCACACACTCTGACATGTTGTGATCAATCTGTCTTGCCTCCAGCGCCTGCTGGCTAGGATCAGTATGTGAAAATAGTCGTGGCTCTTTCTGACAGCATACCCCTGCACAATAATCATGATGATAATTTTAGGTCATGCTCAGTGTCAGTGACAAATCTGAACCATCATTAGTATGTGAGGAGGACAGCCACTGTATGGGATCATGGAGGGAATGCTGGCGAGCTGCCAGACTGCTGAAGCGGGATATAGAAGATGATCAGATGATAAACCTGAGTCTGGCTAAGGTTCTAAATGTATGCTAGCTGATGAAGGTCATTGATCAGATATACTGAAATTTTAATTTTAGGTCAGTAGCTGTGATTGATAAGTCGCAGCCTTGGTCAGGGCGGGGCTGATCGGGTAATATGAGTGTTAGCATTTTTTGCTGTGTTAGAGCAGCATTCACACCCTCAGTCTTTGCTTTTATCCCATATGCTGCCACCTGCACCTGCAGATTGTGGCAATCTATGAGGTAGGGTATACATGGCAGGGGAGTTGAGTCAATGTGGAGCAGCCAAATCACAGCCACTAATCAGCACTCTCAAATGGAGAGTGGCTCAAGGGATTCTGAACTTTCTGGTTTTTAGGGTTTCTTTTAAAGCTGCCCTGTGGAGTTTTGCCTATTTGCGCCATCTGCTGTGTTTTTCCCCGAGTACTGCAACAATTACAGTCAGTTCCGTCGCTGTTCGATGACGTCCGCAAACCCCCCCACCCCCACCCCTTACCTGGCGAAGTAGGGAGAAAAAAAGGAAAAGAAGATGGATTCGTCAGATGAGGTAACTAATAGCTATGTTTTTTGTTTTTTTTTGTTTATATTACGCTGTATGAATGTGTATTTTGACACTCGTCCATCGCTCTTCAAAATGCTAACGTTAGCTTTTTGCTTTATTTATCCAAAGGTCAGAGCTAAAGCTAAATGAGACACCTATTTACCACCCAATAATTTTCGTTGTTTTATTTGCTATGAACAAATATACAGACAGCTCGGCAGCAGAGCAGTGCGCTCTTGCACCGCGGTAGCACATACACAATGAATGGGTTCGTCGGCGGAGGTCTGCACTTTGCATGTTCTGTGTGAAATGGGCTTTACTGTGGTTTGATTTCTGTGTTTGTCACTCTCTCGTTTTGCCTTTTTTCCATCTTCTGAATGTCACGGAGGTTGGGGAGGACCAGTGGGACCAGCTCCAGAAGCTTCTGAAGCTGTCCCGGGCCATTTCTTTGGGTTTTCAGACATCTCTCAGTAGCTCCTCGGCTAGCGCATGCGCTCTTTGAACTCTACGTCAAATGCATAATTTCCAATGCGACAGTGCGGGAATGTCGCTCCTGAGAAGCAATAACGCTTCTAAGCAAACCAGAGACTGTTGTGTGCTGGAGATGCGTTCAGTGATCATCCTAATAACTTGTTTGGCAGTGGCTGTAACGTAACGGACATTGGTTTATATGTAAAAACTCCACAGGGCAGCTTTAAGGTTTGTTTTGATTTTGCTGAAGATCAGTAAAAAAAGGTCAAACCTGCCAACCTCTCTGCCGACATGGATTTAGGTGAGAAGCTTTGCTATTTCGTTAAACCACTGACAATTTTACCATGTACTTCCTAAGTATCGGAGGCACGACACATCTGTTGTGTCTTCCATTTTTTTTGTGTATTTTCTGCCTGAGCTGACACTAGACAAGCCCAGCACCTGTCTACTCTTTAATGCCAAAAAGAAATGCGTGCACACACATACATAGACAGGCACACATGAACACACCTAAACACTGCATACACACTGCAGCTGCAGCCCACTCTGCACCTCTCAGCGCAGCTCTCCAGGAGCAACAGTACAAATGAGTCAGGAAAATGTGTAGGTGGACTCTCCATTCAACCCAGCCATTAGAGGGAGGGAGATGTGTGTGCATGTGCATGTGTGTACGTGTGGGGAAGGATATGTGGGCACAGGTTCTGAGTAGCTTTTAATTCTGGCTGGGCGTGTAATGTTCCACTATAAGAGACAGATCATGCCCCATGGATTTGGTTTTGGTTATTGCAATTACTGTGCTCATCCTTGCTGTATCTATACAAAAATGTGCTGTTTCTTCTCTACTAATGAAAAATCAATTTGCCCAAATTATCCAAGAAACATAATTCTCTCTTGCCTCGATGCAGGTATTTTTGGTTTTCATGTGCTTTGATTGTGACGTTATCAGTCTCTGATCTTTCTGCCTCCACCACAGTACAATTGAGATGAAATCATTTTAGTTACAGTGCTCACAAACGTCTCTTCCCCAAAATCCAAATATGCCAAAAGCCCCTTTTCCACTGCAGGAACTTTTATCATTTACCTGGGATTTTGAAAAACCTTGCCGCATTTCCACCGAAAAACTTTCCCTCAACCCCAAACTTCCCCTGAAAAAAATATCTATTAGGACTTTTTAGATTACTCAGAATTCTTGAGGAGCGGGGCTGTGTGCTTAAGAGCGCTGATTGGTGGAACACACACTTGCAGCGTTCCACACTTCCATGCCAGTGTGGCTGCAGACTTTATTGAATTTATACAAGCTTCACTTCGTTTGTGTTTTGCTTAAGGATGGATACCGAAACCCAGCGCTAAATTAGCCCCGGGGCTAAATTATCAAAGACTGTAGTATTGATAAGTGCTAATGGTATCAGTTCTCTTGTGCTGGTGCTGAACTCCTCCACATACACACACATTTACACTGACATATGCCTATATGACACAGTAACCAGTGAACAGCCAAGCTCGGCTGTGGTGGAAACAAAGTGAAGATAACTCGAGTTGACGGCAGCTACACTCGTTACTGCAACCTGTAGCGAGTAAGAAACAAATACTTTATCAATACATGCGTTCAGCAAGCTTGAACATGTAAACATACAGACACTGATATTCAATATGCTCTGTCCACAGTCTGTCATCCACCGACACTAATGTTATGTCTTACACAAGGACAGCACGCTAGTTCAGCTAATAGCGAATTGTTACTAATAAACTCAAATGACAGCAGTCTGTATGTAGACTAACTTAGTTTGACACTTATCTTAAAATACTTTTAAACTTAGCTGCTGGCTGAGACAAACTGCCCCAATTCTCCACAGCAACATGTAACTAGCCAAGCTGGCGGAGGCAAATACAGGGCACATGCCAAATCATCTACGTCATCAGCCTGATTTTAATACATTTTCTGGAACTTTGAGGTGAGGTGGAAACGCAAACCACACAGATTACCAGAAATCCTTTTACCCAGGTAAATACATTTCTGGTAATAATAGTTCCTGGAAATGCTGGTGGAAAAGGGGCTATTGACTGTCAAAAGTTTTTACTGGAGCAAATCAATCAATCAATTTTATTTATAAAGCCCAATATCACAAATCACAATTTGCCTCACAGGGTTTCACAGCATACGACATCCCTCTGTCCTTTGGACCCTCACAGCGGATAAGGAAAAACTCCCCCCAAAAAAAACCTTTACCGGGGGAAAAAAACAGTAGAAACTTCAGGAAGAGCAACTGAGGAGGGATCCCTCTTCCAGGACGGACAGACGTGCAATAGACGTCGCACAGAACAGATCAACATGATAAATTAACAGTAATCCGTATGACACAATGAGACAGAAAGAGAGAGAGACAGAGAGAGATGCAGGACAGACGGTAATGACAGTAGCTTGCAACAACATTAATGAAAGTAATAATATTATAATTAATAATAATATATTAATATCTGATAGTATACATGTGTGACAATAATCATAGGTGTATATTAACAGTAGAACTATGACTAATGATGCAGCAGCAGCAGGAGGCATCTGGCAGGACCACGGCAGCAGCACAACCACACATGTCACACCATCCAGGCACCGCTGCAATACGAGTTAACCTGAGAGACAGTGGGACACAAAGGCTCCGGAGAAGAAGCCGAGTAAGTGACATCCAGAATGGCCGAGTTAGCAAGATGCAGTAATAGGACGAGAGAGAGAGAGAGAGAGACAGAGAGAGAGAGAGAGAGAGAGAGAGAGAGAGAGAGAGAGAAGGTGCCCGGTGTATTATAGGGGGTCCTCCGGTAGACTAGGCCTACGTCAGCCTAACTAGGGGCTGGTACAAGGCAAGCCTGAGCCAGCCCGAACGAGAAGCTTTATCAAAGAGGAAAGTCTTAAGTCTAGTCTTAAATGTGTAGACGGTGTCTGCCTCCTGGACCGCAACAGGAAGATGATTCCACAGGAGAGGAGCCTGATAGCTGAAGGCTCTGGCTCTTGATCTACTTTTGGAGACTTTAGGGACCATGAGTAACCCTGCGTTCTCAGATTGCAGAGTTCTGGTGGGATAATATGGCACTATGAGCTCTCTAAGATACGACGGAGCTTGACCATTTAGAGCTTTACAAGTTAACAGTAGGATTTTAAATTCAATTCTGGATTTAACAGGGAGCCAGTGCAGAGAAGCTAAAACAGGAGAAATATGATCTTGTTTCTTAGTTCCTGTTAGTACTCGTGCTGCTGCATTCTGAATTAGCTGGAGGGTTTTTAAGGACTTACTAGAGCTACCTGATAATAGAGAGTTACAGTAATCCAGCCTTGAGGTACCAAAAGCGTAGACCAATTTTTCTGCATCTTTTCGGGTCAGGATAGGCCTAATTTTCACAATATTACGCAGATGAAAAAATGCAGTCCGTGAGGTTTGTTTTAAATGAGAATTAAAAGACAAATCTTGATCAAATGTTACTCCGAGGTTTCTTACGGGAGTGCTAGAGGCAGAGCAATGCCATCGAGAGAAACTATGTCATCAGATAAAGAGTCTCTGAGTTTGGGGCCAAGAACAATAACTTCAGTTTTGTCTGAATTTAACATCAGGAAGTTGGTGCACTGTGTGACTTGTCTAAAAAACTGGTGAGGAGGCAAGTAGACAGTTGGTATGTGCACCGCCATTAACCAGTCACGTCTCACAGATTGACAAGTGTGGCTTACAAACAGGAGCTGTGGCCTAGTTGTGTCATACCTGATTTATGTTAGTTAAGGGTATGTCAACTCATTCCTGCTTATCTGTTTTATTGTCATTGGCCAACTTGATTGTTCATGGAAGGCCAAAACAACTGGCAGGCCAAATGAAAATATCAACACGTTCTTATCCAAACTCGTCAAATACTGCTGCTTTGTCAGTGAGTATATATGTCAAAATATGACGCGCTAGATTATGGAGTTAGATCAGTCTCAATATTAATAAATGCACACAGAAGGATTCACAAATACATGTTAAGATTTATATATAAATGACTCTCTCCACACAAATATTTTCAATGCACACACATATATTTGGCATTTTATATAAATATAAAAAAAAATCCACAAATAACCAAAAAAGTTTCACAAATGTATTTCTGATGCACACACAAATATTTATTGTTTTAAATATATGCAATAAAAATCCACAGATATATGTATTTTAATATATTTTATTTATTTATATATTGTATTTAAAAAGTATTTGCAATTTTCATCAAAACATATGTGGATGTTGATACATTCATATACAAATGTTTTTATTTTGTGAACCTTCGCGCATTTGTGTGTGAATCTTTTTGAGACTCTCCTGACGTCACCTGATCCACAAATGCATATTTTCTACCAAGGGGATATAGGTAGCCAATCAGATGTCTCCTTCCTCTTCAGCCAATCACATGAGCGTCCCGCCACCACCCCCACGTGGGGTATGTTTTAATGTTGTAGCGTCAGAAGGTGGCAGTAATGCACCACTACATTGTTTGCCGACCGCCAAATTAATAAGGAAGAGAAGAAGAAGAAGGTCAAGCGCATATGTCTATGGTCAAGAGGTCTAGTTTGCAGCATGGCGGCCGACGATCGTGCACCTGTAGCATCCAGCTGCAGCCCCGGAGCACAAGCCCCTGACGTGACACAAGCCCCTGGCATGACGGAAGTGACGTGTTTTGCTGGATATTATTGTTGCGGTCTTTGTGTGGAACTTAGCTCGCAGGCAGGACACAGCATCTCAACGCAGCAGGTTTCAGGTAAGCTACCTGGAATAAATTGGCAGAAAAATAGCTATGTTGTTTATTCTGTGACCGTTAGAAGAGGATCCTGGTGAGTGGCGAGGGCAGGGCTCGAGACTTGGGATCCACTCACCTATGGTCCCGCCCGGGCCTGACGTCCGCAGCCCTCCAGCCTGACCTCCGCGGCCTGGACGGATGCTCAAGTGTGGGTGAGAGGAGCGGAGAGGAGCGCGGAGGACCGGGGTGAAGTTAGTTTTAAGTTGGATATTCGACAGACATTCGCTCCCGGGGAAACTCATCTGGACCACCCAGACTGACTCCGAGTTAGCCACTCCAACATTTCAAGTGCACCCGTATTGCAGACTTTACAGTAAATGCAAGGAGACAGGAGAAAAACAAATTTGGGAAGAGAAAGCAGAGATACTGTGTTTAAAGGCGATAAACTATGATCCTGCACTGATGTTGAGTCAATTGATCATATTCACTGGAAGCTATTGAGCTAAAATGTTAATATTTAATATATAAAAATTAATAACAATTATGAACAGATTTAAAATGTAAAGACAAGAGGCGTATCTCATGCAGTCATTGGAGTACTATGATCCTACACTGATTTTGAGTCAATTGATCATATTTCCTGGAAGCTATTGAGCTAAAATGCTAATATTTATATCTAAAAATTATTTAAAAATCTGAACAGATTTAAAGTGTAAAAACAAGAGACGTATCTCATGCAGCCAGTGGAGTACTATGATCCTACACTGATGTTGAGTCAATTGATCATATTCACTGGAAGCTATTGAGCAAAAATGTTAATATTTAATATATAAAAATTAATAACAATTATGAACAGATTTAAAATGTAAAGACAAGAGGCGTATCTCATGCAGTCATTGGAGTACTATGATCCTACACTAATTTTGAGTCAATTGATCATATTTCCTGGAAGCTATTGAGCTAAAATGCTAATATTTATATATATAAAAATTATTTAAAAATCTGAACAGATTTAAAATGTAAAAACAAGAGACCTATCTCATGCAGCCAGTGGAGTACTATGATCCTACACTGATGTTGAGTCAATTGATCGTATTTCCTGGAAGCTATTGAGCTAAAATGCTAATATTTATATATAAAAAGTAATAAAAAAATATGAACAGATTTCAAATGTAAAAACAAGAGGCGTATCTCATGCAGCCAGTAGAGTACTATGATCCCACACTGATGTTGAGTCAATTGATCATATTTCCTGGAAGCTATTGAACTAAAAGGCTAATATTTATATATAAAAATTAATAAAAAAATATGAACAAATTTCAAATGTAAAAACAAGAGGCGTATCTCATGCAGCCAGTGGAGTGCTATGATCCTACATTGATGTTGAGTCAATTGATCATATTTCCTGGAAGCTATTGAGCTAAAATGCTAATATTTATATATAAAGATCAATAAAAAATATGAACAGATTTCAAATGTAAAAACAAGAGGCGTATCTCATGCAGCCAGTAGAGTACTATGATCCTACACTGATGTTGAGTCAGTTGGTCATATTTCCTGGAAGCTATTGAGCTAAAATGCTAATATTTATATCTAAAAATTATTGAAAAATTTGAACAGATTTCAAATGTAAAAACAAGAGGCGTATCTCATGCAGCCAGTGGAGTACTATGATCCTACACTGATGTTGAGTCAATTGATCATATTTCCTGGAAGCTATTGAGCTAAAATGCTAATATTTATATCTAAAAAATAATTTAAAAATCTAAACAGATTAAAAATGTAAAAACAAGAGGCGTATCTCATGCAGCCAGTGGAGTACTAGCTGCCAGGAAATATGATCAATTGACTCAACATCAGTGTTGGATCACAGGAAACAGTTTGTCTGTTTGGTCACAGAAACATGAAAGTGCATGCACAGAGATGGAAAAATGTTTCTTTATTCGTTTTGAAGGTATAAATTGAGGATGAATCTTTCAAAGCCTTTGTTTCAATAGCTTGACTTATAATGTGTGAGATGAGGACAGAGTAGCCTACTACAAAATAAAACATGTCAGTTATTTTACAGCACTTCGCTGTAGTGCTTTAGGCTTTTTAAGCCTCTCCCTGTCTACGCACCTTTCCTCTTCAGCTGCGACTGTCGCTCCATTTTTCAATCATGTAAGTTGCTACAGGTGAGGGAGGAGGGGGCGCGCGTGCAATGTGTGTGTCTCACACACTTTCATTCATTTTCTCAGCCCTCCTATCAGCTGATCTGAGGTGTGCCCAATGTCTCACCTTGGACATGTTAATTCATCTAATTTATGCTATTTGTTAACATCATCAAAAACAGAGGCGCAGCGCAGGTCCGCTGCGCCCTGAGTGACACCAATTGTGAAACTGAAAAAAATAGTGTGTGTTTCTTTATACACAGTATTATAGTTTGTAAATTTCATTTATTCCTCTGCAGCATCGGGCAGTGTAAATAGATCCACACAAAAAAACAAAACATTACATATATAAACTTTATGAGGATTCTCATGTTTCACTTTCAGTAATGGTGTTTTAATACTGCTGCGAAAACGTCATAGAAATCTTTGGTATTTTATTGAACACTTTCACTGTTCTCACCTCTAACTGAATCATTACCACTTCAATACAGGTTAAGTAGGGAACACAAGCAACCATTCTGAAGGTAACAGGCAATACAGCAATTCACCCTGTATTCACCCCCGGCCATTCATTCGATGGCCGGGGGTGAATGGCGTGGGGGAGGGTTGCGACAAAGCTTAAATGGCCGCGTTTCCCAGTAAAGATCGTTCTTAGGATCTTAGCCATGATACTGTTAATTCATGTTCTGTGTTCATCTGGATTTCTGTGATCTCATGTTGTGTGTTAATACCAGAAAAATAATAGGCTATTATAATATAGAATAGTCACTGGCGCCAACTTCAGGTCAACATTGGAGGGTCACAATGTTTTCTTATTAAATCTTGAGGTGAAGTAGGAACATATATGGAACATATATTTGTACTTATCATACACAGCGTGTTAACATAGATTCAACACAGCTGACGGGAGGAAATGTAATGGTCAAAACTTTAAATTAAAAAAATACCAAAATAATTAGGCTGCTTAACACCAGCACTGTATTTGATTAGGCTATTTGTTTATCTCTGTTTAATGGTTTTGAATATAATCGCTAATATAAAGAAAACCCGTATTTCCCGGTCAGCGAGCAGTGAGAGAGCCGGATGAATGTCCGCAGCTCCTTCTGGCACATCACCACCACCACCCGCTCGAAAAAGATGAAAAATAAATAAAATGTTTGCTAAAACTGTTTGAATTGTCCGTTTCGTGTATTCGTGTGAAAAGCCTGTATCCGAACATGCATACTGACATTTTAGAAGCGCTGAATGAGGTCCAGTCTCCTTCATATTGTACAGTAGGGGAGAATATGTGTCCTCATGCGCATTTACGCATGACGCATGACACCAGTTCATTGAATATTATTTTTTTTTTTATCTCCAGACACGCCGATCGTCCAGGTTCATACAGTGAAATTGTTCGGAATGAAGCCGCATCATCCTGATAAACACTGACTCATTGAACTATTTATAGCCTATTTATGATTTTATCAATAGTTTTAACTTATTTTTACACACATGCACTTTATCTTTGCTGTGGTCATTTTTGGGTATAATTCGTTACTGTAACGAAAATGCTCAACTTCAGCAAACACTGAAATGAAAAGACTCGGAGAACCACGGAGAAAAGTTACAGCCAACAGGGTTACTTTAATCGCAGAACGTTAGCATACTAGCAGTATACTAGTCTACACAACAAATCAATTGGAAACAGCCCTGAACAATCACCCTTCAAGTGCTATTATACTCACCGTTTGCTCGTTCATGTGTGTGTGTGTGTGTATATGCTTGGGTCGTGTTTTCTGGGAATCCAAAGTTCTCCTAGTTTCCTACTTATTCCTGGAACTGAGGTTCATGTGTCAATACATTCTATTTTTCTTTGTCTTTCTGGCAAAAACAACCGTTTCTATTGCGAAACTTGGCACATCTGCCCCAACGGTCAGGTCACCCTGACCCAGAATGTTCTCCCTCATTTAACCTCCCAAGGCTTGACTTACGCACGAACTACTCAGTTTATCAAAACACCTCTTATGGGTGGTTTTTGCTGCCAAATCTGATATTTGACTAGCTGCTTTCTAAACCTTGTGTAACTGACCTTATTTTCACCTTTAATATAAAATGATACATTATCTGCCTCTACATTACAAAGTAACGCGTTAGAGTACTTTGATTACTTTTTGCAGTAACAAGTAACCAAATGCATTAGCTTGCTGTTTGAGTAATCAAATACTTAAGTACATTTTCAAACAAGACATCAGTTACTTCCGTTGCTTTAAGAATGCTGGTCCTTCAGTTCCGAAACAGCAACGGCTGTCGTTTGGTTCTAATAACGAAGATGTTAAACCTATCTGTCTCAAAGAAGCCATGGAGCTTGTGGCTTGTTACGTGCTTGGAGAAATGCTGCCGTTGTCTACTGTCTATCACCTAAAAGCGTCAGCAAATGGCAGGAGCTACATTTGAAGCACTATACATAAACTATCAAGCTACTGTATCTTTCACAGGAAGTTCTGACAAATGTTTCAGAATAAAAGTCTATTTAGAAAATGGAGGGATTCTCTCAGCCGAGGCTATAAGGGGCTTTTAATTAGAAACAAGTGTTGAGTTTGAAATGATGGTGCGATATGTTAACTTTATAAAGACAACGGAGCGGATAAAAAGTAGATATATAAACACACAGAGGGATTAATAAATAACGGACTGTCTATAATGTAGTTTGTTTCAAATGAAGCTGGGAGCCTCTGCAGTTGTGGTGAGTAAAAGCCCCTCCGCTATTTGTTAATGTTATTACTTTATGTCCGACCGTGAGGATGTACCATTGTTTGCTAGCTTGATGCTAATGACAGTAACGTTAACTCAGCGGGTTGACAAAGTGCCTCTGCTGTTTCACACCATCATTTTCCCCTTTTACTCTATGTGGTAACATCCCTAGAGGAAATATTAAAAATGCTGGGGTGTTGCAGATTGTTCTGTGTTTCTACTGGTCAAAGCGACGGCTTTGATGGGATAATTGGATCTCAGTGAAGGGCAAGTGGTCCACAACTTTAATTTTGGAGACAAAAAAAATTTAGGCTTAGCACCCTGTGGTCCATTGCCCAATAGGAAATACAGAATACTCAAAAGCACTTTAGAAGTGCTTGAGTTACTTTTCTCAGGGACGTTGGAAGTACTTTTAAAGTAACTGATTGTTACGCCCCGGTCTAGGGGTGTGGGTGCGTAGCATAAGGACACAGGAACACCAGTAGGAATGTACAGGTGAGCGATTTATTGCTACACACTGCAATGACACACCGTACAATATCACACACAAAAATGGAGCAAAAGACTTCAGGGTGAGCCCAGGCCAAAACAACAAACAAAAAAACAACCTGTCTACCGACCGGCGAAATAACTGATCCCTAACGGAAACAAAAGAAACAAAAATACAATACTAGGCCTAACTCCCTAGGCCTCCTGCAGGCAACACGGCACCGGCCCCGCCGGCACTGGCATCAACCTCTAACTTAAACGGCCGTGTGAAGTTTGGGGCTGCGAGGACAGGTGTGCTGCAGAGAAGAGCCTTACAAGACTCGAAAGCGTGTTGGCAAGCAGGTGACCAAGCGAACGGCTTTTTCTCGCTCGTCAGACTGGTGAGAGGAGCAACAACCTCAGCAAAGTTTCGGCAGAAACTACGGTAGTAGCCCGCCATCCCCAAGAAACGGCGCAGCTCACGCCTTGTTTGGGGTACAGGATAAGTCACGATCGCTTGGACTTTCACATCAACGGGACGCACGTGTCCCTGACCCACCTGTTTACCAAGGTAGGTAACAGTGGCTTTACCAAACTCACACTTCGCCAGGTTCAAAGTTAAATTGGCGTCTTTCAATCTCCTGAAAATCTCTTTCAGGACTTCCACATGCTCAGACCAGGTGTCTGAGTATGCCACAACATCATCAAGGTACACCTCACAGTTTTTCACATTGGACAAAACGATGTGCATCAGCCGCTGGAATGTGGCAGGTGCATTGCGGAGACCGAAGGGCATGACTGTATACTGGAGGAAGCTATCCGGAGTGACAAAAGCGGAGATCTCTCTGAGGCACGAGGAGTTAACGGGACTTGCCAATAGCCCTTCAGTAAGTCAAGTTTTGTGACGTACATGGCCGAACCCACTCGGTCCACACAGTCCTCCATTCTGGGTAAGGGGTACGAGTCAGCCTTGGTCACATTATTTACTTTTCTGTAATCTGTGCAGAAACGTGGCGTCTGATCCGACTTGGGCACAAGCAAACAGGGAGAACTCCATGCACTGGAGCTGGGAACAGCCAGACCGTTCTCCAACAAGTATTCCACCTCATTTTGGAGAAGTGCACGCTTTGTCGGGTTTGCACGGTAAGCATGCTGTTTGATGGGTGGGTGGTTTTCAACATCGACATCATGAGAAAGGACAGTTGTACGGGATGGTGTGTCTGAAAACAAAGTGGGATAATTTTCAATGAGCTGAATGATGTCTGTTTGGGCAGAAGCATCCAAATGTTCCAAATGAGCTGACAAGTTTTTTATCATTTCAGAATTCTTAAGTCCCGAGCACGGAGGGCTGCTCGCGCTCAAGCCATCACTTTGTGGAATGTACTGAGAAGGAGTCACCTCTGCAGCTGCTACAGTGACCACAGCGGCAGGACTGACAGGAGGAGGCATAGCAGCATGGCGTGTGACGTACCGCTTCAACATATTCACATGGCACACTCGACTTTTTCGTCTGCGGTCAGGGGTGCGCACAACATAATCAGTCTCACTAAGTTTTTTCTCGATCACATAAGGACCACAGAACTTTGCTTGGAGAGCGGCACCGGACATTGGCAGAAGGGCCAGCACCTCCTCACCAACCTGGAACTCTCTCCTGACGGATCGCTTGTCAAATCTTTTCTTCATTTCAGCCTGAGTTTCAGTCAGGGCGCTGCGGGCAGCGTCACATGCTTTGTGCAACCTCTCCCTGAATTTACTGACGTAATCTAACACATTGGTATTGGGGCTGTCAGTCTCGGACAAGAATTGCTCTCGGAGCAAACGAAGGGGACCACGCACGGTGTGTCCAAACACCAGCTCTGCAGGACTGAAACCGGTGGACTCTTGCACACTCTCTCTCGCCGCTAGCAGGAGAAAGGGCAAGCCCTCGTCCCAATCTTTTTCACTTTCCAAACAGTATTTCCTCATCATGGATTTAAGCGTCTGGTGTGAAAACGCTCAAGCGCCCCCTGGGACTGGGGATGGTAAGCACTAGACTTGTGGTGTTTAATTGACAGTGAGGCCAGCACCTGCGCAAACAGTTTACACATAAAATTTGACCCCTGATAGGTCTGCACATACTTCGGCAACCCAAAAGTGGAAAAGAAGTTAGTGAGTGCTTTGATAACACTTTTCGCTTTTAGGGTGCGTAATGGAATGGCTTCGGGGTAACGAGTAGCGGCGCACATTAACGTCAACAGGTACTGATGTCCGGACTTTGTCTTAGGGAGCGGACCGACACAGTCCAAGATCAGGTGCTCAAACGGCTCCCCAAGTACAGGAATGGGCTGAAGTGGAGCGGGAGGGATGACCTGATTAGGCTTCCCACTGACTTGGCACACATGACAAGAACGACAGAAACGAGTGACATCAGACTTCAACCCTGGCCAATAGAAATAACGCATAACGCGGTGGTAGGTCTTTCTGATTCCTAAGTGGCCAGAGAGATTGTCATGCGCCAGACTAAGAACATGTGACCGGAAACTCTGGGGAACAACTAACTGCTGGACCACATTCCACTCCAGATTGCCAACAGCTGGGGGAAACCAGTTGCGCATCAAGACCCCATCTACAACAGCGTACACACGCGGGGTTTCAGAGCTTGGAGCAGCGGCAAGCGCCTGGCCCATGGCCAGAGTCGGGTCACTCTGCTGTGCGGCAATGAACGCACTTCGGTCCACTTTGAACGCCAACTCCGCCTCGGCGGGCAGCAGATTCACAGATACATCTTTCACAGGTTTGGCTGCAAGAGGAGACTCTGTTTTATCCTCAGGGGAGAACATGAATGAATCAGCCAGGTTCACCACGTCTCCGAACTTGCGTGACTGCGCACGCGTCAACACAGGCAGGAAACACAGGATTAACAGCAGCGGACACAGGTGAAACAGAGTCAGGCACAGGGTTTTCAACCACTTCAGGTATGGGAAAAAATCTTTTTTCCAGCCAAGTCATTACCGAGGATCAGATCCACACCCTCAAAGTTGCTGCGATGCGTTCAAAAGCACTAAGGAAATGTGCCGGCTTACGTCAAACTGTTCAGCAGCAGTGACAGGAAGGCGCGTACTCACCGGGGTAGATGTAAATGAAGGCCTGTCAAGCTCCATAGCCCTTATGCGGAGGTGCATGAGCTCAACCTCGCGGTTTTTTGTCTCCAGCTCTACCTCTTTCATACGAAGGGCCAGCTTCAGATCCTCCGTGTCCACCCCAGCCTGTAGCAGCGCAATCGGATCCGCGCTTGAGATCCGGGTGACAGCAGGAGCCTCCGCCCCGAGCTTCACCTGGCCGCTGGGAGCTTGTGTGGCCGTGGCAGCCGCCGCTCCCACTTCCACGTCTAAACCCTCAGATACAGGGACCGACTGCAATTTCGCCATTTTAATTACGCCCTTCTCCACCAACCACTGTGACAGACAACTCTTAATTTCTGCCTTACGTGCATTTAAGGGAATAGAGACATCAAAGAACGAGGCAATCAAAAATAAATCTGCTTTTGTGCATCATTCCAACTTGTCCATGGTGGGATTTTGTGCAAACTCGTCCATATCGAACATGATGTGCCCCCACACAACAAGGAATACTGCCAACCAAAGACTTGCAACAACAAGTTTCAACCACGAAAACGGGAATAAAGGACGGACGAGCCCCCACTTTATGTTACGCCCCGGTCTAGGGGTGTGTGGGTGCGTAGCATAAGGACACAGGAACACCAGTAGGAATGTACAGGTGAGCGATTTATTGCTACACACTGCAATGACACACCGTACAATATCACACACAAAAATGGAGCAAAAGACTTCAGGGTGAGCCCAGGCCAAAACAACAAACAAAAAAACAACCTGTCTACCGACCGGCGAAATAACTGATCCCTAACGGAAACAAAAGAAACAAAAATACAATACTAGGCCTAACTCCCTAGGCTAACGAAAAACAGGAGAAAACAGGTACAACAAAAATAGCAGCTCACCCCTACGCTCCGTGCAAACAATACAATGTGACAGTGACTATTTACAATATTGTACATAAGTGATTCAGTCGGCCCTAAGGCGCTGATCCTAACAAAGAACCGACTATTTAGCAAACAGGCTAAATAATCATGCGAGTGTCGAACAACAAAATACTTATCAGTCACAGAACCAAAGAAATGAAACAATGTGCTGCTGCCATGTACGAGAGGAGCCCCGCGTCTTCCGTGTGTCCGGCATTAAGAAGGCCGAGCCCCTTGCCCAACCAATCCGGCAGCTGTGACGTCATGCTCGTAGTCCAATTGGCGACCGTTGACGCTGAAGGCCGAGCCCCTTGCTCAGCCAATCCAGCCGGAGCAGCGTCACAGTCTTCCAACGAAAACACCTGCGCACCTATTAACACAATACATAGAAATACACACATACACAGAACAAATATACAGATAATAATGCACACATACACATAATTAATACACAGGCGGCCGGGGGACGTAACACTGATTTACTTTACTCAGGGAGTAACGCAGTAAAGTAACTTTTTTTAAAAAATAACACAGTGACATACTTTGATTACTTTTAAAGTAACCCTTACTCAACACTGGTGCTCACTTCAGTTTCTTAACATCTAATTCAAGTCTTAACCCACACTAGCTCTGTTTAAGCACTTATAGCTCTCCTCCTTTTATGACTCTCTTGCTGTTGTTTGCACGTTACTGGCCCTATTAGCTACATTTGCTTAATAGTTAGCTATGCTAGCTCCCTCTGCTCTTTCTTGCTCGGTGTGCCAGATGTCCAGTTATGCCTCTGCCTCCTTTAGCGACAGTGGTAATTGTAAAAAGTGTAGTTTATTTGCTGCGTTGGAGGTGAGGCTCAGTGTATTGGAAGCGCGGCTCCGCACCATCACGTCCAGTCCGCTAGGTGGCAGCCTTTAAATTGGATGCCAGCCGGCCCATAGATATCTATGAGCTGGCCGGCCGCCAATCAAATTGAAGAAGAAGGAAGCGCATATGTCATGCAAAACGAGCGGCCGTGTGCAGCAGGTGCAGATGGGAGGGACCGCGTGCAAGATAACAATATGGATACTGGTATTAATCCAAAAAAACGGAAAGAAAAGGGTGGGGCTGAGAAGGTGAGGGAAAAAACAAAGGCGATTAGAGAGTGAAGCCTCTATGAGTTATGATAAACCAGTGTTAAGAGGCTGTAATTATACAGTTTAACTTGAATACTCGCTGAGAAATAAACGACACAGTCCAGATGTCTCTCTGCTGAACAATACAATGCAGGTGACTGCCTGAAACACAACAAGACATGGTATGAGACTCATACCATGTCTTGTTGTGTGTTTCAGGTCGTTTATTTCTCAGTGAGTATTCTACACTCTGCTCTTAACACATCTAGCCAACATCGGTGCTATTGCTATAATTTGGAAGGTATGGTATCGTGTTAAGATTTAAGTATTTTGACACCCGTGTTTGGGGCTGATGAGTTTCCGCGCACCGGTTGTTGTGGGCTGGGCCGAGTCAAAGTCCAGGGCTGTTTTTTAGTCCCAGTCCGCCCCTGCCAGTGACCATAGTCAAATGTAGCCCTGGGGCCAGAGCAGGCGACATTGAGTCAAATTTAAAACTGCTGGCTAAAGCTAAACGTAGATTTAGTAAGATCATTATTCACGTCAGCAGCAATGACACCCGGTTACGCCAGTCAGAGGTCACTAAAATTAATATTGCCTCAGTGTGTGAATACGCAAAAACTATGTCGGACTCCATAGTTTTCTCTGGTCCCCTCCCAAATCTGACCACTGATGACATGTTTAGCCGCATGTCATCATTTAATCACTGGCTGTCCAGGTGGTGTCCAGCAAACGATGTGGGTTTTGTTAATCATTGGCAAACTTTCTGGGGAAAACCGGGGGCCTCATTTATAAAGCTTGCTTACGCACAAAACGGGGCTTGAAAGTGGCGTACGCCACTTACCACGTAAAGGTTGTGATTTATAAACATAAACTTGGCGGGAGAATGTGCGCACCTGTAAGCAAACTCTGAGTCATGCGTGCGCACATTTTGAAGACACTGGGAAGTGGCGACACAGATGGCGAGGTGGAGAAGAGGAGTCAGATTTTTATTGATGTCTCACACAAATTTAATGTCACGCTATATCCACCTTAGATCCACGCTATCATTGAAATTAAATCCAGCAGCCTTATTTTGCGCTTTGAGTGAGTGATAATTGTTTCATAAAAACGTTGTAAAATCCAACTCAAATCCTGAATTGAAATTCTTTCTAAATACGTATTTAATCTGCACTGCCTCTAACGTCTCATTGTCCACTCTGTGAGCGCAGGAGGGGGAGAGGATGGCGCGATTGCATGGAATATATTAATTTATTTAGCTAAATATTTCCAGTGCATTTATCATGTCTCGAAATACAGCCATTAAGCACAACCGTTAAGCACAACACTCATTTCATCAGCACTACTTAGACATGTGCTGTTCATGACAAAACTGACATGAAGAAACATGTTCGCCTATTACACTTTCATCTTTGAATTGTATTTCAAATTACACGTTGTATTTTGGGACAGGGATACCACTGGTTCATGCTGTAATTCAGGCCGGGTGTCTGATCAGACTAATTGCCATAAACATAAATACTGCGGTGACCCTCGTGCGTAATTGCGCAAGATGGCACTGGCACATACTCCTTTTTGCCTCCACCTTTAATAAATGTGATTCTTTATGTCGCACATCAATATCAAACATCCTCAAATTTAAAAGCAACACAATAACTACATGTTGGTAAAGGAGTAGAAATATTTGGTGTACCTTTAGATCAGACCACTTTTTGTTTTTTTGGCTCTGTCACTGTCAGTCCTACAGACACAGCTGACAGCAGCTGATGTGTTGCCACTTTTTTTTGCTTTCTTTTATTAGTGATCCCGCTGCTGTGGCCGCCAAATAAAATCTAGCTCAGTCTCGGAGAAATTCCGTTTTTTTTGGTTCGTTTCTCACACCTGTCGCTGTGACTCACACAACGAGAGAACACTCGCATGTCGGCTTATTTATATGCAGATCACATTCATGAGGTGATTTGCATGACCATTTATGGTTGAACTAGGGCGTGTAGAGGGCAGAATATGAGGTGGATCTGGGTGTGCACAACTCTGGGAGGTCTGTGATTTATAAAGAGAACATTGTGTGCAAGTGTGCGTGCGCACGGTTTTATAAATCAGATTATTTTTTGGCGCACGCCATTCAGCTTTTGGGCGCACGTCAACTTTTAGTATGAATCCTAAGCACTCTTTTATAAATGAGGCCCCAGGTGTTATTAGGCGAGACAGCATTCATTCCACTTTGGATGGAGCTGCTCTCCTATCTAGGAACCTGGCAAATTTTATTAGTAATTCAAAACCGTGCTAACCCAGAGTCCAGATTACGACTCAGAGTGGCAGTCCTATACGCTTCTATGAGCTTCTAGTGCAGTTAACCACCCAGAGTTCTATACAAACGGTGTCTGTCCCCCGACCACCTAATTTATCAAAATCTAAAATTAAACAAAGAGGAATTGTGCATAACAACCTCATAAAAATTAAAACCTCTTCTGTGACAGAAAGACAAAACAGGAGAATTAAATGCAGACTGTTAAATATCAGGTCTCTGTGATCTAAAGCAGTGTTAGTAAACAAATTAATATCAGAAAATCATACTGATTTACTCAGTCTCACTGAAACCTGGCTGTGTCAAGATGAATATGTTTGTCTAAATGAATCCACTCCTCCCAGTTGTGACGGCCCCTTCCTTTACTCTGGAGGTGTGTGGGCTTGCTGGTTGCTGGTTGGTCTGCTTTGTCTTTCAGGAGGGACCGACATCAGCTAATGCGCTGCACCTGGGCCCGGTGAAGCAGTTATATTCTGAGACCAGCTGGCTCTCTTGCTCTCATTCGATCCACACCGTACATGAGGGCACCGCGGCGCGGCTGTGCCTTTTCTGTTGCTTTTGTTTTGTCACGCTCACACACACACACACACACATCCACACACTCTTACACTACTGATTACTGACACAGATTCTCACGTATTTCTTACGTTTATGTTAATAAACGCATTGATTATTTTGAACCTCGTCTTCCCTCCCGTTTTTGTTGTTGCAGCCTAAGAGCCGGGTTGTAACACAGTCATAATAATACCCACATTCCTCGAGGCAGCGGCCAAGGAGGGGGAGTTGCAGCCATTTTTAACTCAAGTCTATTAATCAGCCCTAAACCTAAACTCGATTATAATTCATTTGAAAGTCTTGTTCTTAGTCTTTTACACCCGACCTGGAAAACCTCGCAGCCACTTTTTTTTGTTAGATTGTACCGTGCTCCTGGCCCATATTCTGAATTTGTATTTGAATTCTCAGAGGCTATCACGTTTATCTCATTATTAGACTCCATTGGCTTCAGTCAGGGTGTACATGAACCCATTCATTGTTTTAACCACACCCTTGATCTAGTTCTGACGTATGGAATTGAAATTGATAACGTAACAGTCTATCCACAGAATCCCTCGCTATCGGATCATTATTTAATAACTTTTGATTTCTTTTTACCCAATTACACGCCACTCAGCAACAGTTACTATACTAGGTGTTTATCATAGTGCTGTCGCAAAATTTAAGGAAATGATTCCTCCGTCATTAAATTTAATACCATGTCCTTCAGTAACAGAGGTTTCCCGTACCAACTTGAACCCCTCCCAAATTAATCATCTTGTTGATAGCACCGTAGACTCCCTGCGAACAACATTCGACTCCTCTTAAAAAGAAGTTAACAAAGCAAAGAAAGTTCGCTCTCTGGTATAACTCGCAAACCCGTAAGTTAAAACAAATATTGCGAAAATTTGAAAGGAATTGGCGATTAACCAAACTGGAAGAATCTCATTTAGTCTGGGCAGACAGTCTCAAAATGTATAGGAGGGGCCTCTGCAATGCCAGAGCAAACTATTACTCAGCATTAATAGAAGAAAACAAGAAGAACCCCAGGTTTCTTTTCAGTACTGTAGCCAGGATGACTGAGAGTCACAGCTCTATTGAGCCTTGTATTCCTTTAGGCCCTAGCAGTAATGATTTTATGAGCTTTTTTAATGACAGAATTCTAACTATTAGAGGCAAAATTCATGACCTCCTGTCCTCAGATAGTACCTATAACCTCAAACACAGCTGTAAGACCTAATATGTATTTAGATTGCTTCTCCCCGATTTCTCTTCAAGAACTGACCGCAGTGATTTCTTCATCTAAATCATCAACGTGTCTCTTAGACCCCATCCTAACTAGGCTACTTAAGGAAGTCTTACCCTTTGTTAACACTCATATATTAAATATGATCAATATATCCTTATTAACAGGCTATGTACCACAGTCTTCTAAAGTAGCTGTGATTAAACCTCTCCTAAAAAAGCCCACCCTGGATCCAGAGGTGTTAGTCAACTATAGACCAATATTTAATCTTCCCTTTCTTTCAAAGATCCGTGAGAAAGTAGTCACAGACCAGCTGTGTGATTTTCTCCATGATAATAATTTATTTGAGGAATTTCAGTCAGGATTTAGAGTGCATCATAGCACTGAGACAGCACTATTATAATTACGAATGATCTTCTGATTGCTTCAGACAAAGGACTCATCTCTGTAATTGTTTTATTAGATCTTAGTGCAGCGTTTGACACTATTGACCATCAAATTCTGCTACAGAGACTTGAACATTTAATTGGCCTAAAAGGTTCTGCATTAAGCTGGTTCTTATTTATGTGATCGTTTTCAGTTTGTTCACGTTCATAATGAATCATCCTTATGTACTAACGTTTGTTTTGGAGTTCCGCAAGGTTCTGTGCTCTGACCAATCCTATTTACTCTATATATGCTTCCTTTAGGTAACATCATTAGAAATCACTCTGTAAATTTCCATTGTTATGCGAATGATACACAGTTGTATTTATTGATGAAGCCGGAAGAAAGTAATCAATTAATAGTCAGGTTCACTGTGTACAAAAATGTACTTTTGTGGGAATTTTTTGGGGATTTGTTGACCTATACATTTTTGGAATCTGCAGACCTTGGGGAATCCAAAAACCAATGTTGCCACTTGCACAGACATCTGTATGGCGGCCATTTTGAAATTCCAAATCTTTGACGGTACTGATTGTCCCCTGTTTCATTGCCAACTGCTGGACTAGAACCACTCCATCCACCACAGCGATTTGCGGACTCTTGGATGGTGTTAAAGATGTTTCAGGTCCATCACCATGTTCTGCAGACATCTGTGCTTGTGTCTGTTGGACTTCTTCATTTATTTTCACTTTTTCCAGACAATGTATGAGCTTTGACTTGTCAGTACACGGAAGGACGGATCCATTTGGGGCAAACAGTGCTCTGGGAGTTATTGTAAATTCATATTTCCCTACAGCATTTTTCATATCAATATCCCGGTTCGATCTGGCAAGAACCATAAACCGACCATATAGATCTTTTGTTTCTCTTAGATCCACTGACTGGTCTCGAATTGTTTACTGACTGCTTTTTGTTTCCTGACAGGAACATGGCATTGTTCTGCCTCTTGATTGGTGCCCACAAACTGACATTCCCATTGATGCGCTCAGCAATATATTCCTCATACAATTTCTGTCCATAGTCGCCAACATTCAAAATCTGTAGGGCATTCTCTTGGGGAACATATGCATGTGTCATGAAGTTGTAAAGCTGATCACCTTCTGCATCAAAGTGATTTCCGTGACTCAGTATTGTAGACTTGATCTTGTTGACAGCATCATGTTCTTTTTGGATAGCACTTGCTTGTACCTCATGGTGTGCTTGTGGTTTATCAGCCCTGATACCAAATTGCACTTTGTACTCTGTTGAGAGGCATGACATTTCTGGTGTGGTGAGAAAGAACCTCTGTCGTGCGTTGGCATTATTGGAAATACCAATTAAACCAGAGTGTATCTTCATCATCTGATTTAGTTGCTCGCATGCATGGTCTGCGCCAATTGAGACAAACGGTATCTCGGACTTTGTGATGGATATATTCCCATCTTGAAGTTCATGCCAGGTGTCTGGGTGACTTCAGATCCTGCATGTCTGCAATGTACCGTGGCCAAAGGCGTTTGTATTTCATTCAATCTAGGGCAAAGAAGAGCTTACTTAGTGCCTCTCCTGCTTGCAGGTGGAGAACTAGATCAGCATTTCTTGAGGCTTCAATGAAGAGCAGGATGGTTTCAACATGGCGGAGGTAATTTGTAAGTGACTTAAACATTGCATTACAGCATTTTTCTGTTTCCCATGTTTTCAGCTGTTCGGTAACACCTTTGTCTGTAAGGATTTGGAGTAGGCTGTCATTTGCATTAGCAATGCATTCTCCACTTGTGCTTTTGTCAACAGCTAATCTTGCACAGGCTTCCTGGACATCACTCACAGGCTGGGAGCAGATGGATTTGAGATGTGGCTTTTCTGAAAAGAATTTTTCCAGGAGAAGTTCATACAGAGACATGTATGTGTGGATGTGTGCACGAAGAGTTCTCTTGTAGTGAGCACACTTCAGGATCTGCCGTGTGGTGGCAGGGCCATACACACCAGCCTCAATCCATGCATCATCTATCCCTGAATTTTCAATGCATGCACCTAGTGCCCGCAGTGCTGCCATCACAGTGTGTAGCTCACCCAGCCTGGGAAGAATTGTTCTTTTCAAATCATCCCAAGTGAGGTACATGCAGGCCATTGAAGCGCTTTGAGTTCTCCACAACAGCATTGGCTGTAGCCGTTTCCAGAAGCAGTGTCCGATTGTATGGCACACAGTAGCTCTGTAAGTGAAGGAGGTCCAACAGCTTCTTGTTTCTGGTGTCATGATGGATGGTAAGTGCCAACCCGAGAACCTGCAGATTTTCTCAGGCATGCTGTATCCGCAACCTGTCTGTCACCTCCTTCGGTTGGTGTCGCACCTGCCTTTTGCTTTTGAAAGCATACATGAAGTTTTGGCATATTGTACGGGCTGATTGTTGCATTGTCCTACTCCTGGTCTCTGTTTGCAACTCAACTTCAGGTCCTACCAATATCCACTGTATAAGGCTGTATAACTCTACTGGAATATCTTCTACCTTGCTCAATGTGTTCATGCCTGATTGTTCCTTCCTATTGAAATTCACAATACTTCTGCGTATTAACTGAGCTGACTTGTGCAACATCTTCATGTCATCCATTTCACTTGCATGGTCCTGATCCATTTCACTTGCATGGTCCTGTGTCATAGTCATGTGGACCATACTCTCTTCACAGGCTTCAGGGCAGTAAAGAATGGATGGCCTTTTCCTGTTTGGTCTCACACACTTCACTCTTGGTAAATTGTGACAAATCTGATCCCTTAGCCATTTCCTTGTCAGTTTTGGTTTGTGCTTCTGTGCCGCCTCACTGCCACCAAGCATAGAACTGCATGTTCTCTCTACATCATCCATGGGAAGAAATGCTTTGTCTTGAGTTTTAATGTCAACAATATTGATCAACTCGATCAAACATGACATCTGCATGGGCAGGTCTTCTGTTGTGCATTTGGCTTCATCGTGGGTATGGTTTCTGAGGACATGAAACACATGGTTACTCCAGCACTGCCTATGATATCTCACATCTATTGCATGGGCATCACTTGGTGATATTGCAGTGCTTAATCTTAAATATCAACAGCCTGTCTGAGTGCCTCTCCTGCATTCTCAGTTCTTAGTTTAAAGAGTGGTTGACTATTATCTGTTTGACAGAAGAAGCATAGGTCGTTGAGTAGTGGTTTTGTTGCAGATCTTGTGAAGGGCATTGAGGGTCCTGGTTCATTGGCTTCCATTTCTGTACTGGATCTTTTATAGCCACGTTTTATTCCAGTGGACATTACATGTTCAAAGTGGCCTCTGGATCATTGCAGCTTTGTTTGGTGGGTGGCATTAGAGAGTAGCAGCCTCTATGCCATGTGACTTTCCTTTCTGCTAGGATTTCTTTAGTGCATCCTTGGAGACGGCTTTGAATTTTCAAATATTCTCCATCAAGTACTCGAGCTCGCTCATTCACCACATCAAGTACTTTTTGAAAGGAATCAATCCTAGGATTCAGAACCAAGTCTGTTTTACTAGCATTAGACCCCTGAAAGAAGATGCATAGTTTCCAGTCCACATCCTCAGCCGAGTTGTCGTCATCATCAGGGATTTCATCCATGATTGTGAAGTTATGCTCTGAAAATACAACAACCACCTTATTATTCATAAATCAGAGGCATCATCAAAGTCACTGAAAATGCTTGGGTTTGGATTATTACTATGTTGTATTTATATTAGTAATAATTACACCGAGCTAAACTGTAGCTATCAGGTTCATCATATGGTTAACAGACCTTTCACCTTCTCCTACAGCACATATGCATCAAAGAGTGAATGATCTGAAAAATAAAATAATACAAAATAAATGTAGGCCATTGTTTCAGTTAGTTTTCAGTTCACCTCAAACACAAAAAACTTAGTAGGCCTATCTGAAAGATAATTGAAATTACATTCGTTTTCTAATGTAATAAAATATGTAGCCTAGGCTTTCCCTCAGGACGTGCATTGTTCACTGCAGCTAGCTACTTTTTTTGCTAGTCATCTCAATAACCTCTAAAATTAAATTCAGTTTGGTTTTATATTTTTTATCATAATGGAGAGATGGTGTTAATATGATCACCTCCATCAGATGAAGAGCCTGATGGAGTTCAGGTCTGACAGAGTTGACGTAAGGAAAAAACACTGCAGCTAGCTAGCTGATTTCAGCAACCAGCTAGCTAATTTTGGCAGTTACTAGCTAGCAACTGCCAAAATTAGCTAGCTGTCTCAATAATCTGAATAAAATATTATAATTCAATCCACTATTGTATTTTAAAAAGTATAATAACAGAGAGATGGTGTTCAACTGGTCCAGCTGTTAAGGAATATTGACATTGTTTGTCTAAAATATCAAAAAATGGTTAACTTAAAAGAGCGTGGTATTCTTGCATTCACCACAGGCAGATGAATGGAAAGGGGTCCTCAGGGATATCACAGACAATGCTTTTTCCTGATTTAATGGGGTTTATGAATTGCTTGATTTTTGATATAAATTTCACTTTTCTATGTGGGACATGCTTTGTCCAAACTCTCAAGAATCAGTGATGTATGTGACTTGAGGGGGCAGTAAGAAGTGTAGTGGTTTTCTTTCCCACCCCTAGGGGGCACCACAGCACGATTCTGAGCATAATTTTGAAGTCACCATTGGATTTCTTGACCAAGAAAACATATGACTGGCATGTTTAATTGAGTTTTTAGGTTGTTTAGAGGCCAAGGTAGCTGAAATTCTGTATTTTATGGCGGCCGCCATACAGGTGTCTGTGCAAGTGGCAACATTGGTTTTTGGATTCCCCAAGGTCTGCAGATTCCAAAAATGTATAGGTCAACAAATCCCCAAAAAATTCCCACAAAAGTACATTTTTGTACACAGTGAACCTGACTATGACTAAACTTCATAATTGCCTTAAAGACATAAAAACCTGGATGAGCACCAATTTCCTTATGTTAAATTCAGACAAAACTGAGGTTATTGTTCTTGGCCCCAAACAACTCAGAGACTCTTTATCTGATGACATAGTTTCTCTAGATGGCATTGCTCTGGCCTGTAGCACTACCGTGAGAAACCTCAGAGTAATATTTGATCAATATCTGTCTTTTAATTCTCATTTAAAACAAACCTCACGGACTGCATTTTTCATCTGCATAATATTGCAAAAATTAGGCCTATCCTGACAGAAAAATTGGTCTACGCTTTTGTTACCTCTAGGCTGGATTACTGTAACTCCCTATTATCATGTAGCTCTAATAAGTCTTTAATAACTCTCCAGCTAATTCAGAATGCAGCGGCACGTGTACTAACAGAAACGAAGAAACAAGATCATATTTCTCCTGTTTTAGCTTCTCTGCACTGGCTCCCTGTAAAATCCAGAATTGAATTTAAAATCCTACTGTTAACTTATAAAGCTCTAAATGGTCAGGCTCAGTCATACATTAGAGAGCTCATAGTGCCATATTATCCCACCAGAACTCTGCGCTCTGAGAACGCAGGGTTACTCGTGGTCCCTAAAGTCTCCAAAAGTAGATCAGGAGCCAGAGCCTTCAGCTATCAGGCTGAAGGCTAGTCTGCCGGGGGACCCCCTATAATACACCGGGCACCCTCTCTCTCTCTCTCTCTCTCTCTCGCGTGTCCTGTTACTGCATCTTGCTAACTGGGCCATACTGCATGTCACTAACTCTGCTTCTTCTCCGGAGCCTTTGTGCTCCACTGTCTGGCAGGTTAATTTATATTGCAGCGGTGCCTGGATGGTGTGGCGTGTGTGGTTGTGTTGCTGCCGTGGTCCTACCTGATGCCTCCTGCTGCTGTTATCATTACTCATACTTTTACTGTTATTATACACATATGATCATTTTCACACATGTATACTATCAGATATTGATATATACTTTTCACAGTTTTTTTGTACCACAACAGCCAGAATTATAATTTTAATATTATTACTGTCATTAATGTTGTTGTAAGCTACCGTTATTGCTGTCTGTCCTGCATCTGTCTCTGTCTCTCTCTCTGTCTCATTGTGTCATAGGATTACTGTTAATTTATTATGTTGATCTGTTCTGTACAACATCTATTGCACATCTGTTCGTCCTGGAAGAGGGATCCCACCTCAGTTGCTCTTCCTGAGGTTTCTACCATTTTTTCCCCCTTTAAAGGGTTTTTTGGGGGGGGAGTTTTTCCTTATCCGCTGTGAGGGTCCTAAAGATAGAGGGATGTAATATGCTGTAAAGCTCTGTGAGGCAAACTGTGATTTGTGATATTGGACTTTATAAATAAAATTGATTGATTGACTGATTGATAAACCAACAGCCTTCAGACACAGAACAGAATTAGATATTTGTGCTAATTTCCTCTGTCATCCATGATGATACCCACAGAAATAGCCAAGAGTATACATAAAATTTATGTATATGAGACAGACAAAAAATGTTATAGTATGTTATATCCTTGTATGACTTATAGCAAATATAGAACATTCTGAACCGATAAACAAGTGTGACTGAAAAAGCCAATTAACCAAAAACTTAGTTTTTTCCAGTAACTTTGACCAGCAAGTAATATTTTGTATTTTGGCACAATGTAGTCATGCTGTAGAAAGCTCCAGCTGTGCAATATCCCTGTGATCGGAAAGTCATTCCTTTACCAACAATGTATGTGGTAGTTTCAAGTGACAAGCTACATTCTTTTAACAGCTGTGAAACCAGCAAACAAAAGGCCCATAATTTATAGTTAGTTCCAAAGAGGAGGTGTCACAAACTAATAGCAGACACTGTGAGTGAGAGATGACTCTGACAAGGAGATGTAATTTACCTTGACATGTTTCAACTGTCAGTGCAGTCTTCTTCAGAAGACGTGTCTTTATCTGCTGGTAGCATCCCGGAGGCGTGACCAGCCTGGCAAATCAGATTGCTAGGCTGGTCACACCCTCCACCGCCCGGTGCTCTTTGGAGGAGAGAGTCCCAGGTGTGTGACAGCATGAAAGCCCCCTCATCCCGGTTGATGGTGTCCCTGGCCCGCCTCCTGATCCCTATGGCCTCCTTGATCCAACATTTGAACTTGTTGCTTTCCGATCCGATGATTTTTGCATTGTCCCAGTTCATGACATGATTATTTCTTCTGCAGTGGTCTGATATGGCTGATTTTAGGTTCACCTGCTCTGCTTTTTCTTTTTGTGATCTTGTGAGACGTCCTGTCGTTTCCTTTTCGCATTCTTTTGTATGTTCTATTTTTCTTGTATTAAAGCTTCTTCCTTTTTCGCCTATGTATGTTTTTTGACATGTTTTGCATGGGATTTCGTATATTATGTTGCATTTTTTTGTCCATGTTTATCCTGTCTTTTGGGTGCACTAAGAGCTGGCAGAGCTTTGTGTGAGGTTTTACTATTGTGTTTATTTATTGCATTTATTTTGTGTTTTTTCATTGTCCTCTGTATGCGCTCGCTGATCCCCCTGATGTACGGTATGGTCACCATTTCATTGTAGCTGCTGTCGGTTTTTTGTTTGGGTTTTGTTTTGTTTTCTTTCTGTTTTTCTTTGTTTTTGACCTGCTGTTTCCCTTTTGTTATGGCCCGTGTTGGATATTGGCAGTGTGTTAGTGCTCATGTGTTCATGTGTGAAGCCACACATGAACTGTCACTTGCCAATTAGCTCAGTGAGACAGAAGACAGACCTCAGTCTCAGAAGGTGTGAGTTCAAGCCTCAGTTAAGGCAGAACGGACATTCTAATGTGAAAGTCCTATGTTCAGGCATCATGCTATGTGGATTAGAGACTACTAAGGTGAACATAATTATGATCCAGGCACTTTGCAGAGAGACAAATACTCTAGCTAAAAGAAGTTTTAAACATACCGCAGAGTTGTCTCTTGCTAATTAGCTCAGTGAGATAGAGCATAGTCTTTTATGCTTAGAATGCCACCTTTTTTCATCTTCCTACACTCTGCGTGTTGCTCAGAATTGCCTAATTTTGCCTAAAATTGCCCGGGCCTGACCATTGCTGCACAGCAGCTATAATTTTCTTTTTTTCTAACAGAGGTTTTAGTAGTGCTTTCAGCTGTCTTTTCTTTTCTTCCGTGGGATCTTTTTTGAGTGTTTCATATGTGGTATTGTCCCCTAACATGGTTTCCAGCTGGATTATGTAGGTTTTCGTGTCCATGACTACTGTTGTCCTGCCTTTGTCTGCCAGTAATATAGTGATAGTCTTGTCTGTTTTTAGTGCGTGTATTGCCTTCTCTTCTTCTTTTGGGACGTTGCTTTATGGTGACTTTGCTGTCTTTAAAATCCCTGCGACGGCATTGCGTAGTTCTGCTTTTTGTCCTTGATCATGTATCTTTTGGCATGCTAGTTCTGTTGCTAATATGACATCTTCATGTGGGATGTTTTTTGGAGTGACGGCAAAGTTTAAGCCTTGAGCTAGTACTCTTTTTTCTGTTTTGGAAAGTGTGTGTTTTGATAGGTTACATACCCATTTCTCATTTATTTTTTCCTGCGTTTTTCTGTTATTTTTTCTTACAATGAGTTTTTCTAGCTTTTGATTTGTCTATTTTTGATTGTGGAAAATTCCTGCTCATACTCATGTTTTAGGTGTGCGTTTATTTCATTTTCCATTTTTTTTCTTCCAGTGGGAAGTGTTCCTTGAACATTTTTCTTTCCTCTTCTAGTTCCCTGTTGATTTTTTCGATCTTGTTGACTGTTCCTCTTATCCTTTCTCTCATAAGATCCTTTCTTGCTTTGTTGATGATTTTTTCCGCGTTGTTGGTATGGATCAGGTTTTTGATGTTGAGGCTTGCTGGTGTACTATCCTCCTATCTGCAATGGAGGTTGAATCTGTGGTTTCTGTGGAGGTGGTTTTTGTTGTGTGCTCGTGTTCTTTCGAGTCTCTCCAGCCAGCGGAAAGCTTTGACACAGTCTTGTCCAAAACTTCCACGTAATAGTGTAAATAAGTTCATTTTGTCTACTCAAATTAGATTAACTCATTTCAGACAATGAGTTTTTAAGGAGATGTAGTTTACCTTGACATGTTTCAACTGTCACTGCAGTCTTCTTCAGAAGCAACCTGCCCTGGCTGCACCTCCTCCACCCACTCCAATGCCTATATTATGGCCATCAGCTCTGTTGTGAAGACTGAAACCCCCTCCAACATTTGCCTGCTCACTACTACGCCCAGACTGGGACCCGTCTGTGTAAATTTGAAGATGATGTTGCCAGGAGCCTTCTAATCTGTTTTCCACCAGGTCACTATAAACTGTACTTTTGTTTGTTTTGATTGATTCCAATATGCTGAGGTCTGTCTCCGGTGATGGTAATAACCAAGGCGGTACAGCTGGCCAGTGCACTATAGGGGCTCTCATTCTCAATGCCTGTGCCACTGGATAGAGTCCCTCCCACCCTCACCTGTATTTCCCAGTCTATGGTATTTCCCTGTTCTTAAGAAAGTCCTGGATCCAGTTTAGTAAGCGTCCTCGTATTCCTGCATCATACAATTTCACAATTAGCCCCTCCTTCCACAACATATCATAAGCATTTTCGCTATCTAAAAACATTGCTATCAATCCCTCATTTTTTTTTACCATGGCCTTTTGTATATCAGACTCAAGTGAAAGCACCGAGTCCATCGTGCTCCAACCTCTACGAAACCCACTTTGCTTTGGAGTGAACCACCCCTCCTTCTCCAATTTATAAATTAACTTATCAGTCACCATTCTCTCCATTATTTTGCATATTACTGCATTAAGTGCAATAGGTCTGTACGACCCTGGCTTCGCAGCATTTTTCCCCGGTTTTAAAACTGGGGCCACTACTGCTTGCTTCCAGGCTGCAGGAAGAATTCCTTCCTTCCATATGTTGTTAATGAGAGCAAGTATTTCCTCGAACACTAACACTCCTAAATTCTTAAATATTTCACAGCTTAACCCATCTTTTCCTGGTGCTGACCTTCCCCCATTCTTTATAGCTTTGCACAGCTCTGTCATGGAGAAGTACAAATTGACAGCATCAATATTATCATCATCCACTTTGAGTGTGAATATGTGGTGTCTCAATGTCTCATTCCTTTTCCTTATCCCCTCCTCCCCAATGTTCATACCACTATGGACAGCCTTAAACTTATTTTCACACATCTTTGCTTTCTCTACATCACTTGTAGCAACCACCCCTTCCTCCTCTAACACTGGCATTCTCTTCTGCCTCACTACCCCTGACATTCGGTGAACTGCTGCCCATACTTCTCCCACTGAAGTGTCTACCCCTAATCCTCCACAGTACTTCCTCCAGCACTCCTTTTTTGCAGACTTAATCACTCTTCTTGCCTTAGCTCTCAACCTTTTATACTCTATCATATTGCTCTCTCTCGGGCCCTTTCTCAGTGCTCTATATGCTCGATTCCTACCTCTGACTGCTTTATCACATTCTTTATTCCACCATGGGACGCTTACTTTTGCAGTGGGGTTTTTCTTAATAGGGATACACTCATATGCTTTTTGCAATAGCATTTCACAAAGACTATTACTCCACTCATCTATTGTTCCTTCCCCCTTTACACTGTCAAGGGCCTGATCACACTTCTCTGCAAATGTCTTCCAGTCTGCCTTGCTGTAGTCAAAATAACCTGGCCTCATCTGTTCTTCAATTAACAATGTTTTCCCAAATCTCAACAAAATAGGAAAGTGATCACTGTCCAATGGGTACCTGTCCATGGAATCCCATTCTCCCACCCTTGCCCACTCACTAGATGCTAGAACTAAGTCTGTGCATGACACTGCCCCTGTTCTTAATTCAAACCTAGTAGGCCTGCCATCATTCACGCATACCAACCCATACCTGTCCATAAATTCCTCCACAGTGCTCCCGTTACCATCTCTTACCCTGCTGCCCCACAGAGGGTTGTGTGCATTAAAGTCACCGAGCCAGATGACCGGCTCCCCTATTTGCTCCATAACCTCTTCCATTTCACTTATACTAATTGGCAAGCATGGATTATAGAAATTCACAATATTCACCCATCTATCCTTCTCGCACACACCCTTACTACAACACACTCTAGTGAAGACTTGATTTCCACCCGCTGATACTGTACATCTGACCGTACAAACGTTGCACACTCCCCTCCTGACTTCTCATGTCTATCCTGTCTGATACTTTCATATCCCGGCACCACAAAGTCTAAACAAGGCTTAAGCCAAGTCTCCTGAATACACAGCATCTCTGGTTTATCTTTAAATGCGTACACAAATCTTTTAAGTTCCTGCCCATTCGCAATTAATCTTCTTGCATTCCACTGCAATATATAGAACATTAGCAGGCTAATCATCATCCCCATCCTCATGTGCATCCATGCTTCCCTCTTCATAGTATTCACTTCTGTCTGTACTCTTTCTTTCCCTTTCTGCAACTCTTTCCCTCTCTTTCCACCTTCTGTCTCATGAACGTGTGTAACTGCTCTGGGCCTACTTTCACCTTCTCAAGGAACCTTTCCGCTGCATCTATCACTACTTTGATCATATCTGACCTCCTCGTTTGGTTCTTAGCTGCCCACAGAACATCTACCATAAATGCTAGAAATGACTTTCTTCATTGCCTGCGCTGCCTCTTCCTCCACCGCTGGTTTAGCATAGAGAGCCCTCTTTGAGCTTCAGTTTTACAGAAAATTAGCACATTTCCATTCAACATAATTTTCACGTTCAACACAGGTCCCATTCTGTTTTTAATCTCTTCGGACAACTTGAGGGGGTTTAAGCCTTTATCACTCCTATCCTTAAACTTAACCACAAACTTGAATCCACCTTCATCTCCCGGCCTCGGCTTCTTCCTCAAATTTGTCTCTCACCTCACCCTCACTGTCATTGTCCGACCTATCCCTTTTGTTCTCCCTTTCTATCCTCTACTGGCCTACACCACCGCAACTTTCTAATCTAATTTGAGTAGACAAAATGAACCTATTTACACTATGAGAGATACTCAAGACATCTCCCCAAAATCTGTTAACTTGCAGGCACTGGCAAACCATATGAAGAAAAGAGCCAATGGTATTGTCTGAACAAAAGTCGCAGTATGGATTAGCTCTCAGTTTCATTTGCTGTAATCTCTGAGGTTTAAGATAAGACCTGTGAGTAAATCTATAGTGTATCATTTGATGGTTTAGGTTTCTGGATGACAGGGATGTATTTGACTATAGAGTGTGACAATTCAGATCTGAGAAGGTTTTAATATCACTCTTCTAGAGTCAGTATCATTGGAGACTTGATGTAGTCATAGTGGTTTGTGTGTGAAGGGAGGGATAGATAGAAACTCCTAAGTATTTTAAACTGCAAATAACCAAAATGCTGAGAGAAAGTGCCTGCCCACTTATTTCATCTAATGGCATTAAAGCGGATTTTGCCCAATTCATTTTATATCCAGACTAGGGCTGTCAAAATAATGAGTTAATTTCGATTATCTAATCGCAGAAAAAATTCACGCTGTTTAATCACATTCTGTGGTGCCCTTTGACCTGATGTGTCATTTAAGGCCACAGTGGCTTTGTCACATAATGGGGGCAGACCAGACGATGCTGCAGAGCCCCATAAATGGAACATTTACTTTTAAAAAACACCTAGATGGAAATGTTGATAGGAGCACCGTTCTCTGCAATTTCTGCAGCAAGGCATTTTCATACCAATGCTAGCGCTAGCAGTGATCCTCATCAAGAGGACAGGGAGACGATTGTGTCCAAAACCCAGTAGCTTTACTACGATACATCTGCCAAAATTCATTTGACTTGACATTTTTGTAAAATACTGTCACAGCAAAAATTGATGTATGTGCTTAATTGAGGTTAATTAATCAAAGAGCATGTAATTAATTAGATTCTATTTTTAGCACTTGCTTGAATGCAGACATGTTCCATGAACATCAAGGGGGTTTAAAAATCTAAATATTGTTTGATTGTTGTACCGACTGGGCAGCAGGCTCCAAAGAAATAGAAAATATATTAGACTGGTATCAACAAAGAGAGGACTCAGTTGCAGGACTCAAAAAAATACAAGGTATTTACTAAAGGTAGATGCACAGAAAAAATCAGCACAAAAATACAAAGGTTTCCAAAAGAAGGGGGCTTAAGCAGAATACAACAATGCAAACTATCAGATCAAAAAGCTAGATTACACTTGGAAGAGATGGCTAGAACATGTGCTCAAACAACTGAGAATGAACTGGCACAGACAAAGGGTAGCAGGTGGGCAAAATAGACAAGGGAGGAGGGGTAATGAAGGACAGTTGAAACCAATCAGGGCAGGGCAGGTAATCACACAGGAGGCAAACACACAGGGGCTGGAGGTAAAATACCAGAAACGAGAGACAAGGGTGAGTATCAAAATAAAATAAATATACTGAGTGAAACTGAAAACAAGGAAAGCATGACCTTGATGGGGACCTCAGGGTGTAACAAAATAAAAGTGGCGAAAAGGGACAGCTTTAATGAGAGGATATGGAAACTGAGAACCTAGATGAGCAATTTTTGCCTGTTAATCACTACTGTGGAAGGATTAGTACATAGTTTAATCATAGAAATACAGCCTTTGCTGAAGCCTGTGTGTTGAACAGTCAGTGAACACAGACCATTTCAGCTAGCGTTCAGATTTCCATGCAGCAGTGATATTGCAAAAGTAGTGAGCCTTAATCCCATGAGAAGAATGAGTTATTTACATTTTCTTCATGAAAACACGTGGATGATTTTTTTGATGTAGAGGTCTGATATGTGGGGAAGCAGAGTGGTGTGGTTGGGTAAGCTGCTGACCATCAGTTCCTACAGCCATACACAGATGCTGTCAATGAGCTGAAAGAAAAGGATGTCAACTGTTGGGAGGCAGGACCTACTGGTAGTGGGTCATGAATCTATTCAACTGCAAGGCTAACATTGGTTACATATTTTTGTACACTAAATATCTTGAAACGGCCAGGGGCAGTTCTACAGCATTTTGTAGTCCTCCTGCTACTCTGCAGATTGACCATCACCCCATGCTGCATTAGGGAACTTCGGCTCTACCACCTCCAAACTTTCCCAAACTCACTCTCCTTTCTCCACTGTAACTTTTCTTTTCTCCAGTGGTGATTGAACTGCTTGGTGTAGAAGCATAGGATGGTTGGTTTATTTTTTAACAGCTTGCAGAACACAAGATAAATCCAATACTTGTTTCTTTTTCTTATTCCTCAGCTGGTACACTGTAAGACAGTATCTCTGTATCTGAGGGAAAAGGTTGCCAGTTTATATTTACTTCAGTTACTATCCTTCCGGGATACAACATAATCCGTTACATAAATGAGAAAAATCAATCACACACACACACACACACACACACACACACACACACACACACACACACTCACTCACTCACTCACTCACTCACTCATACATGCCTTCACACAAACCCTGTGGGATTACAATATTACAAAAATATTACATTCATACACACCTTTATGTAGACAGTGTAGCCTGCTATTCTCTGTGTCTGCCTCTATCTTTTCCTCTCGCTCTCATTTTGCTTCTGGTTTTGTTTTTTCTTTGGGTTTTGTTAACTGGCAAATGAATGCTTAGGGCTGTTTAGTTACTCACCTGAATCCGGATCTGACTCTGGATGGACGGTGTAGTGTAATATTTTCATGGCTGATCAAGTAAAGGGTTCTATTATGCATAAAACTGGTTAAGGTTGAATATAATCATGTAACAATCAGACGGACATTGTATCTTGCATAAAGTTAATTAAGTTTAATGATTGAGTTGTGTGACAGTATATAACCATGAAAGTGAATCATTGTTGTAACCACACACCTGATTAAAACACAGCACATGTGTATGAGTTAAGAGCACACACATACAACACTATGCATCACTTGAAAATGTAACAAAAGACGCACACACATTCAAAGGTCTGTAAGGTCTGTGTAATGTGTGAGCTCAGGGGATTAAATTAAAGAAAAATCCCCGGAGCTCGCATGTCTTTTAAAAAATAGAGTGTTCAACGATTCGAAGCTATTGGGAGGAAAAACAGGTACTTTCCAGTTTTTAAAAAATAGAGTATGTAGCGGTTCGGACCTATTGGAAGAAGGTTTGGTACTTTCCAGAGGCTCTGAGGTCAGCCTTGGACAAAGGCCAGATTGGTTGCTACCATTAGCTCATGGCGAAGGCAGATTTGGACAAAAAAGGAAAGGTTATCTTCCAATAGAATCTGGCCGCGATGGAATGGTTTAAGAAAAAGAGGTGGAGATTCTGCTGAATCTCCACAAGCTTAAAAGAGAGTGTTCTATCGTGAGTCTTCAGTCCAATCCCGGGGTTGACTCACGAGTTGATGTGTTATTGCTGTTGTGGCACATTAAACTCACGTTGCACCTGATTCTTCGTGACTCCAGTGTATCTTTGAGTATCTTTGAGTTCCTGTCTGCTGTATCTACAATCTTATAGTCAATTGGTGTACAAATATACAAGAAGCAGTGAGACAAGCAGTTGAGAGCCGAACTGGCCCTATAGGCTCTCCAGAGTCAGACACCACAACGGAACTCGAGTAGAATACCATGTAACACCCAATAATGTAATAACTTCCATTTTGAACCAAAGCATAGAACTGCCATGCCAGAAGAAAACAAACAAAAATGATCAGTAGTAGGTAATAACATATAAAGTTTATATAATGTTTTAACAAGATGTTTTCCCGTTATAAGAAACTTTTTCTTGTAAAAAAAAAAATATATATATATATATACATACACACACACACACACACACACATATGTGTGTATATATATATATATATATATATATGTGTGTGTGTGTGTATGTATGTATGTATGTATGTCAAGAGATTTTTCTTGTAATAACCTAAGCGCAGCATTTGATAGGTTTGATTCGATCGACTGACCATGACATCTTAATCGGTCATCTTGAAAAATTGGTCAGTCTTTCTGACTGTGTTAAACTGGTTCAGAACATCAAAGGGAGGAAGTTTTACATCAGTCTTGAAGATCATGTGTCTGAGAAGGGAGCTGCCTTGGTCCATTATTATTCTCACTGTAAATGCTGCCACTTGGTGACGTTATCACAGAGCACAATGTATGTTTCCATAGTTTTGCAGATGACACACAACTGTACTAGAGCTCTGCTGAACCAAACAATGCTGTATAAACTCCATTACTACCTGTCTTTTGGCAATAAATAAATGGATGAACAATAATTTCTTAAAGTTAAATGATGTGAAGGTTTCAGTTCAGAAGAGGACCCAAATGCAGATTCAACAGGCAGGTTTAGTTTTTCAACAAAAGGCAAGCTTTAATGTAGCTGATCAAGGACTTCCAACAAAGGCAGGCAACTCAAAAACCAACTAGGGAAAGACAAGATGACCAGGGATGGATGTAGAATGAAGGCAGGATGAACCCATGACAAACACAGAAGGTACACAGACGGACGCAGAAGATACGCAGAGGTATGCAGACAGACTGACAAAGGACTAAGAGAAACTCACAGGTATATACGCAGGGCCGGCCAGTGGCACAGGCAGTATAGGCAAATGCTAAGGGCGCCATCCATCCAGGGGGCGCCACAAAAGTGTGTAACTATTCTTAAAACTAGTTGGTACCATTATTTCTTAATATGAATAAAATATATACTGTTCGCAAAGCCTATTAGATAAAAATAGTAATAATGTTACTATCCTAAGTCCTAAATGCTAAGAAATCCAACACAAAGACTGAACTATGATTTAAATAATAACAAACTGAGAAAACATGCACTAAGCTAAACCTAGTTCAGTCAACACAATACTCAAACACACACACAACAATAACTCCAACAGCTACTGGTTAAACTTGTACTAAGTCCGAAGGAGAAATAAGTTAAGAGAAACACAAGCAAACCTTTGAGGCAAGATAAAAAGTCCGTCTAAAATTACACCACCATAATATAAAATAACATGCATGCATGCAGTTACAAGAGTCCGGGAGCGACCAGGCAGGGAGACTGGGCTCAGACACGCCAAAAATACAAAAAACAGGAGAACTCTCTCTGCTGAGTTATCTTAACATCACAAGATTTCCGCACAATCGTGCACAATATCCAAACTCAATTTTTCCTCTTACGATACCACACTCGTGCCGTCTGCCTCTCCACCTTGGTTGCTCTGCGAACCCCAACTACTGGGCCAAGCAGTCTTTGAGGAGGCTAGGGTAGACCTAATTGCCAATTCCTCACACCTGTGAGGCTCTTGCACTCCGCAGCTCACCGGTAGGCCCCAGAAGTGAGGGAGAGGGAGAGTGAGAGAGTTTTTATTGGGGAGCAGTTGCTTACAGTAATGTAGGTAACTAATGTTACTCCCTCCTACTCCTCAGGGAATGTGTAGAGATAAGATCTATTCAGCAGATGTTATATATTCGTCTACATTTTTATTAACATCTGGTTAGCTAACGTTTTCCCTGCTTGTAATAGTCAATCAAAATGCTATTCCTTTTCCACCCCTATGTATATTGTAGTTGTTAGCCTAGTTGTTTGTTGTGTTTCAGTCCATATTGTCTAGTATAACATAGTGCATCTCTTATGGTTTTTTTATTTTTAATATTTAATTTAATTTCATTCTTGGAATCATTTCATTATTAGACTGTAACACCCAATAATGGTGTCACATACTCCTCTCTTCAGATGTGCTGCTGAAGTATCTAAATACCCCTGGACAACCCAGCAGTGATGCAGCAGCATCAAGTGCTCTTGCTGCTTCCACCTCCTCAGTACAACCAGCGGTGATGCAGCAGCATCATGCACTCCTCCAGTTGCCTCCACCTCCTCAGCTCAACCCAGCAGTGATGTAGCAGCATCAAACGCTCCTCCTGTTGCTTCCACCTCATCAGCACAACCCAGTGATGCAGCATCAGGAATGGAGGCTGCACCAATAGACTCTGCTGCCTTGCCATCTCCAGTAAACTGATAAGGTAAGAAGCGAGTTAGTTCAGAGGTCCATTACAAACTGAAAACAGCTTCAAATTCCCTAAACAAAAGGACGGGCGGAGGTGTCAACATGAGTATTTTAACAGTCTTAGTCAATGGAGAAAAAAATCAGAAGAAGTTGGCTTATGTACTCTAAAAGAGATGATAGCTTGCACTGCTTCTGCTGTAAAATGTCCAAGAGAGATTAGAAACTGAATAGGGAAGGACCTAAGGATTGGAAAAATGCAAGCCACTTGCTCAAGGTCCATGAGGATAGCCAGGAACATAATGCTCAAATGGCAAAATGGAGGGACTTGGAGGTCCGTTTTGTGAAAGGGCTCACAATAGATAAACAAGAGATGACAATCGCTGAGGCTGAGAGAAAAAGGTGGCGTCACGTTCAACATCTATTGGTGGCAACAATTCAGTCCTTAGCTGAAAGAAACATGGCTTTAAGGGGATCCACAGACACACTAAATAAACCAGACAATGGCAATTTTCTAAAAGAGGTGGAGCTCATGGCCAAATTTGATTCAGCGATGAAGCAGCATTTCAGTAGGGTGTAAAGTGGAGCTGGCAGTCACGTAGCCTACATTTTCTGGGCAAAACAATCCAAAATGAACTGATAGACTGCATCAGTTCAAAAATAATGTAAAGCATTGTGAAAGAGATCAAAACATCCAAGTATTTCTCTATCATTTTAGATTGCACCCCTGATGTGTGTCATAAGGAACAGCTCTCTGTCATAGTCAGGATAGTGTCACTAGAAGACACACTACAAGTTAAAGCCACAGTGTGTAAGAATTCCTCCCATCTAATGTTGAAATCATATATTGCATTCAAACGGATAGCGCACTCTAACGCCTCACTGTTTCAAGCATGTATTGCAACAACGGTAGCTGCTGTGTACCAAAAAGTTATGATAACTGATGAAACCATGTCATCCAATACTTCATGAGTCATTCAGGCTCCTAAGGTGTGGACACACCAAACTGACATCAAAGAACTAGTGGCGACAAAAGCCAACTGTTGCATCGTCTACGTTGCCTCACGTTGCCTCACGTCACCCTGTGTCAGTTGCATTTGAACGCACTACACGGACTACATCCGATGGCCAAGTGGCATTTATGTTCTGCACCTGCGTGAGAGAGAGCAGAGAGATAGAGTGGTACATCCTGACAGCCGAGGTGTTACCTATCTGTGCAGCCGAGCACCACAGCACCTCCACGGACTATTGCATTGAGACGGTCCCGGGGTTTCCTCCGAAGGCTCCCCTTCACTCAGCTTCACTCAGTTGCCCGATAAACCCACTGCTTCTTCCTTCTTCAACTTGAATAACAAACCAGGGCTCGGTGCTCCAGTTGGATCCAAATGGAGGGCTGTGGCTAGCTCAAAGACTAGGGGAGGCTAACTGGCTGTGCATCCCTCCTTCATGCTGCGGCTAACCGCTCCCAGCTAGCCGCCCCCAGCTAGCCCCGGCTCTCCGTTTGAATCCAAACGGAGAGCCAGGGCTAGCTGGGAAACTAGTGGAGGCTTACTGGCTGTGCTTCCCTCAGGTCATGCTGTGGCTAACACTCCGCTAGCTTCCCAGCTAGCCCTGATTTGTTATTCAGGTTAAAGTGGGAGAGGCAGCGGATCTGTCAGGCAGCTGAGTGAAGTGGAACCTGAGGAAGACGCACCGGTTAGCCCCAGTTTCACTACAGGAAGATTCACTTGCTACAAGGGCTAAGGAACAAAACCTAAACAGCCAATCAGAGTGACCTTTTTCACCGACTAGCTCCGCTGCCGATTCAACATGCTCAATTGGCCGAAAAGCCGCTGACGCCGACGCTGAAGGGCCGACGGTAAGGGACACACCGCAAAAACTAGGCTGACAGACACTCACTGACGGCCCAACTTTGGTCGACGGCCGACCGTCAGCTTGGTGTGTCAGGGTCTCTACACAGACACATGCAATGCCAGTTGACAAACCTCCTCCTCACCATGCTGGCTGTGTTTACAACGTAGGACTGTTGGGGTGGGTGTAAATTGAAACAAACTAATCACGTCTTGTCTTTTGACAACTGACAAGTGGCTCAACTTCACACACCTTACCCGTCTCCTTGCACCACTGCGCAGCTCTTTCCAGCTGGGAAAGGCTACCCCGATGTTGACCCTCATTTTTTGAATTTGCTGGTCACGTTGCCGTTTTGATTCCCTTTTGAGTTTTCTTGGTGACGAGGATTCCGTCCTCCGTGATGCTGCATATGCATGATCAGTGGTCCCATTGTTAATTTTTAACAAGGGGGATGCAATGTAGCTTTGATTATTTTGCGTGCCCACATCATCAAATATGACAGCACAGATGTGAACTGGCAATATCGCACAACAAAAAATGTGAGGGAAGAAATGCGTGTCTGTGTCTGTGGAGAGAGTACGAGAGAGGGAGAGACTGTGTGTGGATGTGTGTGGAGTAGTTGCATGGTATACAGTAGGCTGCTACTTAAACACCATGGTACATGACATGGTGCCACTTCTGTGGGATAAGTTCAAAGTCCAATCAAAGGAGGGTGAGTGTCCATGCCCTGGCCAATAACAGCCATAGTGCTCCACAGCGCAAGATAATGGCTTACTGGAAACACAGAAGCCCGGCTCCAGGTGAATAAATTAGCGTCATGACTGCCCAGAAATACCTGACGACCCGAGCCATGGCGGCACACAGTTATGTGACGTGTCAGAGGAGAAACGAGACGTTCACATTTCTCTCTTTGTGGAAGGTAACGGTCCACAAACCTCACCGCACTTTAGGGACTGTTCTTTACTTATGAAGGGACTTGTCAGGGGAGGAGGGTGGCTGGTTGATTTTTATTTCATTTATTTATTTATTTTATTGTGGTCCCCCCTATGTTAATCACTTATTGATGCTGTTTTTGAAGTATGAATAAGTCAGTAAGTAATTTATTCCATTGAAATATCAATGATGCATTACAGAAAAGTGATTTATCTTTTTATAAATGACAAAAGGCAAATCAGCCTCATTTTTGCTGTGCTATCGTGATACTACTCAGAACCGTGACACTTTCACTGGTATCGTACCGTGGGTCCCAATTTTGGTACCGTGACAACACTAATCTGGAGAGAGTATGAGAGTGGGAGAGACTGTGTGGATGTGTGTGGAGAGAGTGGGAGAGGGAGAGACTGTGGGTGTGGAGGGGGGATGGAGAAAGACAGTATGAGAGGGAGAGACTGTGTTTGTGTGTATCTCTGTTCATAGTTATTCATTTGTGTGTAAGATAAATAAATCTGGCTTTGAAAATTGGAAATGTATGGATTTTGATTTTATGTCATTTCATGTTTATGTGAGAGAGGGAGTGCATTTGTAAGCACACGTGTATGATGTGGCTCTTTGTACTATCACGGTAATTTTTGTGGCTCTTGGTGTCTGACTGGTTGGCCACCCCTGTTCTATTTTTATGAGAATAAGTTAGATTATTGGTGGAGGTAATAGTACACAAATTATGACATATTTATGAATGCACTCAATGATTTTTAAACAATTGAAAATGTTACACAATGTCCCTTTAAAGAGCATTTCTTGGGCTTTCTGGTGGCAGAGAGGTCAACAGGAGAACATTTGTCATCTCTAATCCTAAAAAGGCTAGAAGAGCTTAACATCCCCTTTGAGGACTGCAGAGGGCAGTCCTATGACAACAGTGCCAACACGAAGGGGAAAAAAGCATTTAGGTAAGGTTGCTTCAACTGAACTCAAGAGCTTTTTTTTTATCCCATGTGGTGCCCACACTTTAAATCTGGTAGTAGCCGATTCTGCAAAAAGCTCACCAGATACACTTGGCTACTTTGGGCATCTAACAAAGTTATTCAAGCTCTTCTCAGCCTCCACACATAGGTGGCATGTCCTCCTGAAATATGCTGAAACTACTCTGAAATCATGTGGTGAGAGCTGAAGCCCAGTCTTTTTGCTGAGGAGATTGGATCCTATCGCTTTTGCATTTGTACAGCCATATGGCATGACATTCTCAGCAAGATCCAGCATGTGAGTAAACTGATGCAGTCGCCCTCCATGTGGCTGTCGACATGCTGAAGAAAACCAGAGATTCCTGCCTCTACACAACGAAAACACAGGAAGGAGAATGCACATGGTTTAAGGGCCGTCCACACCAAGAAAGATAACTGTAACGTTAACTATAACGATAACAATGGCAGCATCCACACCAATGAACGATATCGTCGTGTTGCTAGGTTACGCCAAACACACACTGCTCGGTGCTGTCGGCAGGGGAGCAGAGTGATGGATAAAATGGATATTGATGACCTGTTATTGCTGTATGTTGCGAGACAGAAAAAGAAAACCAATTTGCCGCTTGCTCCACCTGTCTGTCTGTCTGTCAGCTCCATCTGTCATGAGACAAACATGAATGAAGACGTGCAATTTATTGTGTTTCACCGGCGACGAGCTGTCATTACGCGTGACAATTACGCACGGCTGCGCGCTCTTTATAACTCACTGTGTGAACCTATGTTGCATAATAAAGATTTGCCCCCCTCAGTAACTTCATCCTGGCGCCTGAATTTTATGAATGGAGGGGAAAAGAGGAGATGCATTCCCTGCAAAATGTATTTTATTGCAGTTATTTACCCGGTATTTGCAAAACAAAATCACTGAAGTTAAGGTTCTGTCACAAAACTATATTGTTACGGATCTTTGCAAATTTTTAAGTGGGTGTATGGAAATGCTGGAGCTTTCTTAGTGGGTATATGTGACGTGATGAACGTCTCGACCTGTCATTTCGGATGGATTTTGATTGGCTGTCAGTGTTTCTATCGTTCATCAAATCGCTCTGAAAGTGATCCAAACGATATCGTCCACCACTATTGTTGTCGTTATAGTTGTAGTGTGGACGCTGCTAAACACTTGAGTTTAGAACGATTTTTAAAACTGTATATTTATAGTTATATTTATAGTTATAGTTCTTGGTGTGGACGGCCCTTTATACATGCGCGGCGCACCGGATCGTATGTGAGAGAGCGAGAGAGAGAGAAAGAGAGAGAAAGACTGATGGATCATCCGAAGAGAGGAGGAAAAAGGAAAGGTGGACATGAAAGAGAGATGGAGAGCAAAAGGAAGGCACAAAGGAAGTTTTAGCTGTGATTGTGTGTGAACTTTTATTATTTGAAATATTACTAAAGTTTGTGTGATTTAGACCCACCTTGTCTGTTTCATTTGATCATAATTACAGTATGTTTGAAGACTGACAAATAAAATACCATTGATGACCATGAACACCTTTAATCAGGGTGGATTTTAACCCCCCCCCCCCCCCCCCCCGTCCGACGTTACAATCGCACGTGCCCCCCCCCCGTTCTGACGTGGCCTGGATAGCCAGTGGCCTGGATGCCTAAGTGTCCAGACTAAAAAAATGGGTCCAGTCCGTCCCTGGTGGAGGCTGAACTTAAACAAAAGCGGTTGAGAACCATAGGAGATGCACATTGAAAAATGGAAACCACATTTTTTTAATGTGGTAGTGGATACAGCCATCCTTTCACTTCATGAGATATTTCAGAACCTTGGAGAGGTGAATGACAAGTTTGGAGTGCTCCTCAACTTCCCCAACATACAAAAAGAAGAGCTGCTACAGCACTGTCAATCCCTGAGTACTGCTCTGACCCATGACAGCCAGCTGGACATTGGCACAGAACTTGCAATGGAAATCCATAATTTTCCACAATTCACCCCAGATTCATCAGAACCAGCAGCTGCCAGCTGCTTGCCACAGTGGTTCTTGTGCCAAGCCCAAAGGCTTTCTGCAGCATAAAGCAACCAACCTGGGGTACCCACGGGACATTGCAGACTCAACCACTCCCACACTGCTGTGAGACAGCCTGCTTCATTCTGCTGGAAAGTCCAGGAGCTGCGAAGCGACAGTCCGGGGTGCCAAGAGGAGCTTTGCCTTTGATCCCCGCTGCTAAAAAGTAGGCAAAGAACTTCCATAACTTGAGTGAGCTGCTGTGCGGTGAAGAGTGAGGTCGAGCAGGAGGCTTACTTAATCATCCTGATTTTAATTTAGGTTTCATTAGGTGAATGGTTTTGCACATCCCTGCGTTCCCAATTTATAATATATCTTAACATACTCTGTCCAACTATTGCCAAACTAAATAACTCACACGAGTGTTGCTCCTCATTTCATTCCATTTTGTGTTATGTCATATAATTATCATTTGCTATTCTTTTAGTCAGTTGTTACATATTTAGCTTAAATAAATCTTCATTTATCGCCAAGACATTGTCTGTGTATATATCTTTTGGACAGGAGCTGAGATCACTGTATAGAGAATTCATAACCCAGATATTGAGATTGATTCATTATTGATAAGTGTGCTGGCGAATTAATAAGTGACTTGCAGAGTTATTAATTTGAGTAGTCGCTTCCCTCATTAGGAGGGTGGTGCCCCAAAATTTTATTATGAGTGCAAATATTCTCAAAGAGGTATTTCCCCAACATATTTGATGTTGTGATCTTCAACCCCAATTCCAAAAAATGTTGAGATGCTGTGTAAAACGTAAATGAGAACAAAATGCAATGATTTGCAAATCATTTTTTCACTTTTATTCAGTTCACGCTCATTCTGAATTTAATGCCTGCAACAAAAGACTGGGAAATTCATGGAATGCTAAAAAAAGACCACCTGGAACCTTCCACAGGTAAACAGGTTAATTGGTGACGGATGATAGCATCATGATCGGGTATGAAACTGGCATCCCGGAGAGGCTCAGTTCCTCACATGCACAGTGCAGTAACAGTGCAAGGTTCATTGGTTTGTGAAGAACTGCGTGGGCAAATAGTTGGGATGTAAATCACAAGTTTCATCACAATGCGATTGATACGAGACAATTGAATTGTGAAGAATCTGACAGAGCTAACAATGTGCAGTATATTTCAATGTGTGATGCCTGATCTCAGCAGCTAACTGCTGCAAGCTCGAGCGATTAGCCAACAGGACAGTTGGAAGTCAGACCTGCATTTTTTTGTAAAAATGTCTGGCTGTACCCGGAGTTTGATTGTGAATCAGCTTTTATCATACTTGATAAAGTATGAGCTTTTATGGTCTGAACCTAACCACATGCCTCTGTTTCCTAAACCTAACCATATGGTTTGTTGTAGTGAATCCATGCAGGCAGGAGTAGGACTTTATTTTGATTGGCACACCATCTGGCCAATCACATGCAAGGATAGTCTAGGATCATACCATTATGTGAAAGAAGGAAGGGGGCAGATGCTCCAAAGACTGTGAGTGTAGTGGTACAGGCCAGGTACACACACAGGCCCAATCCCAAACCGGCCCCTATCCCCTTGCCTTATACACTCTCCCTCTGTTTGCTCGGTCACGCGAAGCTCCGCCATATTAAGGGCCGTCCCAATCCAATGGACTGCTCAGCCCTTAGATAGCGATTGTGCATCAGTGCAGGCTTCTGATGAGCCCAGCAGGAAGCACAACATCACAATGGAAGAAACAAAGTACAAATGAAAGAGTTACGTCTGTCTACTTTGTAAAATATTTTAGATCGAGTGTAACTTGGAGTGACATTCGGTAGCGAAGTGGTAGTGGGTAGGGAGTGGTTTGGGATTTGGCCACAGTGTGACAGAGAGACAGGGGAATGCAAGTGCATCCATGATATTGGAGACTGCAAAGCTGAGTGCAGAATTTGTAAAATGAAAATATCCATCAGAATAGGGTCAACAACAAACCTGCACAGACATCTCAGACCTCCCCACCCAACTGTGCAACTGGAGGGGAGAGAGCACTGTGGGTTTCTTCTTCTAATGATGAAAAAAATACATAAAAATGATGCTTTTATGAAAACACTGAATGAAACACTGAATGCTTACCAATACAAAAACCGTTCATAATTGCTAATAAAGAGCTGGCTCTTCTAAGTGAGCCAAATCTTTGAAAAGAGCCGGACTTCCCATCACTACTCTGTTGCCTAAATTTCACCTTGTCCTTTTGTTGCCTATACCTAATCATATCCTTTTGTTGTAAATTAAAATAGTAGGCCTCACGTGGGGGACGCTGTAGGTTACCCAGAGCAAGATGACGGTGTTGTGGAAATTCTCTGCTGCTGGTGAATAATGAAATAGAGACTTCTGCCGGCCAACAAGTTTTTTATTTTCCTTGCAAAGAAAAGGTCAATCAACACACGAGCGGTCAGAATGAAGAAAGACCCCGAGCATGGGGAAACTTAAACATTTATACCTGAGGGCTGCCTCTTACGGTGTGTTTCACACCCTTCTGTCTGCGGCAGGGAGCGGCGCCACTACCCATTGTTTTCACACTCTTTCGTCTGCCGCAAGTATCGGCTCCGACCCTCTAGGGTGTGTTTCACACCTGGCGTATCCTGCAGGGTTTTGTATCTAGGTGGGAGGTTAAGAGGTCTAAACATCTGTGTATTTGAAAACACAAAGAATACACAAAGAATAATGAAATTACAATTACGATTCCCCCTTTTGATTATTGATTAATCACTAAAACAAAAGAAAAGACAAGAAAAGAAAAGAAAAGAAAAATAAAAATAAAACATATGTACGTAAAAATTGAAGGAAAAAGAGAGAGAGAGAAAAGACAAAAAAAGCAAAACAAAAGAAAGAAAACATTATTTATAAAATATCATCAGAGTCAGAGTCTGAGCTGGGGTAATGATGGGGATCAGGAATGTGAAACGAGGCTGAATTTTGATCGGCATTGTTAACGTTCTTAATATGTGTAAATTTGACCTGATTGTCAAATTTCGGGGTGAAACAGTACAGCTGAATGTTGCACTTTGTCATTCTGTGAGAGTGACAGTCCAATAGGCAGAGCTTTTGTCCATGGCAGTCCCGTTTCCTCACAACACTAAACCAATTTTGATTTCAGAGTGCCATTTTCTCGTTCGACAGCACCTCCACCGGCAGGGTGGTATGCACAATGTTGTTTGAGGTCAATGGCAAGAAAATCACTGATTTGGGTTATTGCAGAATTGACAAAATGTGAGCCATTATCGCTGCTCAGTTTAGTTGGTATTCAAATGTTCGAATGGTCTGTCTGGTGGTGGGTGAGCGGCGTGTGTGATTGTTTTGGTTTTACCTGCGTTATCTGTTGCACAAACCATACATGATTGACAAAACTTCTGCGCATGAACTGAAAACCCTTTGGTGAACCAGTGTTGAGTTATGGCATCCAACATCCCCCCTTTTGACACATGGGCCAATCCATGTGTCAATTTCGCAAATGAGGAAAGAAATGCTTCTTTCTGTATGGCACCGCAGCATCTCCACAACGTCTTTTCTTGTGGTGTGGCAAAGGACTGTATTGCTGTAAGGGAGCTGGGAATAGAGACTGGAGTTGAAACAAAGTATCAAGGATAGTGGGTTGGAGTGCAGCTCTTTTTGCAGCGGCATCAGCTCTTGTGTTTCCTAAATAGACAGAATCTGAGTTGTTAGTATGAGCAAGGCATTTACAAACAGCAATTGAGTTTGGATGAAAAATGTAACAAAGGTATGCGCATTGGAGAGTCATCACAGGGAACAATTACTCCTGCTGCTTTAAGAGACTCAAAGACTGGGGTTATGTCATCGATGGCTTCTTGTTTAAGTGGATATTGAGTCTTGCAAGGTCTAAAATTTGATTTTGGAGTAATGTCAACAGGTGCAGGTTTGATGAGGCCAACATCATACTTACCGACATCCCACAGTGTCTTAGGGACTTCCTGTAGAGCTGTAATAGTTGTAGGTTAATCTTCGGACAAAGAAAGAAAAAGATTTAGAAGTGCTTTTAGGTACCAGCTGGATTTTGCTTTGAGTGTGCACAACAGATGTTAAAGTTTTAGAGTAGCACTGCAGTGTTGGTGAAAATAAAACAGATCAATCTGTCTTGCCAATCGGCTGCGCGCTGACATGATTTTATAAATGGGCCCAGATCTTCCCAATTATCTGATGTGTGTTTTGTAAGTGTGATGTGTGGGACTGAATGGTCTATGGTGTACATGTCACATTGAGCTGGTGTGAGAGAGACTGATATAGCGCATTTATGTTGTGTCCAATAAATGTGTGTCAGTGTGAGTTTATCAAATCTCTCTCTCAACCAACCTTCCTCATATGGCTCATCAGGTCCTGGTGACACATGAGAGGTGCAATGCAGGTCCTCTGGTGTCATGAAATCTATTGTAGCTGCTGAAACTGTTTTTCTCGCTAAAGCCACAATCTCAGAGGTAGCTGATGGTTGCAATTTCCATTGATATGCATACTGTAGGTCTGGGGTGTGTTGAACAAAGGAGTGTGAAAAATTTGGCTCTAGATCTGATAGTCTGTGAATTTTGACACCGTCTGGGGTTGAGCTCAGACAAAGGCCTAATTTGCACATCAAGTCCCTGCCCATCAGGTTAATGGGGAAGACTTCAGAGAGCAAGAATGCATGTTTGGAGTTTGTATTTGACTCATCTACACATTTGTTAAGAATTATTATTGTATTTGTTATGTTGTGGTAGGCCTATTTATATATATATTGTTTGTGTGAGGGTACAGGGGGAGAACGGAAGGGATCTAGACAGGTGGGGGCACTTTAGTTGGTTGCACCTGCGTCAGAGGGTAACTCACTGTGTGTCGTGTTGATTGCAGTGCATTCCCAGTTTGTAGTGATTGCTCTCAGTGATGTGTGTCTCGCATCTCTTATTTGTGTGTGGAAGTTGAAGTGTGTTATACATCTTGTGGGATGGTGTGCATTACTTTTCTTTAATAGTGATGTGCACCCTTTTTCTTGGGATGTAGTCCAGCTCTAGTTTCCCCTGCCAGTATAATGGTCCATGCCCTCTGTGTCAGCTTCAGGCCCCCACACTTTTAACTCAAAGCTTTCTTTGATTGCATTATTGAAATAAAGATTGTTATTGTATCTGGTACCTCCTGTTGTTCTTGAGCATCTGACAAGTTTTCTCCATAAATACCTACATTTATTACACACATTTTGTTCTGTGATGGTCAATGTATATTGCGGAAACTTCTTGAAATGATCAGGGGCCTCATTTATAAAGCTTGCTTGCTTACGCACAAAACGGGGCTTGAAAGTGGCGTACGCCACTTACCACGTAAAGGTTGTGATTTATAAAAAATAAACTTGCCTGGAGAATGTGCGCACCTGTAAGTAAACTCTGAGTCATGCATGCGCACATTTTGAAGACACTGGGAAGTGGCGACGCAGACGGCGAGGTGGAGAAGAGGAATCAGATTTTTATTGATGTCTCACACAAATTTAATGTCACGCTATATCCACCTTAGATCCACGTTATCATTGAAATTAAATCCAGCAGCCTTATTTTGCGCTTGGAGTGAGTGATAATTGTTTCATAAAAACGTTGTAAAATCCAACTCAAATCCTGATTTGAAATTCTTTCTAAATACGTATTTAATCCGCACTGCCTCTAACGTCTCATTGTCCACTCTGTGAGCGCAGGAGGGGGAGAGGATGGCGCGACTGCATGGAATATATTAATTTATTTAGCTAAATATTTCCAGTGCATTTATCATGTCTTGAAATACAGCCATTAAGCACAACTGTCACACTCATTTCATCAGCACTACTTAGACATGTGCTGTTCATGACAAAACCGACATGAAGTGATGATGTTCGCCTATTACACTTTCATCTTTGAATTGTATTTCAAATTACACGTTGTATTTTGGGACAGGGATACCACTGGTTCATGCTGTGATTCAGGCCGGGAGTCTGATCAGACTAATTGCCATAAACATATAAGTACTGCGGTGACCCTTGTGCGTAATTGCGCAAGATGGCACTGGCACATACTCCTTTTTGCCTCCACCTTTAATAAATGTGATTCTTTATGTTGCACATCAATGTCACACATCCTCAAATTTAAAAGCAACACAATAACTACATGTTGGTAAAGGAGTAGAAATATTTGGTGTACCTTTAGATCAGACCACTTTTTGTTTTTTGGCTCTGTCACTGTCAGTCCCACAGACACAGCTGACAGCATCAGCAGCACTGATGTGTTGCCACTTTTTTTTGCTTTCTTTTATTAGTGATCCCGCTGCTGTGGCGGCCAAATAAAATCTTTCTTCAGTCCTCCACCTCCCGTTAAAGGGTCTCTAGCTCAGTCTTGGAGATATTCCGTTTTTTGGTTCGTTTCTCACACCTGTTGCCGTGACTCACACAACGAGAGAACACTCGCATGCCAGCTTATTTATATGCAGATCGCATTCATGAGGTGATTTGCATGACCATTTATGGTTGAACTAGGGCGTGTAGAGGGTGGAATATGAGGCGGATCTGGGTGCGCACAACTCCAGGAAGTCTGTGATTTATAAAGAGAACATTGTGTGCAAGTGTGCGTGTGCACAGTTTTATACATCAGATTATTTTTTGGCGCACACCATTTTCAGCTTTTGGGCGCACGTCAACTTTTAGTATGAATCCTAAGCACTCTTTTATAAATGAGGCCCCAGATGTGTACTGAACATATGTTAGAGCAATTGCATCTCTGTTGTCTGAACTCTAAATAGTTTGTGTATTAATCTGCTCAGTATGTGTGTGTGAGTGTGGTGCAGTACCTTCTTCCGATCTCACAGGTTGGTTTGGCTTGTCAGCAGGACTCCATCTCTCTCCCACAACCGCCGTCCATTTTCAGTCCGACTTGTCCACCGGGGTTGATGAGGTATTTTTGGGACATTCGCGTTTCCAGTGTCCACGTTGACCACAGAGGAAACAAACATCCTTTGGAATTTTCTCTTCCCATTGCTTGTGTCCGCCACGTTCCTCTCTGTTCGTGATTTGGTTGTCCATATTCTTGGACTGTGTTATACATGGTTATTGCTGCCATGTGAAGCTCTTTCTGTGTAGTCTCTTCTTTTTTCTTTTTCTTTGAGAGCATTTGGTCATGGTCATGTATGGCGTGTCTGCGAAGTTCGGACAGGCGTGCATCATTCCAACCAATGCAGGAATTTTTAACAGCTGAGGCAATGTCTGGTTTTAGTCTGCTGAAGAAACAGTTACAGTGATGAATTTCACACACATCTAGAATGTTGTTTAATCCATCAGGTAGTTGAAAGCCACTGTAGGTGTTGAATACCTCTGCTGTTGTGGGGTAAGGCAGATGTTGTGAGGCTGCTGTGATGTCAGCAGAAGTCCATGGGCGGGAAACCAACGTTGCACCTTCTGGTCCAGATACTTCAACCATGGGCATGTTGAAGACTGCATCTTGATTTGGATGCTATTGGAGAAGGGGGGTTGGTTGTAGGGTTCTGTGGTGGAGCGGACACATAAGGGACACAATGAGCTGCTCCTGAACTTGTCTTTTGTTGTGGCATGGTGGAGTCTGTTTCCCTTCTTTTGCTGGATGGTGCTGTGTTGTATGGTGGTGGAGCTGAGGGATGAATAGGTGGGTTGCCGTCAAGGTCTGGATCCAGCTTCAAAACCGCCAACTGTGGAAACTGTTGGGTTTGTGCCTGTGTTCTTTGTTTTGTTTGTCTGTCAGCTGGCTAATGCGGGATCTTCTGTCATTCACCGCACCTGCTTCCACTACCCACCTGCTGCTCATCGTCCTGATTGCTACTACTCACCTCCTCCAGTATTTAAACCCCGTTTGCTCATCCAGTCCTCACCAGTTCGTCAGTTACTTTCAGTGGTAAACTACGTCCCGGCCTCTAGTCGACTATCTAGTACCTTTTGGTGCATGCATATTTTGAATCTCTGTGTTTGGATTAATTTTCCTCTGTTTATTCCCACTACCATCCTGTTGGCTGCTTCCCCGCCTTGGCCAGCTCCGTTCCCCCATTCCTGGTTCCGGCTCTGGACTCCTGCTTTTCGTCTCTGTTTTTGGACCCTGTATGGTGAAAATAAACTCACTCTCTTTTTTTGACACTAGTCTGCATTGTGGATCCAGTTCTTTACTTAAGCCTAACAGTACGAACTGGCCACTTTAATGGATCCCGCAGACTTGGTCTGGCAGACCCTTTCTCACCAGGGGGCTTTACTAGGCTCACATGTGTTGTTTATGAGGTAGCGATGATGTGAAGGTGGTGAAGGAGACTCCGCTGACACCATCTTTCTTGTATATAGAAAGGTTTATTACAAGAAGTACAGCATCAAATCAAGCACCTAGGATTGCCCGAGAGAGAGTCCTGAGCCAATATGAACCACTTTGAATAACAGCTTCAAATATTATGCTTATATAGGTTGGTTGTTTTGATGAACTTAGAAAAATCTAGAAGGAATCCAACCCTTCAGCCTGTCTTATCAGTCCTTGACCTAGGCTGTGACATAATCTTCACCTGGGCCCCTACCTGAGCACTTTTACAGTCTCTGAGCATCAAGCAACATGACAATCATACACCACATTGCCCCCCTTCGAGACTACACAGAGTCTCGCAAAATAAAGAGTAATACATAGATATTTGCAGTTGTGATAGAAATAGCTGTTCCTCCTACAGTGCTTCCTACAGCATAACCTTAACAATTTAGCAACTTTATGGAGTGCGAGAGCGAAAACCTGTCAGGCAGCTATCTGTCCTGAAATACTCCTCAAACAATCTAGACAGGAAAAATTATCTCACGGTCCCTCTGCCTTAGGCGACCACTTATAGTACTCCAGACCAATTTAAAAGGAGGAATTTAATATTTTATGTAGGGATATGACTTCAACAAATACATGTGGAAACCTCAGTAAATAAAATCAAAACAATGTCCAAATTCAGGCTGGTCGACCCATCGTACCTTCCAATGGACCTTTCCCTGCCTAGCAAGAAACATCCCTAAACACCCCCGAAAAATAAAAGAAAACATCTGAGATCCCAATGTATTTATCCCCTCACTCTCACAGCTTACATGTATTAGAACAAAATCCAAAAAATATATAAGAGCAAACATGAAAAGATATCACACTGCAACTCCTCAGCAGCGTCGACTCTCCATGTGGTCTCCATGGTGGTTTAAGCAGGACATCTTATCACAGTATCCTTCTTCCAATCCATTTTATTGTCCTTTTTTGAGTGTCTGAATTCCTTCAGAACATCCGTGTCACTGAACTGTCAACCACCCTCACAGTAATCTTCCCCAATACCGTCCTAGGAGGAAAAGAAAAAAAACCACCAACCAGTATCTTTGCAAAGACAGCTGATGCAAATTCATTAAGACATCAAATGCAATTCACAATATCATGATTTCCCACTATTCTCCTTCTATTCTTACTGATCCATTAATTACTGTTGTCTTGACAAAGGTTGACCCCTGTCACAACCTCATTTATAACATTTCCCAGAAGTGACGAAAGTAGATCTGTGCATCATTTACTCTTAAAGTGGTCACTGTAGTAAATTGTCTCTGAACCCCTTCAGCACCTACAAAACCTTCAGTAGGACTCAAATCTTCTATCATAAGTACCACCTTACAAGTTATATAACCCCCTAACCAATAATTCTGAAATGGAACCAATTCAAACTCTGGCTCTAGATAAGCGCCTCTCTATTCCCCTTGGTCTTTTCCCTCTTAACATTACGCACAACAAGTGAACAATCATGCCTAACTTTCAACCACTTCATATCATCACTTAACAGATACTTTCTTTGATCCAACATTCTCTTTGCCACACTTTCTTCTAGCTGTCTTGAGCCTTCAACATCTCCACTCCTTGAGCATGGCACCTCTTCTCTTGGCGCTCTGACACACTGCGATAAATGATACCACACTGGAGACCCTCTCACCTGGACCGCAGTTCCTGTACTACTAACAACTTCAAATGGTCCTTCACGACATTCGTTATACCACTTCCTTCTAAGCACCTTCACAAACACTTCCACAAACACTTCCAATCTCCCATCTTCCCACTTGTACGCAAACAAGGTATTGGCATCTGTCTCCCCATAACCAACTCATCAGGTTTCATATACAAATCACGCAGCTCACTCGAGCGACACACTAGCACCAACAGAAGTGCTGCTATCCAATTTAGACCTCCAGTTTCTGCAAAATCAATTTCACCATTTTATCCACCAACTCTTTCCTCATTGTCCAAGAATAGCCCCCACTTGCTTATGACTTCTCTACACAAAAAAAACTTGGCATCAGACTGAGCATCCTTCCTCTTGGTTGGACATGCCTCAGGCCATTGCGAAAATCTATCCACAACAACCAGCATATACCTCTTACCTCCAACTGGTTTTATCATGTCAACAAAGTCCACAACTAACTCACGCATAGGACCCCTTGGAGTTGGAATGTGACCAGGAGGAACCATCACACCTCTCCGAACATCGCTTTCCAGACAGATAGTACACCTCAAGCAAATATGGTGCTCAAAAACCCCTACTCCTTAGTAATCTTTCTCTTAACATCCTCCCTTGCAACATCAGCTAACCCCTATGCCTCCTGAATCATTAGACCTAACAGATCTGGAGGTGTTACTATCAGCCCCTCATGATTTCTCCATAGGCCAGTAAAATCTTATGTGGCACCTCGGTCTAGCCACTACTGTTTATCCCTTTCAGGTACAGCTACCTGCATCAAAATCACATCCCTCAACGTAATTTTGTCTTCCAAGTTCACTTCATGAGTAACCAGAAGAACTTCGCCCCATTTGTCTGCTCCTGTGACAGCTTCTGCAGCTTCATCAGCCACTTTATTCCCCTCATGTAACCCTTCGACACTTCTATATTATGTGCCGCACATTTAGCTATTGCTATCTCTTTAGGCTTCATCACAGCATGCAACACTCCCATTCTCTAAGCATAATGCTGTATTGGAGAACCATCTGTTTTCTTAAACCCTCAGTCCTTCCACACTGATCCAAATAAATGACACCTTATGTGCATACACAGATCCAATCCCCTATAAAGGCTCCAAAGGTTACTTGCTCCCACAAGGGACAACTTCTCACCCACAGTGTCCACTGCAAGACAATTATCTAATTATCATCCTATACTCACTCCCAATCACCTTAAGGTCATCAAAATAATCTCAGTACTGAATCCCTGATGCAGCTCAAAACAACACAAACCCTACACAGACAATGAAACTCACATCCGAAACTCCTCAGTATTTAAATCCTCCAAACAATTATACTCCCCTCATTAATTAAATGCATCAACTGGTCAGTCTGTTGCCAAGCCTCTCCTGTAAACAATCATAGCATATAATATCTCATGCATAGACGAATGAATGGATATACTCTGTCATCCCCCCAAATTATAAAATATTCTTATGATAATTTATAAGTGAAAGCAAACTAAAAGTGTATCAACAATAATGGCTATAAATGAGTGTACACACATTCATTTAAATGCAGGCTTTTTGTCAAAAGAGTTTGTGGATAAAACAGCACTGGCCTCAATCAGACTCGTCAGCAAACCTCAATCCATGTGACACACTGGCCAGCCACCTTCTCGTCTGGACTTTGGAAGATCCCCATTCAGACGCACTCCTCTCCTCTGTCTCCTCCCCAAACTCTCTCACACCCCCAGGAGGATAAGGACAGAAAAAGAGAAAACAGACAAGAGTTCAGTATCTTATGAACCCCCTAGGTCCCCATAAACAATGCAATAAAGGATTACGCACATTATCTGCCAACACTTTGTCCACAACAAATACCTTCCCCTCTTAAACGTTCAACTATTAACAACTGCCAAAGCATAATTACGTCCAATACATTCTCAATTTCGACATTTCAGTTTGTGTCACTCCAATAACATCCTCAATCTCCCAGTGGTATATTATTACCCACAGGCTGTATTTTCTAATACTCTTTTTGCTTTATTTCGAATATCCTAAAACCTGTCAAACAATTAGAATTAAATCATAATATTCTAACCTCTTTTTCTTCTCTTACTTGTACCTTACATGGAAAAAGGGAAGGGAGCACCCTCAGGACTCCCCCTATTAGGCAAATCAATCTCATTTGTGTTCTATATGGGGCATCCCCCCTTGCTCCACTCTCTAAATTAGCAAAACTTCCAGTATATATATTCTCTCGCTCTCACAGAAGGAACATCTATCCCTGTGTCCTAAAGATCAAACAGACTCCATACAGCAAGGTACAAGGTCAGACACACAGAACACACACACCTCTCTCCTCCTCCTCCGGCCGGAACACACACTCACTCACTCACATAGACTCACTGAGAATATCCTCACTTATCTTCACACTTCTCTCATAAACTCATAAACGTCCTTCTCGAGGCTCATATATTCTTAACCGATTCAAACGTCCCCTCGAAAGAGGCTCATAGCTTTTTATCAAAGTCCCCTCAAAGGCTCATAAGTTTCAAGCTATATTTATAAAGTCCCCTTTTTTGAGGCTCATGTTTTCACACTAAAGACAAAATATCTTCCCTTATAAATTACTAAATCTCCTGTCCTCAACCACAACCTATGCCTATTCAATATGTAATCTACCACATTAACATCAACCCCCAAGACAACCCCTTCTGCGACCTTTCACACACAACCAGAGCACAGCTGAAGACAGCCCTTCACACACACACACACACACACACACACACTCAGAGACACAGAGATCAATCATCCAACAAACAAAGACACACAGCAATCTCTCAAAATAAAAGAAACACACAACAAATTCAACATTCTCCCAAAAACACAAACAGCATCCAGTCCTCAATTCTCAATGTCGACTCATTCACACTTTCCTATAGCATGCTTCTTCTTGCCGCTCCTTTATCCTTATTCCTTTTTCCTTTTTATATCTAAATTTATGCTACCTTAATGAGGTGTAGATATTCAAAAATAGACTGCTTCAGACACCGTTCGTCAACTTTAGTGTTCGAGTGGGAATCTTATAATTGAATATTTCATTCTACCTGAAACTCACCTAGTGATATTGCAGGATTTTAGGCCCATCTAAAATTGCCTCCTTGAGGGCTTCTGTCCAAATCTGCGGCTCCTTTCTCTTTACCTTATTCCTATTTCTCTTCACTATTCCTTTTGTCCTCTCTATTTCCTCTATCTTCCCTTTAACCTTATCTCTTTCTCTTATTTTGTCCATATGTCCAATCTCCCCTTGGGCCCAGGGTTTTCACTTTTCTCTTTTATTTTTAGCCAAATTCCGACTATTTCTCAAAGCCTACTTTCACACAGTGACTAATATACACATGTCTTACAGTTAAGAAGGTACAGGGCCCACCTCTTCGTTTATCTCGCATGGTGTTATTTAGCTCACCTTATTGTTACTAATCAGGCTATTCTACATTTCTTTTACTTCAACCTTTATTTTCTTCACTTCTTTCCTTTAAATTCAACTTTTATTCTTTACTTATTTTACTTCTATTTCTTCATCCTTTCTATCAATATTAATTTTCTATCTTCTCTATTTCTATTACACTCCCCTTTTTGCATCACACATAACACACTAAACCCCCAATTTAGAACGGAGAAACACCCCAAACACCAACACATCATGGCACTCACGCACACATGGTCCTTTACGGTGTGACCAGAACAGTAACCACACAACAGCCACAATCAGCTGATGAGCGAACCAGCACCCCATCATCTGAAATGCTCACCGTACTTGTCGACTCAGTTCGGGAGCAGCTGCTGACGCTGTAGGCAACTCTGCAGGCCACAACACGTCCTCAGTTCATGTCGTCAAAATTGCACTCTCTTCTTCTCATCCTGTTTGTGACGCCAAAATTGTTGTTTATGAGGTAGCGATGATGTGAAGGTGGTGAAGGAGACTCCGCTGACACCATCTTGCTTGTATATAGAAAGGTTTATTACAAGAAGTACAGCATCAAATCAAGCACCTAGGATTGCCTGAGAGAGAGTCCTGAGCCAATATGAACCACTCTGAATAATAGCTTCAAATATTCTGCTTATATAGGTTGGTTGTTTTGATGAACTTAGAAACAAAATGAAACAGGTGACAGAGAAAAATCTAGAAGGAATCCAACCCTTCAGCCTGTCTTATCAGTCCTTGATCTAGGCTGTGACATAATCTTCACCTGGGCCCCTAACTGAGCACTTTTACAGTCTCTGAGCATCAAGCAACATGACAATCATACACCACACATGAACAACTGTTAAGGGCCCTGGCTGAGAGCAACCAGAGCCTCATGGCCCATGTAACCTCTCTCTCCCAGCAGATAGCTCATCTTGCCACTTCTGTGCAGAGAGTAGCAGGACAGGATGAGGCGACGTCAACCCAGCCAGCTCCCCAACCCAGAGACAGTCACGTAAGTGATCCCGAGCCTTTTTATGGGGATTTGAATAAGTGTTGGGGTTTTTTGCTTCAGTGTGGATTAATTTTTTGCCAGTGGCCGCTTTCTTTTTCCTCTGATACTGCGAAGATAAATTATGTCATAGGACTTATGAGGGGCAGAGCTTTGTCCTGGGTGGAGGCGACGAGCTCTAAGATGGATATAGGCCTATGGACTTTTAGTGACTTTGAAGCGCGCCTAAAGGCTGTGTTTGACCACCCCAGTCACCGTGGAAATGCCTCCAGTCGGCTCTTCAGTCTTCGGCAGGGAAATTGTTGTGTTGCCAATTACTCTGTGGATTTTTGGACCCTGGCTGCAGACTCGGGGTGGAATGATGCTGCTTTACAGGGAGTATTCACCAAGGGATTAAATGAACATTTAAAAGACAAGCTAGCTGCTCGTGACGAACCTGCGGACTTACCTTCTCTTGTCTCCCTAGCCATCCGGTTAGATAACCGTCTCCGTGACAGGCAACAGGAGAGGTCCACTCGTTCCCCTGGTCTTGTCTCTCCTTTTTCCAGATCAGTCCAACCATCCCCTACCGGTGTTGCTGCCCAGTAAGGCAGCACAGACTCTTCCCTAGCGCATCTGGCGGAAGAGCCCATGCCACTAGGCCGTGCCCAGCTTTCTCCAGAAGAAGGAGTGCCTGTACTGTGGTAAGCCCGGTCATTTCATTTCCACTTGCCCGTCATGTCCAAAAGACAGGGCTCGTCAGTAGACGTGGGGGTACTCAATCTCCCGCAACCACCTCATTTGCAAGTCCGGGCTTCTATCTGTGTGGGGAGGGTTTCTCTGTCTCTGTTGGCCCTCATAGATTCTGGAGCAGAGGATAATCTGTTGGACACTAGACTAGCTCAACAACTGGGATGTGCTGTCCAGCCTCTGGATAACCCCATTCCTGCCCTCACTCTCAATGGAGAGGTATTCACCACCATAACCCACAAGACCTCCCCGGTGGCACTGACAGTCTCAGGTAACCACCATGAGAGACTCACTTTTCTCCTGTTGTCCTCTCCCAAGACCCCTGTTGTACTAGGACACCCCTGGCTTAAGATTCATAATCTGCACATTGACTGGTCCGCCGGTAAGATCCTGGGTTGGAGCTCTCCCTGTCACTCAATCTGTCTCAAGTCTGCTCAACCTGCTGGGGTCGAAGCTGCTCCATCCTGGAATCAGGTAACCCACACTGATTTGTCCAAGATTCCCCCTGAATACCATGAACTCTGGGAAGTTTTTAGCAAGGACCGAGCCCTCTCTCTCCCTCCACACCGTCCTTATGATTGTGCTATTGACCTGAGATAGGTGACGAATGGACAACGGCATTTAACACACCACTAGGTCATTTTGAGTATCCAGTCATGCCGTTCGGCCTTACTAATGCACCCGCTGTTTTCCAGGCCTTAATCAATGATATTCTGTGGGACTTCATCAACAGTTTTGTGGTCATCTACCTCGATGACATCCTCATCTACTCGGAGTCTATGGAGGAACACATTTCTCATGTTTGCCAGGTTCTCACCAGGTTGCAATAGAACAGACTATTTGTGAAAGCAGAGAAGTGTGTTTGTCATGTGGATACTGTGTCTTTCCTGGGGTATATGATTCAGAGCGGGAGCATCAAGCCTGACCCAGAAAACATCCGAGCGGTGGAGGAATGGCCGGCTCCCAAGTCTCGCAAGGAGTTGCAGCAGTTCCTGGGATTTGCCAATTTTTACAGGAGGTTCATCCGTGACTACAGTAAGGTTGCCCCACCACTCTCTAGACTCACTTCTGTTAATGTGCCGTTCTGTTGGTCTCCTGAGGCACACAAAGCTTTTTTGAAGCTTAAACAACTGTTTTCTTCTGCACCCATTCTGGTGCAGCCCGAACCCAGTAAGCAGTTCATTGTGGAAGTCGATGCTTCTGACGCTGGGGTCGGGGCAGTCCTGTCACAGTATGTTGAGACCCGCTTGCATCCCTGTGCCTTTTTCTCTCGTTGTTTATCCTCCACAGAGCGCAACTATGACATTGGTAACCGTGAGCTGCTAGCTGTCAAGTTGGCACTGGAGGAGTGGAGACACTGGCTGGAGGGGCCTGAGACACCTTTTGTGGTCTGGACCAACCACAAGAACCTGGCCTACATTCAAACCGCCAAGAGGCTGAACTCTCGTCAGGCTAGGTGGGCATTCTTCTTCAGCTGTTTCAACTTTACCCTCACCTATCGACCAGGTTCTCGCAACATCAAACCCAATGCTCTCTCTCGCCTGTTCTCCTCTGAGGACTGCAGTTCTCCTCCTGTCTCCATCCTCCCCCCTGGACGAGTCATCGTTCAGCTCTCATGGGGAATCGAGAAGGTTGTGAGGGAGGCACAACAGCTGCAACCCGACCCAGGTACTGGACCAGCTAACCGCTTGTTTGTCCCTGATTCTGTCCGCTCTCAGGTGCTGCAGTGGATTCACACTTCCCCGTTCGCATGTCATCCTGGTTACAAACGTACCCTGGAACTGCTAAAGCGTCACTTTTGGTGGCCCAATATGGACAAAGATACCCGGGAGTTTGTGGCCGCCTGTACCACCTGTGCTCGCAGCAAGGCTTCCCACCGAGCCCCGTCCAGTCTGCTCCACCCACTGTCCATCCCAGGTAGACCCTGGTCTCACATCGCCATTGACTTTGTTACTGGACTCCCCGCTTCCCAAGGTAACTCTGTGATTTTCACTGTTGTGGATCGTTTTTCTAAATCTGCCCATTTCGTGGCACTTCCTAAACTGCCCACTGCCTTGGCTACTGTTGAACTTTTGGTTGATCATGTGATGCGTATTCATGGAATTCCTCTGGACATTGTTTCTGATCGTGGCCCTCAGTTTGTGTCCAGGGTGTGGAAGGCCTTCTGCAAGGCTATGGGGGCCACTGCCTGTCATCAGGATATCACCCACAGACTAACGGCCAAACTGAAAGAATCAATCAGGACTTCAATCAGGCAGCTCTTCACTGTATGGCTGAGGCCAACCCCACCACCTGGAGCTCCCACCTTACATGGGTTGAGTTTGCCCATAATTCCCTTGTCAGCTCGGACGCAGGGGTTTCTCCATTTGAAGCCTCCCTTGGGTACCACCCTCCATTGTTCCCTGCCCAAGAGGTCAACCTCACAGTTCCTGCCATCCAGGACCACATTCAGCACTGCAGGAAGATATGGCGGGGAACACGCGCTGCTCTGGAGCGGACCCAAGACACTACCCGACACTCAGCCAACCATCACCGGAACCCAGCCCCTTCCTACCAACCAGGCCAGTCAGTGTGGTTATCCACTAAAGACATTCCCCTTCTCATGGAATCTCGAAAACTGTCACCCTGTTACATTGGCCCATTTCCTATTCTAGAAATCGTCAATCCCTCTGCTGTTAAACTAGCTCTGCCTGAGAATATGATCCATCCCACTTTTCATGTATCCCTACTTAAGCCAGTTATTGTCAGTCCTCTGCATCTAGTACCTTTTTCTGCATGCATATTTTGAATCTCTGCGTTTGGATTAATTTTCCTCTGTTTATTCCCACTACCATCCTGTCGCCTGCTTCCCCGCCTTGGCCAGCTCCGTTCCCCCATTCCTGGTTCCAGCTCTGGACTCCTGCTTTTCATCTCTGTTTTTTGACCCTGTATGGTGAAAATAAACTCACTCTCTTATTTTGACGCAAGTCTGCACTGTGGATCCAGTTCTTTACCTATTAAGCCTAACAGAAACAAAGAAGAAATCTGCGAGTCTGGTGTTCTTTGTGTGTGTGAAATTTGCATTTCATTGGTTTCAACTTTTTCACATGAAAAAGGGAGTTGTTTCTGCATTGTTTTTCTATTTCGTTTGTCTGCTTCCCCTTTCCACATCTGAAAACATTCTTTTTGACCTTCCATATTTGCTAATTTTCTTACAGAAACCTTATTTTTTTCTTCTCATTTCTTGTTCTTTTCCCTTCAGTTTTTCTTCTAATATTGATATGCTTTTTAAACTGAGGGATCCCCCTATTGGGAATCCAAACTCAGCTGTCCAGACATTTAAATATTTTATATTCTCATAATATCCACAATCGGCCCCACCGGAGGTCCAACCTCGACGGAATTTTTACTCCCCATTCCAAATGGAGGTCGTGCACGACTATTACAATACAGACATCTCTGTAAAGGGTCGCTTCGTTTGTGCTATAAGCGATAAAGAGCAGGTCACTTCATTTAAGGACACAAGTGATAAAGACCTGGTCACTTCGTTTATGCTACAAGCGATAAAAAGCAGGTCACTTCATTTAAGGATACAAGTGATAAAGACCTGGTCGCTTCGTTTATGCTACTAGCGATAAAAAACAGATCGATTGTGGATAACATGAGAAACGGAAATGTTATGCCAATTATAAACCCAAATTTTAAAGAAAAGAAAACTTAAATGTCAATATTTCAGTGCTCACTAGATGAATTTAGCTGAATTGCGTTTGTGGAAATTCCAGTGGTGACGATCTGGGGCGTTTGTGGTCAGTCCTCCCTTCTCAGAAGAGGATTTTGAGGTTGGAGGCTGGAAAGTTTTTCTTCAAGGATGGCCTGTCACTGTCCGCGTCCCATCCCAGACGATTGCTCAAGGGATCCCACTTCTGACACCAAATTGTTGTGGAAATTCTCTGCTGCTGGTGAATACTGAAATAGAGACTTCTGCCAGCCGACAAGGTTTTTATTTTCTTTGCAAAGAAAAGGTCAATCAACACGAGCGGTCAGAATGAAGAAAGACCCCAAATACATCTGTGTATTTAAAAACACAAAGAATACACAAAGAATAATGAAATTACAATTACAACGGCAGCAGCAGTGGCAGCAGTGACAGCAGCGTCTGGCACAGCACGCTGTTTTTATGTGTTTCTAATGGTTTTAACGATTACTCTTTGTAAACAAACGCTTGTCGTAAATGCTCAAACTGTTGGGATATAGATGGTAAATCTCCCTAACCTCTACATAATAGATGATTACCTGGTAAACAAACACCCTGGCTTTGGATACGCTGCAATAGAAGATCTGCTGAGGCATCCGTGGCGTCCCCTAATTCATACCAATGAAAACGGCAGGAAAGGAAGTGTTGATGTCCTCTGTATTATTTCCATCTGTCTGCTCATGTTGGGCGATATCCATCCATGTCCCGGCCCTGGGATCTTCAAGACTCCCTGCACGTCTGCAGGCCCAGCGAATAGGGGGTATCCACCACTAGCAGGGGAGCTAACACCACCAGCGGCCCTCTGGGGAGTCGTGCTAACGGCGAATAGCTGAGCAGCTGAGAGGCCTCCTCCACCATCAGCAGCCCCAGCAGGGTCACACGGGCAGCGGAGAAGCCTCCTCCACCATTGGTGATAGCCGGGGAGCTAAAACCACCAGGGGCCCTAAGTGAGGTCGCGCCAAAGGCTATTAGCCCAGCAGCTGAGAGGCCTCCTCCACCGGTGCTAGCCAGGGAGCTAAAACCTCTAGCGGCCATCAGTGGGGTCGCGCTAATGGCAAATGGCTAAGCAGCTGAGAGGCCTCCTCCACCTTTGGTGTTAGCCAGGGAGATAACACCACCAGTGGCCATCAGCGGAGTTGCGCTAACGGGGAATAGCCAAGCAGCTGAGAGGCCTCCTCCACCGTCAGTGCCACCCGGGGAGCTAAAACCACCAGTGACCCTCGATGGGGTCACAGGGGGCGGACGAGAAGCCCCCTCCACATTCGGTGTTAGCCGGGGAGCTAACACCACCACCAGCCATCGGCAGGGTTGCACTATTAGCAAATAGCCGAGCGGCCTAGAAGCCTCATCCACCATCCACCTAATTATCAGTCATACCTGGAAATTACCCATGCCCTCAAACAAGTAAAAACCAGCTGTCAAAATCCAATATTCACACAACAAAGTCGAGTATCTGTCATCTGTCCCTCTTTAAATTTATTTGTTTGTTTGTTTAACAGGGGCAGTGCAGAGCTACTTAGCGACACCAGATTAGCAGTAAGATCATTTTCATCTGTAGTCCCTGGGCAGGAAACAGAGAATAACTTCTCTGATAAAAGACACTATTATGTAAAAATGTAACATACTCATGACACAGCAGCTTCAGTAATAACAATAGCAAGAGAACGCAACATCAAGTCACTGCAACAATAATAACAGTCTCCTCAGAAAACACAACCAGCACACAACAAAGACAGTCTGTGTAGCTGGTAAAAATCTCTGCTCTGCTCTCCCTATGTGATGCATCACATCAAAGCCCCATGTATTTCAGTCAGTGAAATCGGCTAAACCACTTTTGAACCAGGCAGTGGTCGGTGGTACAACCTCCTCTACTGCTGTCCACTGTGATTGGCTGTTCAGCTGACAGCAGCCTGGCAGAAGAGACACTTTTTGGTGCACTTTTATAAGTTAAGTATGAGCAGGATACACACTTTTAGTTTCTGACTGTGTGTAAAATCTGAGTTTTTGACATCACAAATGACAAAGAAATGCAGTAAAACTTGAGTCTTACAGGTACATCATGAGACTCATGAGTTTAGTTTATTTAGTTTGTAGCGGTTGCTGGACTAATACCGGGGTGCCAGTCAGAGGGTCATTCTAACAAAGAAAATATGTTCTCTAATTGAACACCAGCAACCCTACAAAGGAGTTGGTAGAGCCTCCATCCCCCCTCACCAAACAATGGTACACCAGGAAATGAGCAGCAAGCCACAAAACACACAACATGACACAATTCAGCCAACAACAATGCAAACAACAATAACAACCTGCACAGTCCAAACCCCAGAGTCACTCTCTCAGTCTTTTTACCCCTTCCCCAGTCAGTCAATAGTTATCCCTAACAAGTCTCTCCAAAAGTGACAGGAGTGAGACCTCCTATTTGTCAGGGCATCTTTGTACATGAAAGCCAGACCGGCGTTACCTCCCCTTCAGACAGTGCTCCGATGCCGGGCAGACGGCAGCAGGCTCCCGGGAATTGTTGTACAGGGCGTTGAAACGGCGGTTTATGGGTGGAACGGCGGGATGGAAGGGTGAATCCCGATGGTGTGGACAGGCAGACTTTACCCGCTGCCAGACTGGAACACGGACACTGGGACGGTCTGAGCCTCTTCCTTGTTGTATCCCCCGGTGAGTTTCGTGCCATCTTGTTTTAAGCAGCCATTCATCCCATTGGGGGTGCGTGTGTGACGCAGGAGAGGTGTCCTTAATGGTGCCGGTTGCCACAAGTTCATCAAGGGACAGTGTGCAATAGCATTAATCATTTACAAGAGATGAGTAGATGGTTGCACTAGATTAAGCAATAACTGCTAATTTCCATCTGTAGTCCCAACATATAATTTTCCATATACACATACCACAATCTAAAAAACAAAGAAACCTAAAATACAGATGAACAGAGGACAGGACAGAGACAATACAGACATACAAATTACAAATACAAATACATGTAGGCTGATAAGTTAGTGTGGCCCTAAACTGAAGACTAACAAACAAAGATTCCAGTCCTCATGTTGAACAGCCTTTATTGTACACTGTGTTTATGACATTAACTGTGTAGAAAACAAATGTAATTAACCCTGACATCACAGCTAGTGTACTGGCATACAATGAATTATGTGAATGTATGTCACAGAATACTACTACTGCATTAGCAACATAGTTTAATGAACGTTGATGCCGGTACAGCACATTCAAATTGTATAGTGAGACAAGGAAATTAGCCATGCTGTAATTTAATGATACAGTTTCAGTAAAAAAAAATGAAGTTGTAGTAGACTATCTCATCTTTACATCTTCATCATATGACACCGTTTTGGGAACAGTCTCATGTTAAATAACTTCTGCTTTGTAAAAATTAGTTGGGTAGAACAATCAACTACAGCCAGTAGACACATCTGTTTCTGTTAACGAGATGTACAAATTTGCAATGTACTAGTGTAATAAATAGATCACACTACTGTTAATATTTATGTTTGTAATATAATTTTCAATAGAAATTTCCAACAAAAACAGTCAGACTGCACAACCATGCCGATTATTTTTAATGGGTTAGCTGGATATATAAAGGATTATTTTTGTGGAGTCTGCACTTGAATTGACATAGTTGAAACATGTTATTTAATTACATAAATTTGCTTTAGTTGGAATACAGTGAGAAGGGCAGGGTTCAGTATGATGGGGCAGCTTTATACTGGTATCTACAGACATCAAGAAATTGATGCTTTTTAACTTAAAGGTAATTATTTCATAATAATTGTGATTGCTTATAAAGCACTTGTTTTTGGACTAAAAGCTCTTTTTGAGTAAACTTTAAAGTCAAAATCATCAACATTGTTTATAAACACACCATTCAAACTTTGCCCCTCCTTCCCGGCTCAACGAACAGGTGAGATTGAAAGACACATAAATTGTAATTTAGGTGAGCGTGCTTCAGTTGGAAGAAGTGAAGTAAATCAAAGAAACATTACATTATTTTCAAAATAGTTCACAGCTATTACATTCTAAAGCAGAAATATATAGGCCCATTGCCTGTCTGTGAATACAGACAATACAATCCTATGCTGTTTGTGTCCATTCAAAAGGACTAATGTGTCACTAAATTCTGACCTCAGAATCTGTGTGCTGTATTGACTGGGGGCTAATTGCTGCTAAAGAGGCTGAAGCCCAGAAATATTCTGAGTGGGTCATAAGTGATGATTTTGAGGGATTCTGTTTATATAACTCTATACATTGTTTTTTTTTAGCAAATTATGCAATGTAACTTAATTACTTCTTTTCCAATGGAGGCTGGTTACCACAAGACGCCACAGGACAACTGGGTGAACCCTCATCTACCTCAGTTCATCCCCCAGCTGGAACACCACTGGCTTCACCAGACTCTCAGGTACCAGTGGCCCTTGATCCCCCAGCAGCCTCAGTGGCCCCAGTGATCACACCATATATTTATCCTACATGTTTTGAGTACAGTAATTTACCAGCATTGCTTATAGATTTTGTACCAGAATAACTACAAAAAGAAAACTGAGACTAAGTATAAACTATGTGATCTCAACAACCTCTTATCATTCTGTAAAGGCTTGTTTAATGTAGTATTAAGCTTTATGAATTTAATATGTTTTCCGTTTAGAATGCCCACATACAGAATGAACCCTCATCAACCCAAGTTGATCCCCCAGCTGGACCACCAATGGCCTCACCAGACCCTCCAGTACCAGTGGCCCTTGATCCCCCAGCAGTCTCAGTGGCCCCAGTGAACACACCACCACTGACCACGCCACCACTGATCAGGCCACCACTGACCACACCACCACTGACCACGCCAACACTGACCAGGTGGTCAGTTACCGCACCACCACTGACCAGGCCAACACTGACCAGGCGGTCACTGACCACACCACCACTGACCACGTCACCACTGACCAAGCTACCACTGACCACACTACCACTGACCACACCACCACTGACCACGCCTCCACTGACCAGGCCACCACTGACCACGCCAACACTGACCAGGTGGTCAGTTACCGCACCACCACTGACCAGGCCAACACTGACCAGGCGGTCACTGACCACACCACCACTGACCACGTCACCACTGACCAAGCTACCACTGACCACACTACCACTGACCAGGCCACCACTGACCACGCCACCACTGACCACGCCACCAGCAGCCCAAAGTGGAATCTTGGCAGCCTCACCAGGACCGCATGCAGCCCTGACAGAATCCCCAGCACACGGAACACGGAAAAGGAAAGGTGTGTTTTACTATTGTAAATTTGATTTGACATTCATTTTTGAAAGTCTTCATGATGGCTGTATATGCCTTTGTAAGGGGTTGTGGCTTATTAGGTTTGGGCAATATATTAAAATTTATCTGTTTAATAACAGGTTTGAAATTTGCAATGATTTGATGTCAAACATCCTGTTTCAAATGCAACCAATATCTTGAGTCGTTTGTAATTTCAAACAATTTCTAAACACACTTATATATGATAAATAAAGTAGGATTGCAACTAACAATTATTTTCATTGTTGATTAATCTGTCAGTTATTTCCCCAATTAATCAATCATTTGCTGATCCATGAAATCTCATAAAATAGTGAACAAAGCTAATCAGTGTTAAGTACAAGATGACGTCCTCAGATGTCCTGTTTTGTTCACAACTCAAAGACATTCAGTTTACTGTTAGAAAGGAGTAAAGAAACAAGGAACTATTGACATATTAGGAAGCTGAATTCAGAATTTGTATGTTTTTTTATTTATTAAAAAAAGACTAGATTAATTTCATATTTGATTACCAATCAATTAATAGTTGCAGCTCTAACCTTAAGTGCTTATGGTTTGAATGCTTCGCATTTTATTGAGTGTATTATGTAGAGTGGGACTGATCTAGTCTTGGTCATGACTTGCTCTCAGTTTAGGTGGTCTTGAGCACAATAACCAGAGCAGATTTTACCATTTACAAGTGCTCTGTTTTTTTCACAGTCAAATGAACTTTACTCTGGGTTGTGAGAAAGTGATCCACACCTCCAAGACACTGCAAGACTGATTTACTTTGTTTTAAATTCATGGATTCAACTTCTGTCTTATTGCTGATATATTTATCCTACATGTTTTGAGTACAGTAATTTACCAGTGTTGCTTACAGATTTTGTACCAGAATAACTACAAAAAGAAAACTGAGACTAAGTATAAACTATGTGATCTCAATAACTGCTTATCATTCTGTAAAGGCTTGTTTGATGTAGTATTAAGCTTTATGAATTTAATATGTTTTCCTTTCAGAATGCCCACATACAGTGTCAGGGAGCCAAGGCTTTTACCCTGTGAAAAGGGTTTCCAAAAGTTATGAAGGTTAATTATAATCCCACTCAAACACAGTCCCTGTCACAGTAATTCAGCCCCTTCTGTAATCAAGAAATTCAAAATTATAAAATTTGTGTCAGTGAAAATAGTTTCAATAGTTCAAGTGTTCCCTTTTGGTAACAGGACATATAAGGCCCTTTTGGACTGTAAGAACTCAACTGTTACAATACAAATTTGGCGATGACACATTTCCAGGTAAAGCTCCTGGAATTAATTTTAAGTTGTTTTTAAACTGTGGGAGCAAAACTTAACAAATTTAATTCTAAGATTCTTAATTTGATACTTCCAGCTCTGCGTGGTTGTTTGTTCATCCATTGGAAAAGTCTCTGAATTTCACGTTTTCTGGACGGTCTCATGTTAGAGAATGTTACAGTCAAAAAGGGCTGATATTTTTTGTTATTGCTGTAATTCTCCTAAAAAGTATTCTAGACAGTGGTATGGCAAAGAATTGAAACTAAGAAACTCTGAAACTCTGGTATGTATAACTTATCAAGTGTTGCACATAGATAATTAGTGTGACAAGTATAAACTGTTGCCGTACTTAAGGTACATTTCTATGGTTAAGTTTGTCTATAATGGTGTTTAATAGGTGCTCAATACTTGCTCATGACTATGTTTAATATACACAGCATAAAGTGTTTAAGTAAGATCCAGCATGAGCCACTAGAACAGCTTCAGTGTGCCTTGTCATTGATTCAACAAGTCTCTTCCAAAAGATATTCCTTCATTTGTTATTTTGATGATGGTGATGGAGACTCCTATAGGTTTTCAACTGAGTTAAGATTTCGTGAGTGCAAAGGCGATAGCATCATGACTTACATAATTTTAATCTTCATTAAACCATTCAGAGAGCCCTCCCGCTCTTTGTACTGGAGCATGTTCATCCTGGAGTAAACCACTCTCATACACACTATGGGTCTCATTCATGAAAAGTGAGTAAATCTGTGTGTAGATTTGCACATAAAAGCCTACTCTACTAAAAACCTACTCCGGATTCAGGAACGCTGCGGGAAACTCAGATTTGATCGTAAACACGTGTGTATGATCATGAATGCCAATCCATCGTAAAGTGACAGCGCGCTCCTGGTAATCATCAATTAGCATAAATCCCCGCCCATGAATACCCAATGACCACCATATAAGGAGGTGTAGGTGCTTCCTGTCGACCTGTCAGTCATGGCGCAGAGAAAGAAAGAGAGATTTTTTTCCGAAGCGGAGATCAAAATCATTTTGGGTGAAGTGGACAACATGTGGAAAACATTTTATTTTCTTCAGTTAGTGGTGGTGTGGCAGGGACAGGCAAAGCAAAGGCCTGGAGGGAGGTAACAGATGCTGTTAATGTTGTCTCCGTAGTACAAAGAACCATGTCAGAGGTGAAGCGTAAATGGTTTGATATGAAACTGGAGGCAAAGAAACCATAAGCACACACACAAAAATACAGCGGTCACCAAACAAACAGAAGATTCATTTGTGGGGTTTTGAATGAAGTGGGAACGGGAAACCAGAGATGTTTTGTGCGTAATGGATAAACTAAATCAGTGATCGCTGTCGGAATGTAGAGCTATTTAACATTTATTTTGTCAAATGATACGAATAACATATAGCCTACAGCAGTTTGTATGCATCGTCCTCAAATTATTTGAATCTTAATAGCCTAAAGCTCTGTTTGATACAACGAAAATTAATCATTTTCAAATCATATTTATTCAGTCAAACGATCGTCCTCCTTCCTGCTGCCCCTGCTGAACCCAGGCATCGAGGCGAAAGAGGCTGTGATCCGGCTGTCCTTACGGATATTTTTATTATCATCATTCAATGTGTAGAAAGAATGTGTAATCTATTGAGTCGATTTACGTAGATAATTCACAATCATGAACCTAATCTGGATCTTAAACCTGCTAATTGCCAAATAATTTAACTAAATGTGTTATATTTTTAATATTTTGTCATGTTTAGATTACGTGTTTCAAAGGCATCTGTGTATTGTGTACATAACAGAGCGCAATACGAATTAAAATTGTCATTTCCAATAGTGAAAAGCAATATTTATGTGCTTTACTAAATTTACACAAGCACTACGAGTGGTCAGGAGCAGGAGTAGATTTTGTTAGTAGCTACGAAAAGATCGGAGCTACTAAAATATTGATGAATGCGGAGACGCACGTAAATTTCCGTCTGCGAACAGTTTACACACAAATTCCTTCTGCTGAGACCCTATGTATTTACATAGACACCAATAATTGAGTTATGGCCAATACTGAGAAATATATTATGTCCAAACTTGCCTTTTATCTAATTTGGTTAAAAAGCTAAAATATGTTCCTCATTACAAAACCTGGAACAGCTCTGACAAATCATCTGTTCCTTATTTAGTCCACAAAAGCCATGAGTTCAGCAATGTAGCAAACAGGCTTCTTTTATGAGTACAATACTATGATCGCATAACAGTCACATCATCTTATAATAGACTAAAGTCTGAGCATTTAAACTTCAAGAATAAACAGAATATTTGTTCTTTGCTGACTTCTGCTCCTTGAAATCTCGAGCGCAGACCAGGACAACAAGCAGAAGTGCCAGGTTTTTTTTTTTTTATGGTGAAATGGATGATAATGGCCAGCTATGTTCTATTCTGAAATCAGTGACTACTTTCATTTTGTTGACCTTATGTATTACATTAATTTAAATATTTGGAGCTTCAACAAAGATGGAGTTACACGGAGTGAGGAGAGAAAAGCAGATGAGGAATTACCTGGAGCATCAAGGCTTTTTTTAAAGTTATTTTACCTTTATTTTACCAAGCAAGTCCTTAAGAAACAATTCTTATTTACAAATGCTAATATACTTAAAAGATAAAGACTTTGAGTACATAAAGGATATTTATAGTGCTTTCCGTTGTTAGCTTGGCTCATATGCCCCACATAATTCGGTCAGAGCTAATTTTCTTTATATTATAAGGTTTCTCAGTAGTAATACGAACAGTTTTTTTTTTTGTTTTTTTTTTAAATCATTAATATATATATATATATGTATATATATATATATTGACACCATTGTAGAGAAGTCAGAAAAAATCATGTGATCTTCATTCAGCAGATATATGGTGTGTGAGAAAATTGTGGAAATATTCCCCTCTCTCTTTTATGATTTATGACTTTAAAAGACATAATTCAGTTTATTAGTGATCTTAAATGGTAATTAATTTAGTAATTAAGTTAGTGTGCTTAATGTTAGCATAATGTTTGTAATTAAAATCCACCACAATGCAGCTAATGTAAGCGGCAGCTACGGGACTCTTTATGTGATTCTTTATGTGTCTACATTTAGTTGCATAATCAAAACATCTGAATTTTTTTTCCTATTTGTGTTACAGTGGAAAGAAGTGGCCATTGGAGTGGGTGCCAGATAAGGACACCTGTTAGTGCTTCCAGTTTCACAAGGTTCCTAATGCTGAAGGTGTAGAAGCACTGTTACATGTCAGATTTGTGATTTTTTTATTTGTTTGTTATTCCTTCTTAATGTTATAAACATAAACAAGACTGCCTGTTGGGCCTGGAACTCTCCACAGCTGCTTGTGGCAGTATTTCATTTTAAACTTTGTATTGTTTATTACTACTGTTGTGTTTTGTTGCACACCAATTGTTGTCACTTGAAGATATGAATCTTCATTGACACTACTATCTTCAATATTACTACTGTTGTGTTTTGTTGCACACCATTTTTTGGCACTTTGAAGGTATATGAATGTTAATTGACACTATCTTCAATAAAAAAAAATACCAAATGAAGCACTTTCTTCTTTAATATCATACTATCTGAATTTTTTTTTTCTATTTGTGTTACAGTGAACCATGTGTTACCATTGAATATCCCCTCAGGGATTAATAAAGTATATATGATATATTTGTTGTATTTATTTCTCTACTTCATTATATCTACACCCAAGACAACATACAATTTATCTGAAAATTTGGTTCAATGCATTAATACAAAAACATGTCAGCTTTTTAAAGAGTTGCATTACTACCTTGTCTCTCTATATAGAAACCATACTGGCTCTCCTGTGATAGGTGACTCACTAATTATTAATTACATAAATTAATTAATTAATTAATTAATTAATTACATATTAACACTAATCACATATTTTGCCTAAAAATTCCATTTACGTTAAATAATGGAAAGGCGTTGGCTCACAGCATCTAAATTTCAAAATTACTGTTACCCGTTACACAACTTTATACATAGCTATCTTTTTCATAAAGTCTTGTAGATACATTGTATCTGTATGTCATACATTTTTTAAGAACAACAAAATGCAACATATAAAGTAGGGTGACCAGATGTGCATGTTACTTACTTTTACCTTAATCTCCACATAGCTGTGTTATTACAGTGTTGGGATTAATTAGATTACTTTTAATCAGATGACTCCAATCATATATATTTTTTCAGTAACAAAGTAAACTAATGGATTACATTTAGATTTTAGTTTTTTGTCACATAATAAAATTCTCATTAGTTCCCTTACTTCAGCACAGGACTTTTGAAAGACATTGTGAACTTACATGTTGGCCTAGTGTGGTGAATGTTTGTCCCAACCAGTCTGCCTACTGTTTGTCAGTCAGCAATCACAATTTTAAATGTTATTTATTATAATTTAATAAGTGAACCCAATCATAGATCAGTCCTAATGATTTGGTTTGTGTTCTACTTTTTATAGGAGCTGATCTGGCATATAGAATGTCAGTAGTAGTCTACTTTTTAGAGAGAGTTATTACTACAGTTTTAGTATTAGAAATTGTTCTAAGTGGTAAGTAACTTTGATTGTGATTATTATGTAACTTACCAAACATATATTACCAATGAGGTGACTTATATTAGGCTTGTATATAAAGGTGTATTACTCTTGGAGATAATGCTATTGAAAGTGTAATATAATGGTCTCTTTATTGTAAATGATGTGATGATGTGGAGTAATTGGTGATTGTTAATAAATGTTTATGCCACATAGCCATGTGATCACAGCATAAACAGTCATAATTATAAATGGATGTTCTGCAAAAGTAATAGTATGTGTAATTGTAATTTCATTTTCTTTGTGTATTCTTTGTGTTTTCAAATACTTCAGAATGTCTAGACATCACACCAAGATACAAAATCCTGCAGGATACGCCAAGTGTGAAACACACCCTAGGGGGTCGGCGCCAATACCTGTGGCAGACAAAAGAGTTCAAAAACAATGGGTAGAGGCGCCGCTCCCTGCCGCAGACAGAAGGGTGTGAAACACACCGTAAGAGGCGGTCCTCAGGTATAAATGTTTAAGCTTTCCCCATGCTCGGGGTCTTTCTTCATTCTGACCGCTCGTGTGATGACTGACCTTTTCTTTGCAAAGAAAATAAAAACCTTGTCGGCCGGCAGAAGTCTCTATTTCATTATTCACCAGCAGCAGAGAATTTCCTCAACATATGGTAGGATGGACACAGAAGTTTTGCAGTATTGAAGCTGAGGGCCAGGCAATTTACTTCTTTGAGCACTTCAGTTCTTTTAAAATCGTCACCTTCTTAAAATAATTGCCTAAGTCATTTTTTGACAAAAATGATTTTTTTTGCCTAAATCTTCTCCTTATGATGCTGGCCACCACTGGTAAAATCGGCTATGTTCTCAGTTGAACAGATCATGTGATTCTACCCCTGTAAGACAATTGCCTATGTCAAGGGTGTAACTTAGGCAGTTTTATTTTGCCTAAGTCAAAAGATTGTGTTACTTAGGCAATTTTACAAGCTCCGCAAGATGGCAGCAGCATCAAGAAGACAGAAAATCTACTCAGCCAATGAAGTAATTTCCATGATTCAAGGATCATCCCCTGTTGGTTAGTGATGAGCTTTACTATAATAATGGCATGGCTATGAATAGTGTGCAGTTATTTGGTCTTTTATTGAGTCTTTTTAGTCAGAATTTATGTTAGCCAAAAAGTTAAGTTCACGTTAAGTTCAAGTTCAAGTTCACATTAGCAAAGAATGGAAATGTTCCACAATCTGGATGCTACAAAAGGCTTTCTGTTAACTCTTTTCTGTCTTTACCTTCTCTCTTCTGTACTTGATGCTTCAGTGGTTTCATTTAAAGACAATCTCATGTGAACATAATCAAACATTATTCATAATAATAGTAAGAGAATCAGTATTATCAGGGGTCAGATTGTCATTGGTGAAGAGGGGGAGCCCTTGTCTGTTAAGGTCAGAACCAAACTGTGGACAGTAGCCTATAGGGAGTTGAGAGAAATTTGGAAGGACATGGAGCTGAGCTCCTGCAGTGCATGATTTGAATGTCAGGAGGGGGAGCTCAGCTCATGCCTATTGAGCGTCATCACTACTATGACAGTTTGCCTCATGAGTAGGCATCAGTCAAGAACCCAGCAAATAGGAGCTGTAAGGGAGCTGGAAGGGAGGGGCATCATAGAAGGGGTAAAAGTGTCCAGAGTAGAGTCAGGGTCCAGAGTAGAATGGGGAGTCGGAGTAGTGGGAAAGTTTCAGGAAGTTATACATTTTTTTCTTGTTAAAACACTTCAGAAAAGTATTGGAAAGGTTTGAATTCTTGTTAAAGCCACAGTGTGTAGGAATTTTCCCATCTAACGTTGAAATCACATATTGCATTCAAACAGATGGCGCACTCTAGCGCCTCACTGTTTCAAACAGGTATTGCAACAACTGTAGCCGCTGTGTACCAAAAAGCTATGATAACACTGATGAAACCGTGTCATCCAATACTTCATGGAGTATTCATTCAGGCTCCTACACAGACACATGCGATGCGAGTTGACAAACCCCCTCCTCACCATGCTGGCTGTGTTTACAACGTAGGACTGTTGGGGCGGGTGTAAATTGAAACAGCTCATAGTGGCCAGCAGCACTACTGCCACATAACAAAGTCCCACTCTTTGAGCATAATGCAGGATCATGTATTATGCAGCATCACGGGAGACGGAATCCTTGTCGCCAAGAAAGTGCCAAAGGAAATCAAAAAGGCAGCGTGACCGGCGGATTAAAAAAACAAGGGTCAGCACTGGGGTTGCCTTTCCCAGGTGGAGAGAGCTGCTGAAGGAGAAAGGTAATACAATCACAGGCCAGCGGTAACAGCAGCTAACAGCGGCTAACGGCGGCGCAGTGATGCGAGGAGAGGGATGAGGCTGTTAGTGACTGGCCGCTAACACAGGCTAACAGCCAACAGCGGCGCTGGCCTGTGATTGCATTACCATCCTCGCTCAGCAGCTCTCTGTACCTGGGAAAGGCTACCTGGATGTGGGCCTTAATTCGCCGGTCACGCTGCCTTTTCTATTCCCTTTTGCGCTTTCTTGGCGACAAGGATTCCGTCTCCCATGATGCTGCATATACATGATCCTGCATTATGCTCAAAGAGTGGGACTTTGTTTCAAATTTGCCAGGGTAGTAGCGAAGCGCCTCTGCTCTCCTCCTTCGGCTCCTCAGTCACGCAGTGCTGGCCTGGTTCTCAACGAAAACGCTGAAGGCGGTGCTGTGTGTCCCTTGCTGGCGGGTGTATTCTCAAGATGGCGAACCGTAATGGAACCCCACAGACGACTTACCCGCACAATGTACAAACAAATCCGAAATTCTCCTTTTACGAGAATAAGTCAGATTATTGGTGGAGGTAATAGTACACCAGTGATGACATATTTATGAATGCAGATATCAATTTTTGCCAATAAACAACTGAAAATGTTACACAATGTCCCTTTAAAACATCATAAAGTTTTTCTCTTCTTAAAATACTTCAATAAAAACTGTTGTCATAGATATCAAAACTGGAGTCATCACGATTGATTTCAAATCATTAATGCAATTAAAGAAAAATGGGTGGGTAACATGGGTGGTCAGACATAATGTTCCATCCATATTTGGGGCCCCCTCCTGGAAGGAGAAGTAAAACGATGCAAATGCCACCTCAGCATTATGTTTACTTAGCTCTTTAGTGCTTTATTGTTGACAGAGTTTAAGGTTTAAAATTGCCTAAGTAACAAAGGCATGTTCAAAAATGTGCCTAAGTCATTTATTCCTCTTATATTACAAAACTGATAAAAATTGGTATTAGTATGTCAATAGTCATCCTTTGTCATGAGCCTTTAGAGTGGAATTATAAAAAAAATATCAAATGCTCAATTTCTGGGGAAGTTTTTTGTGTTTTCTGAAAAATCTGAAAAAATGACTTAGGCAAATATTTTAAGAAGGCGACGAAATGCAACTTTATTGTCATAAAGGATCATAATTTCAATTTCTGATCAGTCTGAAACTTTTTTCTTGACATACGGTGCAACCGATAAGGATTTTCTTGGTGTTAGGGTTAGGGTTTGTCAAAAATGTTTAATTATTTGGAAAAAAAACTTGCTCAAAATGGTACACAATGACTGCTTTGATTTCAGATAGGTCAAAACAACATTATCATTTAGGAATTTGATCATTATATCCTCAAAATCAAATGTTAATCAAGTTTTCTGCAGTTCACCCTCCATGTCTCTGTGAAATGCATGCCTGACAGAAGGGATGGGGCAAACGGGTGAAAATTAAAACTTTGTCATAGGATTAAACCAAACACATCACCAGAAAGGTTGTGATCAGGACAATAATATCACGACAGTCTGAAGGCTCTATGTATGGAAGCGATTGTGACTCATATCTCAAATTCAAAAGCATTCGCAGAAATGCTTTTGAATTTCAAAGTCATGGCTGCCCTATTTGACTCATAAATAAAAATCAAAAGCAATTTTCCAAAATGCAATTTCATTTTCTTTTTCAAGACTGCTCATTTTGTGACTTAATTAAAAAGCAAAAGCAAATCACATTTAACATTTAATTTTCAAAACATTCACCAGCAAAAAAAGGAACAAAATTCAATTTGAAATGTCAAATTCGAAAATTCAAAAACATTCGCAGAAATGCTTTTGAATTTCAAAGTCATGGCTGCACTATTTGACTCAAAAATAAAAATCAAAAGCAATTTTCCAAAATGCAATTTCATTTTCTTCTTCAAGACTGCTCATTCTGTGACTTAATTAAAAAGCAAAAGCAAATCCCATTTAACATTTAATTTTCAAAACATTCACCAGCAAAAAACGTAACAAAATTCAATTTGAAATGTCAAATTCGAAAATTCAAAAGCATTTGCAGAAATGCTTTTGAATTTCAAAGTCATGCCTGCACTATTTGACTCAAAAATAAAAATCAAAAGCAATTTTCCAAAATGCAATTTCATTTTCTTCTTCAAGACTGCTCATTCTGTGACTTAATTAAAAAGAAAAAGCAAACTCAGAAACTCCATCGATGGCCGTGTCTGTGGCGGCAGAGTATGCAGCCAAACTCTCCAAGATTTCTTGCACTCTCTCCCGGGCACCCATATGATGAATCGAATTGTCCTCAATCTGATCAGCTAATTCCCGCAAAGCCTGGGCGACGGCTGGAAGCGCCATGTTCTCCAACCCAGAAGCATGTGTGGGTCCGTGATGTCACTATCCTGCGCCACTTCAGATTGCGATCTCAGATTGAATTATGAGACACTTTTTGCAGGGCTAGCACGATAACGAAAAAGCATTTCTGAGTTTGCTTTTTCTTTTTAATTAAGTCACAGAATGAGCAGTCTTGAAGAAGAAAATGAAATTGCATTTTGGAAAATTGCTTTTGATTTTTATTTTTGAGTCAAATAGTGCAGCCATGACTTTGAAATGAAAAAGCATTTCTGCGAATGCTTTTGAATTTTCAAATTTGACATTTCAAATTGAATTTTGTTATGTTTTTTGCTGGTGAATGTTTTGAAAATTAAATGTTAAATGTGATTTGCTTTTGCTTTTTAATTAAGTCACAGAATGAGCAGTCTTGAAAAAGAAAATGAAATTGCATTTTGGAAAATTGCTTTTGATTTTTATTTTTGAGTCAAATAGTGCAGCCATGACTTTGAAATGAAAAAGCATTTCTGCGAATGCTTTTGAATTTGAGATATGAGTCACAATCGCTTCCATATCTATGTAGCCCCTGCTTTGAGATATTGACCTCTGAACTTTGACTTTGGTGCATTTTGTAAGTTTTACAATTCAGCAACAGAATGGACAAAAATCATAGGACCAACTGTTATACAAAGGTCTTGAATTCTTCTATCCTGTGAGCTACAGTTTGGTGTGACCATCAATAGGGGGCATCCCAAAATATGGTAAAAACTGAATTTCACCAAATTATCATTACATTTTCTTTTAATCTGCCCAAACAACAGTGTTCCCCATCTGCCCAACCCCCCTGGTGCACTGTCAATTTTATATTGCAGGCCGCCACTTATGAGAAACAGTCATTTTCAAAACAAAACGACAATTCCCTATTGTTACGCATTACAAAGTGACATGAAAGTCTGTTAAATATGTAGTTCTTCCGGGTTGCAAACTCGGGTTGTAAGCAATTAAGGTTTTAAAAAGTACTAAAGTCCCTACTAACTTCCAAACAGACATGCATAATACTTGTTGTATGAATTCAGAGCAATAAACATCGTATTATGATAGTAATTATTACCCAAAAAGGGTTTTTTGGAAGGGTTGTGCTCGTTGCTAAGGTACCCGTTTTGCCGTTGGCACATAGTTTGTACGCAGACACGGAAGTAATGGTTCAACAGATCCACAAAACACCTTGTGAGTTATCATTGGAGCACAAACTATGATCTTTCTCTGTTCCTGCACACTCGTTTTTTGTCCCTTAATCAATTCAAATTTTAACTACAGCATTGGTACATTATAAAACATAATTATATAGTTGGTGCATAATTAAAGAACAACCATAGACTGTGGAACAACGCGTGCAAATCTCGTGAGAGTTCCACAAATCAGGAGTTCCCTTCTAGACATGAATGACTCCAGCTGCGTATCTTGACTTATGTAATAATAATAATAATGATAATAATGGTAATAATAATAATAATAATAATAATAATAATAGTTGTTGTTGTTATTATTATTATTGATGTCATAATGATGCTGATAGTTGTTGCTGTTTCTTTTTATCATTATGTATTTGTGGCAACAATTAAAAATGATGAAATAATAAATTTGTGTTCTTGTGTCTAACTTAAATACTCTGAACATTACACTGTTATTAAGATAAAAAAATGATCAACAATCAGCAATTTCACATACTATTTTGTATTTTATTTTGAAGAAAACAGAGAAAAACAAAACACTTCAGCATCAACTAGTTTACATGCCCTGTAACAGTTTTATAGTTACTTGATGGCATGGCAAATGAGTTCCTTTTGTTGGTACAAGAAACAGCAGTAATGACAACAATAAACACTCACACTCAACTATGGATATTGATCATATGTCATGTTTTGAAAAGAATTTCATGTAGTGACATGTATATAAATGGTTCATTCCAAAAACTAGTAACACTGTCACCATAAATGACATTCTACTGGAGTATGATGAATGATGAGTATGACAGAACTTTAAAGAAATGCACAAGGAAAACATTTCAATGAGGAATTATAAACATATAATAACATGCTGGTGGTTAACTTATGAGAGTGGGTGAAATGAATAGTTTGGGGGTTTTTTTGCTTGTGCTTGTCTTTGTCACTGACAGACCCAGATTGTTTGTATACATGTCTAACAATGTAATGGAAAGGATTGTGGCAGAAATATACCTAATAGAGTAAGATACTTTTTTTCAGAAACAGCTATATTATTGCTCTTAACTAACCAGACTCCCTTTGCAAAGCTGTATTTTTAGTCATTATCACTAGCTTCATTCTAACTAGACAAAACAAAGTAAAACTCACAGAACACATCCACCAATCATCAACTCTAGTTTTGAATCCTTATTTTTCATGGCATGAAGGAGCACAGAGGATACGGGGCGGGTGAACCCCTGCAAAAGCCCAGGGAGATAAGCTCCATGGCAAACTGGAATTTGTTACAACTGAACTAAAGGAGGACACACACTTTTACTTTCTCTGACTGTGTGTAAAGCTTATGTTTTCACATCACAGGTCATATTCATGTAGCTTGATAGAGGAATTTAGTATGATGGACTGAAGACTGAGAAGCAGTAATTTACACTGCCTCAAAATCACTGTCATCTGAACTTTCATAATCAAATTCTTTATGGTCCTCCAGTATCTCCTCGGGTCCATCCTCCAGCAGAGAACCGGCATTTGGTCCCAAAGCCTGGCTGTAACTTTGAAACAATTCCCCTTACAATAAAATTAACCAAAGGAAAAGTTACAACGCTAATCTAAAGGTTACGGGCGGATCAGGTTCAAGGTGTTTAAGATACAAAAAAGAAATGAATTAATTTCGCTTTATCACCAAAAACAACCTCACATTCTCTTCCTTTGCGGTGTTAAAACATTAAAAAAAAACAAAGATTAACGAATAAGTCACGATAAGTTGAATCATTAATCAAACTTTAGTCTCGTGTCCGGACGGAGATAACACTTAAACAAAAAAACGGCGTGGGGGCCGGTTCACCAAACAGTTCACAAGTAATCAAACATTTTTTCCCACGTTATCAAGAACACACACTCTTCACAAAAATAACCCGAATTACCCCCCGGCAGTCAATCAAAGTCCCAAAAGCCGGCAAAAAAGATAACATATATGTTAAAGGGGAGCCTGTTGGAGCGCAATGAAGCGCCGCAGTTCACAGAAACAGACAAAGAACAGCAAAGTTGTGTCTTGAGGTAATCCACAAGGAACAAAAATAATCCGCTATATTTGGTTTGATCCTTTAGAGACGGGAAACTCCTCGCGCACCTCCAAACGCCGACTGCTCATCCTCCCCGTCATGCATCACTTCCCTCTTATATCAAGTTTTGGCATCAACATAATAACAATATTTCAGTCCATACCATTCCGGTGTACATACACTGCCTGGCCAAAAAAAAAGTCGCCACCTGGATTTAACTAAGCAAATAGGTACGAGCCTCCTATTGGATAATTACTGCATGGGCGATTATCTTTCAGCTGGCAACAAGTTATTTAACCCCAACTGGTGCAATGAGTTGCTTCCTAAACAACCATGTCGAAAGACACATCCCATGGTCGTGGAAAAGATGTTAGTCTGTTTGAGAAGGGTCAAGTCATTGGCATGCATCAAGCAGAGAAAACATCTAAGGAGATTGCAGAAACTACTAAAATTGGGTTAAGAACTGTCCAACGCATTATTAAGAACTGGAAGGATAGTGGGGACCCATCGTCTTCGAGGAAGAAATGTGGCCGAAAAAAAATCCTCAATGATCGTGATCGGCGATCACTTAAACGTTTGGTGAGATCAAATTGAAGAAAAACAACAGTAGAACTCAGGGCTATGATTAATAGTGAAAGTAAGAGCATTTCCACACGCACAATGCGAAGGGAACTCAAGAGATTGGGACTGAACAGCTGTGTAGCCTTAAGAAAACCACTAATCAGTGAGGCTAACCGGAAAAAAAGGCTTCAATTTGCTAGGGAGCATAAAGATTGGACTCTGGAGCAATGGGAGAAGGTCATGTGGTCTGATGAGTCCAGATTTACCCTGTTCCAGAGTGATGGGTGCATCAGGGTAAGACGAGAGGCAGATGAAGTGATGCACCCATCATGCCTAGTGCCTACTGTACAAGCCTGTGGGGGCAGTGTTATGATCTGGGGTTGCTGCAGTTGGTCAGGTCTAGGTTCAGCAACAGTATGTGCTCAAAGAATGAGGTCAGCTGACTACCTGAATATACTGAATGACCAGGTTATTCCATCAATGGATTTTTTCTTCCCTGATAGCACGGGCATATTCCAAGATGACAATGCCAGGATTCATCGGGCTCAAATTGTGAAAGACTGGTTCAGGGAGCATGAGACATCATTTTCACACATGGATTGGCCACCACAGAGTCCAGACCTTAACCCCAGTGAGAATCTTTGGGATGTGCTGGAGAAGGCTTTGCGCAGCGGTCAGACTCTACCATCATCAATGCAAGATCTTGGTGAAAAACTAACGCAACACTGGATGGAAATAAATCTTGTGACACTGCAGAAGCTTATCGAAACAATGCCACAGCGAAAGCTAAAGGCGGTCCAACGAAATATTAGAGTGTATGACCTTTTTTTTTGGTGGTGACTGTTTTTTGGCCAGGCAGTGTATAAATGGCATCTGATAAATTCACCATACAGCATTAATAAATGTGACAGCGGAACATGAAAAATCATAAATTTTTCCCATCACTAAATGCCTTGTGTAAAGCAGAACTAGGCGACCTTTACAACTTGAGCATACGAGAAGAAGACACAGTAGCCCACGATGCCCCTCTTCACTAGAACTTCCTGGAAATAAATATGAAAGATATTAAAAATATTTCCAATAAGTTTGTGCTATTCAGCTAGCCATAAATTCACTTTACTGAAGAATGACAGATCATTTACATTCTGCCACAAGCAATTTATAATGCCACACCAAAAGGTCTCAAAGTGACAGCCTGGGTGTGTTGGAATGGAGTTTGAGCTCTCAACACCTTTTAGTGGTGAAGAGTCACTGTGGCTTAATTTCCTCCTTGTTAGGGTATCAGCTAGCAAGACCAACCGACGCTAACCTGGAGATACCTTTCCACTGAGCAAATTATCCTAACAAAGAGGGAATTTAGGAACAGCGAATATAGGTTTCCACTCCATTTTGTAACAAGAACCTTCCGGAGCATCATATTATCTTTGGCTGTAAAGTCTGGTGGGTTTTTGTAATGAAATAAATTAAAAATTTTGGCACCATGGACTTGAACTGGGTTGCCGTTGAGCTGTGCCTCCAGTACAGTGGAACTAGATAGATTGAGGTGAAAATGTGACCTCCACTGCATGGCACTGGACACTGGACATTGAAAGGGAATAGACCTCAAAAAGTCTGAACCTATCCTTTATTCAGGGTTGAGTTAAAAACCACTGTGTTAGAGGAAAGGTCATGGGGTCACCAAAATCAATACAATTGCTGGAGTCACAAGTGAGAAAAAACTTGTAAACATTTGTCATGTTCATAACCAGGATCTGCAGTGGTGGTTGGTTACAAATACTTAGTATCCCCAAATCAAGCTGCAAGGAGATAAAGGTTAGCTTCTTACCACTGGCCCTGACAGAAGACATTTCTGATATCTTTGTCCTGACGCTCTCAGCCAGACTTCTGAGGTAGGTGCAGTGCTGTCTCATCTCTCTCATCACAATGACCTTTTGACATGTATGCATCAAAAATCTTCTTCTTTGTGAGGATATTGCTGGAACCTGAAGTCACACAATAAACATCCCATCAACATAAGTTCCAAGTTTGAGCTGCAAGTTCTTAATAGCAGGCATCCCTGCGGAGGCCAAAATATAGTATGCAGTCTATGCGTTGGCAATACTATTCACAAGAATAAATGCCAATAAAATTAAAATAAACATTGTCATTATATCATTCTATTATCAACTGTGATACTAAAAAAGTATAGACCCAGACAGCATCAAAAATGTAACTAGTACAATTACACCAGTGTTTGAGTTGACACTCAAACACACATATGTACTAACATTACAAAAAATAGCGTAAAATGAAACTGTATATATATAGCAGCATATACAGTACATCATCAGTTTGTTTAATCATGCACACAGGCACAAACAATTGGTTTAGAGAGAAACTGTTCCGTACCACTGCTGTGCACTTCCCATGGCCATATTAAATCTGTGCCACTGTCTGGTCCTACCACAGAGAGTCTGCTCTCCACCTTCTCCACATCAATCTGCTCCTCAGGTGGCACCTGCTCATTGTAGAGCTTGATCGTCTCCAGGAGTTTTTTCCTCTCTTCTCCCAATTTCCTTCGTCGCAAGTGTCGAATTTTGTTGCTGTCTATACACTTACAAATCACAGAAAACATAATGCACAAGTTTGTGTATGCATAAAGTCATAAAGTTGTGTGTAATACTGTTATGAATAATACAAGTGAATTAACAATTAATAAATCAAAATGTAATTGAAATCACCCTTTTTTTTATAAATGTGGTCAAAAACCTGATCCTGTCTCAAGCTATCTGGTCAATACCTTGATGTATCTGCTGGACAAGGCAAGATGAAGACCATCCTGCTTCTGTCTGTTCCACCCAATTGCGTGGATCTTCAGCATGTCATTCCTGGCTTTTTAACAGCACATATTATATGAAGCAGGAAAGTGCCATTAATTGTCATGGTATTTCAGTTCAACATTGCTTTGACAATTTATCAGTGTTTTAAATCAAGATTATAAATTATATGAAACTATTTTAACTAAAAGAATGGAGGAAGTGATCCCTTTTTTGATTAACGAAGATCAGACTGGATTTATTAAATGTAGACAAACACAGGACAACATAAGGAGATCCCTCCATACCACTGAACACATAAAAAGGAAAAAATTGGAGCTATTTTACTTAGTATGGATCCGGAAAAGGCATTTGATTCGGTGGGGTGGGAATTTCTTTATACAGTCATGAAAAAATTTGGCTTCCATGAGAAGTTCATTAAAGGCATCAAAACACTATACACGTCCCCCATAGCCAGAATTAAGGTAAACGGAAGTCTTTCAGAAACTATCCACCTGCAACGTGGCTGTCGCCAGGGCTGCCCAGCCAGCCCAGTGCTCTTTAACCTTTTCACTGAACCTCTCGCTCAGGTTGTAAGACAGAATCCTGACCTTGAGGGCATCACAATAAAAGGTATAGAGTACAAAATATGTCTTTATGCAGATGACGTGTTGGTCAGCCTAAAAAACCCAGAGTCAGGAACCCCAAGATTAATAGATTCCCTGCAGGTGTATGGACACCTGACTACTAAGGCTACTCCCTTAACGTTGATAAAATACAAGCCCTGACATTTAATTTTGTACCATCATTAGAACTTAAAAACAAGTACAGGCTTAACTGGGACTCCACCTCTATTAAATGGAGTTAATTGTTTAACTTAGGTTCAGGAGCAGGACCACGCCTCAACCACTCCTCTAATCACCTGACTAACATATATATACCAGCACAGCTCTACCACAGGCCTCTCACATCTCTCGAATATCGGCAACCCTACGTATCTCTCAGCAAGTGTGTTTTTTGTGCATACTCACCGATGGATCACGTGCTGCAAGTCAACCTGTCCGAGTCCGACTCCGACGACTTGTATGACTCCGTGTTCGAGCCAGGTGATCCTCCGACCCTGTCCTAGCAGTCTGCCAGTAGCCGAAACTCCCAGGGGAGCCGGCTGCGCTCCGTGGTCCACATCCCCCGGTCTCGCCATGGTTCTCCGTTGGGCTCCATTAACGAGATCACCCCAACTCCTACTGGATCTCAGGCCTCCTCTCCTCCGTCCGCGCGGGTGGGAAATCGACGTCGCTTCCACAACCGTGGGAGCCAGCGGCGGTCTTCTCCTCCTCCTTCCCGAAGCGGTGCAGCGTCTAGTCGACCTCGCCGCTCCTGCGGCACTCCGTCACGCTCCACTTGGCCATCTCCATGTCCACAACAAGAGCCCGACATCAGAGATTGGACCATCACCCGGCTCCAGCAGTTCCTGAGGGCAAAAAACATCCCCTTCGACCGCAGCGACAACAAGTCCAGGCTGTTCCAGCTCTACGCAGCCGGGCTCCTGGGGCCACAGCTACCGGGTCGCCCTCCGAGGCCTACTCCCGCCAGCGTCACCGCTGGTGACGTCACGGCGCCTCCACCACTCCAGCCGGAGCAGTCCTCTCATTCATCCCCCCAGCCGGGGGTCAGGTCGTATCACCCCCTGTGCCTGCTCCCTCAGACGCAGATATGTCATGCGCAATATCTGCCTTCTTCTCCTCCCTGTCTCGCAGGCCTCCACTCTCACCCCGTGCACACACATCCTCCATCCCCACATCCCTTTCCTCTACCCTTCCTTCCAACTATCCTGTTCTGGCTGGCATCGCAGCCCAGGAGCCCCGTCCCGCAGCACAAGGGGCTCCTCCGGCGGGTGTTTCACTGCCTTCCACTCTCTTTCCGACATGTCTCTCCTTACCCCTCCTCTACCCCTCCCCTACCCCTTCCCTTCCCCAACACCCTAATGTTTTTTTCCTCTGCTGCCGTCTACACTCTGGCCACAGCCACACCAGCAGCTCTGCCAGCATCTGCCATTCACCGCCCCTCACCTGTCTCGCACTCACTGCGCCAGCAAATACTGTCCAGTAATTATGTAGACCTAGCCCAGCTCATTCAGCCATCTTATTTCGACAGTAGTCAACCCAGGGAACTGCAGACTGTCCTCGGGTCCAATTCTATTAGAGCAGTCACTGCCAACCAGGTCCAAAGACTTGACTCCTGTCGAGTTTGCTCTAGCCTTCTCCCTTTTTCGCGATGTCATCTGCTCTGCTTTTCCTCACCGTCGTTCAGAGCTGGACGACTATCTGTCCATTGTGTTAGACATGGCTCTGCGTTTTGGGGGGGCGGGATTTTACACCTACCATGTCCACTTTGCCGCACAAGCAGCCGGCCGGTTGCAGCAGCTAAACCAGAGGACATACTGGGGGGCCCTTGATTCAGAAATATACTGCCGCATCTTCGCAGCTCGTTCCCCCCTTTCCTGCGACTTATGCAGCGCCCCTTCTCACCCAGCCTCCGCATGCACTATAACGGCTCCACCACCGCACTCCCGCCCCACCACTCCACGCAATGCCCCGATCTTCAACCGTCTGTCTTCCGCTGCACCCCCCCCTCCTGTCCCCCCCCACGCACGTCCCTCTGTCAATGTGCCGGTGCCAAAGGGCGTCGACAAACGAGGACGGCCGATCCTCTATCAGGGCGGCAGGATGGTGTGCAATAATTTCAATCAGTGGGGTTGCAACTCGTCCGGCTGCCGTCTCCTGCACGTATGCTCCTTCTGCGGAGGCGCTCACATCCGGACCACCTGCCCCCACAATCCCACCAACACAGCAGCATGAGTAGAACGTCACCTTGGCATGCCCATAAACGTACGTGCACTCGCTGCTGCTCTCAGTGACCACCCTGATAAGCAGTTTGTCGATTTTCTCATCTCTGACTTCACTCACGGTTTTCACCCCGGTATGGAGGTGCTTCCTGATTCTTCCCACACATGTCACAATCTTCAATCTGCTGAGCCCGACACTGTTGACACATTACTAGCAAAAGAGGTCACTGAGGGATTTATGATAGGCCCTTTCGTTCATCCTCCTTTCTCCGTATTCCGTATCAGTCCTATCGGTGTCGCCACACGCAAATACTCGGGGAAAAAGAGGCTGATTATTGACCTGTCGTCCCCACATGGCTCTGACATCCCGAGCATCAACAGCCTTATTCCTAGCCCGGATTTCTCCATGCAGTACGCCACCATTGACCATGGCATGGCACTGGTTCGTCTGGCGGGACACGGAGCATGGCTGTCTAAGGCTGACATCACTAGCGTATTCAAGGTCTTGCCCATTCACCCCGACTTCTGGTGTTATTTCGGTGTCTGCTGGAAGGGGGCTTACTACTTCTCCGTGCGTCTCACTTTCGGCTGCAAAGCAGTCCCAAAATCTTCGACTCTTTATCTGAAGCTCTATGCTGGATCCTCTCCAACAATTACAGGCTCCCCTACGTCCTTAATCTCCTGGACGATTTTCTTGTCGTGACTCCTCTGTCCTCACCTCCTTGCCACGGTCTCACTACACTTACATCTGCTTTTTCTGACCTCGGTGTCCCTCTGTCCGAAGAGAAAATTTCAGGACCTGGCACATCCATCGAGTTTCTGGGCATCACTCTGGACTCAATGTCATTCCAGGCTTCACTGCCCTCGGAGAAAGTGCAGCGCATCTCGCAGAGGAGTGCAGTCTTGGAACTCACTGCCTGCTCATGTCAGGAGCTGTCACAACTACACCACATTCAAAAAGACTCTGAAGCAGTGGTTAGTGACAAATCAGATCTGCTCCCATGAGTAACCTTTAGTTTCCTACATGGATTGGAAGTAGTTATGTGTATTGATTTTTGTATGTTTTATCTATATTGTAGTTGTGCATTGTGTATATGTGTATGTATATATGTCTTTTTTCTAAAAAAAATAAATAAATCTGCCTTAGGACAACGGACTAAAATTAGCATTTATGCTAACTCCGGCACATTTACATTGATGCTTTGGCTGACATGTTGATCGATGTGCACTGTCCTAATCAAATAAATAAATAAATAAATAAATAAATAAATAAAACATTCAGAAAGAAATTTGATTTTTAATGTGGCCAACCCATGACCCAGATTTCAAACCAGGTATGAATGACAGAGGCTTCACTCAATGGACGAGAAAAGGACTCTCCACATTATGTCTATTCATCGAAAACCAGGAATTTATAGACTTCAAGACCATATCTGATAAATACGGCCTTGCTCGGCAGGATTTCTATCAGGATTTCTTTCTAGTACCTCCAACTCCGGCACTACTTTGATAAGAACATTACCAAAATGTTTATCAGAGCTTATAATACAAAACTGTCCAGAAAGATCATTGGTGAACTATATAGACATATAGCTGAATTAAGAGGTCATTCAACAAACTATATTAAGGCGAAATGGGAAAAAGAGTTGGGAATCATAATTACTTCTGAAGACTGGAGAAATGTACTTAACACACAAATCACTACTACAGCCTCACAACTGTGGAGATATTTTTCCTGGAAAAACTATATCCAATTCTTCATAACACCAAAGCAAAAGTCTAAACAAACAGGACTACAACCCACATGTTGGAGAGGGTGTGGACACAGTATGGCAGATCATACACACATATTTTGGAGCTGCAGTATAATCTTAATTTCACTTGTTTATCATTCTACCTTGGCAATATGGACACAGAATTACCAAAAAAAGACAGATACCTCCTAAAAATCTTCATGGCTGCCAGCAAAAAAGCCATAACAAGAACAAGAAGATGGCTCAACACAGAACCTCCCATGGTTAATCAGTGGGAGGCCATAATTAAAGACATCCAAACAATGGAACTACTGACGTTTAGTCTCAGATTACAAAGGGACAAAGGTGATGCACTCTGGGAAAAATGGAGCACTTATATTACAAGAAGAGGTGATAACCAACCTTAATGCTTTATATATTTTGGTTTTAAGAAAAACAATATTGCAACTATATTGCTGTAATGTATGTAACATATGACCTACTCGCAACCCCTCGGTTCTCTCATGTTTCGCTCCTGTTCATATATATGTGTGCAACTGTGTATGATTGTGTATGATTATTTAGACAAATGGGTGTAAGTGAACATATGCACTCGTGAGATCAGGTGCACAGGCATACACATACACATACATACATACTTTTGTTCTTCTCTCCTTTTTTATTGTTTCTTTTGTGTCTATAAGGGCACTACATGGCTAGCATTTGTATTACTTGCCGCATCATATTGTACCCATACCTATTTCTGTTCATTACACCGATGCTGCCCACGTTTTGTACAAAAAAACATGAAAAAAAATAAAGTTAAAAAAAAACAAAAACATTGCTTTGACAATTGAGCTCTAATTAAAGACAAAACTGGGTTTTGTTAATGTACTATAATATTAGGAGAATATTACACATTTTGCAAACTTTCTTTTATCTCATGCTGGATACAGTATTAGAATGAAAAAAAGAAAGCATAAAAGACAGGTTTAATGATATGATATGATATGATATATGATATGATATAAATAAGAAACACTTACCAGATTTTGTCATATACTTGGTGGTGAGGGCACAACAAGAAAGGTAGCTGTTTACCATTTCCACCTCCTCCCCTGCAGTTGTGCCTGCACCCTCCTGGTTTCTGCCATTCCAGATGACAATCACAGAAACGTATCCTCATATACACTATAGTAAGTAATGAAATTCCAATCAAATCAATGAATTGATTACAATCAAATTACAATTTAAAATGGTATGATGAAGAATATGGAGTACCTCACACTTGGTTGAATGGGCCTTGGCATGCGTGATGGACAGGAATGGTGTCATCTGCAGCAAAGGTCTGAGGTCCATCATGGATGCTGTCAGCTTCTCCAGGTAGGGCCAGAATTTGCAGGCAATATCTGTGCAGTAGAACTGCCCTTCCCTTTTGTGGTTGCCTGAAGCTCCTTTTGCAGGAACAGGGGATAGGCAAATATTTCACCCCTGAACATATTGAGAGCCTTGAGCAACACTCCATGCCTGCAAACAACCACCTCAAGCCCCTCTTCATCAAGTTTGCTCGCTCTTCTTTGCAGTCTCCCAAGCAGCAGACCACTGACTTGCTCCGCAGGTTCCTCTCCCTGCAGTCTTCATGAAAAAATATTCTGGTTAAAACTGAAAGCTGTGATTTTCTCAAAATTAGTTATTTTATCCATCAGGAACATGGAGTGACATCAACTGGCATCTTTGTGATTTGAGACACTAAAAGTTTACATTCATACTAGTACATAATACTAGTTTGTGTTATATAAGCTGACACCAAATGGTCTTGACAGATACAAAAACTATTAAATAATGGAAAAATCATACTTTTCAATTGTCTCAATTGTCATTTTTGGCCACATAACATATTTAAATCAAAGTTGCAAACATTACTAACACTTTTAATTTTGCCTCTGACGTCCTCAATAAAATGGTGAACATCTCTGGAGACAAAGGTGCCATCAAAATATGGCTCCTCTGACCTTAATGGGATAAGAAAAAAGATGATGTTCATCAACCTCAGACATTATTTTTTTCAGTTTATTTTACAAAGTGTACTACAAAGTAAATCAACTAACCCATTTGACTGCTGAAATCGGTATTGTTGCCATCTGCACAGAGGGCAAGCATGTTTGGTGTACATGCTGGGCAGGTGAACTGTTCCATGTTGGCCATTCTGTCACATTGGTACTGGCAGAATGTATATTCAACGAAGCTTCGTTGGAAGACATCTCCATGTATTTTCCCATCCTGTTGATTAGTAAAAAGTAAAATGAAAGAGCTACACTAATATTATCTTATCTCTACTTCAGGCAACTTTCATACTGACTGAACTTACCCTTCCAAAGTGAAGTCCTGCTGTCCAACATCCGCAAAAATGCTTGTCTTGACAAACTTGGGGCAACCGTTGTCATCTCTTCGAATGTGACATCCATTGAAAACAAAGTGTCAGTATGCACAGTTGCCGCCCAATATCAACTCTTTATAAGGTCTCCCCGGTCAGGTGTCCACTGTGCCAGACAGAATCTGCACAGCAGATTTGGCATGTGCAAATCATACCGGCCTAAAAACAAAAAGTAGTACATTAAATTGCTGGTTATTTTGAGACGCACACCGGGGCAAAAAGTTAAAATTAAAATATAAAGCTACAGGTCATACCATTAATGCAAACCAAAATGACCACTCTGCCAGCTGACTCTGTGATGTTTACAGGGTCACATTTGCATATCTGGGAGGGTCTCACTGTTGGCAATAGACGTTCTGAAATGAGAAGATTAATAATTATATAGAAGTCTTAAAAATGCATCCAATTAAGATTAGAATTTAAGAAAAATAACATGACTCAAAAAAAAACAACTTTACCAAAAAAAGATTAACAAATTACCTTGACTGACAAGTAAATACATCCCATCCTTTTTGGCACAGCACACTGTTGGCTTGATGGGCTTGTAAATCCCCTCTATGCATGAGTCCCTGTTATGAAGTGTGAGCTTTATGTGTATTTGTATGTCACACTCCATACACAGCCACTCATCTGGCCTGCAGTCTCTGCAGCGAATGATGGCAGGGGATGTGCAATGGCTACACTTCTTGTCAGGAACTTTGTTGCAGAACAGCAAACAGTCAATGTGATGGGCCCTTGCTTTCCGCCATGGGCTGCAGTTTGGCGCAAGCTCCACAATGAAGATGTTGAAGGCTGTTTCGTATGGAGTTAGATCAGTCTCAATATTCACAAATGCACACAGAAGGATTCACAAATACATGTTAAGATTTATATATAAATGACTCTCTCCACACAAATATTTTCAATGCACACACATATATTTAGCATTTTATATAAATGTAAAAAAAATCCACAAATAACCAAAAAAGTTTCACAAATGTATTTCTGATGCACACACAAATATTTATTGTTTTAAATATATGCAATAAAAATCCACAAATATATGTATTTAAAAAGTATTTGCAATTTTCATCAAAACATATGTGGATGTTGATACATTCATTTACAAATGCTTTTATTTTGTGAACCTCCGCGCATTTGTGTGTGAACCTCCAGCATTTGTGTGTGAATCTTTTTGAGACTCTCCTGACGTCACCCGATCCACAAATGCATTTTTTCTACCAAGGGGATATAGGTAGCCAATCAGATGTCTCCTTCCTCTTCAGCCAATCACATGAGCGTCCCGCCACCACCCACACGTGGGGTATGTTTTAACATCGTAGCGTCAGAAGGAGGCAGTAATGCACCACTAGATTGTTTGCGACCGCCACATTAATACGGAAGAGAAGAAGAAGAAGGTCAAGCGCGTAGACCGGAGCTGCGTTCCAAAAACGGTTTGAGTCGCCCTCGCTCACTTGCCCTCAGCCCTTGCTTTGACGTCACACGGAGGCCACTTGGAGGGCGGAGGGAAAGTGGGCGGAGGGGGAGTGAAAGAGGTAAATGGAACACACCTGCCCTCGTTCACTCACAGGGCAGACAATGATGGATCAACCACATGTCGTTGGAGTAGCGCTATACTGCCTATTCCAAATCACACAAAATATACAGAGACTCATGTCATTAAGACGGAGACGTATTCTGCGCTTGATGGCAATACGTCGGTACCTGGTAATTATCAGAATTATTAGTTTTGTATCAAATTTTATTTGGGCAATTCATTATTTATTTATTTATTTGTCTTTACCTTATAATTTGTAGACAGTTTTGTTGTTTAAATACATTTAACCTACTTTAAGTTTAGTTGACATTAGTTTTAGTTTTAGATTGTTTTTTCCTGATTATTAGGCCTGTTACCACCACCATCCTCCTCCTCCTCCTCATTGTCTTTATGGCCTTAATTGTTAAAGATTGTGGTTCAGACAACAATACAAACACAACACTTAAAGTCATGTAGGATAGACGTTACAAGGAACAATGTTTAAAGCAAAGAACAGATCATTACCAGAACATTTACAAAACTTATTTAAATTGGAGCAAGGGGGCAACAGACTGAAGCTTGATTTTAAACATTCATTTGCAAGGCTAAGCTTTAAACAAATGTGTATTTTTGTTGCAGGTGTAAAACTATGGCATTCACAAAGCAAGGAATTGAAAAGTTGTACAAATATGTCTCAGTTTAAGAAAATGTTTAAAAAAGACGAGATAAGCATCTACAAAAAAGGAGAAAGAGAAAAAGAAAAAGAAGGGGGAAAAAAGAGAAGAAAAAAACCTCACTCGCCTGGAGCAAACTGAAGAGGATATGATCAGAAACTCTTTGTGGACTGTCTGTGAGGCTGACGGGAATGAAGCTGACCTCTCCTCTGCTTCAGAGAGGGAGAGCCTTGCACTGTCGGACCTGGGTCTCTGCTCCGTGTCCGGAGCCCGGTCGGGACCGGAGCAGAGACGGGCCGACAGCGCAGCAAGAACGTGAGGAAGAGGAAGATGAGCTACTGAATGAGGAGGGATTTAGAAATAAAAGCCTCCTTTCCCTCTTGTGGTCATAACGTAGGCTATATTTTTGATATATAGGGGTGTTCCAATTCCTGTCTTAACCCTCAATTTTAACCCTCAATCTCAAAAATGCGCGCTCCCGCGAAGAGCAAGTGCTGTCCCGATTCTCAGAACGTAAAGTTGAGGGGCAAGTTTGAGGGCGTACAGCCCTCAATACTGAGATTCTCCGGCACCACCCTTGGGCACCACAACAAAGAAGCAAGTAACAGTAATACATTCATATGCAATGCCACAGTAAGTTACAAACAAACTCACTCCCAGGCCAGCTTTGAGGCATTTCTTTTCCAGTAAAGAGAGCTTCGTTTGTTATTCTGAGCTTTATGAGGAGCTCCGTCTCCTCATCAGACCCTGTAACAATATGGAAACAATCCCTTAATCACACAGAATGCACAACAAACGACGTGACATCCGAAAAATAAAATGCTATTTAGATACAAGTATTTTGCTTTCTTTTTCTTTTGTCTGTGACAAATAGCTTATATACTTACACTTGTAAACGGTGGGTTCTGCCATAACTGCCACGGACAGTCTAATTGCACAATTAACCGACCCGTGCTGGCTCCTTAAATTTATTTTCTTCTTCTTTGGTGGTAAATAGACAGCAGCCAACGGTGTTTGAGGTTCATTATCGCCACCGCATGGACATATTTTTCGTTGCACCACTGCAATGCATTGTGGGTGATATACAGCTCTGGAGTGACCATCGTTGTTGACTCGATCACTCAGCCCTCAAGGGTCGATCTCACAAAGTTCACTTCAGCTGTTTAGAGAAATGGAACAGCCCTTAAGATGGCGGCGGGGATTCCCCCGAGGGCAAGTGCTGAGGGCAAGTGAGCGAGGGCGACTCAAACCGTTTTTGGAACGCAGCTATGGTCAAGAGGTCTAGTTTGCAGCATGGCGGCCGACGATCGTGCACCTGTAAGGAGTAGCATCCAGCTGCAGCCCCGGAGCACAAGCCCCTGATGTGACGGAAGTGATGCTGGATATTATTGTCGCGGTCTTTGTGTGGAACTGAGCTCGCAGGACACAGCATCTCAACGCAGCAGGTTTCAGGTAAGCTAACTGGAATAAATTGGCAGAAAAATAGCTATGTTGTTTATTCTGTGAGCGTTAGAAGAGGATCCTGGTGAGTGGCGAGGGCAGGGCTCGAGACTTGGGATCCCCTCACCTATGGTCCCGCCCGGGCCTGACGACCGCAGCCCTCCAGCCTGACCTCCGCGGCCTGGACGGGTGCTCAAGTGTGGGTGAGAGGAGCGGAGAGGAGCGCGGAGGTCATGCCGGCGGGCCGACACCGTGTAGTCCGGCCGTTACAACGCTAAATGAAGCAGAGTGACGGACCCGAAGCCTTCAATCTGGCTATAAGACAGCTGAAATGCGAAACAAAAAAATACAGTGGTGAAGTTGGGATTTGTTTCTTGAAGTTACGTGCTCATTGTCTTTTCTGTCTCTTGCAGGCTGCCAGGAGAAGCGGACTGGCCATCAGATATTGTTTGTGGAAATTTGAAAATAAAGTTTGTCAAATTGACTTTTGTCTCTTCATTGTGTTCACTTACACACGAAATAGGGTAACAGTCAGCTATTTTTGAATGTTAGCACTGATTTCTCACATTGAATGGTGAAATATTTGTAGTTTGAAAGGTCCGACCTAAATGAAAACAGGTCGTAGCCTAGTTAAGGAAGCATATGAATATTAATATAGAAGGAACGCCCACTGAGCGCAGCTTCTTTTATTCATGGTTGAACGTGGCGATGTGGTCAAAAACAAACAAAAAACAAAGTTGACTTGTATGATTAAATAAAGGTAAAATAAATGGACAATTCATCAATTCATAGACGCTATGTTATGCAATTTTACTTAAAAAAGTTGTTAGAAAAAAAAAAGCCAGAGGCTTGTGTCACGTCAGGGGCTTCTGCTCCGGGGCTGCAGCTGGATACTGTTGCCTGTAAGTGTATCCACTTGTTGTAAATCATGACTCTTTGTTGAATTATTTGTGATTGGTTTTGCTAAAGTGTGTGGTAGCCCAGTTAGTTAGCAAATTATCTGAAACTTGCTTAGTTGGTATAATTGCACCGTGTAACTGACGCTAACGTACACCGTGCAACGCACACCGCCGCGGCGCGGTGCGTTGTCCGTCAAGTGCCGCCCCCCAACACACATCGGCAGCGGCACCTTCGACACTATTTCCCCCCCAGCCTGCTCCGGGACGGACATAAAGGCTTTTCTCGCAGTGCCGGCCGCGCTGGAAATAGAGCAGTACTGAAGCACTCTACGCTCTTGACCTTCTTCTTCTTCTCTTCCGTATTAATGTGGCGGTCGCAAACAATGTAGTGGTGCATTACTGCCACCTTCTGACGCTACGATGTTAAAACATACCCCACGTGGGGGTGGTGGCGGGACGCTCATGTGATTGTCTGAAGAGGAAGGAGACATCTGATTGGCTACCTATATCCCCTTGGTAGAAAAAATGCATTTGTGGATCGGGTGACGTCAGGAGAGTCTCAAAAAGATTCACACACAAATGCGCGGAGGTTCACACACAAATGCGCGGAGGTTCACAAAATAAAAGCATTTGTAAATGAATGTATCAACATCCACATATGTTTTGATGAAAATTGCAAATACTTTTTAAATACATATATTTGTGGATTTTTATTGCATATATTTAAAACAATAAATATTTGTGTGTGCATCAGAAATACATTTGTGAAACTTTTTTGGTTATTTGTGGATTTTTTTTACATTTATATAAAATGCTAAATATATGTGTGTGCATTGAAAATATTTGTGTGGAGAGAGTCATTTATATATAAATCTTAACATGTATTTGTGAATCCTTCTGTGTGCATTTGTGAATATTGAGACTGATCTAACTCCATAGTATGGAGTCAGAATGTCCTTCAACATCTGCATCTCAATGTCTGAAACACAGATAAAATAAAATGAACATTCATGTCATGCTTTCCATCTTCTTCTTCTAACCGCTTCATCCTCTTGAGGGTTGCGGGGGGGGCTGGAGCCTATCCCAGCTGATATTGGGCAAGAGGCAGGGTACACCCTGGACAGGTTGCCAGACTATGGCAGGGCCATGTCATGCTTTGTGCTAACTTAATTAATTACAGTAAGGTGTAATCTTACCAAATAGGTGTTGAGAGCTGTTGTTTTGGCTCACTGTAGGAACCTAGACATACATAGACAAGAAATAGATAAAAAATACATCTGTTACAGGCATAAAATTCAATGTTTGTATGGTAACTTAACACTGTAATTGGGCTGCACATTTACTTGAAATATCGACAGCACATACGGCCAAGTGCAATATCTAAATTGCAGAGGTGTCAATATTTGGAAAAAAGTATGAGAAAACATCATTATAATGAAGTACTGTAGTACTGCAGAGATGGCCTGACAAGCAAATCTTGTTCTCCAGAGGAAAGAAAACACATTTGTATGGTACAGACCTCAATAAATGTCGCATCATCATGATTTTAATTCTATTTTTTTTTTTTTTTTTTTTGAGTAAAAATGAAAATTGTAACACAGAAATTATCTTTCCAACTAATCTTACTGTCATGATAATCACAAATTTTCCTGGTAAAATTCCCTTCATTTTGCTCTATTGTAAAAAATACAAAGCTAGGGTCTTCTGATTAGGGCACACCTAACCTTTAGAGATGTGTATCAGGTCAACCAAGCTTCACATTAGTCACTGAAAACGAAGGCATGGGTAATTTCCAGGTATGACTGACTGAAACTAAAACAGTTTTTTAATGTGTTTTTTCTCAGCACTTGAAGATCAAAAAACATAATAGTAAGACAAAACATAGACAAATGAAAGGTTTCTACTGAGGGTTTAATGAACCACTACAGTGATTTGGATCTTATGGTTCCATCTCCTTAAGAGAGGAATGGGACCACACATCCAGGAACTAAATCTCTGCTTCAAACTCACTACCTGCTTCATTTTGACTTCATTTATCTTGTTTCCAGACCTATACCAAATATACAGTGGAAAACAGATGAAGTTGACAACATATGGCACAGATCCAACCTGTGACCTTTCTAATGGCGCATTTTAAAAGACAATATATATAAAGGAAATATATATAAATATAAATAAAGGCCAAACATAAAGGAAATGCACTGGAGGCCCCACCCAGTTCGGTGGTCAATGTTTCAAACACAATTAAATGACATAGGGCTACGTTAGCTGAATTTTGAATACCAGGGAGACAGTTACTCAATATTACCAATTTGAGGGGGGCAATAACAAGTAATTTTGCAAGACATGAACCACCTGTAGCTGAAGCACGTGTCCTTGTCTCTCCACTCCTAGTTCTTTTCACTAATGGACGTCCTACTGCATCTCTCTCCACCCATCGGACTTGAAATTTAGTGCCCTTAGCAGGTATGCTGCTTTGTCCTTGGCTTTCTTTGCCTTGCATGACAGAAAGTGAACCTTGTATGATAACACTTAAATACATTCAACTCTTGAGAAGTTTCGTTCAAATTTCACTCTCCAATTACACACTTTGGTATCATCATCAATGCTGCAAGATTATTGAAGATACTCACTTTTTCTTGAGCCAGAAGCATGTCTGCAAGGAAAATAGCATCCTCTGCTTTGCCTTTGTCTTACTGATCAGCCATTTCAGACAAACATATTGGCAGGCAGAGGGACGTTAGATGGACAGACAGACAGAAAAATAGATGGATAGACAGAGAGAGAGAGAGGCAGAAAGAGAGATGGTGTGAGTGTGAGTGTGTGCGCAAGAGAGAGAGAGAGAGAGATAGATAGAGAGAGACAGAGAGAGAGAGAGAGAGAGAGAGAGAGAACAGTACAGGAGTGGCTCTTAAAAGAGCCGTTGGTTTGTTTTAATAAGAAGGTACAGGTGGAGGATATAGGGATGACAACAAGAGCTGTTAAACAGAAGAAAAAAGAAAATGGTTACTTATAGCAAGACTTATAGGATTTCTCAGATTATAAATGCAGAACTGTAACAAAGTAAATAAAATGACTGATACTGCACGATGTAAAAAAAAAAATGCTTCAGAGTCTATGTAATCATATTCAACAAGTTCACTGCATGGATGTCAGCAAAATAAAGGACAGGAGCTATTTGAGGACAATATAGATCTACTAAACTGAGCTGAATTCATTGAAATTAATTCAATTCACCATCTAAACAGCAGGACAATCCTCTTTCTACAGAAAGCTTGTGACTGTTATTAACTTGATGCAGGAAATGTGTAAAGTAGGACAATAGTGGAGAGCCTACACCACAGAATAGAGTAGACAGTACACACAGACAAGCTCATCTTCGCGTCATATTTCATCATCAACAGGGCAGTGACGTTTCTCTACTCCACGTTGCTGTGGTGACATATGATGCCTGTGGAGCGACTGTTTGTTCACCTGCTGTACCATTCATTCATTTATCAGCAACTTAACAGTAACTTCAAAACAAGTTCCACAGTTCACACAAGTACATTTAACGTTACAGGAAGTTTAAAACCACATTAGGACTGTGGCCGACCGGACCTAGATTGATAAAAAGATGACAGGACTCTGGTGGGTTGGATCGCGTCACATCCACGCAACGTCCTGTAATATGTTCAGACTTAACAGTAATCGAGGTGTTGCTTTTACTTCCTCTACCTCAACAAACATTTACATAAAGCTATAAAAGAGACGACTCTTTCAGCTGATGGTAGCTGTAAAGCTAACATAAATGCTAAAACAGCTCGCTGGACAGGATTACCTCTTCAGACACGGTAACATTAGGCTACTTCGCCTGACGACGTTCAGCTCTACCGCCTAATAAAATGTAATTAAAATGATAAAACTCACAGTCAACCTCAAACATCTTAGACAAAAGCCATAAACGAAAAAAAAAAAAATAAAGAAATCAGGCACGTATCATCATCTTACCTGGCGCAGAGGGGGCTGGGAATGATCTGTATATTTTTCGTGGGTCCGTGAAAAAAGTGGGTCCGTAGGCATCGAAAAAATGATCGCCCCCTGCTGGTACTGCAACTTCAAGGAGGCGTGTCTTTTACACGCCATGTCGAGGTAAACCGTGACCCTGACACGCGATCCCCTGTGGACCGGCGGGTGTATTACACGCTTCGCCATGATACTGGGTTGCAAGAGGTGATGGGAACCCAGGCACCAGTGGTGATGATGGAGGCTGCCTCACAAGAGGTGATGGGAACTCTGGCACAAGTGATCACGATGGTGACTAAGCTTCATATTTGACACTCGTGGCTACTCTTCCATCTGAATCTTGAGATGATGAGGAGTTAATCCATGCCATAATTGCCAGTATGGAGAGTCAAATGTGAGTAGCTCACACAGAGAATGTGAGCTTGAGAGATCAGGATAACTCTCGAGGATGATGTGACCTCATAATTTATATGAGTTGTTTAAACCTTACATTATCACATCCATCTTTTGGATGAAGTGATTGCTTACAACCATCAATTTCACAAAATACAAGTTGCTGTAAATTATTCACGTCAATGTGTATCTGATCATTCATTTTTGATGTTGTGTTTATAGTGCAGAAAAGGTCCCGGTTCAGGAGATACTGCTGGAACTGTCGAGCAAATTTAGCACAAAACGGCAGTGCAAATTTAATATAAATCACACTGCTGTCTGGGAGAGAGCCATGTGGGGCTTCCGAGGGGTATCCTACGACCCCAACTTTATGATCTGTGTAAAATTCTCCGATGACATGGTATAGCGAACCCCAGCCAGAATAATGGTGAAGCATACAGATGTTCTAGAAGTCTTTATTTATTTTTGGCCATCATCCTTATTTTTGAACACAAATCTTTCAATCCTTCTCCTTACTTCTTTTACACCGTAAGAGCTGATGGGCACTCCTCCGAGAACCGTCACCTTATCGTGGTGGAGGAGTTTGAGTGCCCTAATGACCCTAGGAGCTATGCTGTCTGGGGCATTGTGCCCCTGGTAGGGTTTCCCTTGGCAGATTGGTTCTGGGCGAAGGGTCAGACAAAGAACGGTTCAGAAGACCCTTCATGATGGATATCACCAAGGATCTGTGTACCCAGCCCGGAGGGTTACCGGGGCCCCGCCCTGGAGCCAGGCCTGGGGTTGGGGCCCGTGGGCGAGCACCTGGTGGCCGGGCTTTCGAAGTTGGCTCTTGGGACATGGAATGTCACCTCTCTGGCGGGGAGGGAGCTAGAGCTTGTGGAAGAGGTTGAGCGCTACCGGCTAGATATAGTTGGCCTCACCTCGACACATAGTTCCGGCTCTGGAACCCAAGTCCTTGAGAGGGGTTGGACTCTCTCCTTCACTGGAGTTGCACCGGGTGAGAGGCGGAGGGCCGGGGTGGGCTTTCTGATAGCCCCCAGACTCTTCTGACTGTACTTTGGGGTTTACCCCAGTAGACGAAAGGGTTGCTTCCCTGCGCCTTCGGGTAGGGGGACGGGTCCTGACTGTTGTCTGCGCTTATGCGCCGAACAACAGTTCAGAGTACCCACCCTTTTTGGAGTCCCTGGGACGGGTGCTGGACAGTGCCCCAACCGGGGACTCCATTGTTCTGCTGGGGAACTTCATCGCTCACGTGGGCAATGACAGCAGGACCTGGAGGGGTGTGATTGGGAGGAACAGCCTGCCCGATCTGAACCCGAGTGGTGTTCAGTTATTGGACTTCTGTGCAGGATGCAGTTTGGCCATAACTAACACCATGTTCAAACATAAGGATGTCCATCGGTGCACGTGGCACCAGGACAGCCTAGGTCACAGGTCAATGATTGACTTTGTAGTCGTATCATTTGACATGCGGCCATATGTTCTGGACACTCGGGTGAAGAGTGGAGCAGAGCTGTCAACTGATCACCATCTGGTGGTGAGTTGGATCAGATGGCGGGGGAAGGTGCCGTGCAGACCTGGCAGGCCCAAACGAACAGTGAGGGTCTGCTGGGAACGCCTGGAGGAAGAACCTGTCCAGATGGTCTTCAATTCCCACCTCCGGGAGAGCTTTGACCGCGTCCCGAGGGCGGAGGGGGACATTGATTCCGAATGGGCCTTGTTCCGCTTTGCCATTGTCGAGGCGGCGGCTGCGAGCTGTGGCCGCAAGGCTGCTAGGACCTGTCACAGCGGTAATCCCCGAACCCGCAGGTGGACACCAGAGGTGAGGAGAGCCGTCAGGCTGAAGAAGGAAGCCTACAGGGCATGGTTGGCCTGTGGGTCTCCGGAAGCAGCTGATGGGTACCGGTGGGCTAAGCAGAGCGCAGCGGTCGCGGAGGCAAAAACTCGGGCATGGGAGGAGTTTGGTGAGGCCATGGAGGAAGACTATTGATCGGCTCCAAAGAGGTTCTGGCAAACTGTTTACGGTGGGGGCGGGGAACTGCTGACGTCAACTGAGGACATTGTCAGGCAGTGGAAGGAATACTTTGAGGAGCTCCTCAATCCCACCAGCACGTATTCCAGTGAGGAAGCAGAGACAGGGGTATCCGGGGTGGGTCGTCCAATTTCTGGGGCAGAAGTTGCCGAGGTAGTGAAACAACTCCGAGGCAGCGGAGCCCCGGGGGTGGATGAGATTCGTCCTGGATATCTCAAGGCTCTGGATGTTGTAGGGCTGTCCTGGCTGACACGCCTCTGCAACATTGCGTGGACATCTGGGGCAGTGCCTCTGGAGTGGCAGACCGGGGTGGTGGTTCCCATTTGAAAGACGGGGGACCAGAGGGTGTGTTCCAACTACAGGGGGCTCACACTCCTCAGCCTACCTGGTAAGGTCTACTCCAGGGTGCTGGAGAAGAGGGTCCGGTCGATAGTTGAACCTCGGATTGGGGAGGAGCAATGTGGTTTTCGTCCTGGATGCGGAACCGTGGACCAACTCTTTACCCTCGCCAGGGTGCTGGAGGGGGCTTGGGAGTTTGCCCAACCAGTCCACATGTGTTTTGTGGATTTGGAGAAGGCTTATGATCGGGTCCCCAGGGGCATCCTGTGGGGGTTGCTCCGGGAGTATGGGGTTGGTGGCCCCATGCTAAGGGCCATCCAGTCCCTGTATCGAAGGAGCACGAGTCTGGTTCGCGTGGCCGGCAATAAGTCGGACTGGTTGGACTCCGCCAGGGCTGCCCTTTGTCACCGGTTCTGTTCATAACTTTTATGGACAGAATTTCTAGGCACAGCCGAGTGGTGGAGGGTATCAGGTTCGGTGACGGGAGGATCTCATCCCGCTTTTTGCGGATGACGTGGTCCTCCAAGCCCCATCGAACAGTGACCTCCAGCTCTTGCTAGGACGGTTCGCAGCCGAGTGTGAAGCAGCACCTCTAAGTCTGAGGCCATGGTCCTCAGCCGGAAAAGGGTGGATTGCCCACTCCAGGTCGGGGGGGAGGTCCTTCCTCAGGTGGAGGAGTTTAAGTATCTCGGGGTCTTGTTAACGAGTGAGGGTAGGATGGAACGGGAGATTGACAGGGGGATTGGGGCGGCGTCAGCAGTGATGCAGGCGCTTAACCAGTCCGTTGTGGTGAAGAGGGAGCTGAGCCAAAAAGCAAAGCTCTCGATTTACCAGTCAATCTTCGTTCCAATCCTCACCTATGGTCATGAGCTCTGGGTAGTGACCGAAAGAATGAGATTGCGAGTACAAGCGGCCGAAATGAGTTTCCTCCGCAGGGTGGCTGGGCTCAGCCTTAGAGATAGGGTAAGGAGCTCGGACATCCGGGAGGGACTTGGAGTAGAGCCACTGCTCCTCCGCATCAAGAGGAGCCAATTGAGGTGGTTCGGGCATCTAGTAACAACACCATCCGGACGCCTCCCTTGGGAGGTGTTTCGGGCGTGTCCAACCGGGAGGAGACCTCGGGGCCGCCCCAGGACACGCTGGAGGGATTACATCACCCGGCTGGCCTGGTAATGCCTCGGGGTTCCCGCGGAAGAGCTGATGGAAGTGGCTAGGGAGAGGACTGTCTGGGCTTCTGTGCTGAGGCTGCTGCCCCCGCTACCCAGACCCGGATAAGCAGAGGACCACGACAATGACAACGACAACGAGGACGAGCTGATGGGCAGATAAATAAAATAAAATAAGCTCTTACAACACAAATAAAAATAACCCATATGCCTCATAACCTTACATGTGAGAATTAATCAAAATTTCACATAACATTTGCAATAAACACATAAAAGGACTCAAAAGGCTCTTATAGCTTAACAGCACCACCATGAGGCCCAAAACACATACACAGAGGCTAATGTTAGCATGGTAACACATTAAACATTTCTCCACAGTAAATCTAAAAACAAGGAGGCGCACAAAGCTGCACATAAACACATTATTTAGACACAATACCTTGTTCCCAAATCCAGCTAGGCGCTTAAACGTCTGAAGATACATCCTTTTGTAGAAGAGCTGTCATTCGTGACTGTACCATCTACTGTATGTTCAGAACTTACGTGAAGAAAACTTATTTACAAATACGGGGTACCGCTACTTCCACCCGAAGAGCGCCAAAATAAAAGCACACAGGAAGTGAACACCTTATTAACAGAAACCCCCTTAAATGTTACTTACACATGGGGAGAAATGAAGAAGGAGTTGATTTAGGAGGACCAAGAAGGGAATTCTTGAGGCTGCTGGTGGAGACCACTGCCAGGTCACCCATGTTTGAGGTAAAGGAAAACAGCAAGAATTTGGTTCTTCTTGACAGTACTGGTAATGCCTGGCTTTTCTAAAATTAATAATGTGAGCCATTTTAATTGATAGTGATTTTGACATGCAACTTGTAGCTTTTGAACTACAGTTTATTGAATATCGTACTGGAGATCCCATGGTTTCATGTAGTAGCATGTCTTAATGTATTTCCTCAGATAGTGACGGGGGCCTTTACTTACCTCAACTGCAGAAGGTACCAGGTTTTTATAAAGTGGGCTTGTTATAGAGGCAGGGCATAAAGCATAATTAGTCATATTTTAGTATGAAGTGTTGTTTTAATCTGCTCCTGTATGTCCTGTTGCAGTTACTGCATTATGTAGCACATTCAAACTCAGCACTTCCTGTATCTGTTTTCAATTAAAACCCCCCTACAGTTTCATCAGATTAAAACCCTTCTCTTTATACATCTTTTATTGTGGATCATTTGCAGTGTGTTGTGGAAAACTTTGCCTTGCAACGTTCCCATATGGCCCTTGAAATTTGGCTACTGCCATCTTGTGACACATATATGGTACTATTCAATCCAGTTTCGCTAAGAAATTTACAGATATGCATCCACAGTGACTGAATTTGGATAATCACTGCAAAGGAAAAGTCAGTATTTTTCACCCTGGACCTAGCATAAATATATTGCTGAATTTATTAGATTAAATTATCAGAAATGTACATCATTCTTGGCATGCATATTATATAGCAGCCACTAGGAGTTTCTCCACTCATGTTTTAGAACTAGCTTTTATTTGTTTGTGTCAACCCTGGCCCCGGTCATCATTCGAGACCCGGCCTTTAATTGACAGACAGTTTTTGTTTGCCGAAATGTGGTATTTATCAGTATTATATTTCCTTCTATGCCATTATTTTGCAGCTCGAAGAGATGATTGGTACTACATTGCTGGCAGAGCCATTGCAGTGAGCTTGGTACATAGCAGTCCACCACCAAACTTCCTCTCGCCAATAGTATTTTGTCTTCTGGTCAATGGTTCAGCAAATCCAAAACTTGAAGACATAGCTGACACAGAACTCTTGGAAAAAGTCAAAAAGGTCAGTTGATAGCTTTTAAATGTTATACTGCATTAGAATTTGTTTACATTAAAAGGGTTCTCTTGTTGTTTTCCATTTTGAAAAGGAGTATCAGACCACTTTTTCCATATGTTGTAGTTTGAATGCCACCACTATTTAACAGACAAGTGTCAACAGCAAAGCATATTTTCCTCGTTATTTATCACATTGTAGCAATGTGTGGGAAAAAACCTGCACTGCCATGAACTGTTAGGGGAACCCTAGGCATTCTCTAGTATGCACACCACTAGTGTCTGGGTTGTTACTAATAAGTTAAAAGACTAGTAGGAAACGTAACATAACAAGCTGTCCTGATGCTCCTTGTGATGCTAGGTATCTGAAAGTACAACCTTTGGGCACCTTGAGAAGTCAAAGACACCTTTGCTTGACTACTTGGCCAGTGCAGGATGTCTGAGGCCTATGCATTCAATAAGAGACAGGGATCTGCTGGTGCATGACATTGAAATGTTTCAGGTCATCCACAGGGTTTAAGGTCCATTTCAAAGGTATTCAGTGTTACTTGTTGTACAGTCAGATCAATCTCAATAGGGGTAATAATTTTAACCATTGACCAACAAGGTGTAAGACTTGCTTCACAAAATCTATTGTTTGTATAAAACCAAGGGACAATTTGACAGTGTACAAGTGACTTATAGATTGTACAATTATTCCATGTTGTTTGTACAGATTCTGTGAAGGACTCAAAATTCTTGGGGTTCTGGACCAAATACGACGACATCCAGACAGCTTTCAATCCCTGTTCTGCTATGAGCCAAACCTACTGACTGCTGACCAGGTGGATGATCTTTTCAGCATTCGTCTCTCTCCAGAAGGGAGCCATAAGAGAGCTGCTGTGAAGATGGTCGTTACTTTATGGAGAGACTATCTCCAAGATGCAGAAGGTAATTGATGGTTTAATGGTCAAATAAACTGATGCATCTGTTGTTTTTTTTAGTATCATTCTTTTTATTTTATTTTTTGCAAAACATACCTGTACAATAAACATTACAGATTAAATGTATTCTCTTGGTAGTTGTGTCAAAGGCGACGGAAGCAAGGGGGGCCAGGGGGCCATTGGCCCCCCACTTTTACCCCCCTGCCACATTATTTTTAAGCCGAATCAATGTCCCTATATTACATTACTTACGGTAAAAAAGACTTTCACTCTTCACTTCCACTCATACAGTAGGTAAAATACAGAGAGGAGCCACAGAGAGAAAGATACAGGGCTCTAGTTTCCCGGCGCAGTGCAGGGTGGCGCAGGGTGGCAAACCCCACGCAGAGCTAGTTTCGAGCAGTGCAATCCAAGGCATGCTCAGTTTGGTAGTTTGGCAGACCGAGGTGCACTGAGATGGATGTGACGGCGTAGCAGGGGGAGGTGGCAACAGATCCAGCTTGGCGCAGTGACAGTTTCGTGCCAAAAGGCTTCGCCGAAGGTGCCCTAAAAGCTCGCCAACTGAAACCACGTCTACTGTCAGCGCAGGTGGAGCGCAGCCGGTGTAAGCCAAAGTTTGGCTGACCGGCGGACAGTGTGCACACCTCACCAAAACCTCACAGGCAGGTTTCCAGAATGTCAGGCACATTAACAATGCAATAAATACCCACAAACACCACTATTCAATGCAACTATCTGCAATCAGCACATAAATGTATCTCTATATCGACTGTCCCGTCATATCTGATGTCAGATCAAAGGGGACTGGCACTGTTTGGCACGTTTGGCATAATGGAATGGAAACCCAACCGATTTGATTAACACAGCTGCAAACTAATGAGTTCACATCCCTCTCAGCCAACTACAAACAGCCACAGCATCAGATAGGGAGTATATATTCAGCATCTGTCATCTTAGAAAAGTAAAAAAAAAAAAGAAACAAAATGAGACTGCGAGAGAGAGAAAGAGAGAGAGCGTGCACGCGCATGAGAGAAACGCAACATTGATTTACAATTGTGGTGACCTCCTCCCAGGCTACCTTTGCTTCATCAGCCCGTGGAGGTCTGCTCGCAGTTCCGTATATTCCGACACTGCGAGCTTTGACCTCCCGGACCAAAACATCAGTTTCCTCCTGGGAGGAGTTTGGCAGTCTGACACTGCTGCTCTATTCTGCCATGGCGAATTGAGCAAGCTCTCATTACGCCTTCGCGCGGCACATTTAAGGGCGAGGAGAGGGGCTCATTTGATTGGTGTGATGTGTGTAAAACCCACTCCATGCCTTCTCTCCTCCCTCTTTCCGACTTGCGCTGGTAGGAGGGACAGAGGTGGGATAGAGGAGTAGCTGCGCCATGACGCACGGTGTGCCAAACTTACAAAATACGTGCCCGGTCTGTGAAACTAGAGCCCACAGCCTCCAGCAGGCACTCAATCATGTGCACGGACTCCTTCCTGCCTGTTACTGCCTCACCAGCCCGGTAAAGCCTCAAGCATCCTCGGCAGGCTCCGGGTAGACTCTCAGCCGTCTGGCTCTATCCAACAGCACCTAGCAGTAATCCCCACTAACCCTGGCACCCTATTGTAAGAACTCACCAGTTATAAAAAATAGAAATAAATCAAAAAGCGAGCCAGATTGTAGGCCTATCTGGTTCGCAATCAAACATTTCTAGCGCTGGTGTGTTTTATTTTTTACTCAATGCCCCTCCGCGGCTCCGTAGTACACAAACATAAAACAAAAAATAAAGAATCTGAATTTAAACTCAATTTGTCTGACTTACATTTATCTCTTTCATATCATGAATGCATAGATCTATGCTTTTGATGTGATATGCAGCCTGCCTGACAACATAGGCTACAGAGGCCCTGGACCTGCTGCGCACAGAGGTGGAGCGGCGTTTTGATCAGGAGGGACTCCATGTAGCTGCAGGGCGAGAGCAGGCACTTCTTGAGGCAGCTCAGGGGAAACAAGAGCGGCTAAGAGAGCTTAGAACGGGCCCAAAATATCCCGCCCAACCCGGCCCGAGCCCGTGCACGTTATGTCTGGGACGGGATTTAAAGGGACATTGTGTAACATTTTCAGTTGTTTATTGGCAAAAATTGATGTCTGCATTCATAAATATGTCATCACAGGTGTATTATTACCTCCACCAATAATCTGACTTATTCTCGTAAAAGGAGAATTTCGGATTTGTTTGTACATTGTGCAGGTAAGTCGTCTGGGGGGTTCCATTATGTTTCGCCATCTTAAGAATACACCCGCCAGCAAGGGACATACAGCACCGCCTTCGGCGTTTTCGTTGAGAGCCAGGCCAGCACTGCGTGACTGAGGAGCCGAAGGAGAGGAGCAAGAGGCGCTTTGCTACTACCCTGGCAAATTTGAAAAAAAGTCCCACTCTTTGAGCATAATTTAGGATCATGCATATGCAGCATCATGGGAGACGGAATCCTTGTCGCCAAGAAAGCGCAAAAGGGAATAGAAAAGGCAGCCTGACCGGCGAATTAAAAAAAACGAAGGAACACATTGGGTTAGCCTTTCCCAGGTAGAGAGAGCTGCTGAGCGAGGATGGTAATGCAATCACAGGCCAGCGCCGCTGTTGGCTGTTAGCCGCTGTTAGCGGCCAGTCGCTAACAGCTTCATCCCTCTCCTCGCATCACTGCGCCACTGTAAGCTGTTAGCCGCTGTTAGCGGCCAGTTGCTAACAGCTTCATCCCTCTCCTTGCATCACTGCGCCACTGTAAGCTGTTAGCTGCTGTTAGCCGCCAGTAGCTAACAGCTTCATCCCTCTCCTCGCATCACTGCGCTGCTGTTAGCCGCTGTTAGAGGCCAGTCGCTAACAGCCTAATCCCTCTCCTCCCATCACTGCGCCGCTGTTATCCGTTAGCCGCTGTTAGCGCTGGCCTGTGATTGTATTACCTTTCTCCTTCAGCAGCTCTCTCCACCTGGGAAAGGCAACCCCAGTGCTGACCCTTGTTTTTTTAATTTGCCGGTCATGCTACCTTTTTGATTCCCTTTTGCACTTTCTTGGCAACAAGGATTCCATCTCCCGTGATGCTGCATAATACATGAACCTGCATTATGCTCAAAGACTGGGACTTTGTTATGCGGCAGTAGTGCTGCTGGCCACTAACAGCTGTTTCAATTTACATCCGCCCCAACAGTCCTACGTTGTAAACACGGCCAGCATGGTGAGGAGGGGGTTTGTCAACTCACGTTGCATGTGTCTGAGTAGGAGCCTGAATTAATACTCCATGTAGTAGTATTGGTTGACATGGTTTCATCAGTGTTATCATAGCTTTTTGGTACACAGCGGCTACAGTTGTTGCAATACGTGTTTGAAACAGTGAGGCACTGGAGTGCGCCATCTGTTTGAATGCAATATATGATTTCAACGTTAGATGGGAGAAATTCCTACCCACTGTGGCTTTAAATTATGACAGGATTTTAATTATGACGAGATTTTAATTATGATTTAAACCTGTCATTTTTCAATAAGTTGGCTGTTATAATTAAGAGTATTAAACCACAATTCTTGTTATTTGAATGACAGAAATAGGATCTTAATGAATGGCACAACACTTGGGACTTTGATAATGGAGCTGACCCAGAGGATCAAATACATGAACAATTACTTGAGGAGAAATAGTTTTTGATTTGCACTTATTCCCGAAAAATCTGAGGGATCTAACATAAAAGCCTTTATGCCCAACCTGATTAAAGAGATCCTCCCTGCCGACCAGCCTGCTGTGGAACCTGTGCATTGTCTGGGTGCACAGCGTGAAAATGCCAAGTAACCACGCACGATTCTGGTCAAGTTTCTCCGGTATGAAGATAAAGAAAGGATCCTCAAAATTTCACGGCAGATAAAAGAGCTGTCTTTCAAATCTTCAAAGTTCCTGATATTCCCAGACTACTCTGTGGACGTGTCATGGAAAAGGATGGAATTCAATGCCATAAAAGCCGTGCTGCATCGTCCGAATGTTCCCTTCAAGTTGATGTTCCCAGCCCGACTTGTTGTCAACACAGGAGCCGAAGCGCACAGCTATGACAACCTGGTCAAGGCCAGGGCTGACCTCCCACGACTGCTGCCCGACATTCGCTTCAGATCAGACTCTTCGACCAGTGAGTTCCACGGTCTGTATTTAGTAGAAGTTTTTTTTTCTCTCTCCCGGTACAAGGATCTTATTTTCTGTTTGGTGCATAAGCAAATAGAGAGGGAGATATTCCCACTACTCCCGACAAAACTGTTGTACTGGACTACGATATTTATTTATTTATTTTTATTTTTAGTTGTTGTTCTTAATCACTTATTGATACTGTTTTTGAAGTATGAATAAGTCAATAATTTATCAATTTGTCAATTTATTCCATTGAAATATCATTGATGTATTATAGAAAAGTGATTTATTTTTTTATAAATGGCAAAAGGCACATCTGTCTCGTATTGTGGTACTGCTCAGAACCGTGATACTTTCACTGGTATCGTACCGTGGGTTCCAATTTTGGAACCGTGACAACACTAATCTGAAGGGGGTTCATCTGCAAAAACTAATGAAAAACTAAACAACGAAATTCGGTACTCAGTATTCGGCCAAGCGTTTAATTTTATTCGGTTTCAGCTTCGGCCACAAATTTTCATTTCAGTGTATCCCTAGGTAATACCATAGACTGTATAAAATAATGGACGTAGTCACCGTGACATCACCCATCCGTTTCTGAAGAGTGGATTTGAAGCTCAAAATACTCCGCTCTTGACATTGCCATCTTGGCAGTGCCTGACTCCGCCCAACTCCCGGACAATCAAAAATGGGCAAAGAGGCGGGCTGAAGGAAGCCTGGTTGCTTAGACACGCCCACCTCGCTCGCTGCTGCTAAGTTAGCTAAGGCTAACAAGCTATGAGGCTAAGAAGCTACGCTACTTTGGCTAGCCCTGTGGCAGCTCCCTCACGAAACTTGTGGCAAGTTGAGTTTAGCTTAAACTAACGTTATACAACAAACCTTGAAACAATGATTCAGCTGTTCTCTCTCAAAAAAAATGCTTCAACTTTTTTTTTTTAAATATATAACGCTAATTATTTATTACACTCATTTTACTTTCATATGCAGCGTGGAGCATTGGTGACAGCTATGTCAGGGGTGGTGTCCAGAGAGCAGCAGAGACCTTGGGAAGCAACCTCAGCATGCCGGGCGTCCATGTCTGCTGGTTTGGCTGGGGTGGACTGCAGAGAGGCCTTCTCTCCTTTCCCCACTCCCTGCGAGGAAGAGCAGCACCAGATGTCCTCATCATCCACTGTGGCGGCAATGACATGGGGAAGGTCAGCAGTGTCAAGCTGGTCAGCATGATGAGGGAGGATCTGCACCAGCTTCACCTCCAGCATCCTGGCATTAAGATAATATTTTCTTCATTGGCCCAAAGGTGCAGGCGGGAGGCTGGTGGCAATCCAGCAAAGATTGATAAGGCCAGGAAATTTGTTAATAGTTTATGGCTACATTTGTTCACAGTTTAAATGGTGCCATAATTGAGCACCCTCACATCAGGCACATTCATCTCACACCTAGGAAAAATATATGTTTTTAAGTAAATTAGTCAATTGTCTTAAAGACCACCTCCAAACGCAGTGAACTGCTTACAGTTGGCAGTGTCACTGCTTTTGAATTTGGCCTTTAGGACACATTTTGTTAGGCCTGAACATAGCCCAGGCTGTCATGGCCAATGTTGAGTTTTTTTATATTCATCTATAACTTCATCTAACAGATAAAACATTAAGCATTAATGTTTAAAATTTTCACTGACAAAAAATTAGGCAGTCTATTTCTGTGTGGGCCTGATTATTTTAACTTTGTACTTGAAGATAACTAGCACCTTACACCCAGCAGCAGAGCCTGAGAAGATTTTGGAGAGTAATCTTTGTTTGCTGTTCTGTTAGAAGTCTAGTTTTAACACAGAAGAATGTGACTGGATAAAAGGGCTCAAAATGAAAAACAAAGAATTAGCTGGACAAAATAGTTTTGAAGCCCCCAAGGAGGTATCACTTGTCCGTTATGTTGCCAACTCTGAGAGGGTCTTCCTCAGGCAAAGGTATCGTGACATTTTTATAGTGAGGCAAACAGAAAGATAATCAGCCATTTATGTGTTGTTGTTTTTAGCCTCACTATATAAGCCTCAATACCGAGCAATACCCACAGAACCTTCTCATATGTCACAATGTCACAAATTCATACCTCCTACGGGACTTAAAATTATTCAGTGTGCAGATATTTCCTTGTTTTTCACAAAAGGAGAATAGCTTCTCAGTGAATTTTCTTCATTTGTCTTAAAGAAATGTTCTAACAAAACCAGCACATAACATCAGCTTTTCATTTTTTTTTTACATTCTGCGAAGATAAATGCAAACTTGGGTAAATGTTAAGACATAAATGAAAACATTAAGATGCCATTAATAACGATTATGTTTTGTTAATGGTTTAAATCACCACTACATTTCCAATTATCACAGTAAACTGATGAATGATAGCTTTAAAAAAAATGCTTTTACTCTAAAGTAAATTTTGTCTGATCCACTTTATATCACAAAAATTCTAACCATTACACAAACAGTTCAACAAAATTAAGTCAAAGCTTGCATTCATGAAATCGTCACTATTAAAAGGTTACAAAAAGTACACATGAAATAAATGAAAAGATTTGTAACAGTAATTATAAAACATATGAATTAGGACCCAGTGTCATAATTTGCAAAATCTTAATTTCTTGTGAAACAACCTCTTTGCTGTGGCGTAAATATCACATTGGTCGAGGTGTTGCAACTTTCCTCAAGTGTCCTACAAGAGAGAAAGATGACAGGTTAAAAACACAGGTAGAAAACATTGACTACAGCCTGTCTTGGTTAAAAGCCCACTCACCATCAAAATGATCTTATTGCTGAGTAAGTGGCTGTCATTCATAAAATAGTTTTGTGTTTAAATTCTGTAGATATTTGACTTTATATTTGAATTTGATTTTAAATTTAACTGTACTATCAAAACAACTGGAGTATGCATATACAATATGCAATTCATCCACATTAACATAATTGTTGCTATCAAAAGGAAACTGAACTGTTCTCAAAACTCACTGCCACTGTGGAATCATGCTATGTTCCGCTGTCTCATTATGAGAATATTTTTTCCATTGGTTCTTCACAGACTGTGTGTGGAGGGAAAAAGGTAGTAATTCTCACTATGATAAAGGGTCTTTGCATAAAAGGCACTAAAACGTTAAAGTTCGTAAATACATGTCATGTTCCTTGATTGATAAAATCTTCATTTGGCCTTTTGCATCAGGGGAACACTAAACTGCACTTGTGTGTCAGTAATTTCACCTTATCAGTAATAGTACGGAGCAAGCTGTGCCCTAATCGAGTACTTAGTAATGTATGACAATTAGTAATATATGTAATGCATTTAATTGTATTCTGGACAATAATTCATCATTTTAAACTAATAAGTTTCTTGACTCTTTGTGAGGTACTGTATGAAAAAGGTGTCTTTATCCTGGAGTCAGTGCTGATGACTCTCAAAGTGTTCACTGCACAGACGGTAAGTCTTGTTTGGAGTCCAGTTCTGTCCACTGGTCCAGTCTGTCTGGGTCACCTAGAGGAAAACTTTACACAGACAAATAGATATTAAAAGTAACATGTGTTAGCTACCTACTTCGCAGACACCTTTACATGCAAACAATACAACTTAAATTACTTCAGTGTTCAACAGATCATAATCAATTTATTTAAGCAAAACAAAATGGTGGTGACCATCACCATCACCATCCTGATATTCTGTCTGTGCATTATCTATTGTTGTGTAACTACAGGCCTATATCATACACTAATCTTCTTAATATTTTATATGTGACAATCAAATGTCACATTCGCTTTTTAATTACGTTACACACCTTATTGTAATTTCACACAGTTCACCACTTTTTAATTTACATACACAAGTATAGCCTTAATGTTACGTTAACGTTACACTGCTCATATGACAACGTTAACATTGCATCATAGTCTAGTAGCCAACTAGGTGAACCCGGAAATGTTGAGTACACCAAAGTTTTATTGCAGAAATGTGAAGTATGGGTCCCCAGTATACAGAAACTGCCGGATGCTAATTTGCATATGTTGAGCAATTTGCATAATTAGCATAATTAGCATTATTAGCTTAATCGTCGTAATTTTGACCACATATTTTGCACTGTATGGCCAATATCTACAATATGTGAGTGGTTTTAGAGGTTTTAGAGGATGCTGATTTCATTTCTGGCATTTTAAGATTTCATAGAGCTAATTTTATTACATATTTTGATTTATTTAGGCAAATTTTGATTACGTTCAGGCATATTTTTAGGTTATTTTTATGGTAAACACAATAATCTTAAATTGCAGAATCATGAGTGCTCTTGTGAATGTTGATGCATTGTTTTCAGGGTGTAATGAAGCTTAATCTCCTCCTGACACTTTTGAAGATTCAAAATATACGATATTCAGGTATGTAATGGTACGGAGCACTGTATCAGGATGAGCAGGAGGTGAGTCGAGCAATGGTCCAAAGACACTTAGTCTTCATTTTAGACACACCTTCATCACTGTGACGATCTTGCACAACATTGTAGGCCAAAATGATCACCCCAACTGTGAATAGGGCCAGTGCACCTCTCCAGTCCTAATACCCGCAGGTACTTATCTGCATCATCTGAGGCATATTTGGCAGCTGACTTCTGGAACCGAAGGACCTCATCATATGTTGCAACAAGACCATGCTCATTTAGGTTCCGAACCAGTTCTGAACTACCATGCTTATGATGAAGTTTTACAGCTAGCCCCAAAGTTGTCTGATTCCAGCTTTTACTGATGTGCTGCTGGATGCATTGAGCAAGTGTGAGTGCTGGTTTGGTCACCGTTTCTTCCCTGGACACAAGACTGGAGACAAGTCTTAGGAGAGTTGGACTTGTATCTTGAATGACCCTTTCATGTCTAAAGCTGCCAAGGTCGTATTCACGAGGCAAGGGAATATTCTGGACCTCTGCCCGCACTTTTCTGACAACCTTGTTGACATCATCATCATCGTCATTGGAGAGGCCAGTTTGTCCTACTAATTTGAGTGATTTACCAATGTACTGCCTAAAGTCAACAATCGTCTGGCATCCTTCAACTCTCACTACAATAACGGCATCACCATAATAATCACACAGGTTGGCTAACATTTGCTTCTGGCACAAACTCCCAGAATTAGCTACAAAGACATCATATAATTCGGAAACAGTCCAAGTCACTGACTTGTTCGCACTCATGTGGTCTATGACCGAAGCTAGGCAGCTGTCAATTGGTTTACTAGCAGTTGCATTTGAGTCAATAGGTACCTTCCTGAAAGCATTGTAACACTTGGAGTGATACTGAGCATCAGCTGCAGGAAGGTCCATGACGCCATTCACCCGTAGCTTCACAACTTCTGCCCAATCATCCTGCCGTTCATCACACTTAGACAAAATCACATCTTTGAAGGATGGAAGGCCTGGCCTATCTAAAGTCTGACATTTTTTAACTGGATTCCACCTGTTAGGATTTTTAGAGTCTTTTTCTTCACAAATAAGACCACAGAACAAGCACTGTTTTGAATACTCAAAGGCAGAGAGTTGAGAGCGAATGATTCGCTTTCCAGGCTGACTCTGACATGAGTCTGACTTGCGTTTGCTCACATTTCTAGAGCAAGAAGTATATGAGCTGTAGCAAGATTTGTGACATAGCACAGAAGCTGATGAAGCACCATCAGTAGCAATAATGTTTGACAAAGTCTCATGTATGGCAGTGTCTCCGAGCTCCTCGCTCTTAATTAGCAGAGTAGCGATTCCTTTGGATCCAGATATTTTAAAGTCCCTATCTTTGCCACTGCATGGTGCAAACAGACACTTTTTTCCCGACATTTCGACCCGATCAAACCATCTCTCGTTGGTTTGAAAGTACTTAACCCTAGAGACGAATGGTTAAGTAATCCTCCACAACAACTTGAGAAAGCAGCAACAACACACTGAATATCAACTGTTTTCTAATCCTTTCCTTATCAAACCACAAGAAATCTGAATTTTTAACAAAGAAATAATGGTAACTAATTTTAGAACACCAGATTCACCCACAAAATGGATCTGACTAGAAATTGAACAATACTGTCATCATAACTCTGTCCACTTTGTCCACTTTTTATCTTAATGTGAAAACATAAGTAATGTCAACATTCAATCCCTTGACTGACTTTTGTATGACTATTAAGGCGATATATAAAGAAAAAAATATTTGCAAGGTGAATTTCGACATGAAAATCAACATGACTTGAAAGTCAACACTTCGACACTCAAATTGTCAAGAGTTAAAATATCATTCCAACTTAAATCTCAACATGGCGGAATTTATTTCAACATGTTGAGATTAAAATAGAAATGAAACATGAAAATAACCTAAAATTTTGGCCAAGATTAATAAAAAATGTGTCTAAATTTATCCAAATTTGTTATAGAATTACCATTTTGAAGTCTGAAAGTGCCACAATTGAATTCAGCATCCTCTAAAACCTCTGAAACTACTCCAATATTGTAGAAACTGGTCACACAGTGCAAAATCTATTGTCAATCTGGACGATTCTGCTAATTATGCTAATTGTGCTAATTATGCAAATTGCTCAACATATGAAAATTAGCATCCGGCAGTTTCTGTATGCTGGGGACCCATACTTCACAGTTCTGCAATAAAACTTTGGTGTACTCAACATTTCCGGGTTCACAATGGGGCTCTATGGGCTGGCTACTAGACTATCACGTTAGCTAACTAACATGGTGGACCTTTATTTTCAAACCTCACAAAGCCTCAGCCTTTTGTTCAAAATATTCTCTCCCTAAATGCCTAACGTTAAATCCTAACACTTCTCTGTCAGGCTCTGAATTCGATGCATTCCCAGACTGGCGTCTTGCTCAAAGGCTAAATGTTAGCTGGCTGGTTAGCTAGTTAAGGAGCTAAGCTTGTGTTAACGTTATATGGTCTTGTCTGTGGCTCTGTAACTTGATGTGGATGTTGCTGCTGCGATACAGGTCGCACTTGAAAATGAGACCTCCGGTATCAATGTGATTTTACATGTATTAAATAAAGGCTTAATAATATGATAATAAGCTGACAAGCTAGGTGGTGACCGCAGACACCGATACCCGCTAATTGGAGCTAACATAAACATAATTAAGATAATACTAGAATTTCCGAATTTCACTTACAAAAAATCCTGGAGCAAAGACTTCTTGGATGGTCTGTTGGTATAATTAATCGAACAGCAAGCCATATTTATTTGCCTGAAAAAAATATCCAGAAGGCACAGACCCGGCTGAGAGGACAGGTTCAATGCCTTGAACATGGGCACGAATTGGCTGAGATGACGCCGAGCAGACGGCCGAGTCTAAGCTCAGCTTCGCACAGCAGAGCCAGCGGCTAGTTAGCATGCTAGTTAGCCACCCGTGATGGTGCGACCTGTCACTCAAAGTGACCACGCCCTTAATTATGCGCAATTTCAAATCTTAATAACATTTAAACGGAAGAGTTAGAAAAGGAGGGAGGAGGGAACCCTTGTTTGCACTGATTGAGTAAGCTGCAAAATTTATTTGTAAGGAATAAAAGACACACTGTGTTACTGTCACTCTGTTGTCCTAGGGTTGTTTTTTATTTTAACTGAGTCAATTGCACCCCCAGGTGGTGAAAATCCGGTACTACAGACTTGATGCAGTTTTTCACAAAAAAACGGACCGTTTTGTTTTTTTCTCATACCGACCCAACCCCAGCTCTGTCTTTTATTTTATTTACCTGTTGGTGTGCTGAATTGTAGTACCTGAGCTCCATTGATGATGGCTTTTTTCATTCACCATGCACAAGCTTAGAGTGAAAATACTTGGAGATGATGGAACTGACTCTGATCAACTGTTCTGGAACCAAAAACTCAAGTTTCCCATCTCAGGGTTAATCAACTCAGAGCTCAGGGTAAGGCTCAACTTTTTTAAACCTGCTTCCTGAAATAGAACCATGGGTTACACTTGTGTTTTTTTCCTGCATCCTTTGAAGAAAACAAAAATAACCCCAGATTTCTTTTCAGCACTGTAGCCAGGCTGAGAGTCAAAGCTCAATTGAGCCTTGTATTCCTTTAGCCCTTAGCAGTAATGATTTTATGAGCTTTTTTAATGACAAAATTCTAACTATTAGAGGCAAAATTCATGACCTCCTGTCCTCAGATAGTATCTATCTAACCTCAAACACAGCTGTAAGACCTAATATAATACCTAAGATTGCTTCTCCCCAATTTCTCTTCAAGAATTGACCGCAGTGATTTCTTCATCTAAATCATCAACGTGTCTCTTAGACCCCATCCCAACTAGGCTACTTAAGGAGGTCTTACCTTTAGTTAACACTCATATATTAGATATGATCAATATATCCTTATTGACAGGCTATGTACCACAGTCTTTTAAGGTAGCTGTAATTAAACCTCTCCTAAAAAAGCCCACCCTGGATCCAGAGGTGTTAGCCAACTATAGACCAATATCTAATCTTCCCTTTATGTCAAAGATCCTCGGGAAAGTAGTCGCAGACCAGCTGTGTGATTTTCTCCATGATAATAATTTATTTGAGGAATTACAGTCAAGATTTAGAGTGCATCATAGCACTGAGACAGCACTAGTTAAAATCAAAAATGATCTTCTGATTGCTTCAGACAAAGGACTCGTCTCTGTACTTGTCTTATTAGATCTTAGTGCAGCGTTTGACACTATTGACCATCTAATTCTGCTACAGAGACTGGAACACTTAATTGGCCTAAAAGGTTCTGCACTAAGCTGGTTTAAATCTTATTTATCTGATCGTTTTCAGTTTGTCGACTTTCATAATGAATCATCCTCACGTACTAAAGTTTGTTTTGGAGTTCCGCAAGGTTCTGTGCTCGGACCAATCCTATTTATTCTATATATGCTTCCTTTAGGCAACATCATTAGAAATCACTCTATAATTTTCCATTCTTAGGCGGATGATACACAGGGATAAAGCCAGAAGAAAGTAATCAATTAACTAAACTCCATAACTGCCTTAAAGACATAAAAACCTGGATGAGCTCCAATTTCCTGATTTTAAATTCAGACAAAAGTGAAGTTATTGTTCTTGGCCCCAAACAACTCAGAGACTCTTTATCTGATGACATAGTTTCTCTAGATGGCATTGCTCTGGCCTCTAGCACTACCGTAAGAAACCTCGGAGTAACATTTGATCAAGATTTGTCTTTTAATTCTCATTTAAAACAAACCTCATGGACTGCATTTTTTCCATCTGCGTAATATTGCGAAAATTAGGCCTATCCTGACCCGAAAAGATGCAGAAAAATTGGTCCACGCTTTTGTTACCTCAAGGCTGGATTACTGTTACTCTCTATTATCAGGTAGCTCTAGTAAGTCCTTAAAAACTCTCCAGCTAATTCAGAATGCAGCAGCACGTGTACTAACAGGAACTAAGAAACAAGATCATATTTCTCCTGTTTTAGCTTCTCTGCACTGGCTCCCTGTAAAATCCAGAATTTAAATTTGACTGTTAACTTATAAAGCTCTAAATGGTCAAGCTCCGTCATATCTTAGAGAGCTCATAGTGCCATCTTATCCCACCAGAACACTGCGCTCTGAGAACGCAGGGTTACTCGTGGTCCCTAAAGTATCCAAAAGTAGATCAGGAGCCAGAGCCTTCAGCTATCAGGCTCCTCTCCTGTGGAATCATCTTCCTGTTACGGTCCAGGAGGCAGACACAGACTTAAGACTTTCTTCTTTGATAAAGCTTATAGTTAGGGCTGGCTCAGGCTAGCCCTGTACCAGCCCCTAGTTAGGCTGACTTAGGCCTAGTCTGCCGGAGGACCCCCCTATAATACACCGGGCACCTTCTCTCGCTCTCTCTCTCTCTCTCTCTCTCTTTCTCTCTCTCTCTCTCTCTCCCTCTCTCTCCCTCTCTCTCTCGTATCCTATTACTGCATCTTGCTAACACGGCCATTCTGGATGTCACTAACTCGGCTTCTTCTCCGGAGCCTTTGTGCTCCACTGTCTCTCAGGTTAACTCATATCGCAGCGGGGCCTGGATAGTGTGACGTGTGTGGTTGTGCTGCTGCCGTGGTCCTGCCAGATGCCTCCTGCTGCTGCTGCTGCTGCCATCATTAGTCATTAGTCATACTTCTACTGTTATTATACACATATGATTATTATCACACATGTATACTGCCAGATACTAATATCTACTTTCAACATATTGTACCACAGTAGCCAGAACTATAATATTATTACTTTCATGAATGTTGTTGTAAGCTACTGTCATTACCGTCTGTCCTGCATCTCTCTCTCTCTCTCTCTCTCTCTCTCTCTCTCTCTCTCTCTCTCTCCCTCTCTCTATGTCATACGGATTACTGTTAATTTATTATGCTGATCTGTTCTGTACGACATGTATTGCACATCTGTCCGTCCTGAGGTTTCTACCATTTTTTTTTACTTGTTAAAGGGGTTTTTTTTTGGGAGAGTTTTTCCTTATCCACTGCGAGGGTCCAACAAAACTTACTCAGTTAGAGAGATGGGCATGTAAGATGTCTCTGCATTTGTACCAATGAATCTTGTTTTTTGCCATTTGTCCATTGCACTATGTAAGATGGGAAAAAATGTTTTCATGTTCTGACTGATCTCTATTACTCTATTTTGTTAGAAAATTGTGGAAATGTGTCTGTGAGACACTGCATTTATGTTGAACAGAGTGGACATTTGAGTAATGTTTGAATTAGTTTTTTCCATGTTCTGACTGACATTTAACCAAGTTTCTCATTTAGAGAGGCATTTTTTTTTATGTTTGGCTGCGACTGGAGTCTGTTGAAAAGTCACTTTTTTTCATTAAAGGAGGTTGCCCTGCTTTTCACGTGTGGGACACTAATTTCAGTTTTTGAGCAGCCCTGAGCCAAGAGCAAGGATGTGTGAGAGGGCCTGAAGGCTTTTGTTTTGTCTACACACTGATTTTAGCTTTAAAAGCAACACTGAACACTTGTGAGTGAATGGGTTGAAGTTGAAATACACTTTACATGAATAAAATTCTTGACTGAAATTTCTTTTCAGCTACTTTTTTTCATGTGTTAATATTCAGGTTGGACTTGGTTAGTTCTCATGTAGATTTATAGTAGCTTCGTAAGTATTGTTTGCTTGTCCTGGTAAGTTTTAGAAATCTGTCAACTTGTGTAAACTTAAGTAACTTGGTAATGTAAGTTGAACGAATTAAGTATTTCATGTTGAGCCAACTTGATTCACATTTATAAAAACTTGATAAAACGAGTTCAACCAACATCTTTTTCAGTTCTCTTAAAGCTGCCCTTTGGAGTTTTTACATAATCAATCTCCGTTAGATTACAGCCACTGCCAGACGACTTATTAGGATGATCATTGAACACATCTCCACCACACAACAGTCTCTGGTTTGCTTAGAAGCACTATTGCCTCTCAGGAGGCAATAGCGCTGTCGCACAGGGAATGACGCATTTGACATAGAGTTCAAAGAGCGCATGCTCAGTTGGAAATGTCGGAGACGACAAGGCTAAAAGAGAAGCTACTGAAAGATGTATGAAAACCCAAAGAAATGGCCCAGGAAAGCTTCCGAAGCCTCTGCAGCTGGTCCCGCTGGTCCTCCCCAACCTCCGCGACGTTCAGAAGAAGTAAAAAAGGCAAAACGAGAGAGTGACAAACGAGATTAAGCCCATTTCACACAGAGCATGCAAAGTGCAGACATCCGCCGACAAACCCATTCATTGTGTATGTGCTACCGCGGCGCAAGAGCGCACTGCTCTGCCGCCAAGCTGTCTGTATTGTAATGAATCACTCCCAAGCAGGAGACCAGAGTAGCATTCAGGAAAAAGGCCTGTTTATTTGTGCACTCCAAAAACTCCTGTAACAGGTAAAAGTCTCCGTCCCAAACTCTGACTCTTCTAGCGTAGCACACACACTTCATACACACATACTCACTTACAGTACCCAGCGGGGCAGCCCTCCCCCTCTCTGCTCCACCAATCTCCAGCCCGCATACTGACTGACAGCTGACTCCACTCATACCACACTCACCACTGCCCCAGGGCCGTTACAGTATTTGTTCATAGCAAATGAAACAACGAAAATTATTGGGTGGTAAATAGGTGTGTCATTTAGCTTTGTGCGTTGCGGGAGCGTCACTCGTTTGCTGACGTCATCAAACGGCGCACGCTGACTGTTATTGTTGCAGTACTTGGAAAAACACGGCACATGGCCACAAATGGGCAAAACTCCACAGGGCAGCTTTAACTAATGTTTTCTAATTCAAATTATTTGACACAGGAAGTTGAGTGAACAAGCTGCATGTTGCATCAATTCATTTATTTAAGTGTGATAAACTTTACACATTACATTGACATAACTGAACTCAGAGAGTTAAGTCAACAAACTGCATATTGTATCAGCTAATTTATTTAAGTGTAATGAACTTGGCACTTTTAAGTTTACCTAACTTAACTTAGTCAAAGCAACAAGATGACTTGACTAAGTCAAGTTGAGTCAACAAATCTTTTTTTACATTGTACAACTGCAGAGGCTCCCAGCTTCATTTGAAACAAACTACATTAGAGACGGTCCATTTTTTATTAATCCATGGACCGCGGAACGCATCTGAACAAGGGGGAGCCATAATTTCAAGTCACATGGAGGGGGTGGGGGGGCATATGCATTGAAACAGACAATATTACTGATGTATTAAATAACGTTGCGGAGCACTTTTTTTTTATTCTGACACTACACAGTCACATCTACAGTACACGCATGAACATGAACACATGCTTGCTCAGATTAACCCCCCTGATACCACTCTAACATTCACACACAACAGGCCAAGCCTATTTACACATAAACACACAGATGAAACTATAGCAAACAACAAAGTACATCCAGTCCACAACCACAACCAAAACTCATCTTGCTGCCTTGAATCTAAATCAACATCATATTCATTATCATCACAAGTCAGCACTTATATCAGACTTTCACAACACAGTCACAGTATTGTGCATTAAACATTGGAATGAAGTTTAGAAGTGGAATACTAGACCTACATACCTGTCTCCCTCAGCTTCAAATACTGAAAAAGAATGTCCACAGTTTGTCAGCTGACAAAGTTATTGTTATGGACAGTGTGTAAATAACCATCAACAGATTGCTGTTACGCACAGACAAACATGCTGCTTGCACAGCAGCGCAGCAGGCACTGAGCTTGTGTTGCGTTCAGGCGTTGTCACGTAAATAACAACTTCCAGCACTGAAATAGGTCATAGCACAAAACAGCAGCATGTCAAGTGACTTTTTACTTTTATTATGTTCAATAAACTTGTATTTTCCTAAATCTTCAGACACATCATATGTAATCTAGACAGACATTTCACCTGCTCATTACTGTGCACACATGTACTTAGTCCTAAAGAGGCCTTCTGGTGCCAGTATACATAGAAACATCCCAGCAGGCTGTGCTTTGCAAGCATACAAAAAAGTTTCACGCATGTGAAAATTATTTATCATGTGTGTGCTTCACCTCCTCTGCTACAACTCCATCCTAGGGGAAACACTGCTGTGTGCGTTTTGTGCAGCAGGTGGATGTGGTAGTCTACTGGTAGAGTAGAGAGAGAGCTAAGTAGCGTGTAAGTAGAGTAGAGCAGGGCAGAGAGATGGAGGCAAAATATATTGAACCCGGTGTTAATACAGCAGAACTGGAGATAGGGGTGAAAAATAAATAGAGGTGGGCATGGCATTAAGCTACAATACATGACATATGTTGTTTTAATTGATAAATACAGTGTGAATAAAGATTACATAACATAAAAATAACTGCAGTCTTTGTTATTTGATAGCCGCTTAAACAATTTTTATATGGCAAGTAAAAACTGACTTCGGGGAAGTAGATCTCTGACCAACTTGCCCAACTGAGCAAGTGAAAAAAAACCTTAGCGTTGAACCCTGCTTACATCAAAAGTCGCTTCCCTCTTTAAATCTTATTAAGGTCAGTCAATGATCCATTGCTGCTCATATACCAGACCTGAGGGGTGTACTATGAAGCAAATTCACCATAGCCAGTCATTCTTTGCCTTAGTTGTCCCAATAAAATCTAAAATCCCAATCAGAGACAACGGGTACCATGACAGTGGTTATTAACTTTCTTTGTCAACCAGGTTTTCTTCATCTGGCTTTATACACATTCTCATTAAAGAGGGCGTTTGGCATGTTGTTTGACTCTGCGACCACACACAATCCACTTGCATGCCACCTACTTCAGAGAAGCACATTATTAGAATGAATAGCTATAGAGATATATATATATATATATATATATATATATATATATATATATATATATATATATACTATACATACATTACACTTAAAAGCAACAATGTAGCTAATAAGGCAGTAGAGGAATGCTGGCAGAAAATTACACGATTATGACATATATTTATTTTTCCACACATAATGCCTACCATTTATTTCTAAGGTGACAGCTGCACATTCTACAGCTCTTACACTTCAAACTCCATGCAGCGGATTTAAATGTTATACTACATTTACATGTACTGACACTGTCCCATTATGAAGTAGACATGGAAATCCCTTTGAGAGCAACACCAAACACACAAGTGAAAAAAATGTTCCTACTCACATTCTCCGCTTCAACTGAGTTAACATGGCAAAAAAAAAAGATACAACTGCATACAGTTTTTGCTACAGTAATTGCATGGCCTCATTCAGTGGCATTATTCATGTAACTTGTCTAATGTTATGTCTCAACAAGTTTGCATATACAGTTGAAAATCTGAATCACCTACAGAGAATATAGTCCGGAAAAGCCAACAGATCTATTGGGTCTCTAATCACACTCTGACAGAACCTCTTTAAGTTCTGTCTCCAGGGTCCCAAAGATTTTGACTGGTGACCCAATTTCCAAAGGAGCTGACTTGTGAATGGTGTCTTTTTACAGCCACATTTCTTCTAAAACTGAGTACATAATCTTCTCCAGAGCAAGTTAAGTATGCAGCGCAAGTTACCATTGAGATCTAACCAGGTTAAAGGAGATCCACCTTTGTGACATTTAACACTCCAACATCAGACTTGCTGCACCAACCCATTAATCTCCTTTCGCGGTACACCCGCCTGATATTGTTCGCCCATTCAGCATTGGTACAGTGTTGGTATGCTGAGTTACTTGTACCAGAATTTAGGGTCCAAAGTCACAGACACTGACTGGTATTTGCACCCTGCCACCATGGATGGATTACTGAACTGGGCCAAAGTGTCAGGGCCTCCCGGCCTTCATCTGCAAGAAGTCACTAAAAGAGAAACACCTACCCACCAGGAAGGGTCACACTGACCACAAAGAGACACAACTACAAAAGAGATGCAAAACAGCTGCAAAGAAACATTAGGAGACTAATGGCGACTAATCAGAGGGCCAAAACAATCACAAAGAGATGCAAAAAACACCTACCAAGGGACTCAAAATGACCACAAAGAAACACAAAATGACCACAAAGAAACACAAAATGACCACAACGAGACTAAAATGTCCACAGAGAGACACAACGTTACTACAAAGAGTTGCAAAGTAACTAAAGAGAGACACAAAACCACAAAGAGATGTGTAACAATTACAAAGAAATGCAAAACAACAACAGAACAACAACTACAAAGTCTGTGTCTTGCTCCCATGTTGGAGAGGTGGGGCCTCCTGCATGTCTGAGCCCAAAGGCCCATTGGCTCATAAGTTAGTGTGTAATGAGAACAGAAACAATTAGTCCATTAATCTATCAGCTGATCAACAATAATCTGCAACTACTGTATTTTAACCAGAAAGCTATTCCCTTGACCCAGTTTCTAAACTGTAGGATTTGCTGCTCTTTTCTTATGTGTTTATGCTATTGTAAATAAAAGATCATTATTGTTATTATGGAAATCTTTCAAATTTTCTAACAGTGAATAACTGATTAATGGAAAAAAAAGTTCCATCACCATTTTGAAATGTTTTTTTGAGTGGTGCATGTTACAAAACCAATGTGTAATTTAACAGTTAATGGTGCTACATGTGTATAGCACCTTTCCAGTCTTCCGACCACTCAAAACACTTTCACACTATGTCACACAGAGAGGTAACCATTCGAGATGCCACCTGCTACTAAATTTATATGCACTCACACTCCAATGGAACAGCCATCGGGAGCAATCTGGCTTAAGTGTCTTGCCCAAGGATGCTTCAACATAAGGACAGGAGGAGCCAGGGATCAAACCATCATCTTCAGACTGGCGGATGACCCACTTTACTTCCTGACTCGCAGCCACCAATTTGTCAAATTAATACAAAGACATTTCCACACAGAAATCCAGGGGGCCCCTGCTTGTTTTGCCTGGTTAACAATCCAACCTCAAGAAAATGTTGTATCTCTGAAATGCAGTTTTCTTAACTAAATCTCTGAAACTTGATACTGCATTTAAACAAATTCAATCAATCATCATTTATTTGTTACATGTAATTATACAAGGTACAACTCCAGGTGAAATGAGATTCAATGAACCCCTTTAACTTGTGCTCTGTAATTTAGTCCTTCTCTACATCCTTTTACATTCTTCACTCATCATTTGCTTTATAAAATGAAGTCACTAAACATGACACATTCCCAGGGCCAGAGGTTACATGTTAAAATGTCTTTGTCTGACCAAAACTCCAAAACCCAAACCAATCACTTCCCAGAAGAACCAGATTATGGTCTTTGTAGCAGGCTGTACAAGGATAGGTCAACAGAACTACTAATTAGTGATAAGGCAGGCCAAGTCCCCCTGTCTGACTGGCACAGCCTACACTCAATAATTAGGCCACTGTGATAATCCTGCCACCTCCGAGCTTCTATTAGGAAGAAGAGAGGGTCAGATGTTCAGAAAAGTGTTAGACTTTCACAATCCTCCATAGCCTCCCTGCTCACCTCTGTGTGCTCTCAATACTAGCGCAACAAAACACAGCAGTTCAGGAAGAACACCACAGGCACACACCATGTAAATGTACCATTTTTTATTGGACTTGTATAGAAATACTTAAAAAAACATGATGTAGCACCATTACTTAAGATTTACTTTTTATCATGTATAACTTTATATGTCAGAAAAATAAAACTCTTGATACATTTTCAAATCTTGTCTCAGCAAATATAATATTAGTATTTGACCATGAGGTTAAAGGCCCTTTATCATAAAATAAAATATATACTTTGTTCTTAAACTTTGCTCAATAAAGTACATTTACCCTCAAGTAATTTCACCTTCATATACATAAACAAGTGGTAAACAAATGTATTAAAATAGAAATACTAAAACTATAGTGGTGCAACAGAAGCCTGTAATTCCCACTGGAATCTAATTCATACAAATTTTAGAAAGCATAAACGGTTTCTTTGTGTTCAACTTACTAAGTTTTGTACATTTCAATGTTTCATATTAATATAGAATAAAATAGGCTTTATATTACTGAATAAAAAATATTCTGGGTGACGCAGATGTGAAACGCTTTTTTTTGCTGAACCTATGAAAACTCCATACCAACAGAACACTGTCAAATGCAATGCACATTTTGTGGATGTGGGTTTTCTCCCACAGTCATGGGATATTAAAATAATACAGTGATCAATGCCATAAGGCCATACTAAAAAATAAACCATATTTCAACCCAGCTACAAAAAGTTCACTGAACTTAAATTAAAATATCTGTAAACATCTTTGCAATAAGAAATATAATCTTTCAAGTCAAAAAAAACAAATATAATACTTCAATCTGTATTGATGTCAATTAAACTCGTATTAAACTTGTGGAAATTGATACTATTCATATATATATGTAGGATATGTTGTTTCCATCCCTTGCATGGTTTCTGACCTCAAGCTGCAGTATCTTGCTAAGTCAAAAATCCTGTTTGGCTAGAGGCCTTCCATGTTTCCTAGCTATGGCCTCTCCTTACTACATTTGATCAGCAAAACTGAAGGGCCTAGCCAGCTAAAAGTCTACAGTTTGACCCACGCATCTCCGTCTTGACCTGACTGTGCCTCTTCACTTCATAAATATAGGGTACAATTTACTAGAACTATGGATTACTATGCTGTAACATTTAAAACATGCACTTAAGATGCAGAAAATATTTCCCCAAGCTACAGTATCTTTAGCAAAAACTATGACGGAGCCCAAAAAGGGTGCCTGTCCCTTCTTTTGGATACTGCAGCCTCTCACATACATATATATATATCTATGTACACTTTCCAAACTGATGATTGGGTGATTTCATTAAAGCAGTATGAGGTGTCTGTTTGTTGCTATTGTAGACTGTCTCAATAAAGAGACAGTCACAGAGTTTCACTTCTTATGAAAATATACGTATAGCCTGAGTAACGCCAGTGTGGCAGACAGGGCATTTGGGTTCACTCCTCTCACAGATACGATTGGCACATTCCATACAGAAGAGGTTGTGACCACAGGGGACCAGGGCCGCAATGACCTCACTCTCAAAGCACACCGAGCAGTCGCGACTGCCTTTTCGGCTGGTGCCAGAGGAAGTGGAGGAGGAGGAAGAGGACGATGACGATGACGAGGAATCACATGGAACCCCAGGGAGGTGAGGGCCCTGCAGGGAGGCAATAATGCTGGAACAGCCAGGGAAACTGAGCGGGCCTCCACCTGGGTCGCTGCACACCCTCCGGGCTAACGGGTGCTCACTGGACCCTCCCGTGCGGCTGTGGAGGGGAGGCGACAGTCTGGACTGTGGGGTACAACCATTCAACCTTTTCTGACTGACCACTATCACATTGGCATTAGTGGAGGTGTTGGTGGGGAATATGGCTGAGGTCAAGGTGGGGGAGCTGCCTCCGGTGGAGGAGGGGGTCATGCGACTATCGTACTGGGACCACAGGAGGCCTGGTGGGGTTAGCCGAGGGTCAAACCCTGACACAGAGTCAAAAGTCAGTTCACTGCAGTCAGGTGAGATCAACTCACTTCCATAAACAAACCCGTTGCCGTTGGTGTTGACATTGATGTTGTTGTTATTGTTGTTGCCGTTATTGTTGGTCGTGGCATAACTGAGTGTGGGGCTGGGAGGGCTGTAGTCTGCCATACGTGAGCTGCTGTTACCAAAGCAGGAATCCGTGGAGCCACTGCCCAGGGAGGAGGACGAGTTGTTGCGGTAGTTGGAGAAGGGTTTACGAACTGAGGTGGGGGTAACGCCGGTGTTTGGCTTGGACCACAGGGTGGCATGTCCATGCAAATCAAAACCCACATCAGTCCCATTGGCATGGAAGTCATTTTCATCCTGGAGCTCAATTAGGCCTCCCGTCCTCATGGCGATGTGGGCTTCGATTTCTTCACGTGCTCGGTCCACATTCTCCGGCATCCCCGTCACCTCAAACACCGGCTCCTTGTCTCGGCTGGGTGTCACAATGTACGTGTGGGTCTGCTGCTGGATGCGCTTGATGGTGGCACCTTTTGGGCCTACAACCAGCCCCACCACACGATAAGGCACCCGCACCTGGATGGTGGTCTGTCCAGGCAGATTGGGTGGTCCAGGAACTGGGGTGCTGCTCCCATTCAGACCAGTATTTTTGTTCCTGGAGGCTCGGATCATGGAGAAGTGTTCAGCAGCAGAGATGATCTCCCTCCTGGCCATAGCCACATCTTCCCTCCTGCCTGTTACCACAAAAACAGGCTCCTCACCTCGAACTGGGGTCTTGATGTAGGTGTTGGTCTTTGCTCGCAGTGCTTTGATCTTGCAACCTAAGGCATGTTTAAAAACAAAAAAAGGGGCATAAGTGAGGGCTGGTTCCACAACAACAGCTCCAATGATGTCATGTGTTCATCCACTATTACATTCAAAACAGCTGCTGATGTTTATTATTGTTTCTTAAAAGGCCAGTGACTTCAGAAATCAGTGAAACCACCCTTTCGGAGAAGAACAAATTCAAACCACATGCGGCACCACCGCAAAAATACAGTGGGATAAAAATAACTCACAAAAGAAAACTCGCTTCTGGATCTGTCATCATTCCTCTTCCTTTACCACAGCACAGCTAGCATCTACAAAAGCTGCTGTTAGACTTGTGATCCTTTTTTAAAAAAAAAAATAATAGCATTATTGGAAGAGGGAAAAGCTACTTCATATCCTGGTGCTGGTGCAGTAAGTTGCATTCCAACACATACACACATTTCTTTATGATCAAAATGGGACTGGCTGAGGAAACCGCCTCAGAAGAATGACATAATTAGCAGAGCAAAGTCAGCTGAGTGGTACAGGGTGATGTAACCAGGGATGAAGAGGACGGTGAACCCACCTAAACTCAGTCTACACAGTCAATTTCAATCTATGGCATGAATCCATAAAGAGTCAGTATCAACCTGATTAAATGAAGAAGGGGTCTCTTTTATGGAGGCCCCCTGCCTTTAAATAATCCCAGAGGTTATGGTTAATACACTGCCTCATTTCCAATTTCTAACCTGATATAACCTGACGGAAGGGGGTATCTAAGGTAAAAGAGATGTACTTCAGAAATGCCCACTGTGGTGGCTTTACAGTGGAAGGTGGGAGTATGTGGTTCCTTTGTTTTTCTGGGAACAGCAGCAGCAGTATTGCAGGGAGGGGAAACGATTTCGCATATGTAACCAAGCACCAGTACCGCCCTGCAGCCCTACAGCTGGAAGACTATGTGAGCTCAGTCTGTGCAGCTATGGGCGTCTGCTGCCTGTGGCAATGGAAGATCGTGACCGTTGTCCTAATTTGATCCTGTACAACTCATTATCATATTCATAAAATAAATCCGGGAATTACTGGACCCCAATTCCATGCTGTTTATTACGAGAGAGGGAAATAAATAATCAGCCATTGCAAGAATCTCTCATGTTATTTAAAGGCAGGGAGTTCCCTTTGCCCTGGTTTTTATCTTTTGTCTTTCCTCAAAACTGAACTCCGTTCATATTTCTAATATTCTAACGTTTTTTAAATGCCTATAAAGGAGTACACACAAGCAACTAAGACTTTATATTTCAACACAGTCGTTTCGGGTCACTCAAGCAATTCGGCATGTACAGAAACATCCAAATAGACTCCTGTTTGATTTAAATGCCAACTTTCTGAATTGGTTCCTGCTGCTTACTGCCGCCTACAATAATGTATTTATAGAGGAGGGACAATGTGTGACTATGTGGCGAGCCACAGACAAAAGTTGGCGTTTAATTTAATTGTTTACTGCTTAGAGGAGTTCATAGATGCCGACTTCAGAAGTGGTACCTACACATTTAGATATTCGATATTAAAAAGCAGTTGCTGTGCCTGTGCACTTAAGCAAGGCTGCGTTAGTATGATACATAATTCTGGTGTGTACTGGCATTGTGGTCCTCCCACACAGGATAATGGCTGAGGACGTGCCCATGCCTTAAGTGTTTAGGAGCATGGCAGCGTGCTGCTGCTCAGCTGCAAAACATGACAAATAGCCTCCGAAGCTTAACAGTGTAAAGAGAGAGAAATACACACCCTGTCTGCCAACAATCTCAGCCACGTGCTCAGAGCTAGGAACTGGGACGCATTCGGTCATGTTGACGCTCTTTTTCCGGGGCTCCTGGTTGTCGTGAGGGGGATTCTCGTCGTTGTCCAAGCCGAGCAAGGAGAGCTGATCGAAGGCGATCTGCAGAGCTCTCTGGTCGTCCAGTGCATCTCCCTGAACGCTGTTGTCGGCGAAGACCGAGCTGGGCATCTCTGCGACTCTGCAGCGTTGAGGGGCCGGATAAAGGCAAGAGGAAAGAACGTGAAGGAAGACGCCTTTTTTTTGGGGGGGGGGGGGGGCGGGGGGCGTCTTTTTCCAAAAACAACTGATCAGTGCAAATAAATCAGTCCGGCTAAGGGATGGGTGGAGGGTGGAGGGAGCGGGAGGGAGGGGGCGGAGGGGCAGTGCGAGGAGCTACAAAAAACCATCCACCCCCTTTGTGTTCTGGCTGTCCCGGTCCGAGCTGCTGCACGGAGAAACGGTGAAGAAGAGGCGTTCTTATTCCAGAGCCGGCTGTGGAGATAGTAAAATATTCCTTCCTGACAAAGGGCCCCTCCCTAGCTGGTTTCCCTCAGGTCCTCTGTTGCTTCTGTCTGACTCTAAGTCCTTGCGGAGCCAGACAGAGAGATGTGCGGATGACGTCACCGGCTGGGCAGGGACGATGCAGTGCTGCGAGGGCATTTGCATATCCGTGAACTGATTGGCTGGACATGCGATTAATGGGCGTGTCTATACCTAGGGGGCCACCTACTTCTTTGTTCTCAGTCTCTCTTTGTCTTCGCCTTCGTTATCTGTTTCCCTGTTTGCCATTTTTTTTTATAAATATACAGTATCACCTACAGTTACAGGTCACAACAATGAACATTAACATTAATTTGAATGCACCAAAACAAAAGACATTGTCAGGGTCATACAATTTGTAAATGTGTTTTTTCCTCCAGGCAGGCGGGCATCTCCTCTGTCCTTTTCAAAATCCTCACATATCGTTATATGGTATACATACAGTAAATAAATCAACAGGTAATTCCTTCTCTTTTAGCAAGATCCTAAATGATTGAGTGGTTTTTCTTTCCACCTGGACCTTTATGCTCTGCCATGTCTCCTCTAATCATTGAGCTGTAACCTGTGACAGGCTGTTGTTCTACCATAACTATTGCACATTCACTTAAATTTAGGTTTTTGTCGAGACGCAAGCTTCCTGTAGGTTTACATTACCAAAGGTTTTTGACAAAATCACTTGATGACACCGACTCCCAAGTGCACATGGTGAGAGAGGAGAGGAAGAGACGCTGTGCTGCTGCCAGAGGAGCTGCTGAGTGAGACCCCTCTGAGCAGTTTAAGTTTATTTACTTTATTAATCCCCCTGAGGGTAAATTCAATGTTTAAGTAAGTCGCTGTAAGAGTCTGAGAAGTCTGGGGCTGTTCATAAAACATTAAGGACACCACAGTTTATTCCACACTACTGAAGCTGCTAGCTACTGTTTTGGGAACCACTGCAGAGTCCATACTAATTTCACTATTAGCAATGCTTATTGTTGCCGTGGGTAACAGTGTGACATCAATATGTCAACAAGTCAAAATATTGCAAGTATCATGATACACTGATGAATCATCTCGTTTTTGAGGGGGTCCCAAACACTTACAAGTGAGAAAATGAACAATACAATGTACAATAATGCGGAACAGGTTTCCTGTTACCTTTACAAAACAAACAAAAAAGGACCAAACGGAGACCTAGATAACAACAACATACATACAAAAAGGGCGTAATTTACAAAATTAAACTAGACACAATCAAAAAAAACGATCAATCTACAGATAAAAGAAACAACAAGGAACAGTGACATCATTACAAAAAACATTGGCAATTTGCCTTAAGATGCCAAAACAAGACATTTTTGAATAAACTAAATGATGATAGAGAACAAATATTTAAAGGGATAGTGCACCCCAAAATGAAAATTCAGCCATTATCTACTCACCCTCATGCTGAGGAAGGCTCTGGTGAAGTTTTAGAGTCCTCACATCCCTTGAATTTGTTTTTAGCCTCACTGTAGCCTGTAGCTCTGACTGCTTCTCTGTGCTCCGTGCTCACGTGTGTGCGCTCAGGGTGATCGGTGATGCACGGTCTCTGAAGAGCAGCAGTCTCGTAAGTACTGATGTCCAGATTCTCAAGTACAGGCATCGCCAATTCCCAGTCTGAGCAGCAAAGACTTTCCTCATCCATTGGCATTGCTTTGAATTTGAAACAACTACACCACCAGGTTTCCAGTGCTCGACTCCAGTATTCTGCAGCTGGCTGAGGCTCATGAGCTGCGGCGGATGCTTCATTTAGTAGTCTGTGTTCCGCGTCCGTATACTCTGGCTCAAACAAATACGGCTCAACAAAGAAATGCTGTTCCTCCTCAATTTCAAAGTCTTCAGACATGTTGGGCTGTCCTTTGCTAAAAGACCGTAGTGCAAATAGTCTTTTAGTTACTGTGGTTACTGTTGTCTCTCCCTGCGGTGCACGTGATGTAAACACGGGTAAGCAAAGCTCATGCTTTCACTGGTCTCGCACAAGTGCGCACATGTGAGCGCGGAGCACAGAGAAGCAGTCAAAGCTACAGGCTACAGTGAAGCTAAAAACGGTGTTCATAGGACAATTTTCCAAACAACTTTTTATGTCGGGGCTTCAGGATACTTGGATCACTATGGATGATTATGTTGGAGATATTTTGTGGTTTCAATTTTGTGCTTTTGGATGTTAGTCCAGAAGAGCAGGAGAATGGATATTTAATTTTTGTTATCTTTATTTGCCTTTTCCAGATTTCTGCCTACTCCATCTTAAAGGGGAAATTCCGTTTTTTACAACCTGGACCTTATTTCTGGCATTAAATATGGTTGTTTACTCACCCAGATAAGTTTGGTATCATTTGGAGTCATTCAGAAGATATTTAGATCAGCGAGAGCCATGTACATCCATATAGTGGGAATGATCGGGGCACCGACAATGAGGCTCTAAATAACACATTATCTGCCGCGAAAATCGTTCATTTCACCAATATGTTTTTAAGAATCGCTAGAGTTGCTTGTCATCATCATCCAGGTCATTTATACTGACCTACTAACCTCTGCAAAAAAAACAAACAAAAAAAAACAGAGGCAATTCGTAAAGACAATCCTCTTTACCACCGAAACGTTCACCTTTCTGTTTCTCACTTTTTGTCACTGAGCATTATGTAATAATAAATTCACGTTTTGCATAAGAAGTGCCTCTGCTTTTTGTGCAGTGTGCGAGCCGTTCTACACAAGTGATGAGAAGAAACCAAAGAAATGTAAATTCTCATAGTTATTTACTTATCAAGCAAACTAATTCAAGAAAAATTTACTCAATCCAAAGTTGCCCATTCGGTCCTGCAGGCTTTGGCTGGGTCTTCCAGCTTACTTTCGGGACATGAAAAAAACAGCCTGCTTGATCATAGAAATGAAATCCTCTGTAGTTGTGAGACAGTCATTTCTGGAGACATCCAGACGTGTATCTCCTGGCCTAAAATCCCATTCGGAGCAACAAAGGCATTCCTCCTTTGTTGGCATAGTGAAACACTGTCCACAAGAACACCACCAGTTAGCATCTATTTTCGGATGTGCAGCAGTTTGTTGTTCTCTGGCCAGCTGTTCCTCTCTCTGCCTCCGCATCCTCCTTTCAAACAGCTCCTCATCCATATACTCTGGCTAAAAACGGTAAGGATGTCCATCACATTCAAAGTCGTCGTCCACAACCTCAAAATCTGACCAATATTCAGCCATGTTTCAAAAAACTAACAGTAGCATATTCCAGTTGTAAACAAAGCCGTGCTGCGGGTGTGTGGCGGTGCATGCACCTGGATGACATCATCCAGGTCAGAGGTTAGTAAGTCAGTATAAATGACCTGGATGATGATGACAGGCAACTCTAGCGATTCATAAAAACATTGGTGAAATGAACGAGTTTCGCGGCAGATAATGTGTTATTTAGAGCCTCATTGTCGGTGCCCCGATCATTCCCACTATATGGATGTACATGGCTCTTGCGGATCTAAATATCTTCCGAATGACTCCAAATGACACCAAACTTATCTGGGTGAGTAAACAACTGTATTTAATGCCAGAAATAAGGTCCAGGTTATAAAAAACTGAATTTTCCCTTTAAGTATTCCTTACATGGTTGCGAAAATGCTTCTGCTACTTAAGCTAACTAAACACTAGGCTGCTTTTTTGCTCATAAAAAGCATTGAAGCTGGAAAGCTTTCCACTGTCAAACAGGACCTGTACCTTTTAACAGGTCTGACGCTACTAGGCTAACGGCTAACATGCTAACTATTATTTTTATAGGTCCAACCCCCTGGTGGGATACCACTGATTGCAAAATTAATTATCCATTAATTATCCAGTGATATAGTCCGTCCACATGAGCAGACTGCCCAACAACTCCTCAACGTATAAGATGTAAAATTTATCACAAAATTAGCTGACAAAAAATCTCACATCAAGGTCCTTAGCTGTTCTGGAGCTTTCCACCAAAGCACATGTTGTTCATCAGCAGATGAAGTTATCGAGTTGTCACCTCACTGTCAATTTCCATTTTTTTCTGACCACTTTAACGATTTAATGTGATTAGCTTAAATGGTGAGGTTCAATGTTCATTCTTGACATTGAAATCAAAAGTTGTGTAGCTTTTTCCCATCTCACGAAACCATTAAATTCATTCAAATTTCTGGTGTAAAATTCTCCTAAGCTTTTAGGACCAGATGAAGTGCTACTGAATTTAATTAAGAGCTTGGTGTTTTTTTATGAGGCATTGCACAAGTCCACAGATATCCCCATCACTGATATTTGTTGTTTGGTATTAGGCGTTAGCCAGCCGCTTAGAGGCGATTACCAGTATGCCTTTTAATGAGAGGAAGAAAAGCTTAGTCTGCCCTAACCCAGAGAGCGACAGGGACAGACAGGGCTTAGTGATCACTCTGCCGGTCACTGTGCTGTAGCTGCAGGACTGCAGACACAGACATTGGGTCACGGTAAACACCCGCTCACAGGATACAGTGTATCCTGTCTGCACACTGCTTTATCACACCCTGACCTCATATACACTTGCATGCATACTCTATAGGCTGTCTGATGCATCCTGTATGCAAATCACAGTAATGCCTTGTTAACAGACCATGGCTGGTTCTACTTCAGTAGTAAGACAAAAACTACTCCACAGCACTGCTAATAAACTCCCTCTCATGTCATTTATTCCTGTAATGGACTCTTTAAAGGTGCATTAATTGATATCTATTGACATCCTCTAATAAATCTTTCAAAAGCAGGAACAATTTTGATAAACCCACTGTAAGGTACCTGTACAACACCAAACAGCAGACTGACAAAGTTAGCTGCTAGCTAGTGAACACAGTGGAGCATTAAGCAGCTTAAGAGCCACACATTTTTCAGGAGTTAGTGGAGACAAGTAGGTTCACCAATAGTGATTTTTACCAGCTGCCAGGTTTTATACAATAGTCAGCTAGTAAGTGAGATGCAGAGAGACTTCTAGTTAGCTATGAAAATTTGTATTTTGCAACGATGCAGAAAGTTAAACCATTCTATTGTGACATATCACATTATGTAGGGTCACAGCTTACATACATCAAAAATCCGACATTCCACCCGCAGGCCCTCGTAAGATTTTATTTGATAATTATGATATGTAAACAAATGTTGTCTATGCAGCGTTCAAAGAGTTTACTCTTATGACCTACTGTATTGAGCTCCACTCAATGCAGTACTATTGATGTGGAACCATGGATCATTTCAAGATACAACCACCACAGCAGGCCCAATAAATGCCTCTTTTTGACAAAAATAAAAAATAAACAATTATAATGTATTTATGAAACCTTACCAAATATATATCTATATATATATCTATATATCTCTATATATATATCTATATATCTCTCTCTCTCTCTCTATATATATATATATATATATATATATATATATATTATATATATATATATATATATGTTGCCTTTAATGGACAGGACAGTTAATTGTGAAAGGGGGAGAGAGAGAGGGGATGACATACAGCAAAGGGCCACAGGCTGGACTCGAACCCAGGCCCATGGGGCGCCTGCTCTACCCCTAAGCCACCGACGCCCCAGATTTATCATATTTGATGAGCACTCAAATAGTAATAATAGAAATATTTTTTGTTTAACTGAACAAAAAAAAATCAGAAAATATACCAACAGCAATAGGACAAGACTATGAAAATAACAATGACAGAGAAATGCATTTGTTATTTTACTGTGATGAATATGATAATTTGGAGTCGACCTTTATGCAGTTATAACTTTACAGTTAAACTACATACATTGCAAAGTTACAACAACAGTAGAGCTTTCCAGGTTGACCTCCGTCTCTGGTGAGCTGGTGAATGGCATTTTGTTTTCTCTCCAAGGCAATGGATATGTGAGATAGAGGGTCAAAGTTCAGGACATAATGTTATGAGACAGTAGTATGTCTCTATTGTGTGCAGACTGCATGCAACAGAATGTACTTTTTAAGGGCAGCTGCAGTACTTACTGAAGTAAAAAGAAAAAGTATGTGATTTGGAACACACCCATTACTGACCCTTAGCTGTCAAAATGGTGGCTGAACTCTCACCTTTTGATTGACACTTCACTCGAGCCAATAGGAGCTTCCATACTGACAGTCTGAGCTTCAGTAGGCAGAGAGGGCCTTTGTTGAGGGAAGTGCCCCCCTACTTCCTTTGGCCTCAAAGCCTGTCAATAGCCTGTGGTACCAATAGTCGTTATTGTTTAACATTGTCCAGTGGCATCAGGGAAAAACACAGCGGGACAACAGTGAAATTTAAGGCAGCTGAAGTCTGAGTAGGGTGGACAGGAGGGGTGGTGGATGGGTCCAACAACCGCTGGCTTTCAGACAGGTGTTCAAATCTCCTAAGATTGTAAAGCCCAACCGTGTTCTTTTTTTGTAAACACAGCCACGTCCGTGTGTTTGCTAATCATAACCATGTGCGTGTGTTGTTGGAGAAAAAAACCCTGTCAATTTGTGGTGATGCACCAATGTCAATTTGTAGTTATTTTGAAAGAGACTGCATGCAAATGGTACATTTCCTGTAAAAAACGCAGATGTATTTTGAAAACAGACAATGCGTGTAATAGGAACTTGACTTGAACTTGACACAGTGTCCCAGAAAGTCAACAACCAATGGTACCTTGCATGTTGTATCTGGACATGGAAAATCCATTACCAAACGCTTGGTATGTGACGAGGCCAGAGTGTGTTGACAACAACAGTAAATCCAGTGTGCTAGTCAATAATGCAGTGCTTGCTGTCAATGCTTGCTCGTCATTGCCTAGCTCGGCCTGCATTTAATGATGTAGGAATGGATCTTCAAAGCTCTTTTGTGTCATTTTTTAACTCTGTCCCTGCAGTTTATTTAGAACCATTATAAACTGTCTCGAGAACCTGATATGGACAGGGAAGAAAAGAGGACCAGCAGCTTGTGAAAAGTCACAGTATACCAAAGCATAAAATGTAGAACTGCCGGTACTGATCAGCTGGGGGGTATACGTAGTCAACTAGTTAGCTACTTTATCAGGAACATAATGGAATAAACCTCGGGAAGAGCAACTGAGGAGGGATCCCTCCTCCAGGACGGACAGATGCTCAATAGATGTCTTGGCAGGTCAGCTGATGATTCTAAATTGCCAGGAAGTGTTAATGTGAGCATGAATGGTTGTTTCTATAGCCCTTTTGACACAGAGACAGATCCCACCCCCTCTGCACTTCTGCCATCTGCCTCACTCACTACCTGCAGTAAATAAAGGTGAGCATGAAGCTAAATTTCTTACAACTTAACAGCTCCAAGACTGAAGCCATCCTTGTTGGCACCCCACACCAGGTCAGATCATCCACCCTCACCAGCATCTCTTTCTCCGTTGAGAACATCCCTTGTCTACTTCAGTCACCAACCTTGGCGTTAAAATGATTAATAAAATGGACCCCCACCTTACATTCGAGACCCACATCAAACATCTGTGCAAGACTTCCTTTTACCATCAAACTCCGTCCATCACTCAACCTGGCAGATGCTGAAAAGCTCATCCACACCTTTGTCTCCTCCAGCTTGGACTAATAATGCACTTCTCATCGGGATCCCTAGTAAAAACATCCAGAGGCTTCAATACATCTAGAACAGCGCTGCTAGGATCCTGATGAGGGCGCGCAAGCATGACCATCACACCCATCCTCAAATCACTCCACTGGCTGCCCGATGAACTCAGAATTCAATACAAGATCTCCCTCCTCACACATCAGTGCGTTCATGGATATGCTCCATTCTACCTCAAAGAACTCCTCACTCCTCAGACTTCCTCACGCACCCGCCGCACTGCCAACCTCTTCAACCCGTCCAGGACCAGACTCTGCACCATGGGAGACCTGGCCTTCTGCTCGCCTGCTCCCAGACTGTGGAATGCTCTCCCAGATCACCTGAGAGCACCACAGACTGTGGATGATTTTAAACGCAACATAAAGACTAACCTTTTTACTAAAGCCTTTTGATGTATTTTATCGTATCTGCACTGCCTTCTGTAGCACTTTGAGATTTGTTATTTTATGAAAAGTGTGTTACAAATGAAATTTATTATTATTATTATTGTTATTTTTGGAGATAGGGTCATGACAAAGTCCTTTCTCTATGCTGCCTTTGCATTTTTAAACAGAACCAAATGTTCGCAGCATCGTGCTGCTCCAGTGTGTGATTATACACTGCATTGTGGCTTTGCGGAATCATAAAATGTGTGACAGGCGTTACACATAATACATCAGTCGGCCTCTAGTATGACATATAACGGATGTGTCGGCAGAGCTTTCTAAACAACAATAGCATTACCGTCTCAATAACAATTATTTATTGTCAGTGTTATATGGCAGCTGATCTTGCTTGCTCAGAGGGTAAGGAGCTCCTGGACCTGCTTTTTATTCCTATGTGATTATTTGCCCTGTTCTTGATGAGCACCTGATTTTTTACAATTACCTACACCTAGTGTCTTGACCCAATGCAGCACTTCCCAATTTTTTCTTCATCATTAAAAGAGCTTTATTGGAGGATTTCAGGCAGTGATTGCGCCTATGAGCCTTTCCATTAAAGGCTTTAAAAACAGGCAGACAAATCTTAGAATTCATTCTAAAAGTTGCAGGTAACCAGTAAAGGGCAGCAAGGATCAGTGTGATGTGGTCGCTTCTCTTAGTACCAGCTGAAACATTTTGACGTCTTTTGATGTTTCGCCTGCTGATGCCAGAATAAAATGTTACAATAATCAAGTCTGGAGGAGATAAAAGCATGGACCACCTTTTCTAAATCTGCAGTGGAAAGAAACAACCTGACTTCCGTTATATGTCTAAGTTGGGCAAAGCAGGTGTGCAACACTCTAGTAACCTAGGGTGGCTGTGGCTCAGAAGGTAGAGTGGGTCGTCCACTAATTAGAAGATTAGCAGTTTAATCCCCGGCTCCTCCAGTCCGCATGCCAAGCATCCTTGAGCGATGGCTGTTCCAGACTACAAGAGATATTATTAACTAGTACTGGGACTAGAAATTACTATAATTTTAGATTTTAAATCTTTCAGGATTTTTGTACATCCAATTCTTGATTTCAGCGAACATAAAACACGAAACATCGGTGGTGCCAGGCTTTAACGGGACATACAATTGCATGTCGTTTGCATAGCACTTAAAATCTGTACTATATTTATACATGATATGCATGCATATGGTAAATATGAGGGGACCCAGCATACCCATATATCCCTGAGAGGGCATACAAAAGAGAGGTGCATGAGAGGAGAAGGCATCTTCAAACAAGACAGAGATGGACCTGATCGACAAAGCTTTTCAGGTGGTTGATTAAGACATAATGGTCCACTGTGTCAAAGGTTGAGCAGAATAATTAAAATGAAGAACAGACCTGAGTCAGCAGCAACTCACTGGAGACCTTAATCAGAACAGTCTCAGTGCTGTGTTGAGAGTGAAAACCAGATTCTCTCTCCAGTATCAGATTCAGAGATGTGATTATTGTTCTTAAATTGAATCAGTTGATTAGAGAATACTTTTTTCTAAAATTCTAGTTGGAAAAAAAAAAGGCAGCTTAGAAATGGGTTTAAAATGACTTCAAATCGGACTTCCGGTATGGTGGCGTGCTAGGTAGATATGTGTCCCGCTCCTCCGTAAAATCTCGACAAATTTCTTACAATTAACTAAACTAAACGTCACCGAAAGTAAGCTGCTGGGTCGCTGAAAATCCCCCGATGGCATCTACGCTTGGCAGGCAGGGTAAAGGCCGCGGCAAATCCTCTCAATCTAAAATCAAATTCACTACGGCCAAACCGAGTGAAGAAGCTACAGCTAATGCTAGCACAATGGCAGAGAAATCTAGCGAGACCACAGATGAGAGTGCCAATCCTCAGCCAATTCCTGAAGCCATCAAAGATTTAAAAACTGACTTCTGCAGCAGATTTGATGGAGTTTTGACAGCAATTGAAGGAATGAGGAAAGAAATTGGTGAATGCTTGGAACGAGTTAAGGGCGCAGAGACTCGCATATCCGAGGCAGAGGACACTGTTATTAGCCTGATAGCAAAGGTCCGTAGCCTCGAAAATAAAAACAAAGAAATGGAGGACAAGATCGACGACCTTGAAGCAAGATCCAGAAGATCAAATCTTGGGCTTGTAAACCTCCCAGAGGGCGCGGAGGGCAATGCCGCTTGCTCTTTCCTCGAGGCCTAGATCCTGGAGGCTCTGGGCATAACTTCTCTAAATACGAGGCTAACCATTGAAAGAGCTCATCGAGTCGGACCGAGAAAAGACCCGGCCGCACCCCCAAGAACTTTAATTATGAAGTTTTTGAACGGCAGAGACAAAGTGATGGTCCTGAAGGAGCTGCGGAATAAAAAGGAGATATTCTACGAGGACAGAGCAGTACGGTTTTATTCCGACCTGGCGGCCGGGATGCATAAGAAGCACGACTCTGTGAGACAGAAGCTCCATAACATGGGAATAAGGAACGGAATACGATTCCCTGCAAAGTTAGTGCTGACCTACAAGGGCAACACACGCACTTTCGATAACCCAGCAGATGTGGAGGACTTCATAAAAAGCATTCAAGAGGAAGAAAGGCAGGCTGAGTAACTCTGACTAATTGATCAGCTGACTAGCATAACAACTTGGCTATTGCCTACAGCTGGTGCTAATATAAACAGAAGATGTTAAGTCAGGTAATGTTATTAAACACATTCCTCTTACCAAAGCTATTTTTGGTAACTTTTGCACTAGATTCACCTGACGAATCTGTATCAGCATCACATGCCTGTGTATTTGTTAAAGTTTAAAACTCATTGCACTGTTTTGATAAGAAATGTTACTTGCGTTGTCTGTAAACTGAAAGATAACTTCAACTGGGGGTTTGCCCAGCCGATAATATGTATGGTTTAAAGTTCTTACCATCATGAGACGCCCTGTTTGGGTATAGTTAACTGCTTATATGTAATCACTTTATAAATGCTTAAAAGCATAATTTATACAGTTCATAGGAGATTGATCTAACACTGTGTAAGCAGTTCTGCCTACACCTGGACTCATTTGCCCAGGGGGCAACTTATGCTATATTTTGTTTTTACTTTCACCTCTTGCAGAACAATTTACAGTATAACAAGCATTTTCATTTCTTTTGATAAGAAAATGCCTATATATATTTTTTACCTTCCTTTGTCTTGCTAGTTATACACGTGTTTATTTTCATTATTACTACTAAGTATATATTTTGCATTATTATTTTCATTATTTCTTTATTTATTCCAGATTACTGTTAATTTATTATGCTGATCTGTTCTGTACGACATCTATTGCACGTCTGTCCGTCCTGGAAGAGGGATCCCTCCTCAGTTGCTCTTCCTGAGGTTTCTACCATTTTTTTCCCCCGTTTTTTTTTCGGGGAGTTTTTCCTTATCCGCTGTGAGGGTCTAAAGAACAGAGGGATGTCGTATGCTGTAAAGCCCTGTGAGGCAAATTGTATTTGTGATATTGGGCTTTATAAATAAAATTGATTGAATTGATTGAATTGATTATTTATTTACTGACTGTGTCAGCACTAGGACATATATGGAAAACTTGTTTAAACTCATTTATTCGTCAGATGACTGTAAGCAATTTACTTTATTATTTTTTTGTTCACTTTTATACAGTAAAGCAAAAGCAACTAGAGAAGCAATTTCTGAAGAAATCGCGGGTGTGAATGCTGCAAGCTGAAGCCACGTTGCAATGCTGCACTGAATACAATAAAGTTTGAATGATGTGAATGTGTGAAAGTTTGTTGAAAAACTGACGTCACACTGAATAGCTGCCTTTAATAAAATGAAGTTTGGATGATGTGAATGTTTTACTGAGATTTATGAAATCCAATATGGCTGCCGCCCAGTGACACCACAATATGCAAATTAGATGTGTTAATTTACTCCCATCAGATTCCTCTTCCTTTATTTTGAGGATGAGACGACAAAAACAGCACAAAACAAAACAAATCTACTGTGTAAATATGTAAAAAAATGCTGTTTTACTGAGATTTATGAAATCAAATATAGCTGCCACCTGCTGACGCCACAATATGCAAATTGGGTGCGTTAATTTACACCCATCACGAAACTTGGGTCTTGATGAATAGTTTTCTCATTTACAGTATGCCTTTATCTCTCACCACTTTCAAGCGACAGCCTTCTGAAATGTTGAAATGAATGTTTTCCTCAATAAACTCTGGCAACTAAAGGGTTAAAATGAAGATTGTGCCCCTGTCATGTCTGCATGTAAGATGTAGACACGCACACACATCATGTCTCTGTCATGTCTGCATGTAACATGTAGACACGCACACACATCATGTTTCTGTTAGTTTGTGTGGCACAGCAGTTGCCATGGTAATAAAGCAGGTGCACCTGGCAGAAGAGCAGAGAGAGACAGACAGAACACAGAGAAGAGACTTCTTTTAGTGGAGATTTAACTCCTCGAACAAATTCTTCTGATTCCCAAACCGTTGGTCCAATAATGAAAATAAAGTGACGGTGAGAGAGATAAACTCATGAACACACGTGTCATGTTTTGTATTTGTAGAGTCAAAAATGTGGTCACAGGAGCGAGTTGCAAATGTGTTGCACCTCAGCTGTTTTCCAGAAATTTGTCCTTTCAGTTTACATGGGAGTGAATGAGAAAAAAATCGGCGCTCCCTTCGCTTTGGAGCCACTCAGCAAAAATGTGTACATGAGAGATTTCATGTCATGACATTTGTGTGACCAGGACAAATTTTCCTACGTTTTTTTGGTATAAATTGTGTATGTTTAGTGAAAATTGTGGGCGTATGAGCGAGTTGAAGAGAAAATTTCTTGATGAGTTTACAGCTGCTCTTCACTCTAGTGATGACATCACTCACTGTAGCTCACGCAATACACACCCATTATAAAGTCTGAGAAGGGCTGAAAACTTCATGTATTTTAAACTGACTTTGTAGAAAAATTAAAAGAGATATTGAAAATTTGAATTAGCTCCAAAAAGTCGATGGCAGCGTGAACGTTTGAGAGTTGGAATGGAGTTTCTCCATCAATGTATGAATTCGTGATGTGTGGGTGAAGAAGAGTGAGTTTGAAGGATTTTCTCATTGACTTCCATTATAACCAAGTTTCAGAAAACGCTGAGTATTTTTGAAAGTTTGAATGGGATTGAAAAGTTGAATCATATGTAAAAAGTCAGCAAAATGATGAATATTTTCCATTTTGAATGGAGTTTCTAGCTGAAAGTATGAATCGGTAGTCACAGTTTGAAAAAATGTGAATTTTTTAGATTTTTGAGGATTCTGTAATGCGTTCCCAATGGGGAAAGGATTTGGGAAAAATCGGAAATATCTCAGAAAGTATGAATGTTAGGAAAAAAGCTGAACGTTTTCATGTTTGAATGGTTTGAATCGGTTGAAGTTTGTGGAACTAGTAGCGGTCCAACTGTTTTGGCTCCATCGACTTTAATAGAAATCAGAATTTTAACATTGAATTCCTGGGAAAGTAGGCTATGAACGTTATGGAAAAATCTGAAAGTTTCCGATAATGTCCAAATGAAGCTGAATCAGAAGAAGTTTGAATGGTTTGGCTTGCAGCATTCTTGCAGCATTCACACCCAATGAATGCCATACATAATGTTATTTTCTGGGGTGACTTGGTTATTACACTTAGTTCCTTTCACAAATTTACAATAAGCAGTAGAGTTTAGTTTTATTTTTCTATTATACAAACGGAGGGAGAGACCACGTTAGAGATGGAGCGGTTAGCAACGCTTGACTATTTCTCACCTGGTGTGGAATGGTCACTAAAGGTGTGTTCACACCGGACCTGTTTTTTTTCCGCTGACGCTCGGTTCACCCCTTTGATATCGCTTCGTCGCTCAGTTGCAGTCGCTCGTCAATGTGGCAGAAATCAACAGACTCGCTTTTTCGTTTTGATGACGTCATTGAAGCGATAGGGAATTTCAACCGTTTCCAACTTGACAGTTGACAGTGACAGTTTTTTTTTTTTTCCAAAAGCCACATTTCTTCCTACAAGTATGGCTGACATTGTGTCTATTTCCGTCGCTTATCTGTTGTGGAAGTCCATAAAGCGCCGTAGAGCCAAACCAAACCGTCGGTTTTGGGTCCACAATATCCTCTAGATGCGCACCGATCTCGGGGAATGCCACTGGCTCTTCCAGGAGCTGCCTCTGGATGCCAAGCGCTTTCAGCGGTGCACACGGCTGACTACGGCCCAGTTTGACGGGCTCTTGGCGAGGATCGGAGGCAGGATTGCCCGGTTGGACACCAACTACAGGCGCTCCATCCCCCCTGCGGAGCCTACTACTGTGTCATGATTGTACGTGTGTTGTCATGGCAGTGCACTATGTGCCCAAGAAAAAAAACATCTCATACCCTAAACAGAGTCGTGATCAGTTGAAATAAATAATTAGTAGGCATCAAACATTAACCTATAGCCTACATTTGCTTTACTACACAATAAACAGTGGTAATAACAGTTGAATCTTTGTTGTTGTAGCAATAAGGGAAAAGCAGTGTTTCTCAAATGTTTACAGTACCTACAGGAGAAGAATTGCAAATGGAGAACATTTTAACTTTTGTTTTATTTAACTACAATGCCTGGCCATAAACTTAATTGTATGCCATTAATTGCAGAGCTGCAAGCCTATAACATAATGTGTTGTATAGATCTGCAGTGATGAATAGTTAAATCCGAAAGTCCTGTTATTTATCATCATTATTTTACACATTTTTATGCAGCCTGTTACTATGTTGTGTATTTGTCAATATTTATTTGTGGGTATGTAGACTACTTGTAAGTTCTCCATTTCTCCTTTTTGCATTTCTAATTTTTTAATTTTTTCAGATATCTAGCCACTGGTGACTCATATAGGACTATAGCCAGCAGCTTCCGTGTTGGAGTCTCCACAGTGTCCATGATTGTCCCTGAAGTTGCCAGTGCAATTTGGGACAGCCTCATAGGAGAGTTCATGGCAGTGCCCACACCACAGGAGTGGAGGACCATCACAAAGGAGTTTAAGGAACGGTGGAACTTCCCTCTTTGCTGTGGTGCAATAGATGGAAAACACATAGTCATCAAAGCCCCTGAGAACACAGGATCCCAGTTTTTCAACTACAAGGGAACGTTTTCTGTCATTCTCTTGGCAGTTGTGGATGCTCAGTGTCACTTCAGGGTGATTGATATTGGGGGCTTTGGCAGATCCAATGATGCTGGGGTTCTGGCCAACTCTGTTTTCGGTCAGGCTCTTGCAACTGGCACCCTCCAACTGCCCGCAGACCAGCTACTACCAGGAGCTGACCACAGAGGACCCCAGCCTCATGTGTTTGTTGCAGACGAGGCCTTTCCACTGCAAAGGCACCTGATGAGGCCATTCTCCAGGGACAGCCTGACCACAGCTGAGTGCCGGGTCTTCAATTACCGTTTCCAGGGTTCGGCTGGTTGTGGAGAATGCGTTTGGCATCCTTTCCTCTTAGTGGAGGATGTACAGGTGTGTCATTGAGGTCTGTCCAGAGGTTGCTGACATCTGTGTGAAGGCTACCTGTGTCCTCCACAACTACATCCAGAGCACGGCCCCAAACCAGGCTTGGAGCATCACGCTTGGAGAGGTGGACCCCCTGCCAGATCTAAGAAGAGTCGGTGCCAACAATGCTGGAATGGATGCCCCCGGGGTCAGGGAGGCCTTCACAGCCTTCTTCTCTGCAGAAGGAAAACTCTTCTGGCAACACCCTTAAACGGCTCTTTTAAGAGACACCTCCTGTTGTCAACAATAGCATTGTTTTAATAGTATAATGTATATAGTATAATGGGTAGTTTTACCATTGAAACATTTTAAATATTGTCCTTTCTTTGTTTTTGTGCCTTTCTTCAATTAATTCTGCAAATGCGGTTTCCTATTTATAGTTCTTGTTTAAACCTGATCCTCTACAATCCTGTCTTGTGTGCGGTTTGTAGCTACAATCTATGTGTTTTTTTTCTTCACTGTTGTTTTACAATACCAGTTTTAGACCCCACACACCATTTTGTATAAATGTGTTTTCTAATCTAGGAAATTGCTCATTCGTAATGTGTCAGTAGGTAACAGGTCATAATTTGAGAGTTCATACATTAACATGATGTTGGTGGTGATGTAGGGAGCTGTCTGGAATGGCACACAATACTAGACTTATATGAATTGTATACGACAAAAAACACTGACTGCTACTCCAGAGCCACCCACACACAAAAAATAAATACATAAATAACTTCAAGTATCTCACATTGTAGTCCTCCTGGACTCCTTTAATCTCATGCATTGGAACAATGCAAACAATGTTATAAAAATATACAAACATTTAATAAATAAAAATGTGGGAACATTCTCCCTAAAAGTTGACAGAGAACTTGACATTTCCCTGCAATCCCTGCATCATCTCCTGCAGAGAGTACCACCTACCTAATTTTACATATTTTGATAAGATTTTAATTTCTGAAATGCAAATGCATATAATTCAAGTTTAAATTCTTCCAAATGTTCAGGCGGTACTTTGTGCAGGAGAGGTTCAAGAGATTGCAGGAAGATCTGAATCTCTGATGGTGGCTTTGGAGGTGGAGACGGTGCAGCACTGGCATGCATCTTCAGCAGCTCCATCAGTAGCTGCTGAATCATCCCATCTGCAGCTTCAGTGGGCACCTTTTTCTTCTTCCTACCTGTACAGTGTGAATTGAAAACACCACATTTTAGTAAAACAACAACGAAATATATGTCAAAGTTGCACTTGCAGCTATATATAAGCATATACAGTGTATGTGTCTATGTGTGCACACAAAATGTGCATACCAGGAGGGTAGAGTGGTCTGCCTGTTGGTAGACTTTCCTCGGTATGTTTCTGCTTTTGCTTCTGCTTCTGCAGTGTCTTTCCCCCTGTATGTAAGGTAAACACCATATTTGATTTGGGAACACATATTTACATCATGCAAGCTTGAACTCCCTCCTACTTCTGTGATGCAGTGTTAATGATCTGCTCATCACGCTCACAGACAACTAGCTTCCAGAGCAAATAGCGGGTGCAGAGGATTCCCTATGACAAACTTTTTATTTTGACTTCAGTATTGTTTTTGCATGTAGATGTTTTTTGTCTTCAGCTTCTGTGAAATCACCAGTGTGGAAATATTTTGAGTTAGGTTGACAATTTTTGCGTTGTCAACAAGAAGACCAGTTTGTAAGCTATGCTACGCACACTACTGTTACCAAACAGAGTCACTAGATGGCACCCTCTGTGGCTTCTCATTTTGTTTATAGTGATGACAGAAATGAAGCCTCATGAATCATTTTCTTTATTTTCTGAGGCCACTAGATGGCGCTTTTTCCATGCTTTTAGCCTCTCTCTTTAAACCAAGAGCACCATCTAGTGGCCTCAGAAAATAAAGAAAATGGTATCACTATTTGTTAATAATTTTGTTTCCAGTGGACTGGTAATGACAGTTATTGTTATAAATATTGGAGATTACATAACATATGAGACTATGCAGCCCATCTTTTGAAATTAGATTTACAAAATTTAATTAATAAAAACAATTATTGTAGCATAGACTAGTCTAACAATGGCATAAGCATCAGTGTTAAAGAAAAAAAAGAGAGAATTGAATCATGACTCTATAATTGAAAATCACACACACAAAATATGCACATACGCACCAGGAGGATTGGGTGTGAGGGGTCTCATTGTGGGACTAGGGGTGCTTCGCTCACTGCAGTCACTGTAGCTATCCATCTCGCTGTGTGAAAATGACAGAACTTTTGTAAAAACAGCAGTTACATATATACATACATGTTCACACACATGCAGTCCACACATATTATGCAGGTATGTACCTTGAGGGTGGAGGGGTGGGGAGAGGCTGGTAAAGGTCCTGATAAGAGGCACCAGACAGAGAGCCACAGGGCACAAGCGGAGGCAGGAGTTCTGCCTGCACTTCTCTCTGCCACACTGTAGGAAATAACAGTGCTTTTGTGAAACTACCGCTAGACGTATCTATAATCTGTCTGTCTATTAAAAAACAGCAGATATGCAAACACACAAACAATTCTGAGTAATTGTCATTAATACACAACTAACCTGTGATTCCTCCCCCAGATATATATACACGCACGCAGCTATATATATATATATATATATATATATAATATATATATATACAAATATGGACACAAATTATGCATTTATACCTTGGGGTTGGAGATGAGCTGTAAAATGAGGCATCGGCAGCAGAAGTGGCACCAACAACATTCTCGCTCTCAGACAGCTCTAGAAAAGAACAAAAAAAATCATGTATATTTATGTTTTCCTTTCATTGGATAATTACTCATTTCACTGATATACTGGTTCTTAATGTGGGGTCTGGGGGTGACTCAGGGTCCTGGAGTAGAGAGGTAACACAGATCCCCAAAATAAATAGATGATGGTGCATAACTATTTTCTCATTGGTGTTTTAATATATCCTCATCCAAATACTTTAATTCATATTTATAGTGCTTTTCATTAACTGAAATATTGGAGTTAATCTTCCACCATGGATAGAGAGGCAGCTGTGCTGTGTTTTTCATTTTTGCTGTTGCTGCACTACTGGATGCTGTGCTTGATATAAAAACTGTGCTTTGGATGAGACCACATTATAATACAGATTGTGAAAACATTAATAACCACTGCCCCAACACAGAACTTTTTCGTTGTGTTCAACCAACCTGCTATGTCACTGTCATCTCTGTCTGTTGCTGCCGTTGCCTCAATACCGTGCCCCATGATCCCTGATGTCTGTCGAGGGGTGTATATGTCTTTCAGGAAAGCCAGGACCCCGAAATGCTTCCATGGTGGTTTGCTCTTTCTCTGGCCAGATCCACTTCTCCCCCCCTCTTTGTATTCTTTGGATAACCTCCTATAGGTGTTTTTGAGGTTTTTCCACTTGGATTGTAGTATTTTAACTGTCAAGAAACAAGAAGCACACACATTCATACTCATACAAATTGTTTGAGCTTAACAACTGCATGTCTGTCATGTTTGTCAGTTGGTCCAATCTTCCTGTTCAGGTTCTCGTTTTAAAGTTTAACCTTGTTGGTGCAACCCCTAAATAAATAATGTTAAATATATAGAGCGGATGGAAATGCAAACACAACAGGGTATAAAACGGTTCAAAGAATGAATAACGTTAGCTAACATTACTCAACATTAGCTGGCGCTAACTACTTCCAACTGAAGGGGGAAAAGTAAATTTTTAAAACTTACCATCGACTCCCATCTGTTTTGATATGTCTCACCACAAAAGGTCCTGCTTATGAGTTTTCCTGTAGTCATTTATCATGTGGTCCCACAGGATTCTGTGGGACGACACGAGAACAATTAATTTGTCTGCGTCCACTGCCATCAAAACATCCGCCGGACGCCGATGTAGCGACAGATGACCAACGGCCACTTCCGGGATTACGGCAGCCAATCACCGTTGAGCTGCAAGCGACAGGACCCAGCGAAATACTGCTCCAGATGAGATTTCTCATCTCAAGCGACAAGCGAAAAACCGCTCTGTCGCCGTCGCTCGGAGCCCGAGCAATTTTTCTCCCGGGCAAATATACGCTCAAAATTGAGCGTATCCCCATTTGCATTGACTTTGCATGTAAACTCGTCTCTAGCGAAAAAAAAAACAGGTCCGGTGTGAACGCACCTTAACACAATATCATGAGTAATCCACCCCAAGTTAACTGCTATGTCCAGTGGGTTAGAAATTAAATTTACATCATGGAACAGCAGAGGGTTGCAAAAACTTAAAAAAATAAACAAGTAATGGGGCAAAGAAAAGATATAGGCTACAGTGTAAAATCATTTTTCTTCAAGAAACACATCTGGCAATTGAGGGAAGATCAAGAGGAGGTGGCGCAGGGCCATGTATTCAGCACCTTTCACCACCCAGGCGAGAGGATTCATGACACTTGTGCATGGATCCATTCCACTGAATGTCACAAAGGTAATATCAGATAAAAGGGGCAGATTTCTGATAATCCCGGGTACATTTTTCAGTGATTGTCTCAATTTGGTTAATATCTATGCTCCAAATCAGGACGACCCAAACTTTTTCAGCAATTTGTCCTTACTTTGTCAACACTTAACAGGTACTACATTATTGCGGGAGACTTCAACTGTACACTTGACCCCAATAAAGACAGATCAACACATTTAAATACAACCCATACCAAAAGTACAACGATTATATATCAATTCATGAAGGAACAAAATCTGAGAGACATATGAAGAGACAGAAACCCTGATGTGGCAGCTTTTCTGGAACTCATAACTCATACTCACGTATAGATTACTTTCTAATCTCTGCTAGTTTAGCATGTAAAATTAAGGACTGCAACTATGACAGCATTTTAATCTTGGACCATGCTACAAATAACTTGGTTTAAGTAGACCCAGGACAGCAACGCAACCCCCCCAAATCAATCAATTTTATTTATAAAGCCCAATATCACAAATCACAATTTGCCTCACAGGGCTTTACAGCATACGACATCCCTCTGTCCTTTGGACCCTCACAGCGGATAAGGAAAAAAAAAAAAAAAACCTTTAATAGGGGAAAAAAAAAACGGTAGAAACCTCAGGAAGAGCAACTGAGGAGAGATCCCTCTTCCAGGACGGACAGATGTGCAATAGATGTCATACAGAACAGATCAACACAATAAATTAACAGTAATCCGTGTGACACAATGAGACAGAAAGAGAGAGAGACAGAGAGAGAGAGACAGAGAGAGATGCAGGACAGACGGTAATGACAGTAGGTTACAACATTAATAAAAGTAATAATATTATAATTAATAATAATATATTAATATCTGATAGTATACATGTGTGACAATAATCATATGTGTATAATAACAGTAAAAGTATGACTAATGATGCAGCAGCAGCAGCAGGAGGCATCAGGACCACGGCAGCAGCACAACCACACACATCACACTATCCAGGCACCGCTACAGTACGAGTTAACCTGAGAGACAGTGGAGCACAAAGGCTCCGGAGAAGAAGCCAAGTTAGTGACATTCAGAATGGCCGAGTTAGCAAGATGCAATAATAGGGAGAGAGAGAGAGAGAGAGAGAGAGAGAGAGAGAGAGAGAGAGAGAGAGAGAGAGAGAGAGAGAGAGAGAGAGAAAAGGTGCCCGGTGTATTATAGGGGGTCCTCCGGGGCAGACTAGGCCTAAGTCAGCCTAACTAGGGGCTGGTACAAGGCAAGCCTGAGCCAGCCCTAACTATAAGCTTTATCAAAGAGGAAAGTCTTAAGTCTAGTCTTAAATGTGGAGATGATGGTGTCTGCCTCCCAGACTGTAACAGGAAGATGATTCCACAGGAGAGGAGCCTGACAGCTGAAGGCTCTGGCTCCTGATCTACTTTTGGATACTTTAGGGACCATGAGTAACCCTGCATTCTCCGAGGGCAGAGAATGTGAGTGTGAATGGTTGTCTGTCTCTACATGTCAGCCCTGCGATAGTCTGGCGACCTGTCCAGGGTGTACCCTGCCTCTTGCACGATGTCAGCTGGCCACCTCCGCCAAACTTTTTTCCCAGAATGAAAAATCTATTCAGTAACTTCTTATGGAACAATAAACGCCTATGCTTCGTTTATCTCTTCTATACTTATAGTCAGGTGGCTTAGCAAAATAATGGAGACGCGCCGGACAAAAGCACAAAATTTTTTCCACATGTTCTTCATCATCATAACTTTCAATTTAGAAGGGGAGCCACTTCATCAAGATGGTGGAAGGCCATGTAAAATCTATAAGTGCCAATATCTCAGCTTCCAAGCTACTTAGAAGGTCAATCTTGGTGTCAAAATACAAATTTTCTGGGTCAAGGAATGCATTAAAGCTATTAGGAATATCACTAGATGATTGTTTGTGCCAATATTAAACAATTTGGTTTGTTCCTTCACGAAAGACTGGTGCTGAAATGCGTTGGAGATTGTTTCTATGTCTAATATGATCATGCCATTATAAAGGTATTTGACTTTTTAAAGAGATTGCTTTGAGACTTCTTTGTGATGTCTACATGTATCCCTAACCAAAGAGCACCTCCAAGAAATATTTTGAGTCCAGGAATTACTCCTACCCAAACATCGTTTGAGACAACAATATGCATTTGATGAAGTAAGCTAGAGTGAAGCCACTCACTCTGCACATGCTCAGTTAGACAGTTAGATGTTCAGTTATTGACACAAACTCCCAGAGAAATTTACCAGCAAGTGTTTTTAGGTTAAAAAAACAAAAACAAAAAGAAAATCCCAAAAACATTTCTATCAGAAGAATGCTATTTTTGGATGGTGACACTGCTGTAAGTAGCTATCAAGTACAGGTTAATAACTAGGTTACCTAGCTAGCTAGTTTCAGTGGGTTAGGGTTAGCCCTAACCAGTACTCAAGTTGTTTAAAAAAAAAAAAAAAAAAAATCAGGCTGGATGGTGGATTTTTTCACATGGGGACATAATTTGTGCTGATAGAGGGTCTGCCATAGCACCACTGCTCTTACATACAGTAGTAATGGTCAAATGCTCAAGACAAGTGCAAAATCATTTCTTCTTCTTCTACTTGGGTCAACCGATGCTACTAAAATAATCAAAGACAATTTTGCTTTTAGAATATTGAATTATAGTGTATTTTTCAAAAAAGCAGTTAGTGGTCAAACTGGTATCTAAGGATTATTTTAATTGTGATTAATTAAATCATAATTTAAACAAGAACCCCTTCATGAAAAAAATGAAAAAGAAATTGGGAAAAATGTTGATCTTTAATGATACAAATACAAATATTGTAGGTTAAAATTCCCAACTTCAGCCTCATCTACTAATCCAGAGACTGATGAACAACTTTGGTCTGGAAGGCAGTATTGTTGGCTGGATTTTGGACTTTCTAACCTGCAGAACACAAAGAGTCAGAGTTAATGGTCAACTCTCTGATCTATCTGTATCATCTACTGGCTCACTTCAAGGATGTGTCCTCTCTCCTCTGTTATACATACTGTACACAGATGACTGTCGCAGCAAATTTGAAAAGCGTCATATATTGAAGTTTGTGGACGACATGGTCATAGTGAGCCTGCTGAATAACTCTGTTACTTCACATTGTCCTGTGGTCGATTATTTCTTAAAATGGTGTCAGGAATCGTTTTTATCTTTGAATGTTCTGAAGACAAAGGATATGTGTGTTGATTTTAGACGTGTGCAGCCCTCATCTCCTGACTTCACAGTGATTGATGGTCAGGCAGTTCAAATTGTAGAGTCCTATAAGTACTTAGGCACTATTCTTGACAATAAGCTGACATTTGAGAAAAATATGGACTTGATTTATAAGAAAAGTCAGCAGCGTATTTTTTGTCTTAGGAAACTTGCTAAATTCCAGGTTGACTCTACCCTGATGACTATGTTTTATAGTTCTTTTATTGAGTCTGTGATCACGTTTTCCTTTATCTGTTGGTTTCAATCCTTTAGGGTAAAAGAGAGAAATCTCCTAAACAAAGTTGTTAGTATTCGTAGTAAAATCACTGGGTCTGCACAGGAAACTTTACAGGACCTTTACAACAAACAGCTGATTAACGCTAGGGCCACACAGCCCACGGAAGTGCTGCGAAGTGCAGCACACCGAAATTCTCGCGCTCTCCAGAGCATTTCCGTTCACACCAGACGCACATTTCTCCATGCCGGTAGACAAGCGCTTCTGCTCCCAGCTGTTGTCTCCGTCACATTTGGGGCTGTTTTTCCATCATGGGTAAGTAAATAACCTCATAAAATTATAACGCCATGTTTTCCTAACAACTGTACATGTATGTGCACTTCTTAGTAATGAGTATTATCCGTGAATGAATGTCCACAGTAGGCTGGTAGGCTACATAGACACACAGAGGCTGCATACACACACAGAGGCTACATAGACACACACACACACACTAACACACACACAGACAAGGAGTGTATGTTACCAGCGTTGTGTAGTTTGGTCTGTATATACAGTTGAAATACCAGTTTGTAAATCTGCTCTTGATTTTACTAAATCTGGTGTTTTTCTCTTCCTGTTTCCCAGTGCGAGTTGTAGACAGGAGGAGAGCCCTTGCTCTTTACCTGTTGCTTCGCAGGAGTTGGCAGAGAAAAAGAATGTGGGTTCATCCAATCAACAGGAGGAAGCAAGATTTTGGTGTTTACCAAAGCAGCCATCGGCATCTGAAATATTTCACAATGTCTGCGGAATAGATGGATCATCTACTGTCTTTGACTGGGCCAGATCTGACTATGCAGTTAACAAACTACCGCCAGCCCATCCAAGCAAAACAACGGCTTGCAGTTACACTGAGGTAATAATTATTATGACTGACACTGACATGCTAAACCAGGATAACAAAGAAATGTGTGTTTTCAGCACAGTGTATAGTGTCAAACATTTATTAACAATGAAGAAATGTACAAAACTACAATCTAAAACCTACACACAATATTTAGAAAAATAACAAAATTAAAACCTCTTATTTAAATAATAACATCTTTAAAAAAAACCCACAACAAACTGTTTAATTAGTGCAAATATAAACAAAAGCAAATATTTATTTACATGGGCTCAAGTATTGTATTTTTCCTCCATTAGCCTACTCAAAATGGTGGAATGATTTGAGGGGTCTTCCAGCTCCTCCAGCATGGACCTAGACCACTTCACACCTCCATGATGGCTCTGTGTTTGCATTGCATGATATTGTCCCTGCTGGTGGTGGGACACTGGGGATTGTGCAGCTTGTTGATATGTTGTCGGGGGTTGTGCATGTCCTTGGTATGTAGTCAGGGGTGGGGTGTGACCTTGTTGATAATACGAAGTTGATGACCCCTGAAAACCTGAGCTTTGTGGCTGGGTTGTCTGCTGCCAATGTAGTGGGGTTGGTCTGGTGACCAATGGAGAAGCTTGGGTGATCTTATCTTGTTCCTCTTTTTCCAAGTCTGTAAGATATTGTAGGATGTGGATTTGTGCATGTGCCTGAGTGCTACAGGGCAGTCAGTTCAACCTGGGGACAAGGCTGAGGGCGAAAAAGTACATTTCCTCCTCATCTCTTGGGATATGTGGTGACACAGGGGCTTTTTCTGTTGTAAGAATATCTAGCAGGTCTTGCTCTAAAGGCCCTGCAGTTGTGGATCCCCGCCTTTTCTTTCTGCCAGGTTGTGTGGTATGAGTTTCAGCCCCTGATGATAAGGCCTACACTCTAAGGTGTGTTGGGGGGGGTGGCAGACCTTGGTAATTCTGAGAGCTGTTGGGTAGGGGTGGTAGACCTCGGTCGTACATCTGTGGGATGTGGAGAGGAGGATGTGGACCTCAGTGTGGGAGTGGCTGGTGTGCCAGGCCTTGAAGGCAGTCCAGATGGTCCAGCTGTCAAGTCATCTTCCTCACAGATGAGCTCTGTGGGTGTGTCTTTGCTCAGATCTACAGGCCAGAGAGTACTTTTAGTGCTTAAAAATAAAATAAAATAATTTGTTATAAAATATGGGATACAACAAAATTATGAATAACACAATTATGTAAAAACATTTTACAATAGAATTGATATTGTGTTAAATATATGCAATATGTTGTATTTGACTATATTTAAAAAGATGTCTTTTAAATGGCACTAATACATTTAGAAACTACTAACCTTCTGGGCAGCAAGTGTGGCAGTAAGACAGACTGTATTTCCAGTCCTTTTGACTGCCACCAGCGGACCCACTCGGTACAGTCTTGTTTTTGGTTTTCACAAAACTGTCCCACAGTTGTTTCCATCTCCGCTTGCATTCTTCCACTGTGACAAAGTAACAAACACGAATTAATAAAACACAATACACCTTTTTTCATATTTATTTATATTATTTTAACATAATAATAATAATAACATTTTTATTAATAACATAGATTTAAGATTGTGGAGCTGTTTTAAATTCATGTAATACTTATTTCTGTACATTCCACAACTTTATCATGCACCAATATTTTCTTGTTTTTATCCCTGTATTAAATATTGATAAATTATTGATAATTAACTTATAGCTTTTTTCCCTGTTTTTACAGATTCCTCGGCACAGGGGAAACCTTTGCCAGCCTGGCATTTCAGTATAGATTAGGGAGAAGCACTGTGGCCAATTCAGTACACATGACCTGCCGGGCAATAGAGAGGCGGATGATGGAATCCCAGTTCACCAGGCCCACAGAGCAGATGTGGAGAGACATTGCCTCCACTTTCTGGAGGAAGTGGAATTTTCCTAACTGCCTTGGGGCCATTGATGGTAAACACGTCAATATCATGGCACCACCCAAATCCGGAAGCTTGTACTTTAATTACAAGAAGACGTTCTCCATCATTCTGTTGGCGCTGGTGGATGCTGACTACCGTTTCATCAACATCCAGGTGGGGGACTTTGGAAGAGCTAGTGATGGAGGTGTATACAGTGGCTCTGACTTGGGAATCGGCATGGAGGCAAAGACTCTGCAGGTTCCTGCAGGCTGTCTGCTACCAGGATCGGGCCACCAAGGGTCCAATGCCATACACCATGGTGGGAGATGCTGCTTTCCCACTGAAGACATAGGCTACCTGATGAGGCCATTCCCTGGACAACACCTTGGACGATGGAAGAAGGTTTTTAATTACAGACTGTCCAGGGCCAGAATGGTTGTGGAGTGCGCCTTTGGCATTCTGGCAGCGAGATGGAGAGTGCTGTACACGCGCATCTCTATGAAGCCAGAAAATGCGGACGCCATTGTGATGGCTGTGTGCATTCTCCACAACTACCTGCTGAACCCAGCTGAGAATCAGAGGTGGTTGGACGAGGCAGAAGAGTGAGGGGAATGCCTACGGGATGCCAGAAACATGGGTGGCAACAGAGGACGCAGGGATGCATATGACGTGAGAGAGAAGCTTAGTGCATTCTTCATCTCCCCTGAGGGCAGTGTGCCCTGGCAGGACCGGATGCTGTAGAGGGATAGCTACAGCTATATGCCCAGCTGCATGTATATAAAGTTGGAGTAAGTGGACATAATATATGTTGGACACATTGGGTCTCATTCATGAAACGTGAGCAGAAGGAATTTGTGTGTAAACTGTTCGCAGACGGAAATTTAGGTGCGTGTCCGCATTCATCAATATTTTAGTAGCTCCGATCTTTTCGTAGCTACTAACAAAATCTACTCCTGCTCCTGACCACTCGTAGTGCTTGTGTAAATTTAGTAATGCACATAAATATTGCTTTTCACTATTGGATATGACAATTTTAATTCGTATTGCGCTCTGTTATGTACACAATACACAGATGCCTTTGAAACACGTAATCTAAACATGACAAAATATTAAAAATATAACACATTTAGTTAAATTAGTTGGCAATTAGCAGATTTAAGATCCAGATTAGGTTCATGATTGTGAATTATCTACGTAATTCGACTCAATAGATTACACGTTCTTTCTACATGTTGAATGATGATAATAAAAATTGTGGCGTGTATTACAAACGGGAACCCAGGAGCGGAAACGGAGAAGATTTAACAATGATTTATTTACAAAAAAAGGAGGCACAAAAATCACAAAACGGCAAGTGGTCCACAAAAAGTCCAAAAAGTCCAGAGAGTGCTGGGCTGTGTGGGCGCGGGAGACACTGGAAGAAAAGAGAGGAGACAAACAATTACTCCACATGGAAATATTCACAAAAAGCACGATTAAACAAAGTAACCACGAGGGTGAACGGGAGCCAACTGGTACCACGGTGGGTCTCTGTATCATCTGGCGTCGAGAAGTGTCTCAGCAAGGTTAAAGTAGTCCTCTTGATTAGGGAAGTGGAAGCAGGTGAGTCTAATCACTCCTCGATGCAGCGGGGGAAGGGTGCCGCCACAAAAAATATCTGTAAGGACAGCCGGATCACAGCCTCTTCGGTCTCGGTGCCTGGGTTCATCAGGGGCAGCAGGTGGAAGGAGGATGATCGTTTGAATGAATAAATCTGATTTGAAAATGTTTAATTTACGTTGTATCAAACAGAGCTTTAGGCTATTAAGATTCAAATAATTTGAGGACGATGCATACAGACTGCTGTAGGCTATGTTATCTGTATCATTTGTTAAAATAAATGTTAAATAGCTCTACATTCCGACAGCCATCACTGATTTAGAGTTTATCCATTACGCACAAAACATCTCTGGTTTCCTGTTCCCACTTCATTCAAAACCCCACAAATGAATCTTCTGTTTGTTTGGTGACCGCTGTATTTTTGTGTGTGTGCTTATGCGTTTCTTTGCCTCCAGTTTCATATCAAACCATTTACGCTTCACCTCTGACATGGTTCTTTTTACTACGGAGACAACATTAACAGCATCTGTTACTTCCCTCCAGGCCTTCGCTTTGCCTGTCACACCACTACTAACTGAAGAAAATAAAATGTTTTTTCTTAAGCCCACTTCACCCAAAATTATTTCGATCTCCGCTTCAGAAAAAATATTTTCTCCTTCTCTCTCTTTCTTTGCGCCATGACTGACAGGTCGACAGGAAGCACCTACACCTCCTTATATGGTGGTCATTGGCTATTCATGGGCGGGGATTTATGCTAATTGCTGATTACCGGGAGCGCGCTGTCACTTTACGATGGATTGGCATTCATGATCATACACACGTGTTAACGATCAAATCTGAGTTTCCCGCGGCGTTCCTGAATCCGGAGTAGGTTTTTAGTAGAGTAGGCTTTTATGTGCAAATCTACACACAGATTTACTCACTTTTCATGAATGAGACCCATTGTGTATATTACATTTTGGTTCTTCTGTTCTGTTTATTGTGTGTTTTAAAATAAATTTGAATAAAAATCCATTTACTAGTCATTATTTCAAGGACACTGTCATCATTAAACCTCTTCTACAAATAGGAATTGCATGTTAAAAAGTCACAAGAAAGTCTTTATTGAACTATTTATGCATTGCTTCAATATTTTTTTTACGTACTTATCATCACTATCAGTACAGAGGACATTTTGTAGGTTATTATGAGCCAAAGGTGTAAATAGGTACACATGACCTGTTTACATTATGGGAGGACATACTGGCCAAAGTTGTAATTACACTAGTAAGTAAGTAGTTGTAATTACACCACAATCTGCCATACATGAAAACACTTATATAATGCCTGTTCCAAATGAGCTTGATGTCAGTGTTGTTGTGGATTTCGAGGCCTACACAAAAGCACTAACTGCCTTCACACCAGTAGCTATATTGACAACATGACTGAAGTATTTAATATTAACAATAAGCATAACTAACAAAGTCTTTAAAAAAAATAGCCTACTGCATGCAAATATGACACAATGTGATAATACAAGCTTTTGCTGTTATGACATTACAGTAAATACAACATTAAATGGTTTTTCTCTGGATTTGGGCATTGTGCTCTTAAGTGAGAAGTGAAAACATGTCTCCTTTGGAAATGGAGCTGGGGGAGGGAGAGAAAATGGCTGAGGGCAGTTTTCCTTGCAACAGGTAAAATGGCTGAAGGACCCTGGGGGCCTACTGTAAGTGGTTTAAATTTTATCACAGTGTTGATTATATTTCTTAATCTATGTATATTTCAAACTATAGCCTACTACAAAAAATCTTCTGTGGGACATTGGGACACTAGAAAATGCAATGAAGTTGTGGTAGACCGATTGATTTAAACAATATACTTACATGTTAATCCAATAGCTGTGGCAACAGCATCCCAACATTTATCTTTTTTACTGTTGTCCTTGTAGAACGGGTGCTGGGGGTCATACAACTCCCTGTACTTCTCCACTTCCACAATCAACTTCACATCGTCCATCTTCAACAACTCCGCTGGTTTTGACGTCTCTGCCCCTCTCTATCTGTTTGTGTGTGTGTGTGTATATACACACACACACACACACACACACACATATATATATATATATATATATATATATATATATATATATATATATATATATATATATATATATGTACACATCGCATTTGTCAAACGTGGTATTTTATTTTGAAATTTGTATTATTCTGAAAATTGACCGGATTCTGTTGTTGTTACTTTGTTTGACTTCCTGCCTGGCTTGACACATTCACTCGAGGCTTGCACAGAAAATAGACCAGACGCTGAACTGATCGCTGCAAATTGTGAGCCTGCCACGGAGCTTCCCGGCTCAGCCCGGCCAGTGTGGATGACACAGTCGGTTATCATGGGCGCCGAAAGGGAACTGCCTTCACTTCTCGGCGCTTCGAGGCTATTCGCAGCGCTTCCGCGGGCAGTGTGGCCCTGGCGTAAGAAAGCAAACTCCATCTTGTCCGACTGCTCTCATCCTCTACACCAACAGTTTCAGTTTTTGCCATCAGGTTCACTGCTGAGACTCCCACTTGCTAAAACAAACAGATAAAAGCACTCCTTTGTTCCTTCTGCTGTCTCTCTTCTAAACGCCAGGAGGAAAAGGTAGCTTATTCATTAGTGCAGAACATCTTAATTCTTAAGTCATCTTGTTCACCATAACAGCTAAAAAGGATACTTATTTAATCTCCATTCTGATCTCTTCTCCCATCACTTCAGATAGCATAAATCAAGTTGCTCTGTATTTTGCCTGACATCCTAGGAAACACTTTGTTGGTAGACAAGTGGTATTCAAATAAACACAAGAATTTTGTGCTCTAGAAAAGGATCAGCACTCAGTGAATAACCTCCTAAGCCCTATGATAAGCTATTATGGCAAGGCTTAACTATACAGACCAGTGAGCAGTGATAACTAACATGTCTTTGGGGTCATCGGGTGGGAACCTCCTTTCACCAGTGTTTCATCTAGTTGGTCCCACGACACCTCCAGGAGGCTAGACAGTGATCTCTGGCGTCCCAGAGACACTCCCCTAATGCCAGGTCTCACTGCTCTCCACACCAACACAACAACCTCCTTTACCTTACTTACACATGGCTTTCTCAGCCCAAACAGCACTGCCACCTTCAACCAAACCCAAGCTCCGTACATGCGAGCTCCAGGTAGAAGCAATGCTGATACTACCTTTCCTAGCACATTTACCATACTCTATTTCACACGCTACATAGTATAACTACAATATAAGCTAAAGTTAAAGGAGATAAATAAACTTACAGGATCAGCAAACACACTCACCTTGCAGCATGGTCTCAAACAAAATGGATTCAAATAGGCCACTCCCACACTTAAATAACCTTCTTCTTCCTGGATTTCCTCCTTACTTACACATGGCTTTCTCAGCCCAAACAGCACTGCCACCTTCAACCAAACCCAGGCTCCGCACATGCGAGCTAGAGGCAGAAGTAGTGCTGATACTACCTTTCCTAGCACATTCACCATACTCTATTTCACACGCTACATAGCATAACTACAATATAAGCTAAAGTTCAAGGAGATAAATGAACTCACAGGATCAGCAAACACACTCACCTTGCAGCATGGTCTCAAACAAAAGGGATTCCAATAGGCCACACTTAAATAATCTTCCTCTTCCTGGATTTCCTCCTAAGAGGAAGTGGATCTCTCCACCAGACCTCAAGGAGTTACGTGTCCTGCTGCTGGCCCCCAACTGACATTATTTCTTCTGTAGTAGATGAGCTGGCTGGTTCTTGTTGCTTCATCTGACATTTCCCTCACTGTCTTCTACAAACTCTGTCCCCGCACTCAGAGTTCCCCCAGGAGCGAGACAGCTGATCTTGCTATGAATCCCCTACATCCCACTTCCACTGGACAATCCTAGTCTTCCATCCTCGCTGCTAAGCTTCTGCTCCTAAATCTGCATATCTAAGCTTTTTTCTTTCATAGACTTCTTCCACTGAGTCTCCCCAACGAACTGTCAGCCCAGTGAAATAAACTATCAGTTGACTCAATGACCACAACACTATGTCAGGCCTCTGCTTGGTACAAACTGTTTCCTGGGGAACAACAAGCTTTCCCCCTAAATCCACTTGCATTTCCCAATCACAAGCACCTACTAGGCGGCCACACCCTTGCCTCCTTACTAACTTATCCCTCCTGTATTTCTCTCCCTCACGGACAAACTGAATTGCTAAACTCCTACCCTTAATACCTTCTGAATTCACCTGTCTTCGTTTCCCTTCGATTCCTGCAGCTAAACATTTCAACACCTGGTTATGTCGCCATGTATATCGGCCTTGTGACAAGCTAACTTTACAGCCTGACAAAATATGCTTTAAGGTTGCGGTACGTGAACACAGTGGGCATGATGGGTCCTCATTTACCCACAGTTTTAGGTTCTGGGGGGTTGGTAACACATCGTATGTAGCCCCTACCAGGAATCTAATATGATTCTCCTCCATACTCCACAGGTCCCTCCAACTAAGCTTCCTCTTCTCTACACTTTCCCAATTCAACCACTGTCCCTCTTTAGCCTGGGTCACTACCTTAGCACCCCTTACTATCTCCTCCTGTCTGCATATCTGTTCCACAACCAGCTTTTGTTTATCTTTGAGACCTGCTGTATTCCGTACCGGTTTACCTGAGCCAAGCCCCAAGCCTCCCCAGCCAAACTGAACATTACCTACAATCTCTGTATGCTTAAGAGCTGCCTCTGCCTCCTGAACTGCCAATCATGGGTTCCACTTCCTCCCCTTGGTTGGATTTGGAACCACACTCCTGACTACCACGTCCTTACTCCAACCAACCAAGAGCTCTGTCCTGACCTTGGTACATTAAAATTCCTCTGTTAAACTGGATACTGGTAGCTGAAGTATCCCTTTTCCATACAATGCAACACTACTTAGGCACCTAGGAGCGCCCAACCACTTCCTAATGTAGGAGCTAACCGACCTTTCAGTTCTCTCCACAACGGATATTGGAATTTCATAAATTGACAATGGCCACATTAACCTGGGATATAGCCCAAATTGCAAACACCACAACTTCAATTTTCCTGGAAGTTCTGATTTATCTATTCTATCCAATCTTTCAGCCACATCTTTTCTAAATTTCACCACCTGTTCCTTATCATTCAACTCTACATTGTACCACCTACCTAAGCTCTTTACCGACTTTTCCCTAATTGTTGGGATGTCCTCTTCATCTATGACAAACTTCCTATCACTTAACTTCCCTCTACATATCGAGATGCTTCTAGATTTATTAGGCTTGATTTTCATGCTGGCCTACTTCAGGTTCTTATTTACCTTCTCTAGTAGCCTCTTTGTACATTGCATTGTTGTGGTCACCAGTGTCACGTCATCCATGTAAGCCCAAACTGGTGGAAGATACAACCCCTTCTGCTGTGTCTCTCCACCTAATACCCACTTAGAAGCCCTGATGATTACTTCCATTGCCATAGTAAATGCTAATGGAGAAATTGTACACCCTGCCACGATGCCTATTTCTAGCCTCTGCCAAACTGCTGTGCAGCCGGCCGTACTTAGACACAACCTAATATCCTGAAAGTATGCTTTCACTAAGTTGACAGCTACCTGTGGCACTCTGAAACAGTCAAACGCACTCCAAATGAGGCTGTTGGGTACTGAACCAAACGCATTTGCAAGATCTAAAAATATTACATGTAGGTCCCTTTTGTTAAACTTCGCTGCCTGAATCTGGTGCCAGATCATGCTAGTATGCTCTAAACACCCTGAAAAACCTGGTATTCCTGCCTTCTGCACCATGGTATCAATTAAGCTATTCCTTTCTAAGTAGCTAGCTAATCTCTGCACAACTACATTGAAGAAAATCTTCCCCTCCACATTCAAGAGAGAAATCATCCAGAACTGGCTATGGTCCACAGACTCCTTCTCCTTAGGAATGAGGACACCCCCTGCCCTACGGCATACTCTTGGTATAATTTGTTTTCTTAAACTATTCTTAGCTGTTTGCAATCAGGCGCACTTTTATGAACCCGGTAGGGGACTCCATTAGGCCCTGGGGCCGAGGAATCCTTTGCACGCCTGACCACCTCCTGAACTGCCTTCCACCTAGGTGGCCTAACATCCATCTCATGCTCTATCCCTCCTAATGGAGGGATATCGGGTGGGAAACCTACTAACCTATTCTTCTCTAAATCTGAATATGTGTTTCTCAAAAATTCTTCAACCTCTAATCTTTCTGCTTTAAGCTGCCCTCCCTTTTCCTGGTTGAACAATCCTTTAACAAACTTAAAAGGGTCCTTGAAAAAAACTTGTCCTAGCATATTCCTTCTTCCTCCTCTTTTTCTTGAGATGCTCTGCCCTTCTAAGAACTGCTCGCCTGCTTCTCAACTCCTGTTGCAACACCTTAATTCCCTCCCTTTCTTCTTCTGTAGCCTTTTTCCACTGCTTTCTTAACTGTCTCCTTTCCTTGTGTGGCAACGTGGTGGTGGGTACTTTTATATTATAAAGGGGGCTATAACAGAATGCTACAAATTGCAAGCCAGACAACGCCACCTAGGGACTTTCACCCAAGGAGTTTTACCCAGTTCTAAGCAGTAAGGCAAACACAGGTTCAAACACTACCAGACAGAGACGTGGTTCAAAAGCAAATCAAGATTTATTTATTAATAATTATTTAAGCCAGAATACTACTATTAAACTGGAAGTGTCTGTGGAGGGAAAAGAAGGAATTAGTAATGAGCAATGAATGCAGGTCAAAATTATGGAAGGATGTATGAAAATTTATTACAACTTATTCTCTTAACAATAACTCTTTTCAATTAATAAAAACACTTCCAGAGTAAGTCATTAAAACTATCAAAAAAAAAAGGGGAAGGGGAGCGAGTGGAAGCTAGCAAGGGGGAGGCAAACTACTAAAGGAAGTGTCCCAGGAGTGCACTTACCTACCACTCGTGAACTCACAGCGCACACACAGCAAACAGGTGCAGACTATTTTGTCCCAGTGCCCTTATCACTACAACAGAAAGGTGCTGGGAACCACCCCGAGCGCCTAGCCTCCACCGCTAGCCAGCAACCACTGCACTGTAAGGGAGAAGAAAGGAAATGTTACTAAAGAAACGGTTAAAACTGTATTAAACCAGTTGGTACAAGCTAAAAGGGCAAATTTTAATAGCACTTATAAAACCAAACCTAACAAAACAGATCTAAACACTCATCTAAACAAAACAGCACAAAACAAAACAAAACAAAACAAAAACAAAACAGCAGCTGATTGTGTCTGCAATACAAAGGAAAGCAATTATTACATAGTTGTAACATTGTAATAAATGTCTAATAAATGTGCAATTACTGTCTGACACCTCTGGCTAACATGTGATTACTCATACCTGAACAGGTACTACAATTACCCTGATATCCCTCAATCAGTCTGGAACAATTCACCGCTACAAAAGAGGCAAATATGATGTTAACACATTTTGTGTGGTTTGTGGAAGTTAAACATTGTTGGAAAAGTTAACAAACCTCAAATCCATTGTAATGAACACCACGATGACCAGGCCATCAGTCCACAACAGACAGTAAACTATTAAACACAAACACAATGTATGCACACAATGCTTCTGTTAAAATAAAAGTCACTACTCAAGATAAAAGTCTAAAATGACCTCCAGGCCACATTACCCACCTCAGAGACATGACCATGTGGCAGCCACCAGGCACAGACAAAGAGAAAGGCAGCCTTCATGCCACAGGTGTCTTAAGTAGGCTCTGCCAATTTAGGGGGGTTGACCTACTTTTTGGAAAGGCCTCTAACTCAGATCCTCTCTGCTACACTTGACTAACTTCTCTATTTCTCTTTGCCACCTAGACTTACCTGACTGTACCCTCTCACTCCTCTTTCTCTCATGCACCCCAAACCTCTCTACACCATATGAATACATTATATCTCCCATCTTTTATAACCTTTCTATTGCATTTTCTCTAAGCCTACTCAAGATTACTGACAAATCTCTATTAACTATTGTCCATTCTTTACTGTCATTTGCTCTAGGCCATCTAACTCTAACCTTTTGCTCCATGGTTCTCTCTCTGACTGGCATACTGGCCTCAGTGTCACCTGCATCCTCTCTTACTACCCCCTCCTCCTCCTCCTCCTCCTCAGTGGCAGCGTTACTGATATCCTGCAAACTGTGGTTTTCTACCTGCCGCTGCACTTTATCCGACTGACTCGACTGACTTCTTAGGAAGTACTGATCAATGCGGCTACTCTGCCCTTTCTTTGCCACACACTTCTTCTTTCCCTGATGAGTTCTGACGCCTTTCACTGATGTTACTTTCTGCCAGCCGTAAGGACAAAACTGAAGCATCTTGTTCTCAACTGTGCTACTTTTATCCTCTACAGATGCACTCGCCTTGCCCTGCTGCTAATTCTAGCTCTGGTGGATAGGTCCGTGGCCCTATCCTTCACTGAGTCACAGATCCAAGTCATAGTCGTGTCCGTTCCAATGTCTGTTACCGTGTAATCCACCTGTGAATCATCTTCCACCCCTGCTCTCGCTGACTCTTGGGGTATTTTCCCTATGTAATGTAAGTCTGGGTTGTTTTCAACAAGAAAAGAAAGAAGCTCCACATAGTTACCTCTGTTTGTGGACCCAGCGCTTTCATCGTGTCCCCTAAATGAAAGTTCCTGTTTACCCAAAAACACAACACAATCTATCAGTCTTTTCAAGATTTCCCTTTTCTTCACCTTTTTGTTGTGAAACTCTATTTCGCACTTGTTGATTGAGCTGTAGATCCACTTGCGTGTCCCCAAATGTTTTTAACAGCACCGTTGCTTGCAAGTGCCCAGTTGTGCTTTGGTGTTTCGTTGCTGTCTTGGTTAAACAACTCAAGTTTGCAAACCCAGTGGGGCTCCAAACACCAAATCAATTGGTTGCGAATAACAGGCATTTCCAGCAGTACAATTTGCAATGCCTCTCAGAAGCTGTGAGCCAGGAGTACCGTTCGTAGTTTCCCATTTGAAAGTGGTAGACAAACCCTTTACCCGCCTGGGACAGGGTAGCTAGCGTGGGGGTTGGCCAACCTCTCCTCACAATATCCAGCTTTTCTTGAAAGGCCCATCTTGAAAGTATATCTGCCACCAAATCAACCTCTTCTCCTCCTTGAGCCATTGCGGAGTTACGAAACAAAACTCCCTGCCAACAGTATTTTACATTACATTACTACTCTTTATATTACTTTTCCGTTACACCCCACACAACTGGTAATTGTGTATCTTCCCAGAATTTAGATGTGTGTCTCTGTGTGAATGTTAGGGTAATCACTGATGTTTGGATTCACTGGACCACAGATGATTTGTTATTTGTTAAAATCTAAACACCCAGCATCTAACTCTGCAAGGACCCTAAGCGACTGGCTTCCTTGGATCTGCACCTTTGGAACAAAGGACAAAACAAAGACTGCACCTGGAACCACAGCTTTTTGCAGCCTTCCTCTGTTGGCTAACAAAGCAGCACACCACAAAGCGACTCTTTCTTCCATCCACTGGAGGACTGGTAATGTAACAACTGGACATAGCTTTATCACAGCTGGACAGGCTAAGCAAGACTGTTTAACTTGTTGTATGTGATTTAATGCTGTTTACTGAGCTGTTGTGATTGTTTGCAGTTAGGTCATTGGTTAGTTGGCTTCACCAAAGCTAAATGAGGTTAGTTTGCTAATGCTGTTCTCAGACAGAGTCTTGTATGCAAATAAACATCCTCTGTACTAATTCATACCGTTTGCAACACATATGACATTCACATAGACTCATTAACAAATAGGCTTTCAACAGAGCTACACCCAAAGAGGCATTTCAAAGTTCCCGCTTCTTTTCCTTTGTCTTTGTCCTGACCACACAGTCAGACAAACACCTTCCCCGATCTGAAGCCAGCTTTTATTCGGCCATCTTGTAATTCTCTGTTGTCAGCCATTTTGTTTGTTTTTTTATGTTTGTTTGGTTTTTTGTTTGTTTGTTTTGTTTTGATTACCACACCCACCTTTCTCTCTCTCTCTCTCTCTCTCTCTCTCTCTCTCTCCCTCTATCATACTCTCTCTCTCTCACACACACACATAAACACACACATATATACACACCAAGCCTGTATATAGTTAGTTAGAATTTGTGTATTTTGATTTTGCTTTGCTCCCCTTATGAATAAAATATATATTTTTGGAATCATACCTGTTGTCTGTGTAATATTCATAGAGGCAACCTCTTCTATGTCAAGAACTCCGAAATCCTTCAGGCTTAACTATAAATTTGTTTATGATAATTTATTTGATTACACAAAATTCCAAATTGATAGTTTAGTAAGCATTATGAGACCGATATCTTTAACTGACTATCATTTTCCCTTTTCGAGAATTGTGCCCCACAAGGTGATTTAATGTAAATTAAATCACATTACTTATTAAATATTATTAATAATTATTAATTATATCAGATGGCCAATTTGATACTTTAAGTGGAGATCTATTAAAAGGTCAGGCCTGTGTTAAGGCTTAAGTCTCAACAAATGGTGCTGCCATGTGAAAAACATAGCACTGGTGCCTAGATCACAGCAAATAGTATCCCCTCTTTTATACTATCACTAGTGTCGTTCCCAGCAATTATGGCGTCATCACCGAGCCAGCCCTAACTATAAGCTTTATCAAAAAGGAAAGTCTTAAGACAAATGATTTATTATTTATTGATGATTCATTTATTTTTACCTGGGGGTAACTGGTATTTTTCCAAGGCTCTGCCTGAAAGACGGAGAGTCACTCGTGGAGCAACATTTCATCCACCTCATATCCAGCCACAAGCTTCATTACTTATTTGTAGCCTGCAGCTGTCCATGATTAAAATCTTGTTTTGGTTGTTAAGCCAGTGGAGGGCTGCAGCCAATGTCTGCAGCCAAAGAGGGCTCACCTTTGGTGGGCTGTATTTCCTGGAGCTTTTTATTGCTGTGCTGTTGTACTAGGTGTTTTTGACCGGAGATTTGAGAACATTGAGGACGTTTTTCACAGTGGAAAGAGTTTTAGTACAACTATTTGCGGGAACAGTGTTATTGTCATTATTCCACCCAAAAAAATCAAAGTAATGGCAATATTTCCAGCCGCTAAGGTAAGTGTTTTCATCTTCCACACAAGCTTGCTGCTTTTTGATGTGCCTGCACAGTGTGACAATTACAAAAACAAGTCCGCTTATGTAATTGCTGTATTTCAAGTCTGTGGTGATGTGATAACAAAAGTAACATAACGAGTTGTTTGGTTTTGGGGTAACTCTTATATTATTACTGAAATTGAATTAGTAATTAATTTCACTACCCATTACAGGAAAAAGTAATATTATTATTGTAATGCATTACTGCAAAACACTGTTCCCTAGTATTTTTGTTAGAATAGAAAAACCTCAGGCACAATCCTACCACAGAACATAAAAACATCCCACTGATACCCAGCTTGGGAAGGTTTCACACTGCATCTCCATGAGCTATGAAGTAAAAAAGAAAACAGGAACCTCCAGTGTATCAGAGGTGGATGGCAGATAGTGTGCTATGCAACAGCCAGAGAAAAGGTACAACAAAGAGCAGACACAGATGGAGGTGGAAGGATGCAGTGTGCTCGTACATTTTAGGGACTGGCTGGCATATTGCCCACTTGCACGCACACACAAACACACACAGACAGATACAAAAACACGCACAGAAATAGGGTGGGTTTTTCCTTTGTGGCGCTGCAATAGGTGAGCTATTGGTTTGTGGAAGGTTAGCCAGGGAAAACGGTGTGTTTGTTTAAGGAAATGTGAAAGCCACAGACTGAAACCCGATCATGATTAGACAAAGGAAAATTGGACGCTTTGGTTTTGGTTGTGGTGCATTTTTACTCAAGAAAGCTTATTTCCATACAAGCTTTAGAATCAGTGTTCTAACCAGGGAATTATTTGGTGTGTAAATTGTATTAATTTTATGACCACTAATCCACACATAGCAAAAACCCAAAACAATCCAAATACACTTAGAAGAGCTGAGTCTGTAAAGATGCGAGCTGTCACTGAGGATGTCTTCAGTTGAATGATGTTGTATCTCCCTCTGGACAGCTGGAGAGGTAAAGGTAACTGAAGCTGAACATTAGCTCATCAGTTTCCATGTATTCTCTTTTTGTGTGTGTGTTTTTAGTTTATTCTGAGATGTTAGTGCTGGAGAAATGAAAGGTTTTTATTCCACATCCATGCAGAGGGGCAGTCTGCTTTGAAGTGTTTGAAGCTGTAGAAATGGTGCAGGCTATGTGCTGGGATCTGTAAAATATGGTTGCAGCACTGTCTGCCTTTCCCTCCCTTTTCTCCTCCCATTGCTAATTCCTCCTCTTATCCCTCTCTCCCCATGGCTTCTTCCATGCCTCCCTCCTTTCTTTCTCCTTGCTCCCCCCTCTCATCTTACTTACATCTCTGTATCTCCTCCCTCCCTCCCTCCCTCCCCCTCCCTCCTTCCCTCCCTCCTTCCCTCTTTCCCTCCCCCCTCCCTCCCATGTTCGCTCTGACACACTGAACTGAAGTGGCACTGCTTTCTTATGCTGTGATTGGCTGCCTGCCAGACGCTGGCTAAGCCAAGTAGCACAGCGGCAGGGCAGCTAGAGATGCTGGCCCACAATGCACCCTAACGCACAGTTCACCCTCCTCCTTCATCCCACTAGCCCCTCTTCCTCCTCCTTCCCCTGGACAGCCAGCCACATCCAGCCACAACCAAGCTCTTTGTCTTTGCCTCCCTCCTTCTCCCTCTCCTCTGATATTTAGCCAAACGTTGACCAGCTTGCGGTGTCATGTCAATAACGACTGTCATTTTTCAGAAGTGAAGGGGGAAATGGCATGATATTACAACAAATGCAAAACTTACTAGAGACCCTAAAGTAAGAAGTATGTGAAGATTCAGATCATTTCCTAATCTTAACTAAATTGTTTTTTCAGCCATGATCATGTCCTTTCCCTTTTTATCTATGGCTGCAATCTTTCCATATTTAATCATAATAAAGATGTTATTATTAACAATTAGTCACCATTCATTTTCGTTTAACCATAACCAAAATCCTGATTCATAATTTTCTTCCAAAATCTGGATTTAACACACAATCCCTTTTTAACTTTTATTAAGTTCTTTCCCTGTTTAGCCATGATTACAATCTTGCCAATAGACTAGTAGTTTTAGTTACTTAAACTTACTATACCCATTGAGGTTGCTGGTCAGTTATGATTATATGAATCATTTTTATAATGGTCACATGGATCGTTCTTAAATGGCAAACACTGACAAACATCCTATTGTGTCATTAAAGTATGAGGACAGGGAATCATGAAGAGAAAAACAAAGCTGCTTTTTTGGTTTCTGGAAAGTTCAAATTGATGTAGATGAGAGTTTTTCTCTCAAGCAGCAGCAAAATGTTCCAGAAAGAAGCAATAAAGTACACGTTTTACAGAGCCTAATCGGTTCCTTTCTACCAGACCCAACCACCCCCTCCTCCCTGCAGACCGCTTGCTGGTCTCTACGCAGCCCAGTGGGAAACCCCTTCCCTCATCCTCGCCAATTCCTCTACTGAATGAATATACAAGGCTGGTGTATAAACAGTGACGGGTTGGGGAGCAGGAAAAAAAACTCTCCATCATGTGTCCTCCAGGCTCAGCAGAATTTAATGGCCTACAATTATGAATAGAGCAGAGAGAAAAAAAGGAATGATTTAAAAAATAATCCATACAAACTTCAACGAGATGACTGGCTCTTTGAAATGTGTTTTCTATATTTCATTCCTAGTATTTTCTTTGTTTTAAATCTTGCTCAGCAATGGAATAGTGTTTTTAGTTCTACAGTGGGAAAGATGAATGGTTTTGCAGATGTATGCTGCTAATATGGGCTTCTGATCGAAAATCTAATCTAGTTTGAGCTTCTTCATCCGATTCTGATATGACTTATATCATGCAGTTTATTACACAAACCAGCACTGGTTTTCTATTCAACTTGTTCTACTGGAACAACCAGATCAGACTAAACATTTACACAACACTACCTGCCTTTTATCTTTCAGGCATAAAATAAGAAATTACATAGTGTAGATACCCCATTAACTCATTGTAAAATGTATGCTAAATGCAAAGTAATATGAATGTAGAGAAATGAGACTGGCTGTGTTCAAAATCACTCCTTGTTTACAATATTATACACTGACCCACTACCACTTCATTTGATCATCCACAATCTAAGTGTAAAATAAATTTACTGTTTCTTAGATATTTCAAAAAAATAAAAACAAACAATAGTATTATGTCCATTCAATGGACATTTCTACACAGGTGAAAATGACCATGTACAACACTGCACCTATCAGTGATGATGATAAGTAAGTGTCTGAAATCTCAATTTCCTGCTCACTAGAGGTAATTATTACAGTGGTTGATTATATATTACAGTGATTGTGTGTGTATATATATATATATATATATATATATATATATATATAAATAAATAATAGGGAGTAGTGAACAGTGTTAATTTCGTTGATGAAAACTATGATGAATTTTTTTTTTACCTTATGACCTTTTTTCCATGACAAAAAGATAACAATGATGAGCTAAAAATAGATCTTGATAATACAAACGAACACCAAATCTATGTTTTACATTTGCTGACGAGATGAGATGAGACAAAAATGTTGGTGGTGGACTATTGGACATTGAAAGCTGAGAACATTTATAATTGGTTCTAATTATATTCAAATGCCAGATGAGCGCGAGGCTGGCAAACTCCAGTACAGTCTGCGCCAGGAGGTTTCACTAGCCAGCAAAGACACTCACACCGGAGCAGTGTCAGCTGTTGGTGCGAGTTGTGGGCTGTAATTCAGCAGACAATAATCAGCTGTGTGTGTGTGTGTGTGTGTGTGTGTGTGTGTGTGTGAGTGCTCTTTTCACCAGAGAAAATGGCGATGAAAATGGCGGCGCCCTGTCCGGCTGCGGCTGCTGCGGCTCCCGGTAACACAGTCACGTGGAACGGTGCAAGAATAGTATATGACCGGCAGGTTATCATTAGTCTGAGTAAAGTTAGCAACTTGGATCCCGTAAGCCCGGAGACGCGGACTGCTCTACACAACCTTGGTCTGCTACGCCGGTCAGATCCAGCGGCTTACAGAGCAGCGGAGTCTCCCCCCAGCAGAGGCCGCCCCCGGAGACATCGGAGGCGGTGCGAGAGGAAGCAGAAGTACGATCATCCCCCAGGACCTGGGGCCTCATGTACAAAGACTTGCGTGGATTTCCTACTGAAACATGGCGTACGCTTAAATCCAGAAAACGTCGTACGCACAAAAATATCCAGATGTATGAATCTGTGCGTACACATGAATCCAAGCACATTTCCTTTGTACATCCCAATCAACGTGGAATTGAGCGCACATGTTGGAGTACCCGGCCCCTCCCTGTTCACGCCCCCATTTAAATATGCAAATCATATTTAAATGAACCCTGCACCTGAGATTCCCTTCTCCGCACGATCAGAAAACTAAAACAAAAGAATTAATAAAACAGGAAAAAAGAAAATTTTCACAGAATATGAATTGGAAACGCTAGTCACTTAAGTGGAGGCGCAAGATATACTTTTGGCACGCTGTCCTCCGGCATCAATACTAAACGTAAAGCGGAGTGAGTGGGAGAGTGTGTGTGAGGCTGTCAATGCTGTGGGGACAGAAAAGTGTACACACGCAGAATTAATAAAGAAGTGGTCCGATATTAAGGTGGACGTGAAGCGGAGGGCGGCTGCCCATCGTCAAAGTGTGGCCAAAACAGGCGGGGGGACAGGAGAGGAGGAGCTCACCCTGTTTGAACACAGAGTTGCCTGGGGTCAATTCAAAGCAGACAAATAACAATGTGAACTGGATTTCCATTTTCGATTTAGTTGTATACACCACTTACACGGATCAGACACTATTGTTGTAAATTAACGCAGAAGTGCGCCGGGGAAAAGATGAGGCTGATTAAGAAATGTCACACTTTACGCACGGGTTTATTGACATAAGTACCTTACACACAGAGACAGTCAGGGGCTTGTTAGAAAGCTCTGAAGCTGCAGTTTAACCAGCAAAAATCAGCAAGTCACTAACTTTAACCACTGACTAGTACTGATGCTGTGAAGACAGGATAATATTGGGGCGCATATGCTCAGTGCGCATCAGTGGGATTAATATTAGGATAATTAAACAAATAATTATTTATTCATCATAAATCCACCCATCTCGCACAGTGCCAGCTAGTAGTATGTTCCCAACCATGCTGCCACTCAGAATGTATGAGTCGTGCATTAAACCAGTCCACTTCGCCACAATGTTTATTAATTGCATTTGCGCATCACATATGATCTGTACATTTATCGAATGAAAATGCTTCCTGTTGACATAAACAGATTCATCCTGTGATGGCGCTTTTATACTGTAGCCATGTGTTTGCAGTAGATAGCTCCGATAATGTTAGGGAAATCGGCTGTTGCTGTAAATTGCGCTTTAATGTTGGCCTGTTCAGCTGCATTTTATGGGAATTTGATATACCTGGCTGACATGCGGATAATCCCGTCCCACACAGCTGGCATGGCTCGGCTCAGGGTCGACTGGCACAGTCCCGACCGGTCAGCCAGCTCCCTCTGGAATGCCCCTTGCTAGGAACCCCAGTGTGGTCAGCACCTGTATGGATACAGGCAGCGCATGGCTCCTCGCCGTGTCGCGCTGCCGACTGCAGCTCTGCGCACAGTTGCAGGATTGGCCTCGGGAACCTGAAGCAGCTGATGAGCCAGTTGTTATCATGTGCCAGTGCCATCTGTCTCTGAACACACGCTCTCTTCGTATTGCGCCATTTACAAACCTTCTAATACTGCTAAAGCAGCTGTTGTTGTTAACGGTATTTTCGGCACCACTTTGCGCATGCTTTTATATCCACTCATCTTATTGCAGACACGTGGGTGTGTTAATTGTTCATCAGCGTTAATTGTTCATGTTTCTCTGATGTGCACATCACTCTAAAGACTAATTGTTTTCACATTTATTTATTATAACAGTTTCCCAGCATCACCTCTAAGTGTCGCCAAAGGATCAACAGCTGTAGAAACGTGCGTACGCCAGCCATGAAGTTGGCGTGAGGCACCGCACATTTCCACGGTCATTTCACTCTTGATACATCTGAACTTTGCCGTGGAAAAGGACGTACGCCACGTTTTTGTGCGTACGTACCCTTTGTACATGAGGCCCCTGGTATGCAAATTGGAGCCTCTGGGTCTCAAAACCTCCCTGTGCAACTGGCTGCTGGACTTCCTCACCGACAGAACTCAGTCTGTCCGAGTGGGTAACAACACATCCAGTGGCATCTCCCTGAACACCGGCTCCCCCCAGGGATGTGTTCTGAGCCCCCTGCTGTTCACCCTGATGACCCACGACTGTCGCCCCAGGTACAGCAGCAACCACATCCTGAAGTACGCGGACGACACAACAGTTGTGGGCCTCCTTCAGGACAACAACGAACTGGCTTACAGGGAGGAAGTGCAACATCTTGTGGACTGGTGTAAAGTGAACAACCTGGCCCTGAATGTCGACAAAACTAAAGAGATCATCGTGGACTTCAGGAGATCCAGACCCAGCCACACACCCCTCCGCATCAACGACACAGCCGTGGAAGTCGTGAGCACAACCAAGTACTTGGGGGTGCATATCACCAACAACCTCGGCTGGTCACTCCACACCTCCTCCCTGGCGAAGAAGGCACAGCAGCGCCTGCACTTCCTGCGGCGGATGAAAAGGGCCTCCCTCCCCCCTCCCATCCTAACCACATTCTACAGAGGGACCATCGAGAGCCTGCTGACCAGTTGCATCTCCGTCTGGTCTGGGAGCTGCAGGGCCTCAGACTGGAAGTCTCTGCAGAGAGTGGTGAGGACAGCGGAGAAGATCATCGGGACCCCGCTCCCCACCATCCAGGACATAGCAGATAGCCGCTGCCTATCCAGAGCCCACCGGATCCTTTCTGACCCCACCCACCCCCAACATGGACTGTTCTCCCGTCTGGCGTCTGGCAGAAGGTTCCGCAGCATCCGCTGCAGAACAGCCAGATTCAGTAACAGTTACTTCCCCCTGGCCATCAGACTGCTAAATGCCAAATAACCCCCCTCAGTGTACTTTTTCATATGGACAATATTTCTGTGCAATAGTATTATGGAGGTATGGTTTTATTACTATTCTGTTGTTATTACTATTCTGTTGTTTACATTCTATTTATCTATTTATTCTCTATTGCACTCATTATTATTATTTTAGCTCTTGTTTTTTAGTTATATAGACTGTATTTTTTTTATCTTGAAACTGTCCCAGAAATTCCATCTCTGTTGAAATCCGGAAGCTAAGCAACGACATTTCATTGCCAAAATCTCACTGTTGTGTTTTTTTGTGCAATGACAATAAAGGAAGTCTAAGTCTAAGTGTGTGTGTGTGTGTGTGTGTGTGTGTGTGTGTGTGTGTGTGTGTGTGTGTGAGAATGTTTTCTCGGGTCTCTGACCAAACTGGTTAAAGGTGGTGGCAGCTCAACTTTAAGCCTGCCCACTTGGTTCTAAATTATATAAATCAAGTATTATTACACTATTTTTAATCAAGTTTTTTTTAGTCAACTTTTAGTTATTATGTTTTCTATATGTTTTTAATCTTTAAACTAATCCAGTTAGGCTAATTCATGCATCAGCAATTAGAATCAAGGTGACAGGTTGTATAAAAATTAGTACACACTTACTGATCATCATTCGAAAAGCTCGACATCTCTCTATTTATGCTCTCAAAAACTTTGACATGACAAATAACTAATCTGAGACAAGTAGGATTTGTATCCAGGTTCATTGTAAACTCTGACTTTGAGGTCTCATTGTTAATAAGCAGAAAAATAACTTAATTAAAGCCTGAATTCTGTCTTAATCTGCAACATGTTAGTCTGGAGTTTTAAACTCATGCCTAACAGAGCTGATGTTAAAACTAAATTTTCATCTCTGTCAGAGAAAACTGATCTGAGTTCAGACTGTCTGCTTACAACACAACTACACTCACTGATAACTAAACCTCCTGCTTGTCTGTCAAACAACATCAACCCGTATCGTGACAGTCCAGATTTGGGTGCAGTCTTGCAGGGATCAACAGATGTGAAGTCCAGTGACTTGTGGTTGCTAACAGCCACCACTGCAACTAACAAACTCCCCAAATCCATTCAGCAGCTCCACTATCCACAGTCTCTCTCTCTCACACACACACACACACAATACCACGATGTATGAGGAAAAATGAGTACTTTATTGATAAATTCATTAAGCCACAGCAGTTTCTTGATACAAAGGGTCTAGAACGGGCCAAACTTTAACTCATCCCCCTCCAACAAATCCATCCCACAAGCTAACCAGCAGCCCTCAACACCACAACACACCAAGTCACTTCATATACGGAGGCAAACCATGGCTCTCAATCAAGCGGGCCCACGCATGAGACAACACAGCAGGTAAGCACAGCAAAACCCCATGCATTAAATCACACCATTTCACTTTACGTAGACACACTGCATTTCACTCTGAATGGGGCTATGTGATTAGACTGGGCAGGACTTGTTACTCTTTGCCGACCAGCTAACCTCCGCCCAGCTCCACCATTCCCATGAATCCCCTGCTGTGATGGTTTGATTAAAATTCCTAAAAGCTACATTTAGCAAAATAAGACACAGACTAGGATAACAGGGACACAGTACTAAACACATAACACTAATGTTAACATATAAAATGTACAGTTCACTTAACTGGCCAGTTGGCCAAGACCCTCCCCCAGGGTCTAGGCTCGTGGCGCTGGTACGACCCAGCCCATAAGCAGCAAAAGCCTCGGTCCAGCGCTGGAACAGTGAAACAGTGGAACATCTATTGCCTGCTGTAGCTGTCTTTGCTGCCAGCAGCCCTAAATGGTTACGAATGCCCCCCACTCACCTTCTGCGAGTGCAAATAGTTGCTTCGCCGGGAATGCTGCCCCCGACGTGCATGAAGCTCCGCTACCCAGACACATACTGTCAGTTCCTGGGCTCTCCCTTATCGGTTCACCTCCCGCATAATCACCTGCAGCTGAGAATCATCAGCCCACAAAGTCACCAGCAGCAGTCACAGCTTGGAGCAGGTGAAACTCAGCAGTCTTTAATTAGTTGTCACCGTCTCTCAGGGCAACCACAACCTCAGTTCACTACAATAGGAAAGATAAAAATGACTAAAATGTGACTAAAACTAACAAGGATTTTCATCTCAAGATTAAGACTAAATCTAAAATGGCTGTCAAAATTAACACTGGTCGTGAATAAATGAGAAAGGGGTCGAATTGAGACTTCAGAGAGAAAACTGGTCAGCCATATATGTTTCTTAGTAAAGCCCTGTGTCCACAAAGCAGTCTAGTGCAATTCAGTTCAGTTTGGTATGCTTTTTTTCCAATTCAACTGTAAGAAGTTGTGGATGGTACCAATGGCACTGTTCCTTACTGTCCCCATTTTTAGTCACCCCTCTGTTGTAGCACACAAATCTGGTACCAAAGGGTGGGGTTAGAAAGACTGCAGACTGTTGATTGTGCAGTAGAGGATGGGCACTCCTGGTCAGGGCTGAGTTGTGGCTGGTTTTGAAGCTTATGTAACCACTGTTCAAAGCGTTGCAAGTTTTACATACATTAGTAAACTATAACTATCAAATGAAAGGATGTTTTGCTGCTTCTCACAGCAGCTGCAGACTATGAAAAAAAAAGTTTAATTCACTGTGCTGACTGCCGGCAACTTTTAAGGTGGAATGTTTACTTGTAATGGTAACAACTTGAACCATTACTTTAGTTTTTATTGTCTCTCTTGAATGACATACTTTAAGTGATGATCTTCAAGCGTTGAGAAAATATATGTATTTCAACCGGATTATGTGAACTGCATATATTCTAATCCTCACTTGGAGGAATATAAAAAGTAAGCTGGAGTGTCATTCCTGTGGACTACAGCAACGCTAAACCCCTGAACTTGCCTGAGAAGGACTTAATGCACAAACCTACAATTTTTTAAATATCAGATTGAGAGAGACTCTCACTGCAGCCTGATCTATTTTGTTCTGAAAATGTCGGTGTACAGCCTGGTGCTGTGGATGATAAATAAGGTGCAGAATTCCCTCTGTGTCCCCAGTGATAAGGCTTAAGTGATAAGTGTTGAATGGAGTAGTGAGTGACAACAACCCCGCCCACGTTTAAGAGTACTGTTTGCAGTGGAAACGTTAAACAGACCTATGGTCTAGGTACCATGTCTGAAAGGTTACTTTTGGTCCCAAAGGTACCATATCGAAAGTGTTTGGTGGAAATGGGGCTTAACATGCAGGGTTGAATCTGTGCTCCTTGATAACAGCAATTAAATAGCCTGATAACAATCAAACTAGGAGGATAAAAACTGATCTACAGTAGCCAATGTAAAACAAAAGTTGTAGTAAACTGCAGTTTTTCTTTAGAACAGTTCAGTCCATGGAGCAGAGTAAGGGGCACGTGTCAAGCTGAGCTTAAGTTCAATCACTAAAAATAATCAGATTTCAAATTCTACTGGTTTTAGCTTTAAAGATACAATCAACACTAAAATTGAGCCGCTGGCAACCTAAGTGTGAGAATGTTTTTATTGCTTATATAAAACCCTCTCCAGCCAAAGTGTTCCTGTATAAACATTAGATCATGGTTTCTGGCTCGCTCTGGGTGGGGCTGCCTGCCTAGCTGGATGCAGAGATGAAGGGATGGTGTGGTGGATGGATGAAGGTCTGGAGAACTGCTCCGGGCAAAATGGCAGTGATGGTACAATACAGAAGTGGAGACAGAGAACGGGCTTTGAGTGATGTTCCCATGGTGGAAATCAGATCCTAATGGACTGGAGAATGGCACCAGTGAGGGAGATCCATTGGAGCTCAGAGACTGCTGCCTCCATTAGTATGTGATTGAGATAATAAGCAGTCAGCCGTTAATTCCTCTTTGGCAAAACCTTCAATCACAATGGAAAGATTACTTATGGTCTTCTATTTGCACTGCATGGACACTAAAAAGCAGTCCACAGTGTAATCATAATGATAACATAATACTTTTAATAATATTTTCATTACTATAAATAAATCAGAATAAATAATTACAATATTTAGATATGTGTGAGACAGTAGGACATAGTTTATTTGTGTGTGAATGGTATTGTCACAAAGTCTGCCTCAGTCCTCAGTCCCTACTTTCAGCTACACTCTCACATCTTCAGCTCCCTGCATTGTCTCTGTCGCTCTCTCTCCTTCCTCTCCAGCTACATCCTCTATTCTCCAGGGGCCTCATGTACAAAGACTTGCGTGGATTTCCTACTGAAACATGGCGTACGCTTAAATCCAGAAAACGTCGTACGCACAAAAATATTCAGATGTATGAATCTGTGCGTACACATGAATCCAAGCACATTTCCTTTGTACATCCCAATCAACGTGGAATTGAGCGCACATGTTGGACTACCCGGCCCCTCCCTGTTCACGCCCCCATTTAAATATGCAAATCATATTTAAATGAACCCTGCACCTGAGATTCCCCTCTCTGCACGATCAGAAAACTAAAACAAAAATGAATAAGACAGGAAAAAAGAAAATCTTCACAGAATGTGAATTGGAAACGCTACTCACTTAAGTGGAGGCGCGCAAAGATGTACTTTTTGGCACGCTGTCCTCCGGCACCAATACTAAACGTAAGCGGAGGTGGGAGAGTGTGTGTGAGGCTGTCAATGCTGTGGGAACAGAAAAGTGTACACACGCAGAATTAATAAAGAAGTGGTCCGATATTAAGGTGGACGTGAAGCGGAGGGCGGCTGCCCATCGCCAAAGTGTGGCCAAAACAGGCGGGGGGACAGGAGAGGAGGAGCTCACCCCGTTTAAACACAGAGTTGCCTGGGGTCAATTCAAAGCAGACAAATAATAATGTGATAATGCGATAATGTTAGGGAAATCGGCTGTTGCTGTAAATTGCGCTTTAATGTTGGCCTGTTCAGCTGCATTGTATGGGAATTTGATATACCTGGCTGACATGGATAATTCCGTCCCACATGGCTCGGCTCAGGGTCGACTGGCACAGTCCCGATCGGTCAGCCAGCTCCCTCTGGAATGCCCCTTGCTAGAAACCCCAGTGTGGTCAGCACCCGTACGGATACAGGCAGCGCATGGCTCCTCGCCGTGTTGCGCTGCCGACTGCAGCTCTGCGCACAGTTGCAGGAGGATTGTTTTAGTTTGTGTAGCCTACAAGCAAGGTTTGAATCTACAATGTATATTTCCTAAAAAATGAAATGATGTCAGCATAACAACACTGGTCAGATTCTAGTTGAGGTTACTCATGATATGGACAGAGTGGGACATGAGAGTAATGCTGCCTGGATGCACAAAACTCTCTCCAAGTGATCACCCTGGATATCACACACCATCCTAATCCATTGATCCATCCGTGCACACTATAAAAAAATACAAAACATGCGAAATACGAGCACATTCATTAGAATGCAACCATTTTACATTGGCCAAGGTTAGCATACTTGGCTTCATGTCTGGGGTCAAAGTGCTACTGCAAATTATTTTAGGCTTTTTGTATCAGCCACAAGACATATCAACCTTAAAAAGTCTCTGTAAGGCTTCATAAGAAACACTTTTTACAACCAAAATTCTACCCCTGCTACCCAGTGGTGGGTAGAATTCTGAAAATCTATACTAAGTAAAAGTACAATTACTCCCATAAAAATGACTCAAGTAAAAGTTTAAAAAGTGTCTGGTTGATAAATTACTCAACCTACAATTTACTTTTCATTTATTATTTTTAGATTGTGCATGCCAGTTCAAAATAATAATTAAAAAAACAGTACCTTGTAATGAAGCCTTTTTTAATGAAGTAGAGCAGGTAGGCTAATCAAAAAAGATGAACAGCCTATACTATTGAAATATAAACAATCTCCCACTCTCTCTCCATCTGTAACTCTCTACCGATCTCTACACTGTAAATCCCAATTCGCTCACTCAACTTAAAAATTTATTGGAAACAGCTTGCACTCAAAACTTTTGGTTTAGTACAGTGCACTAACATTAAAGTTTTGAGTACACCAGACACAAAATAACTGTGTCACATGACCCTTGTCTGACTGGACATTTATGTCAGTTCAACAGAACTTTTTTAATCACACAACAAAATAACTTGTGTTTTGTGAGCATTTATTTCTATGTCATATTAACAGGAAATACATGTTAGATGACATAATTTTTTTAATGTTTATTGGGCATAAACAAAATAGTGTGTCACAACTTAGTCATTTTATGTATAAACAACAGTTATATATTGTGATTTTAAAGTCAAATTAACAACATTTTTCATTATTCAGCTAAATCCCAATTAGCTCACTCTACTCAAATATTTATTGGAAACAGCTTGCACAAACTTTTCAGTACAGTAACATGAAAGTTATGAGTACACCTAACTCAAAAGAAATGTGTCACATGACCCTTGTCTGACCAGAGATTTCTGTCAGTTTAACATAACATTTTCAATCAATTCATGAAATAATTTGTGTTTTAAGAACTTAAAAGTTTATGTTATATTAAGTTGGAATATCTAGTATACACAACACAAAGTTATTGAGTTGTTAAATGTAAATATCAATGGTCTTTCAACACAAACACAATGATGTGACTAAATTAAATTATTTTGTGTACAGTTCACTAATACGTATTACAGTCTTATAGTCAACTTAACATGAAGTTATTCATTTTCCAACCATTATTTTTTTAGTGCAATTTACAACAATCTTTTAAAATACGGTGACACATTTGTAATTGTTCATTTGAACTATATATTCTCTGCTGTTTAAACCTATTAATTTTCTTTTACAAAACGTCTGTCATTGTGTGCATTAAGCATAAAATATTTAGGTTTTAAAACATCATTAAACCAGTGTTCCATGCATACAAAAATGAGTCAAAATATCTACATTTGTCATACTAAATGTACTATAAAAATTAAGTTAACTTCACACATTTTTGTTATACTTACATATTGAATCTTTTCTGCCATACCCCCATGTTTTCTTTTACTTATGTCAAACAAAAACTGTAAAATAGTGTTTTACTATTCCTACTGATGTGAATATATTCAAAAGTTGATGTGAACCAAACCCACTACATTTGGCTGTTTTCACATCTTCTCCAAATGTACCTACTAAAAGCATTTATGTTGACACTAGTTGAAATTCACTTATCTAAAAACAACTCAAAATAAATTTTGGAAACGCCTTACACTCAAAAATAAATATCTAACGTAAAAATGTTGGGTAGCATTAACACATTTCTCTACTAGGAATAATCAATTATGCCGTGTCTCAGAATATTTTACTGTTCATACAAACTCCCATGGTGTCTCAACATTCTCACTGCTAATACAAAATACAAGGTTATGTAAGAAAAACTCTGAACATAATGGTCTAAAGTTGATCTTTTTTTATTTTGCAAGGGCCATAATCAGGGTAAAAAGCTCAACATCTTCATGAAACAACTGCAACAATTTCAACATGTCTGCAAGTGCTTGCCTTCTATTTAGCATGATGATCAATCCCGACCTAAATTGACACTTTCTTTGCTAACTATGCAACTGATTTTGCTTTGGGTAGCTTGTAGTTTTTGATTTGTGTACAGAATAAGCATATATGATAGAACGTGTTGATCAGGGAGCCTGTATTTTGGAATTTTGGACAGAACCAGGCCTGCGGTTTCCTCCTGCTTCCATTCTTTATACTAAAACTGAACTAATCCGCTAACTAATCAGCACTCAGTCCCCTGCAAGACAACCTGATCCTGGAGGAAGACCTTGACTTCATGGGGATGGTATGGCACCATGTTTACATCCTCACTGTCAGCAATGATGGACACAATGGCAGCAGATCTCTTAATGGTAGGATCACCCTCCTGGAAAATATGCCAAAAAAAAGAACAATTACAACTTTGATTAAATACTCAGTCTGTTCCGGACACATCATTTGTTTTCTTTTTTGTGTATTTTATTATCTCACAAGTCTATCACAGAATAAAAAAATCTTAACACACAGCCTTAGTACTAGAAATAGTTACAATATTTGTCATGTTGCCAATAAGTGTGCCCAACTGAACATCTATATGTTTATCTACATCATATTTTTGAGGGTTAGGTGGGAGCCAATCAGAGCACCCAGAGGAAACCAACTTGAGGATGGGGGGAACATCATGCAAACTCTTCATGGAAAGGACCAGTGGTAGTTGGCCAGGATTTAAACTATTAAAATCTAATTAGATGACACTGCAGTACATATTATACTGATCAACTTTAACGGTTAGAACAGTTCTTTTAGTAATAATGAAGCATACTCTAATATTTGAACTGTCATGAGAAGACACAGTTCATACTTTTAGGTTAACTTTGAGATGTTAATGCATATTAGTTTAGCATAAAGAAGAGAAACACTCAAAGCCCAGAAGAAATCCTGATTAAGTATTACTTGCTGTTAGAATTAGACAGGGGTAAAATTAAAAATACAGAAAATAGCACCACTTTTTAGTATTTATTTGCATGCAAAATGCAGAATAATAATGCTAAAATTAACAAAAAGCTTACATCTCATAAGATATTGACATGTATGCCATCATGCCATCTACATAGACTGAAAGTAAACATTAGCAAGCCACTTATGTGGCTTAAAAAATAACTATTTACAAATTAAAATTGCTATCCAATCACGTTGTATAATGCCTACAACATTGTCGCACCTTGCACATATTTCACAGGTACATGAAGCAAAAACCATTTGGCTGTGGGGCACCTCTCCATAAAGAATATATGTAATCTTTTCTTCCACTGTCCAATCCTTTCAAATACAAATCTTGTTAACTTAAGTGCCCTACAAGTGAGGAAAAAGTTATTTCTATGTCTCTTTGGGAATCACACTGCAACAATATGAACATACTACAGCTCTCAGATAATGCGGAAATTCATTAATTTTAGGGATGCACCGAATATTCGGTAACCGAATATATTTGGCCAAATACTGCAAAAAAAAAAAAAACACATTCAGTATTCGGTGGAATAAGTTAAAAGCAAGGTCGAATAATAGCGGCGTGTTTTGATAACGCAATCAAACAGCGTGTGGTGACGGGCAGAGTGAAATGTCAGCAGTGTGGCGATCCATCCGTCACCACACTCGCATTTGCGACTAAAAATAGTTTTGAGCGAGCAAAATAGGCTTAAATCATTCATCACGCTGTGTGAGTACAGATTTCAACCACCAGCAGAAACGATAGGCGAATCCCACCAGTTGAACGGGGGTCACAGACACAGACGGTAATGTATTCCTGTCAAATACGGCAGCCATCGGCTTACCGGCGGCGACAGACAAGTCGGCTCCAATAATATCCTCTTCTTGGCGTCATGACTGCCAAGTAGTACCTGAACAGCCGAGCCAGCCGAACACAGGTATGTGGCGTGTCAGAGGAGAAACGAGCCGTTCACATTTCTGTCACTGTGGCAGGTAACGGCCCACAAACCTCACCGCACTTTAGGGACTGTTCTTTACTTGTCAGGGGAGGAGGGTGGCTGGTTGATTCTTATTTTATTTATTTATTTTATTTTGATCCCCCTATGTTAATCACTTATTGATGCTGTTTTTGAAGTATGAATAAGTCAATAAGTAATTTATTCCATTGAAATATCATTGATGTATTATAGAAAAGTGATTTATCTTTTTATAAATGACAAAAGGCACATCTGCCTCATTTCTGCTGTGTTATCCTGATACTACATTGTTATCGTACAGTGGGTCCCAATTTTGGTACCGTGACAACACTAATCTGGAGGGGGATCATCTGCAAAAATTAATGAAAAACTAAAAACAATATTCTGTATTCGGCCAAGCATTTACTATTATTCAGCTTCAGCTTCTGCATTATGCAAATTATATATTTTAATCTATCTAAAGCCTGTACAAGACAAAACATCAAAAGTAGTTTATTTATTATCTATCATTACAGTCTTCCACTGTATTTTGGGAGATGGTAATCAATGTTCAGGCACAGCAAGCAGAAAAAAAGATCAAATTTGATGGTGTTTATATTACAATGCTAACTTCAGGGCTAACTGTTAGCCTAGCTCCTCCCTCACTTAACCCAGCAGCTGGGAAGCAAGACACGGGAACTTTCCTGGGTCCTGAGGAGCTGCAGCATTTACTCAGAGACAAACAGAAACCTAAACTGTACATTTAACATTTACTGTACCCACACCTGTCAGCTCTGAGCTTAGCCACCGTCTCTTTATCCCTGGTTTCACCACTCGCTACCCCCTTAAAGGAGCCATGCTGCTCTTAAAACACCATATTTACATCCAAGCATGTTTATACTGCATTTCTAAAATTGGACTTGGAACTCCCTTGATTGTGGATTACGCAAAATGATCCCAGTCAGGCGATTATGTAATAATTGTGACAGGCTTAGTACTGAGTACACAATTTGGATTGGTTCAAGTACTCTGTACACTGACCCTGTTTTATATTAAAAGTTTACATTTTTTGGACTGGACTGCTAGCAAAAATGACAGATCTGGAGGCTGACTGGATGCAGCGGGGAGTGGCTGGCAGCCCCTGCACAAAGCAGACCAACTGTGTCAGATTCTGAAATGAGTCTTGACTGTTGGAATTTGAGAGCGGAAACTGAGCGCAGCAGCAGTGGGCCACAGGAGGAAGAACGGCGGCACACCAAAGCCGAGCAGGCAGGTATGAACAGCGGGGAGAGCAGTGCGTTATCTGCGGGTAGTCCACTTCATGGCTGGCTGTCCGCCTCGGATCAGCTCCGCTGCCCGTCACTTGAAGCTAACTAAGCCTGGTTGTTCAATAAATTAATTTCAAATTGCACCTGTTTTACATTGTTGGCCAATTTAACTAAATGTGAACGCATTAGATAACACTGGATATTTTTACAGGCCTACAGCCTACAAAATTAAGTGTTTAGCGTTAGCCAAATTTTGGTTCCGCTTGTGTGTTTTCAGTTAGACACGGACCCTACCCGCATTTTCGCATGGGTGTTACCATGGACCATATTTTTAAATTAGATTTTTTTTTCCCTCGAGCACTCTATAATTTAATGTGACCATACATCCGGCTAGGGTGGCACGGTGGTGTGGTGGTTAGCACTGCCACCTCACAGGAAGAGGGTTGCCGGTTCGATCCCGGATGTGGGATCGAACTCCATTCTGTGCGGAGTTTGCATGTTCTCCGTGTCAGCGTGGGTTCTCTCCGGGCACTCCGGCTTCCTCCCACAAACCTAGTCCTCCCACAGGACAGGAATTGATTACTTAAATTGTCCGTAGGTGTGAATGGTTGTTTGTCTCTATGTGTCAGCCCTGCGATAGTCTAGCGACCTGTCCAGGGTGTACCCTGCCTCTCGATGTCAGCTGGGATAGGCCCCCGCGACCCTCAAGAGGATGAAGCGGTTAGAAGATGAATGAATGTTACATACAGTTTTCTTGCTGAATATCGGGGATGAACGCTGGTTTTTATTGACTTTATGTCTTTTTAACTGATCTACAGTTCGGCATTACTCTCAAACTTGCTGGGCCTGATTCTGGCAGTTTACGCCGCTGACTATCACTCAGGACTCAGGTGCACTGTGTAGCACGTTCATGCACCATTCTGCTGTGTGTGTGTTTCAGTTCAGTGAGTGGGACTACGTTGGATCTTCGGTCAACCACTTCATGATTTGGTGAACGAATCTTTTAAACAAATTTTAAACAAATTGACAATGCTTTGCACATCACTAGGCCTACTGTGGAAACTGGACAGAGTGGCTGCCTGTGACGATGGCAAGACTGCGTCAGTGTAGCGCTGCAGAGCTGCAGCAGTTTGTGTAGCTCTGTGTGTAGCTGGCCTACACCATTCGAACAATGTGGACACAGCTACCCAATGAGGATTTTCCTTCATCTCAAGTACAGATATTGACAAATTTTACTCAGATTATACTTGTGCTCGTAAAAAGTACATTTTCTGTACTGGATGCTCGTTTTCATCTGAATACTCGTACATTCCTAGTGAATACTATATTCAATAAATCACAAGAAAGGTTGAATGATGCCGACTGACTCTCTCTGTCTGGAATGAATGAATGACACAACACACAACGCTGACTGACAGTGATTCCTTGTTTAGGGTGAGCTGAGATGTGTTGCAGTACTTCTTGGTGTATTATAGGGGTAAGCAACATCCTTTCTTAGAAAATTTATTCATCAGAGAGATTAATAGGACTTAAATTAGGTTTTGATAAATTACATTTTCAATTTTCAATTAAATATCCAGCCTACTATTGCTTGCCCATATAAAATGTATGTCAGCCCACCTTGCAGGTGTAGAACAGCTCTGAGTCGTCTTCTTGCAGCAGCACTGGTAGACACCGGAGAACTGCAATCCAGTCCACATTGATGTCTTGTGTTTGCTGTAGTGAAACAAAATTCAAATGCTTAAATACCAACCAATACCAACTGTTGTGGATGTTACTGTGCTGATTTGTTTTTCTCTCTATTTACCAGGGAAGTCCCAAATAAACTTTTTTGGCCTGGATCGATATCGGAGTTCTTTGCCAATGCCAAGTCTGATCCATTATAATTATATTTATCTAAATGTTGATTAAATATATATATGACACACTGAAATAATGCAGCTGTAGCCAACTAAATTTGACACACCTTATTTTACACATTTGTCTAGATCCAAAACTATAAAGTTCATAAGCTTAAATCATTTATAGGATATGAATTAATGTTTAACTGGGGAAATGTGACTCCTGAAATTGACGTTAAGCGATCAGCTCGAGAGAAGACCTATCAGTGTGCTGGAGTTGTGGGAACTATGAAAACACACAACTGTACAGGTGTTACAGAGTGGAGCTTCGTCCCGCACAAATGATCTTTGGCTATGTACAAACAAACTGACCACAGAAAAGTTTGCTTTTGCCGATATGCCTCAGGAACTAATTCATAAGCCCTCAAAACAGTGGCCTTCACAGTGTCATAGTCCAGACTCTCTTCAATGGACAGGCTTGCGCACACCTCTTGCGCTTTACCAATCAATTTACACTGCAGCAACAGACTCCACACAGTTTTTGGCCACCTCAAAGTGGAAGCGATGCGCTCAAAGGCGTTAAAGTAGGAATCTACTTCACTTTCTCTAAAGGGTGGTACCAGGGCAATATGTCTGCTCACGTCAAACTGATCAGAAGGCATGATGACTGGGGGTGCACAGCCACCGGAGTGGGAAGTAACTGGGTGTGGCGTTCTATCAAGCTCCATGGCCCTTATGCGGAGATGCATAAGCTCAACCTCACGGCTCTTAGTTTGGAGCTCCACCTCACGCAGGCGGAGGGCCAGCTTAAGATCCGCCGTATCAACACCAGCCTGAATAAGCGCCATCGGGTCTATGCTGAGGTGAACGGAAGCAGGAGCCTCCGCCCCTACTCCCACCCCGCCACCGAGGGCTTTCGCCGCCGTGGCACTGGCAGACTCCTCTCCCACACCACGCCTAAACCCTCAGGAACAACATCGACCTTTTCTGGCTTAGGCTTGGGAACAACCCCCCTCTCCACCAACCGCTCTGACAAGCAAGACTTAATTTCAGCTTTGCGTGCATGCAAAGGAACAGAAACGTTAAAGACACTTGCTATTAACAACAAATCCGCCGTTGTGCACCGATCCAGTTTTTCAAGAGCTGGACCTGCGTAAACGCATCCATATCAAAGGGCTGAGACATCCTACAACTCCACACACAAAGAAAAAAATCATGCCAACCAAGATCTCACAACACCACAACCACAACCACCAGCCTGCCTGGCACACAAGCGACCTGGAGAGACGATCCCGGACGAGCCCCCAATTTATGTTACGCACCCGTCTAGGGGTCGGGAAGTGTAACATAAAATGAGCCGACACACGACAATGCACATCAAAGGGTGAGTTTATTCACCGGCACACAAACAGAAAATGACTTTTATAAATAACGAAGCTTGTCTTCAGGGTGAGCCCAGGCCAAAACAATAACAAAACAAACTACCTTTCCCAATATGCTAACTAAACCCTATGAGAAAGAAAATAAACAAAAGTACGTCACTAAACCTAACTCCCTAAACTAAACAAAAACAGGAGAAAACAGGTCAACATAAATGGCAGCTCACCCCTACTGCTTAGTGCTATGTGCAGATATATACAAGTGATGTGCAGGTGACAAAATAAAAACGGCTGTTTAGCGCGGCACCAGGCCGGCAGCAGACGAACTGTTCCCCGCTCGTAGCGGCAGGACACAACAAAAAAAACTCACAGTTCAATTACGGCTCACCGCTCTCCAGTCAAAAACACTCAACAGTTTGTAAAGGCACAGGCAGGTTTGGTGTCGAGCAACGCTGCTGTCAAAACGAACCCTCGAGATTGACAGATGGCCGGGGTTTAAAAGGCCAAGCCCCCGCGACAGCCAATCAGCAGCAGCCACGACCAGAGCCAAGCCCTCGCGACATCCAATCAGCAGCAGCCACGACCAGCCCAGAGACGAGAGCGGCACCTGGCACAGATCCTCAGAAGAGAAGAGGTCTTACTCTCACGTAAAACAAAAAACAAAACAGATATACAACAATATACGGCCGCAGCCGTAACACATGTTGTTTAGTAACTCACTGATGACATGCCATTGGCAAACGTTTGCCATTTTAAGCGGCGGAAGCGGCTGTCTGCGCTGGCTAAAAATGAGAAGCTATTATTTGAGTGCTCGGTTACTGCTCTTTGCTAAAAAAGAAGAGAGATAACAGATTTGTTAATGATTAGTTAATCCATGTTTTGCCAACCCGGGTGTCGTAATAATTTTCACATTCACACAATCTAATTTTCACTCAAATATACAAGCAATATCCTCACAAGCTACTGTAAAGGACAGCAGCATTGTAACACTAGCAAGCTGAGGTGGACAAAACAAAGTAGAGCACAGTAAAGAAAAGATCATACTGATCCATCAAAAAAGGTTCCGATCAGCTCCTGTACTGATCCTTCAGAGCTGCTCAGGACATTCCTATAATTTACCTGAGAGTATGCCTTTAAGATGGAAAAGATCTTCTGGGCACATCGACCAGATTTTCCCTGCATCTCTCTGGCTATAGCCAGCAAATGATCTGTGTTGATCGAATGCAGCATGCAGTTCAACTCCCAGCTGCTGGTTGGTGATGCGTTGGTATTCTGCGCGAACCTGATGAAAACAAAATGACCTCAATCACTCCCCCTTAACATCAAAAACATTAAGCTGACGTCACAATTGTGTTTTTGTAGGATTTGAGTCACAGTGTCTTCAAGTACTGGACTGGAGAGTGACCGCAACTGATCCAAGCCTTGCATCTTTAGATGTATCGTTCAAGAATCAAGAGACTCATGAGATGTTATCGGTTCACTTCACCTTTTGTTGCCGTAGGTCTCTCTTGAAGCCATGAAGGACTGCAGCTTTCCTGAAGAGGACAGGGAAAACAGCTTAGGTTTCCTGAGGAAGGAAAAGTGTTAGAGAGGGGAGATGAACAACATTATTGTCATTTTAAGACCATTTTATACCACTGATATAATGACACGAATTAAAAGGTAATTGCTCTTTGAAAGACTGTACTTGCATGATTATGCTATTATTCAGACATTCATTCATTCCTTAACAGACAACATACTGCTAATCCAGTTTCTTGTTCAGTTTTAGTTTAAAGTAAGTAAATAATGTGGTTCATGTTGCTTGGTTTGAATTAACATCAGTTTATAGAAGAAATTTCAAAAACACACTATTTACATTATTTACAGTAAATAAGTGAGAAATGTTTTAACCTGCTAATGGTAATTATGTAATATTACTATGGACAGTGCAATAACTGCCTTTATTTTGAAGTTGAAATCGTTAGTTTGATATTACCTCCGGTGAAAAAGTCAATTTGTTTAACATTACCTTGTTCTTTTTAAACCTGCAACAGGTTAAATGTTCCGTTTGAATGACACCCGTTTGATTATTACTTGAAGCTTCCACTACACAACATTCATTAGCCTCGAGTAACACGTTATCACTTCACTTGGTTCGCTGTCGCCTGTGTGTGTTTTGTCGGACGGTGAAACTCAGACACAGAGAGCAGACGAGAGGACGCGACCACAAATGATAGCAAAACGTGTCTCAGCTAACGTTAGCAGCTTCAGTTCATTAAGTGGATGCGCTCTGCTGCATGCATGCCAAGGCAGCTGTGTGGCGCCGCGTCCATGTCCCTTGTATTTCGTGTTCATCGTGATTTTGATTCACAAAGCACATTCTAACCTACTAACTATTCTCTGTACAACTGTGCACCTTACACATGGAACAACAGTAAAAAAAACAGCTTATGTCCATGCTCAGCATAACTCACTATCACCCTTGTAAGGACATTTCTCTCTCTCTCTCTCAAGTCTAACGCTAATGTTGATACTCAAAAAGTCAGTCAGTTAATGTTGTTTGATGTTATGCAATTAAGCAGTCAACAGAGGTTTATTTTCTTGCTAGCATGCGTCAAGTTGGCACAGCGTAAAAGTTAGTCTGAGGTCAAGAAAGTAAGTTTAGCCATACACTGTAATCAATTTAAAACATAATTATTATAACCTTACCGTGTACCACGATGTGAGGGCCTCTCTGCCTCTGGCAGAATCCAAAATGCTGGCGCCGAAATGTCAACGTCCGTTAACGATCGTGTCCTGGGGCTCTGATTGGCTGGCAGCGGCAGCATCAGACCCCTCGTCATCAGCCTCCTCGGTTACCTATTGGTGCTTGGCTGAAACTTGAACTTTAGAAGAATGCGCGGCTTTCCTTTGAAAAATAACCTATTTCCATGTACTATCTAACATTACATTGTACGGTGACCAGACCCGATTTCCGGGGCCCCCGCTTTGGGTGGCCTGTCCCGGCAAAAGCTGTCCCCGAAAATGTCCCCGATTTTGACATTGAATGGGGGAAAAGTGCGCGCAGACTCAAACGCCAGTTATTACGGTAGTCAGTAAACGCATCGCAAGAGAAGACGTCGTATGACGTACAGACGTTATCAGGAAGCACGACCAGACACAGCAACATCAACAACAACAACAATCAAGAGGCAGCAAAAAGGAGAGAGAGAGGAGACCAGGCGGCGTTAAATGGTATGTTGTGTATGAACTTATTTATTTTGTGTGAGCTGGCGGTAGACTTGACTCTGTGTGTTGTGTGTGTGTGTGTGTGTGTGTGTGTGTGTGTGTGTGTGTGTGTGTGTGTGTGTGTGTGTGAAGTGAGGTAAAGTAACGTTTTTATATCCGTCATTGGTGAAGTTGTAACGTTAGCGTGAGATTACCAGGGGGCTATTGCACAAAAGTAGAATAAAGAAATCCAGGCCAACTGAGCAAGCGCAGCTTGACATAGCCTGGTTGGCTCATTTTGGCTTAATTGGTTGCACCTTTGCCAAGCCAGGATGAGAAGGCGCGGCTATGTCAAGCCAGGTGTACATAGTTGGGATAAGTGCGCGACCACGGCATACTTAAATAGACCACGGGATCGAACACAGAATCACCGATGGGAAAATGGAGAACAGTCGCGCATCCCACTTTACATCTGCCGAACAACAGCTCCTAATGGAATTTTACGAAGAAATAAAGCACATAATAAGAAAAAAGGGAAACACAGCGACAATAATAAAGGAAAGAGAGAAAGCCTGGCAGACAATAGCGGACCGACTTAATGCGTAAGTACTCTAAAAATGTACAATTAAGAAACTAATTAAGTGCTCCACTGGACATGTTAAAGGACTAAAGGAGTTACTTTTAAAGTCCACAGTCAACAGTTGTACACTTTGCTTTAAATGTGGCCAGTAGATGTGCATGTTACTCAGGAAATATAGAGTATAGTTAAGTATAAAGTAAACAATTATCCACAGTGTGTCAGTGTTATTTATTTAATGTATTTTTTCTTATGTTATGTTTATTTTGTCCATTTTACCTATCTGTCTTTCATAAAGAACAAACTTGTCGGGCCACAAAAGGACCTGGCAGCAAGTTAAAATTAAATACAAGAACATTTTGCAGGCTGGTAAGTGACTTTAGTTTAGATAACAATTAACAAAAAATGAGGTGAATTGATTAGGTGTTTGCTGACATTTAATGTCTGTATGATTTTAGCAGTCAAAAAAAAACCCATAAATGTGGCACAGGAGGCGGCCCACCAAGCAAGGATTTCACCCCAGCAGAGGAGCTGGCACTACATTTAAACAAAGGGAGACCAGTGATGGAGGGGATCGAGGGAGGGACAGTCACAGACTCTGTCCCAGCCACAGAAACTGTCTGCTTCATACAAGGTAGGTTTGCAGTACAACACACAATTAAATAAATATTATACTGCCTGACTTTGGATGTCCTTGCAGTGTCTGGGAACACACTCACTCTTTTGGAGCCACCAGAAGATGATCCGGTTAGTAGCCTACATTTGATAAAAATCCCAGGCTTGGCATGTGTTGTCAAATCTTAATTCTGTTCTCTTATATGGCAGGGGGAAGGTACATCTGCATCTGCAGCTGCCGGATGCACTTCTGCAGATGAGGAGACTGTGTCACTGGACTCCAGAAGGCTTGAGGTATTGTGTCAATTTTGTGGAAATCCTGCTTATTTAGTTTAATAAAGGATATGAAGTCAGTAATGTGGTGCTAATGCAAAATTTGTGTTGCAGGAGCCAGATGCTGCACAGTCTCCTAAGCCTAGTAACATTGTGAGTATTGGCTACTAAAGTAAATCTACATTACGCACAAATCTTGCTGTGCTAATTGACATTTCTTTTACAGAATTCACAAACTGTGAGAAAACTTTACACCAAACACCTTCAGAAACAGAGAGCTGGCAGATGTGAAAATAACATTGAAAAAGAGAAGGCTGCAGGAAATGGAACTGGACCTTGAAATTAAACGTAGGACTCTTAGGAAACTGGACCTGGAAATCAAGAAACTAGAGGAAGTGAGTATTTCAGTGCACACAGTAACCATAACTGCAATACAGTGTTTTAATTGTTTTAATTGTTACTTTTGCTCTCTATTCAGGTTCCAAGCAGACAAGTGAACAAACCCTAATTGGGGGAAAAAATACAATAAAATAAAAAACTATTGGAAAACATTGTGTGTCCTGCTTTTTCTTTTTTTCATTCAAATCATAACCACCAATGCTAAAAAAAATGCACATGGCAAAAAGTAACATTTAAGATACTTTAAAGATAGGCAAAATCCAAAATTAAGTGAAATAGTGTGCAATATATTGCTCCCTGACCACTCTGCCATTGATGTTGTCTGGGAAGATGGGAGCGTTTTCCCAGTGAACATCCACAGCCACTTGGGGGGGCCTCTCCCTTCTTAGGACTGCAATGTTGTGCAGTACGGTGCATGCAGCAGTGACATCGCAGGCCCTGTCCGGGGAAACCCTCAGGTGGTGCAGGCACTGAAACCGGGATTTCAAAAGGCCAAAGGTCATCTCGATTCGAGCCCTTGTTTTGCTGTGTGCATGGTTGTAGGCCTGCTGTGGTGGGGTTTGGGGTCCGCAAGGGGAGTCAAGATGAACGACTCGCAGGCATAGCCTTTGTCTCCCAGAAGCACACCAGAGAATTCACCTGATGATACAAGATATAATTATAATACTACACAGCAGAGTTAAACACTCATGGTCCCTACTAATAAAATGGGTGGCTTACCTTGAGCAAGTCTCTGGTAAATTGAACTAGCCCGAAAGATTCTGGAGTCATGCACTGACCCAGGCCATTTTGCTCTAAATTAGTGATGAGGCAATTGGCATCACAGATCATCTGAAATGTTAAATTTTAATCCATTAAGGTAATTTAATGCAAAACATTAATTTATGTAGGTCACCACAAATCACTTACCTGAACATTGATGCTGTGAAAGGATTTCCTGTTTATGTAATCTCCCTCATTTTCCCCCGAGGGGCATTTGATTCGGATATGGGTGCAGTCCACTGCTCCAATGACATTAGGGAAAGCTGCAACAAAAAATGGTGAGTATCCAGCTGTGACTGATCAAATTACAAACCTATTGTTTGCAAGTTGTAATTGATGTTACCTGCAATCTTGTAAAACTCCTCCTTGATATAGAGGGGGTCGTCTGTGGCCAGGAAAGGTTATGAATATGTGAACAAGTGACTTCAGTGCCAAACAAACACGTCTTATTGTACGGCAAATAGTTGCCTTATTGAAGTTTTCTGCATCCCCAACAGAATAAAGGAAGCTGCCACTCGCAAAAAACCTCAGTGCCACACAGACCATCATGGGAACAGTGAGCGCATGGCTTCGTGCCGTCTTATGCTGTATTTTTGGACCCAGCAGCCTACATAAATATCGCAGCCCATCGCCTGAGAATCTGTATCTCTCAAAGAGATACTCATCTCCAAAGGCCAATGGGTCAAACCTGTCGCGAAAGACTCTCTCGTGCCTAAAGGCTCGTCTGAGGATAAGCGCTTCATCGTCGAGTACATCCTCCAAAAAAGGGCATGCCATTATGAAGAGGATACAGGTGAATAGGAGTTAGGCTTATATACTCTTGTTATCGTCACACTTAATTGAACCCACCTTGCAACTTCAGAAGCCATGTTATGTAATCTCAAATACTGCAATAAAACACATGAAACCTGACAATATATATGTAATATTTTAATGCAGGATAATTAAAATGATTCAACATATTTAGAAGAAACAAGGACATGCTGTAAAACATTAATTCCTCACAGGATTGATGGTAGAAATACAGGTGGATCACTAGGATTAATCTTAGCCTGGCTGTTAGCCTGGTCTGGAGCAGGCTAGCTGCAGAGAATGAATCACCATGGTAACTTGACCAGGATAGATTTGAGCTGCTTTCATGCAACCGACTTGAGGCCAAATTAAGCCAGGATAACCAACATATCCCAGCTTAATCCCTTATCTAGGTTTTGTGCAATAGCCCTCAGGTGATGACATTGTATGTGGCTGTTCTAGAAAAGGAGGAGGTGGAAGACTGCTTTGGTAGCATAGGATTTTCCTGGAGGCATAGACCTGAGACTGTTAAAATAATAAATAATAAGTAAATGGTTCATAGCCGTGTGTGTTAACTGCTGTATTTTGTGTCGGGCTGACACCAGTCACTGCTTTGTGGCTAACCAATGAATTTAGTAGTTACAAACAAAGACCATCTGATTAGCTGATACCCTATGTCACTGTTTTGTATGTCACTGTTGTTAGTGAAGGTGTAACTTGTTATATTAGATTACCATGAGATGACAATATTATCTCTATCTTTTGTGAGTGCACTTTTATAAATGTAGGCTATTCTTGATTTTAATAAAGTAACATTTTGTTGATGTTCAGCCTTGCTGATGCTGTTGCATGGGGGATAGTTATTTTTATTGTATGAAAAAATCATATCTGCAGTAGAAAGTTGCACTTTGGGAATCTGGTTTAGTACATAGTGATACATGGTCTGAAAGGTTTAGGAACCTCTGATGTAGCACATTTCAAACAGAGGCAGTTACATAGAGCATATAAAAAGAGCACAATGACTAAATTATATAAGTATATTATGTTATTTCTTTAAGAAACTATTCATTTACTATTGGCTCTGTTCTTGCAGTTTTTCTCATGTTCTCGTCTGCTCTTATTCTACCCAGGCTCCTGAGGCGGAGGCTACGGGGGTGGCTGAATGAGGGGATCGAGTGATGTCATCCCTTTTTTCGATTGCCACCTTTTTTGTCATAAATATCAGTCCAGTATTCAGGTATGAGTTGAAACCTTTGACCAAAAAAATCCATCCTAACTCAAGCTGTTAAGATTAAGATATTTTTGTCTTCCTCAGTGGATGGATGGTTGGTGATGTTACTCATTTGTTTGATTGCAACCTTGTTTGTAATAAAAGCTGGTCAAAATACATGGAAAAGTACTTGCCCCCATGTTTTATTTCATAATGATAATATTTAATGATTTTTCACCGCCGCACCACATATACATTAAGTGGCTTTAAAAAATGTTTCAAGCCCAACGAACCATTAAATTGTATGCTCTGTGCACAATTTGTTTGTTGTTTACAATATTCATTATTTTGACATTAAAAATTTAGGTCATGTTGCCATAAACATTGTAACACAAATTTGGGTACAAACAACTATTAAAATGTATACATAGTGCACAATTTCTATGCTGTCCATTGAGCTTAACAATATATGCCATTTCAGCATTACATATCTAAGTTGTATTGACATAAACAGCATAACACAAATTTAGGTTTTGTTTCTACTCAAAGATTTTAAGTTACAAAAACAAAGAAACAGAAGTTGTACTCAACCTTTAAATTTAACATTGCTTTGACAAATTTTTACAAATTTACGTGTACTAGAAAATAATAAGTTGGTAAAAACACAGCAAATTGTGGCAGTTTTATGTTAAGACAGCAAAACATTTTTGTGTTCAGCATAACTGTGCAACTCTTGTTGATATTACATGTTTTTGTCATGTAAAGTGAACACACATTTTTCATTTTAATGAACAAGAAAGTGACTGCTTGTCATATGAACACAAAAACATTGAGTCCATATTTTTACAACCATTTGCAAGTTCATTCAACTACTAAAATGTATATGCAGTGCACAATGTCTATGTTGTCCATTGAGCTTAACAATATATGCCATTTCAACATCAAATATTTAAGTTGTATTCATATAAACAGTATAACACAAATTTAGGTTTTGTTTCGACTCAAAGATTTTAAGTTACACAAACAAAGATATGGAAGTTGTACTCAACCTTTAAATTTAACATTGCCTTGACTAATTTTTACTAAATTATGTGTACTAGAAAATAATAAGTTGGTAAAAACACAGCAAATTGTGGCAGTTTTATGTTAAGACAGCAAAACATTTTTGTGTTCAGCATAACTGTGCAACTCTTGTTGATATTACGTGTTTTTGTCATGTAAACTGAACATACATTTTTCATTTTATTGAACAAGAAAGTGACTGCTTGTCATATGAACATAAAAATATTGAGTACATATTTTTACAACCGTTTTTTTAGTTCATTCAACTACCAACATATATGCTAAGTGCACAAAGTATGTGTTGTTAATTGGCCTTGAAATAAATAGGCTACATCGGCTTTATAAATTTAAGTGAAATTAACTCAAAAATCAAAAATTGCTGACTTAACATAAAAAATATATGTTGTGCTCACAAGGGATGAGTGTTTGTGTCAAGTGAACATAAAGTTTTTATGTCATTTTGACAGCCCTGAACATTTGTGTGGACTTTACAATAAAATTTTGTGTCATGGGTGGATTGGGGTTTACAGTGTATCAGGGCTCCAGACTGCGCCTAATTGGTCGCATTTTGCAACCTTTTTTGGAGGCCGTGCGACCTATTTTTTTTTTAACTAGGAGCACCAGTGCGACTTACAAATCCACTCCTCTCCCCTTTTTTTGTTTTTTTCTTCTTTTATAGTTACTGATCTCCACGTAGCCAAATTGTGTTTCATTTGCAATAGTGCGTGTTTGAATGGAATTTGTTTTTAGAACAAATGAGGGGAAAACCTGTTTACAAAAACACCCATGTCAGCGTGAACTAAGGCTAAGACTTGTATGGTTTCATTAGGTTTTTAGATGCAAAGCATTTGCTATAGCCTGTACTTAAAGGTATAAAAAAAAAATGATGTGGCAGAGGTGAAGAGAAAGGTTGTTTATGTTTGAGTGAAAACCTAAACACACCCACCCCCTCCCTTCGTGCTCCTCTGGTGGCTCCAACCCCAAAGTTCATTGACTTTGACATTGAGGAGGCAGTATTTATTGCTATGTGCCTGTGATTATATAAACAGCAAACTGAATAAATCCAAATGTCAGCACTCACAAATATCGTATCAGTCTTTTAATAACGCACAGCAATATCAAAAAAGGACGCGTTTCAGCACTTGGCTTTCCTCAGCCTTAACACCATGTTAACGCTGAGGAAAGCCAAGTGCTGAAACGCTATGATATTTGTGAGTGCTGACATTTGGATTCATTCAGTTTGTGATTTTTGGGTCAGCACCCTGTGATTTTTCAGACGGTGAGTCGAGCACATCAGTTCTTTTGTATTATATAAACAGCCGCTAAAGCCAAATACTTGTCAAATCTAAAGTTAAAGCAGACAAGTAGCTTAGCCTATGAAAGCATTGTTACTAACGTAACAAATTTCATGAGTAACCATTTTACTACTGTCAGTGATAGATGTAACGATGCACTTTATTGCGATTTTTAAAAATATTGTGGAGAAAATAATACGACAGCTTTATACAGTATCTCCGGTGTCATTTAAATATCAGTTACATTGTCTTCTTACTATGATGTAAGAATACAGACGAGAAACATCACACAATCGACTTGTAATTCAAAGTGAAATAAAGTGATGTACATTTCCTGTAGCAAATAAAATATTTTATGTCAAGTTTACAAGGTAACATTTCTGATGTTATTTATGTGTCATTACTATTATGGTGTAGCTGTGCTCTTCGCAGGCAAGGACATAGAAGAGGGAGGGGAGCAGGCAGAAGAAGATGCAGAGGTCGGAGTCGTACGACCAGCTTGGAACCTGACGACCTACAGCGTGTGCAGATGCTGCAGGCTCAAAGACTTGCAGCTGAGTGAGTATGTTGCCTCAATTGTATTATTTTTTAATTCCCTATATAAATACCCTTATCCTGTGAAATAAGCCCTATATTACATCAATATAACAGCATTGCTTGTGGACTGACTGTATAAAGCAATTACATCTGGTCATAATAAAATTTTATTTTAGAAAACTATTGAAATGCTAACATTTTTGTTATTTTAGGAGGTAATTCAAGGACTGGACCATGACCAATCTCATCAGCTGTTGCAGCACTGTTTAGAAAGGGACCCAAGTATGATGTTTGATTTGATGTCATCACTGGGGGACCCTACTGCCCCCTGCTGTCCCACCTGTCTAGTGTCAGCCAACCTGGTGTATGTGCCAAAGGTGCAGAGAGATGCCCTCTGACATTGAGAGTAAGTGCTGTGGTCAAGCCCCCGACCACTGCATTTCTCCTTTGCCACATATGGACCCATACATTTTGGAGGAGGAGTCCTCAGACTGGCCAGGAGGATCTGGAATGACATAAGGGCTGTTCGTGATTTACCCAACCCAGGGGAGAGCCACCGGCAGTTCCGCCATGCTGCCTACATCCAGTTTGTAGTGTGGCAGTATGGAGCACTGGGTCAGGGACACAGGGCTGTCATACTAAGCTGCTGTGTTTGGAAAATCTGGGACTGATACAAAGATCCTCAGGGCCAGCATACAGGGTACATTCCCAGCAGGTTGTAGACCATTTTGTTGTATTTACTAATTTTGTTGTTTTCTACATTTTAATTTATGTGTGTTTCTATTTATTTAACATTTATTTATAATAAATACAGAAAATGAAACATAGGTGTAAGAACATTTTTCCAGGTCTCCCATCTAAAGGCCCAATAGAACATTCAGCATTTATCACTGTGCACAGTAAAAGTACCCAGTCTATGTATAATTTATCAATATATCTATAACAAACTAATATATGGATAATACCACTGTAAAACACAGAACAATCACAATATCACTACAAAGAAAGGAAAATATACACAAACATATCTGTAAATTGTGAACTGTTACATAATCAAAAGTGGAGAGTCAATATTCAGTTGTTACCTACGCTAAAGCAGTATTCGGACGGGATTAGTTTTACATGGACACGTGGGGTAATGTCACTTTACCACAGGACGTCAGTAATATTAATGGCCAATTCGCACGGGATAAGAAATATCAGTAAAACTCCATTCATGCACCGCCGTCCCCTTCTGCCGTCACGTGTGTATGATAGGACTGTCAAAAGCACCATGAAATTGAGTTCGAATATTTTCGAATTAATTTAGTAGAGTTCGAATAATATTAGAATTTATTATTTTTTTTAATTTATTTTTATTTATTTGACACAATATGAACGTCACACTCGGATGAAAGCTCCCAATTTGACCTCATTGAAGTGCCAGGTATGATCAGCAATGTTTGGATACTTCAGTGCGTAGTTTTCCACCACATGAGTGGATCCTGGTCGGCTCGTAGTGGTGTCTCATTCTGGTAACGTTTCATCTCTTGAAAAAGGGTAGGCAGGGAGGCAGCAGGTGCAACACTCTCCCTGTATGTCTCCCCGAACAGGTCACACATCGCGGACAGCGTAGTGGGTGGTGTTGGCGCAGCAGGCTCCTCCGTCGGCGCCTCTCCCTTCCGCTGCATGCCTCTCTGGCTCGGTTTGTGCGCAAGCTATCTCCGCCCAAATGGGATTCGCCATGATATACAACATTATTGATAGTATTAATTAATTAATTAATTAATTAATTAATTATTAATGGCATTCGAATGATCAAATTTAGGTTCGAATTTATAAATATATATATATATTCGAATATATTTCTAACTTCGATTTTTTTTTCTGATAGCCCTAACACACATATTTACTGCTGGTCTGTTCGCACGGGATTAGTATTACCTGAGGTAACTGTCCTGGACCCTTTTACAGAAGGTAAAAATCGTGGTAATCTTTACTGACATCGTGCGGTAATGATTAGGCCTACTGCACATTCGGACGGGACTAAAATCTCTGGTAATTATTACTTTACCCCACGTACCTATGTAAAACTAATCCCGCCCGAATGTGTGAGACAGGCAAGTAGGCATGACTGAAATAATTACATTATTTATTTTTGCGAATCAAAATGGGGAAAAGGCTGAAGGAGAACTGAAAAAGGCTGGATTTTTCGAGTCAAGCAGGGCTAGGGGGAATGCTGTGGGGAGAGGAGCAGGTTGAGCTGAGCAGGTCCAGAAAGGCATCCAAGGGAGTGCTGGGCAGAGCATGGTCCTGGGCTGGAGAGCAGGGCTGCGGGTGATATGATGCTATTTCTGTGTCTGGGGGTGTCCTTAAAAAGAATAAATACAAACCCACTATGCAATTATTACTGGAGAATGGAGAAGACCATGACATAGTGCCAAAAAAACATGTGCAATGTGCATTTTTTTAATTTAAAATCTTTGTAAATACTCTAGCCAAGCTTCACTTATATTCATCTGCTGACCTGTGTCCTTAGAAGGTCTTCAGTGTTTGGTGCAGGTACACCTGAAAGGTGTCCAAGAAGTCTTGGATCACCTGGCCTTGATTTTTTTCCAAGTGGCACGCCTGCATCAGATGACAGTCTCCTCTGCAGAATAAACACTTGGAGATCATTGATGTAACTGTTGTCCTTCTCCTCCTTTATTGTTTGCAAGTGCAATTTCCCAGACTTTTTATTGCACACCTTACCATACTTGTAATGACACCAAACATATTTTATTACTGATTACTTCTATGGTAGAATATATATATATATATATATATATATATATATATATATATATATCTGTACAGCATACATACATATATACATATACTGCTTCTCTGTCTCCAAACACCCACAGCAGTACGGCAGTACATAACCCAGGCGGAAAAAAAGTATACTTTAACATACTAAATTTAAGCACACTTAATGTACTTCATAAGCACAAAATTATTGTACTCAAAGTGTGTTATTTTCGAGTACTAAAAACGTACTTAGTATACTAATGATATTTCATTATTGGTACTTAAGATATACTAAAATACAACTTAGTGTACTTGACTGTACTATTTTGAGACACCATTAAGATCAACTTAAATATACTTAAGTACACTTTTCTCTACTAATACTGTACTTATTTATAATGTTCTTTAGTTCGAATTACAGTATACTTTAATCCACTTTTCAGATTACTATTAATAAATTTAGAATATACTGGAAATGTATTTCTAATTTAATCTTAATGTGTTGCCATTGCATTTTAAATATATTTACAAAAATTAAATAGAATTAAAAAGTTGTACTTAAGTATATTATAGTTCATCTTAATGGTGTCTCAAAATAGTACAGATAAGTACACTAAGTTGTACTTTAGTATGTCTAAAGTAGCACTCATGATATATCATTAGTGTACTAAGTACATTGTTAGCACATCGAAAATAATATATTGTGAGTACACTAATTATGTGTGCAGAAAGTATATTAGATGTATTTCATTAAAGTACACTTCAACAGTACATAGAAAGTATTTTTTTTATAATTAATTTGAATTTCAAATTACATTTAAGTAAACATAAAAAATAATTAGCACATACTTGAGGTAGAATTTAAGTTTATTTTTAACATGCACGGCATTACAGGGAAAATGTGCATAATAAAGTACATTTAAGTACATCTTTAACAACATCTTAAACAACATTTTCAAACAGTTTCTCTTCATCGTAACATTTTTATTCAAATTTGGATCATCTGACCCCAGAGAATTCTTTTTAGTCATACTCTTTAACAAGTTAACTAAAAAACAATAATAAAAGGAAAAAAGAAAAAGAAACAATAGCTGTGCTAGCACTACCCTGCTAGCTGTGCACCGCAGAGAAGCTAGTAATGACAGGGATGAACAACTGACTTTTGAAACTTTTACATGTGAAGCATTGACACAGTTTGTTTAAACTCAAAATGTATGTCCACCAAAAAACAAACAAACAAAAACGATCACAAACAGTTACTGATGCTACTGCTTACTGTTTCTTTTTGCTCACAAAATTCTCATTGTTACATTTTCTCCGAATCACTGCCCTCACGTCAGACACATTTGTTCCTGGAAATTCAGCAATAACTGTATCTGTAAAATAGAAAAGGACAAATAAAATGGTGTTACAAATCATGCTTTTCCCATTAGCAAGAAGGGGGCATACATACATTGTTTATTGTTTTATTGTTTATTGTTTTATTTGGATCCCCATTAGCTGCAGAAAAAAAAAACGCAGCTATTCTTCCTGGGGTCCCCGATATAATGTACAGTACACAAAAGTTAAAATCAAACTAAAAAGTTGACATTGAATAATGAAACAAAAACAAAGAATGAATATCTACATCCATATACTGTATACACATACATACTCATACACATGTGTACACACATACATATAAAATAAATTAAAATATCAAAATAAAAAACATAAGAAAAATAAGAATGAAATAACATTTACAACAAATGTATTTTCATAATTTATATCCATATGTAGCACTCAGCAGTCATCATTCCCCACTGAAAAACTTTACTCAATATACCTAAAGCATTACATTATTAATAATAAACAATAATTCCATCACTTCTATATGTATCCATTTGCCAGATGTTTTTTCACTAACAGTTTGAATTTTTTTATACTGCTTATTTGTTCAAAGTTTTTTGGGAGTAGGTTCCAAGCATGCATGGTTCTGTACATCACTGTTCTTTTACCATAATTTGTCTTTATTTTTGGTAGTGAAGACTTTCCACTAGCTGCATGTCTCGTTGTATAGTTATGCTTATCTGAACTATACTGTAGTTCTTTATGGAGAACATGTGGTGTTTTGGATATGGATACATTTCTTATAAATATCAGTAACAAGTGGAGCAATCTGTCACCTACCATCAACCAACCTAGATTTCTATGCATTTTAATTACATTTGTTCTGAGATCACAACCAAGGACAATGCGAGCTGCTCTATTTTGCACTTTTTGAAGTTTGTTAATTGTCTCTGCCATGGCGTTTGACCAGACTACAGGGCAGTAATCAAGATTTGACAAAATTAAAGCCTGCATTATTAATTTAGTTGATTTTGGTGTTAAATATGCTTTGCATCTTCTAATGACAGATATGCCACTTCCCATTTTATTAACCATTTTGTTTATATGTGTTTTCCATGTAAGTTTGTCATCAATGACAACTCCCAGCAGCTTGGTCTCCTGTACTTGATTAATGCATACTTCTTTGATTTTCAGATTTAACTGAGGTTTTTTGCTAATGCTGTGGTATAAGCCAATTACCATACAGTTGGTTTTGGATACATTTAAAACCAGTTTGTTGTAGTTAACCCAGTCATACATGAGGGCAATCTGAAACATGTTGCTTCTGGCTATGACCAAGGCAAGGGTAGAGGCATAAAAACAAAATGATAACAAGGAAAAATAGACTTAACCAATACTTACCAACAAGGGCACTCAGCTTTTCCGGATTTAGCTGCTCTTTCGCTGTTCCAGTAGGCCCTGGTTTTCCTGTGAGAGTCGAGGATGCCAAAACATCCCGCCCAAAGATGAGCACAGCTAAGTCCTGTGTGAACAGGGACATTCTTGTTCGGTTTAGTCTTTGGAAACAGATTTTGCTGACCTGCACCCCCGTGTTGCCCAGGGAAATCTGTGTCCAGGAAATAGAGTTAGTCAATTATTAGAAATGGTATTAGGAATACGTTGCTGGAATGCATTTCTTAAAAGACAAAGCCGAACTATTGAATGCCAAATATTAGTTAAGTTGTAATTTCTGCAAGTGGTCTTCAATGAATTAAAGTATAATTTCTGAACAACTGCATGCTGAAATGGAAAAAACAGTTTCTATCAAATACAGTACGTGCAAAATGTGGGTCGAGACTACAGAGACAAAACTGCTAACAGTCATGTAGTTTACAACAATTTTGGATGAAATGTTTACTGTAATAAAAAGGCAGTATTTACAAAACGTGTATAAATGCAAAACATACCATTTCTGGAGCTGGACTGGAAGAACCAGAACTTGTACTGTCAGTGTCCATGACAGGTGGCATTCTCTTCATGGTTGTAATAAGATCTCTGACACACTTGACTAAGGCTGGTATTTCTGCATTAAGGAAAAAAACACAAGTCAGATATGAGAGATAAGGCTCCTATCGATACAATTACTGACATAAAAAACATAAGCAATTCTTCTTTGTATGAATACCTTTCAGAGCATCACTTCCTGTTGCATGTCAACACTGGATCTGGGCTGATCCATCAGGACACTCTCCTCTTCACTTTCCCCTTGGCAGAGGTCCTGCATAAATGAAAATGTCAACAATGCTATGTTAGTATGACTCACCTGGAGTGTAGTATCGTGTTTCTTAAATTTTCTTGCAAGCGAAGGCGGATTATTGTGAAGCCGCTTGGCCATGCTCGCATGTTTTGAAACATAGATTGTTTTAAAGCGGGAGGGGGCGCAGGTGAATTTCAGGGCTGTGTCACGCAGATTAGCGTCCCTCTGGTAAAATTCCCCCTGGGTTTACATTCCTCTTCCTCACGATAACAGCATTTCAGTCAAATTATGTCATTTTCCGTGATATTCCATGTTAAAAAGTAGATTCCGTTTTTATTGCTCAATTCCGCGATTCCGTCCGAGATTCTGTGATCACGGAAACAATAGGGCCCTAATTCTACTTTTATTTCTTGTGTTTTGTAAATACTTACAGTTGATCCCGAAGCCTGAGGTGGGTCAAATAAGTCCACATTGGTGTCTATGTCTGTATCGTCTTCACTTGTCAAGGGGGTGGAGGTTGTTGGATTTCTTCTCAGCAGCGAGGATTTCAGTTGGGAAAGGGCTCTGTCTCTCGCAGCCTTTGTCATCTTCGGCTTCTTAAACAAAGGACAGAAAAAGTAAAATGTTAAACTGCAAAGGCAAGAGAGGGGTAAATATCCATCTTTGTAGATGTTTGTAGAATCTATGACCTACTGTACAGCTTATTAAGGTATTGTCAGATCATATTTCACCAGAGGAACAGTACTCACTACTCACAATTTTATCTTTTCATATCATACAATTTGTCATGTGTTGTAGTAGTTTTTGTATTTACTAAACAGTCAGTATTTCAAAACTAACACAGCTGGAGTGCCACCATCCACTTCTGCAACTGCACTGCTGTCAAACCTAAAGCCACTTATAATGAAAAATATGTCTTATCCTCCCACAATATTCCCTTATTCCCGTAAATACTTACATTTGTTTGAAGAACTTGTGATGGGTCAATCTGTGTTTCATCTTCATCTGAAGTGAGACTGGAAGTTGCAGTAATTCTTTTTTTCTGTACCGAAGAGAAAGAATGTATTACATGACAACAACATATGAACTATACCATAGATGCTTTCTGGTGAAGAGATTTTTTTAGAAAAACATTTCAACTAAAAAACATCATAGTATTACAGTGTCATAAATTCATTAAAGATTTTATGTGTTACAATTAAAAATAATTCAGTGGGTGACATTCACTTCATATCATTTTTCATAAAAAAGATGAGACAAGATATTAAAAGCATAACCAACCTACAAATAGGGATTTCAGTGAATCAAGACTTTGGTAAGTATGATACGAAATGGAGCAGCATTTTGAACATACAGGTGTTTTAATCTGATGTGAAATGCAAAGAGAGGAGGGAGGGCAAAAGGAAAAAACAATCGCTGTGGTAAGTGCTAGTGCAGCAACAGGTCATTAATAAACATGTAGTGACAAGTGATGAAGCTGCAAACTGTCTTGTCACTGCAGTATATCAAAATATATGTGCACGTGTGTGTTAGCAACATATTGTGACTTTTACTAAATAATTGATATATTCTATTTTCATGTTATCAGGATGATGAGGATGTTTTTGCAGTAGTATCGACCAGTGTTGCCAACTTGGTGACTTTGTCGCTAGATTTAGCTACTTTTCAGAACCCTTTAACGATTTTTTTTTTTTAAAGCGACTCGCATCAAATCTAGCGACTTTTTGGACAGACCTTAACTACTTTTCTTGAAGGGAGTCGCCAGTATTTCTCAGTGAATGAGTGTTAATGTAGCTCTCTGGGTGGACTGTCCAGTGGGTGGGACAGAGCAGCAGCAACACGTTCAGTGGACCAATCAGCAGCCACACAGACGTGGATGAACTGTGAATGTGCATGCCTAAAGACTAATCACTGATCCCCATCGTTTTAATTCTAAATGATTTAACTTAACTATTTGAGTTTGATTTTGTTTTGTCAAAATAGACAGAGTTAACAATAGTGAATTTATTCCAGTGCATGATCATCTCTCTGTTCATGATACTTCAGTTACAGTCGATGCAACAGCCTGTATAAACAGTTTTTTAATATTAGAGGCAGATTTGGATGCACATTGAGGAGCCTCTTGAAATAAACGCTGGTCAGTCAGTTTAGTTTAACTTAATTTAAAATATTTTTTTATTTTGTTTATATGTAATAAAGTCATGCCATCATATATATGCAAATTAACATGTGACGTTATCTAGCGACATCCAGGACTTTTCCTGCAGGCTTTAGCTACTTCCCACTGAAAATAGTTGGCAACACTGTTATCGACTTTGTTATAGACAAATTTGAATGCCATCAGAACTATCTATAAAATTAGTGGTATTGTGGCATCCCTAGTTGCAACACAATAGCCTATAACTATTAATTAAAGTGTGTTTTCTAAATAAACTACCAACACAAGCAACAAAAATAACCTTTGGTTTGCTTCCATCATGTGTTGTGGTACAAGGTGTGGTCCTTCTCCTTGCAACTGCCATGTGCCAGATGTCCTCTTCCTTGAGGAAGGCTTCTTTTTTTTTCCATCAACTCCTTGTAGTTGTCTGTAACCACAACCATACATCAGACAAACTGTCAAAACCATGTTTTTTCCCTCTTTTGCTCAATAATTTAGATATTTTGTATGTCTTGTGAAATGCACCACAGTCAATCTAATATTATACACAACAAGTCACTTTAAGTCTTTTTATAAACATAGTTACATAAAAATTAAATTACATACAAGGTTAACATTAACATTCATTAGCATGAGCCACTGGCAAATTCTTTATCAAATCATCACTAACAGTAGTGGCTGGCAAGTGCTAGCATAACAAATTTGTACAATTTTTTTCTTGTTATTTTCTTTACAGTGGACAATTTTTGCTAAACATTCTCCACACAGCACGCTCACAAATGTTCACACAAAATCTCATCTGAAGTTGCACTAAGTTAGCACCATTTATGCTAGCATTAGCTGCCGTCTGCTGCTAACAGCTAGCTAGCTAGTTAGCTAATGCAGCCTGTGAATGATAAGTTTGCCTCTTATCTTAGTCATTAGTAGAAAGAATATTTATTCAAAAGATATTTCACACCATGCACGAGCAATACAAACCTCCGAGTAAGAGCAGTTTTGCGGCCACCTTGTTTTTAGGTGCTTTCCTGGTGCCCCAGCACACTTGTATCCATCCTTCTTCACTGGAGAGGTCCGGCCGTTTTAATACCTGAACGAGCTGCTGTCTGTACTGAGGTGTCACAATGTCAGTACTTTCGACGTGAATTGTGTTGTCCCTAAAATAAAACATCCCGAACTTGAACTGCGCCATTGTAACTCAACTGCAACAACGCTTCGTTGACGCAGACTCTTGGCCACCGTAGTAATGTCCATGCACGCATGCGCACGTATCAGTAATGTTACAATGACGTTTTATCCAGGACACTGCGCGCGCCCTCTGCACTTTACTTTACCCATGGATGTATTTTACCGGGCTTAGAGAAAAACTGTAAAACCGCTCGCAGACATGGCACCCAAAAGACATTACAAAGAATATCTGCTGAATGAGTCGAGCCAACCTTCAAAGGCAGCCAAATACAGACGGCTAGCAAAAGAGAAAGAGGTATTTGAGCTTTCACATTTATTTTATTATCAACAACAGCAGTGATTATAGAATAAGATTAATAATTCTTAATTTTAAATGCAAGGACCTTCTTGTTCATTGCAGAATACTTTAAACTGCAGAGGGAGTTACAAGAAATACCTCAGTGCATCCTGTACAACTAACAATAGAGAGGTCTTAAAAGAGGTAATGTAGACCATTTTTTTTCATTCGCAACAATATGAATTGCAGATAGTGTTACATGCAAGTTGACATTCCAGCTGCACTCCCCAGATTCCACTTTCAAATAACGGCGAACGAACATATTCTCTGGAGGAATATCCAGGAGACAATCCCACAACTAACAAACAGGTAAAAACAGTGATCATTACTATGTTTTATGCTTCCATTCTGAAATAAAATTAAGGGGTTCACAAAATACATATTACTTTCCTCTAGAGCTTTTATTCATCCATAATTTTATTTGTAATGTTTATCATACCCTAAATGTTTACAGTATGATAGTTAAATAAATCTATGTGCTGTCTCATGATCAGAATGTTCCCGATGAGGGCCTTGTTGCAGAAGGACCAAGCGGTCAGTCATCTTTAGAATGTTTGAGAGGAAAGCATCTTGTCAGTCCAGTAAGAGAGGAACAGCTTCAGGACAGACCAAACAGAGATTCATCAGAGGTATTAAAATACCAGCAATTGAAATTGTTGATATTAATTGCTGTGTTATACTATATGTATAGTTTCTGTATAATTGTCATTTCAATTAAATTAAACGTGATGAAAATAATGATTGTCCTAGCCCCTACAGTGTATTTCCTTAAAATGAGACACAAACATATAGTATTGTCATTAATACTTCACTTGAGAATTTCCATGTATTATATCTTCATTATATGCAGCCTGCCTGAGAGGGAGTCTCCAGAAAGACCCACCCAGTGCTAGAACTGCCACCCTCCACCTACTCACACTGCACTTTTCAATTTTGTGGGGATCAACAAGACATGCAAATCGGACCAGAAGCACAGGTACTATAGTTACAAGTTACTAGTTTCATTTTTATGCTAAAAACAACCCCTTTAATCGATACAGAAAATGTGAATAGAGTAGTTTTTATTTTTTTAAACCGACGTCTTAAAATAGTAATATAGGCTACCGATACTAAACATGTATTGAAAGTGAACACCAGCAAGGTCTCATTTGGTCACAGAATTATAACTACATATAACTATTTCAAAGTATGATTGCATTATTCATTCATGTTTAATTTACATTGTAATTCAAGCAAATTAGTAGTTCCACATGAGGCTAACAAAGTTCCTAACAGGTGGCTGACTTATAGCCTACATTGGCACTTGATGGCTGTGACATATACCTTCCCTTAATTAATACAGTTCTTCAGTATGTGAAGCTGTAGTCACCATTTTCCTGGATATTATCCATCTGTTCGATCTTCACTGCACATATAATGCAAATGTGGCTTAACTTGCTTAATGTGACTTAAATCTGATGTTTTATTCTGCCAATACAACAATTTTGTTTTTTATTAAGCATTATTATGCAGTTTTGGCTTAATGTTTGAACTCACTGTCTTGATAGAAACAGATGCCCTGTCTTGCATCCACCCAAGGATTAGTGCTTTTCAGTATTCTTGTTTCTGATTTGTTAATAGAGTTCATTTGTTTTCTAGGTTTGGGCAAGGAGCTACACATTTTGTATATTTACTGAATATAGGCACTACATTCATCCTTTCCCCTGAAATCACATCAGTTTTATATGAAGCTAGTGTGTATTCCATTTGCATAACTCTCTGCTAACAACCCCAGAAGGCAACATGGTAAATTCTCTAAATGTAAATACTACCAGATGACTTGTAGTAGTTACCACTTATCTTTTGGAGCACTAGTATTGTTTTATATGTCAAAACTATAAAAGAAATGAAAATGAAAATATTTATGCTTACATTTATATTTTGCCAGGACATGTTAGAGAAGCAACCAGGATACAATGTGTCCGCTACTCCACCTGATCAGCAAGAGACACCAAACCAACAGGTTATTAACATGTATTATTGTACAGTATGTTTTTTCTGTAAATCTGTAAGCAATCTCTTGCAGATGAATGTAACAGTTTTCTATCTTGTCTTTTTTTATGTCTTCACAGGCAGAGACATTTTTGTTGGATGGAGATGATCCAGCGTATCCTGGAGCTCCACTGACAAAGGGACAAAGTTTAATCTTACTGATGTCTTATGTACTAAGGCACAATGTGACAGGTGTGGCACTGGAACATCTACTGAAGATTGTCAATGAACATTTCCCTGGAATGGTACCAGTAACCACATACCTTTTTCACAAAGCTTATGGACAATATGGAAATTATGTCCCCCATTTTTACTGTCCAGCATGTGAAAACTACTTAGGGGTAAATAATACCAGTGAACTACAGTGTGGTGCTTGTAATGCAGTAACTGATTCAGAGAGCTGTCTCAAAAGTGGGTGTTTCTTTCTAGTGCTTAGTTTGGCTTCACAAATCAAAACATTGCTTGAACGAAACCAAAGTTTAAAAAAAGACTGGCAATGTGCAGATGTCATTTCAGATATACAGTGTGGAGAAGAGTACCAGAAACTCAAAGAATCAGGTGAATTAGGTGAGGATGACATAACTTTAATTTGGAACTGTGATAGAATTCCAGTTTTCAGGAGTTCAAAGTATCAAATCTGGCCCATTCAGTGCCAGGTTATAGAACTCGAACCTAAAGAACGCAAGGCAAATATCTGTCTTCCTTGTCTCTGGTTTGGCGAGAAGAAGCCAAACTTCTTAACATTTTTGAAGCCATTTGTTAATGAACTGCAAATTTTAGAACAAAATGGCATTAAATGGAAGGACTCAGCAAATGTGCAACATGTCTCCAAAGTGTATGCTCTGATATGCAGTTCAGATTCAGTTGCTCGCCCACTTCTAAGAAACACCAAACAGTTTAATGGCTTTTATGGATGTGATTTTTGTTACCATGTTGGTGGTGGTCCTTACACAAACAAAGGCCCAAAACCACATCTTAGAACTGAAGCTAAGCATTTTGATCACGCAATGGCTGCAACACCAGACAGTCCTGTAATGGGAGTAAAAGGACCTTCACCATTAATGAAACTCACAAAGTTTCAAATGATAAATGGATTTGTTCCAGAGTATCAGCATTGTGTCTGCCTTGGTTTGACAAGACAATTAGCAAAACTGTGGTTTGACTCAAGAAATCATGACAAAGAGTGGTACTTAGGAGCAAAATCAGACCACATTGACAAAGAGCTCATTGCAATTCAACCCCCTGTTGAGATAACAAGAGTACCACGATCTGTGGCAGACAGAAAATATTGGAAAGCGTCAGAGTGGAGGTCATTCCTGTTATTCTATGCCCTGCCTTTACTGAATGGGGTCTTACTAAAGAAGTTCTGGAACCACCTTTTTCTGTTTGTGTTCGCAATGCACATTCTTTTGGGAGAAAAGGTGAAACGCTGTGATACTGAAGTAGCTGAAAGAGCTCTCAAGAAGTTCTCACTGCAGTTTGAGAAGTTATATGGTGCAGCAAATATGACATTTAATGTCCATCTTCTGACACACCTTGCGGCAAGTGTTAGGAAGTGGGGCCCTTTGTGGGCCACATCAACTTTTTCCTTCGAATCATTTAATGGCACTTTGTTACAGTACTTCCATGGGACAACACATGTTCCAGAGCAAATAGTTAAAAGATTTCTTTGCTGGAGGAGTCTAACACAAAAAGCCGAAAAGTACATGGTAGATGCTAATGAAGGGGTGAAATGCATTTTTTCACATCTCCTAAACAGCAATGTATCAAGTTCTAATTCATCTAGCCTGGATGAAAATGTCAGGATTTTTGGTAATCCCTGTCATCACAAACTGTCAGCATTAGAAAAACTTGCTATCAAAGACTTGCTAAGTGTTACAGTCGAACACTGTGTTTGTTATCACCGTTTCATTGTAAAAGGTGTACTGTATCATTCCAGCAGTAACAGAAGTCTAAAAAAAAGGATCAACTCAACAGTGGAGTTACAGGATGGAAAATTATGTAGAATTCTTTGCATGTCAGTATTCAGAGCAGGCGATTTGTCATTGCATTGTATATTGGTAAAGGAGCTTGTGAAGACTGATGGACAGCTCTGCAAGGATAGTCAACTGAACATTGCTTCCACTTTTATGTCTGAGGTGTCAGAATCTAGGAATGTTTATGCGGTGCCTGACCTGTTCCACAGGAAATGTGTTTTGATCCAATCAAGAGACAAACAATATGTTATTCCTCTACCAAATAATGTAGAGAGAGATTAAATAGTTACTGGGGAAGTTTGAGAAAAATTGCTGAAGCCACTGCCAAATTGTAAGAAATAGGGATTAGTGTGTGTGAGATCAGTGTGTATTCTTGGTGTGCCTTAAAACTAGTGGACAATGTCCAAAAATGGCAACTTCAGAGTATTAAATCTGTAAAAATGATAAGGCACATGGGCAAGCACACACAAAGACTGTGCTGTTAAACAGTTATACTATAACAGTTGTGGTATAACAAAATACAAACAAAATCGTAGGGGTGAATACTTTTGCAAGGCACTGTACCTGGCCTCAAAATGTTGAACTTTAACAGACTGTTTTCATGCAAAATCAAAGACTTTCAAAAGATTCATTTTTCTGTCAAGCAGCAAAGCAAATTTCCTGTTATCTACACATCTTAATATGTTCATAAGTGTAATGTGTTTTCTGATTGCTGTCAAATGTAAGTGAAACAATCCAAGCTTTGGAATAAGTACTTTCCATGTGATGATAAGAAATACACAAGGTTGTACTGTTTTTTTATTAGAAATACTGGTGAATACTGCATTACATAAAAGCACATGGTCAATTGAAAGGTGCTCTGTTGTTGATGTTCATGTTTATTCAAAATTCACCATTAAATTTGGAGAATGGATGGATTTTTAAATATTGCATAAAAACAACGGTGGTGTTGAAGTAATCCAAATACTTTATAACACTAATTGCTAACATTTTAAAATTGAAATAGAAAAGTAAGGATATTTTTTCAATTAGAAAAGGTATTGTTACATAACAGCATTGTTGCATTTTGCTGGTAAAATACATTATTTTAAAAGGTTGAAGAGAACAGGTCAGCTGCAGAAATTAACTGTTATTGTACATTCTTTTAAACTGATCTTAGCACACTAAAAGAAATGGCTACATACTGATGAATTTGTTCTGGTTTATAGTGTACTTATGAAGAATACACTAATTTACCACTGAAGTAGTATTCAATTATTAATATACTTATTTTAAGTGCACTTTAACACTGCTGTGCTAACAATGATATGAAAAAAAGTGTTATAAAAGTGAACTTATTGAAAGGGTGCTAAAAGTGCATTTGATAAAAGTAGATGCAAATACACTGACATTAAACTTATATTTAACGCATTCGAAGTACATAATAAATAAATATACTAATCAAACACTTATATATATTTCAGTGTTAGTATATTTTATATGAATATACTTAATATGAATTTAAGTATTAGTACTAAATAGTGTACTTTATCTAAGTAAACTGAAGTACTACTGAGAAAATAATATATTTGTAATTAATACATTTATAATATATTTTTGGTTTACTTTATTTTAACACATAAAGTCAAAATGTGCTAGAAATGTACTTTCAGAAAATTAAGTACATTTTTAGTACATTAAAGTATATTACTTTTTTACCTGGGAATGTTGCCCAAAGCAAGCGCCTTTTTTATAGTTGTGACAATGAGTGTACACATAATTCCTTGACACCTAAAAACACTATAATGCAAAGAACAACTGAGAATCTTACTGAAATGAGCCATCTGCCTTTCTTTTGGGTGCCCTGTTTACATGGTGGTTGTAGTCCAGCGCTGCAAGGAACACTCGTGCACTGTATACAGGGGGTGGGGGGGGGTGAAGCTGAATCTTATGCTGGCATTACATCAACACATGATTATGGAATGACTTCAGTTTATTTATTTTATTTTTTTTATTTAACCTTTATTTAACCAGGCAAGTCATTAAGAACACATTCTTATTTACAATGGTGACCTGGCAAAAGGCAAGAGCCTCTTGAGGAGAAGGGGACAGGGATTAGAGGGGTATCAAAAGATAAAAGAAACAGCAACACATACAACATGCACCACATAAGGGACAAACAGCATAAAGTGGCTAACAGAGAGCAGCATCACGCAGCACAGCAACACCAAAAATAGCGCACACATGCAGCAGGACGAACAGTGCAACATCAACAAAAAACAAAACAAGCAATGCAACAAACAACAACAAACATACAAACAGAAAAACAACAAATAGCAAGACAGACTGGCAGAGCAATAACAATAGCAGCAGGAACAAGAAGCATACAATGAGCAAACAGAAGGCAGCCGACAGACAGAAGTTCTAGAACGAAATACTACTGGGTCAAGAGCAGCTGCATGTTTCAGTGAGAATGTCCAAAATTGTACACTTGAAAATTGACTTGGGAATGAAGTTGTCCAGCTTTAGCATTTTTTTGCAGGTCATTCCAGTCCTTGGCTGCAGCAGCCTGGAAAGACGACTGTCCAATTTGTTTTGGGGATTTTCAACAGAATATGGTGAGCAGAACGAGTGTTATAGGCAGCAGATGTGGTTTGCAACATATAAGGACACAAATAAGGAGGAGACAGACCAAGGAGAGTTTTATATATAAGCATAAACCAGTGAATATTACGACGGGTGTGTAGGGATGGCCAGTTTACAGAGGAGTAAAGTGTGCAGTGATGTGTTTTAAATGGTGCATTTGTAGCAAACCGGATAGCAGTGATAGAGAACATCTAGTTTCTGGAACAAGCCCTCGCAAGCTGACCTGTAAATGACGTCACCATAATCTAACATGGCGAGGATGGTCATTTGAACAAGAGTTAACTTTGCAGAGGCAGTGAAAGTAGAACGCATTCTGTATAAAAAACCTACGTGCCGATGCCTCGTGCCGAAGACAATTACAGCCGTGATGATATATAGTGCAGCGCCACGACCTCCAGTGTGATATTGCTTTTATACAACAGTTCAACAACAGACAGCATTTTTGCCTATATACACTACTGTTCAAAAGTTTGGGGTCACTTAGAAATGTCCTTATTTTTGAAATAAAAGCACCGTTTTTTTCAATGAAGATAACATTAAACTAATCAGAAATACATCCTACACATTGTTAATGTGGTAAATGACTGTTCTTGCTGCAAATGTCTGGTTTTTAATATAATATCTACATTGGTGTCTCGAGGCCCATTTCCGGCCACCATCACTCCAGTGTTCAAATGGTACATTGTGTTTGCTAATTGTGTTAGAAGGCAAATGGATGATTAGAAAACCCTTGTGCAATCACGTTAGCACAGCTGAAAACAGTTTTGCTTGTCAGAGAAGCTATAAAACTGACCTTCCTTTGAGCTAGTTGAGAATCTCGAGCATCACAGTGGTGGGTTTGATTGAACCCTCAAAATGGCCAGAAAAAGAGAACTGTCATGTGAAACTCGACAGTCTATTTTTGTTCTTAGAAATGAAGGCTATTCCATCCGAGAAATTGCCAAGAAGCTGAAGATTTCCTACAATGGTGTGTACTACTCCCTTCAGAGAAGAGCACAAACAGGCTCTAACCAGAGTAGAAAGAGAAGTGGGAGGCCCCGCTGCACAACTAAACAAGAACACAAATATATTAGAGTCTCTAGTTTGAGAAATAGACGCCTCACAGGTCCTCAACTGGCAGCTTCATTAGACAGTACCCGTGAAACGCCAGTGTCAACATCAACAGTGGAGAGGCGACTCCGGGATGCTGGCCTTCATGGCAGAGTGGCAAAGAAAAAGCCATATCTGAGACTGGCCAATAAAAGGAAAAGATTAAAATGGGCAAAAGAACACAGACATTGGACAGAGGAAGACTGGAAAAAAGTGTTATGGACAGACGAGTCGAAGTTTGAGGTGTTTGGATCACACAGAAGAACATTTGTGAGACGCAGAACAGCTGAAAAGATGCTGGAGGAGTGCCAAATGCCATCTGTCAAGCATGGTGGAGGTAACGTGATGGTCTGGGGTTGCTTTGGTGCCGGTAAAGTGGGAGATTTGTGCAAAGTAAAAGGGATTTTGAATAAGGAAGGCTATCACTCCATTTTGCAACGCCATGCCATACCCTGTGGACAGCGCTTGATTGGAGCCAATTTCCTCCTACAACAGGACAATGACCCAAAGCACACCTCCAAATTATGCAAGAACTATTTAGAGAAGAAGCAGGCAGCTGGTATTCTAACTGTATTGGAGTGGCCACCGCAGTCACCAGATCTCAACCCCATTGAGCTATTGTGGGAGCATCTTGACCGCATGGTACGTAAGAAGTGCCCATCAAGCCAATCCAACTTGTGGGAGGGGCTTCTGGAAGCGTGGAATGAAATTTCTCCAGATTACCTCAACAAATTAACAGCTAGAATGCCAAAGGTCTGCAAAGCTGTAATTTCTGCAAATGGAGCATTCTTTGACGAAAGCAAAGTGTGAAGGAGAAAATTATTATTTCAAATAAAAATCATTATTTCTAACCTTGTTAATGTCTTGACTATATTTTCTATTCATTTTGCAACTCATTTGATAAATAAATGTGTGAGTTTTCATGGAAAACACAAAATTGTCTGGGTGACCCCAAACTTTTGAACGGTAGTGTATATCATTATGAAAATAATGTGGGTTGCACAGGGTAGTGTACATAGTAAAATTAGCGTTTACATATGGCTTTGCAATCTTTGTAATAAGCTTCTGCCACCGGGGACAAATTTTCACGGAAAAAATCTGCTTTATGGCAGGAAATGCATCATGTATTGCCAAACTAGTCGGTCAGCCAATCAGGGACTGGAGCAGGTCCTTATGAGGAACTGGCCGGGGCATGAGATAGTTGAGTCAGGAGCACAATGGCAGACGGACAAAGTTTGGAGATAAGTGAAAAACAGCCTACCAACAGAAAACGAGCTAATCTTTCTGAGCGGGCAAAGATGCATAAAAAGAAGAGTGATAAAAGAAGAGGAAAAACAAGAGTAAACCTCAGTCAGGTGTTCAAGAGATGGAGGGAGCTCTGTGACCAAAGAGGCTTCAGAACCGATGTCCAGCTAGCTTTCTTTATAATGGATCAGTAAGTAACACGGCTAAATGTTAGCTAGATGAGAAAGGACTGTACTGTACTGGCTGCTAGTTCATTCCTAGCAGGCCAGCCTCGCAAATCGCCGCAACCAGGGAACGGGTAGCGAGTGTTGGTCAGCTGACATATTCGTTGCCATTGTACGGCGGCCCTCGCGACTGTGTGTCATAGCAGGAAGAATGTGCATATCACGTGAAACAGCGGAACAGTAGCTTTCCGCCTTTGCGCACCCAGACAACTGTAGCCTAATTATGCATGCATGACAGGGCAGTTGTCACCATACACACCGAGGGAGACAAAAAACACTATTTAATGCAACTATCTGCAATCAGCACATAAATGTATCTCTATATCGACTATCCTGTATTCTTCTCCCTCTCCTCTCCCTTATCTTCCCTGCTTTGCTTCTCTCGTCTTGTCTAGTCTTCACTGTCTATACTTGAAGAGACTCTCTCCGCACTGCTCTCCAAACCAAATCATGGAATTGATCAACTGGTCTCTCAACGCAATTGACAACATCTTCTCGACGAGAAGCCTCGGTTCGGGGGAACCAGACTGCCCTGCCGGAACGTTCGCGGCTGGCTACACGATGGACGCGTGGGAGAGGTGGCGGGTCGTGTGCCTGGCGGTTCTTTCTGTGGAGGACATTGAAGACATCTACCTATTCGGAACCATGATTACAGGTCTTTTGCTGATGGGATTAGGCACTGCCCTGGTTTATCGAAAAATTCAGAAAACAGTGACAGCTGTCCAAAGCCCCATAACGCTGCCCGACATGATTAACGCGGTGGGCAGAGCTGTCGGCACTCAGACTGTGGCTGTGAACCGCAACATGGATAACATCATGGAGAAGCTTTCGGCTTTGCAAAGGCAAATGGATCGATTCGGAGACCGGAATGGACAAACAGAGTAGTTGTGTAAATTGGAATGCGACTACTCGCCCCAAGCCTAAACAACTTCAATCTTATCTGTTTTCGGCCTCCCCAACCGGCACTGGCCTCGGCCAAGGCCGCTGCTGGAACAAACTTCCCCTGGAGAACATTGTAGTGAGACGCTCTTGCATTCCTTCCCCCCTTCATGGACACCTGCTGATTGTTGACTCTGTCTGGGACCTAATCAAGGTTGTCTCCATGGCAACTTGCTGTGTTATCGCTATGACATCCTGCGGACTGAGGCACCAAGATTGTGATGCCAGGCGAAGCGACTGTCCAGGCCTACACACACACGAACATATATACAGATATGCAACTCACCTCCCTTTCCCCCCACCCCATGCCTTCGCAGCTTTTACCCCCGGTGCGACAAGCGGGTCTGTGACCAGCGCCGATGGGCTGCAGGACCGGATGGCTGCTTGCCTGTACTGGGTCACCTCAACCCCCCCCCCCCCCCCCCCCCCCCCCTCCCGTGTTGCAAGTCCTGAGTTTCTCATGTTGTAAAGAGTATTTACATGTGCTTATGTTGCTGAGGTGTTTTTTTCTGTTCCCACACTGTACTCCCCACAGGAGCATAGTCTGGGGGTTGTTTTTTTTTCTCCTACCCTATCCTCATGTTATTCTTATTCTGTAATTCTTTTATCCTCTGTCTTCCTGTCCTGTCTACCCCAATGTCATATTGTATGTTATGCTGTATGTACAGACGGGTCGATGGCTAATTTCGCTTGTACTTGTACTTGTACTTGTAATAGTGACAATAAAGGCTTATCCTATCCTTATCCTATCCGTCACATCTGATGTCAGATCAAAGGGGATTGGCACCATTTGGCACACATAATGGAGCTGCTCCCAGCTGTGTGGCCGGCTTGCCCAGGTCATCCTCGTCCTCCTCCTCCTCCTGCTGCTACAGCGTGGCATGTTTAGCACGCATAATGGAAACCCAACCTGATTTGATTAACACAGCTGCAAACTAATGAGTTCACATCCCTCCCAGCCAACCACAAACAGCCATAGCATCAGATAGGGAGTATATATTCAGCATCCGTTATCTTAGAAAAGTCAAGAGAAAATAAAACAGTTTGAGACTGCGAGAGAGAAAGAGAGGGTGTGCGCGCATGAGAGAAACGCTGTCAATAAATTGTAAGTTATGTTCGGTGTCTTAAGGGTTTACGTGCTTCATGTGATTGCCTATACAAATGTTGAAATGTTCTTGCTTAACATCTACAAAGATTTAGTACATTATTGGGAGGAGGAGGAGGAGGAGGCTGCTGCTCTCTTCTGCCATGGCAAATTGAGTAAACTCTCATTATGCCTTTGTGTGGCACATTTTAAGGGCGAGGAGAGGGGCTCATTTGATTGGTGTGATGTGAATTGGCTGTGTAAAACCCACTCCACTCCTTCTCTCCTTCCTCTTTCCGACTTACGCAGGTAGGAGGGACGGAGGTGGGAAAGAGGAGTAGCTGTGCCAGAGCGTTGAAAAATAACTCTGCTGTGCGTCGGAATTCCATTCCCCTGTCGGGAATTATTTTTCAACAGTCACCCGCTCACTATACATTATCCCTTACGTGTTTACTGTTGTTTGTACTGATACTGCGTATATTGGTATAATTTACTGTGAGTTGTTTGTACTGGTACTGTGCATTCTGGTATAATTATTTGCATTACTATTTGTTTTTTTTTCTTCAGATAAATCTGATAATTGTTGCTTGGTCTCTTTACTCATTTATTTAGTAGAGTGTCCACACACCCTCTCATTATACATAGAGGTATACTGGTGGCTTTACAGTGTACATTTTATTGATTATCTCTGATCCCCATGGTCAATTTTTCCTTTTTCTCGTCCACGACCACTCATAATTTAATTCAAATGTAATTTGGGGGAAAATATTGCCAAGACGTCACTGAGACGTCGGCCTTTAATGGAAAATGACCACCACGCAACGTTCAAACGATCAATAAAAGAAGCTGCGCTCAAGGGGTCATCCCTATGTTTCCAGGTTTCTGTGTATACCGGGTTCTATGTTCCCCACTTAACCCTGCAGAAAAGCTTCCATGTTCCCCACTTACACAAAAAGGGTTCTATGTTTCCTGCTTGGTTGAGTGGGCAACATAGAACCCGGGAAACATAGATACGTTCCCACGCTCAGTGGGCGCTCCTTCATTAATATTCATATGCTTTGTTAACTATGACCTTTATTCATTTAGGTCGGACCTTTCAAACTACAATTATTTCACCATTCAATGTACGAAATCAATGCTAACATTCAAAACTAGCTTGACTGTTACCATGGCCTATTTTGTGTGTAAGTGTGCACAATGAAGAGACAAAGGTCAGTTTGACAAACTTTATTTTCAAATTTCCACAAACAATATCTGAAGGCCAGTCCGCTTCTCCTGGCAGCCTGCAAGAGACTGAAAAGACAATGAGCACATAACTTAAAACAAATCCCAACTTCACCACTGTATTTTTTAAGCATTAGCATAGCATAGCATAGCATTTAGCATTTCAGCTGTATTTTAGCCAGATTGAAGGCTTTGGGTCCGTCACTCTGCTTCATTTAGTGTTGAACTGTTAACAGCAGCTCAACATTCAGTCCTTCACCTCGGAAAAACAGTGGTTTCAAAACTGCGCTATTACCTATAGCCACCAGGTCAGTTTGCGTTGCAGTTGAGGAGACCTCGACTGATAAATTGCCCATAAAATCACATTAACAACACATCGAAGACGAAGGAATCCTTAAATTTCACTATTTGACCTCCGCGGTCCTCTCCGCTCCTCTCAGCCACACTTGAGCATCCGTCCAGGCTGCAGAGGTCAGGCCCGGGCAAGAACATAGGTGAGTGGATCCCAAGTCTCGAGCCCTGCCCAGGGCCACGGGTGGCAGCTCCGGGCACTTCCACTTTTAACCCAAAACGAGTGCTCATGATAACCAGATACGCAGATAACATCAACTAGGGAAAGTAAAATGAAAACACCATAGTTTTAGCCTGTGAGCTAACATGAGCTAAACTAGCTATCAGCTAACAAAAGATAACGTTAGCTGGTGGGGACATGTGCTATATACACCCAGTCGTGCCTCACCACTCACCAAGAACCTCTTTTAACAGTCACAGAATAAATAACATAGCTATTTTCTGCCAATTTATTACAGTTAGCTTACCTGAAACCAATGAGATGCTGTGTCTTGCGAGCTCAGTTCCAAACAAATACTGCAGAGATGAAATTCTGACTTCAGTGGCGACTATGTTCTATGGCACTTGGCCGACCCAAAGCCGACGTAACAGAGACGTTTGACGAGCTGGGACAAAAGAGTATTAAATTTAAAGATATCATATATATATGGTGCATGTGTGTAAATTAACAGTCCCTTTATTCCAAAAGTGGTAAAGAAAGCAAGGGAAGAACATTTAATTTACAGGGCTTTCCCTGGAGGGTGAGAGTGGATGAACCCGGTTAAAGAGTACCCGCCCTGATGGGATGCTCTAACACTAAGGCGAGCGCACCCACAAGGAGGCAGGGATCATTTCATTGGTCAACAGTGAATCTGGCATTCTATTGGTTGGGGGATTTTGACAGGGTTATTACACAAAAAAATCCAAGCGCAGGGCAGAAATCTGAGAGCAGAAATTCCACGAGCACACAGACACAGTTTGAGTGCAAGGAGAAAAGCCGAAGCTCGAGCAAGAAATCTGTGCGAGCAACATGGTATCTGAGTGCGAGCAAACAGTTTGAGCAGAAACAGAGTAGATCCAGGCACAAGCAAAGGGTATTTGAGTACGAGGGCAGGGTTTTTGAACATGAAATCAATACATAATGCTCTGAAACTGATAGACCACTCTCTTGAATAAAGATAGGGATAAAGCTCCATAGAAATGCAGATACTTTGGGACATCCTTGAGCCATCATGCATCCATAATCATTTCAGCCAGTTTCTGATGGGCCAAAGTCAATCAATCAATCAATCAATCAATCAATCAATCAATTTTATTTATAAAGCCCAATATCACAAATACAATTTGCCTCACAGGGCTTTACAGCATACAACATCCCTCTGTCCTTTAGACCCTCACAGCGGATAAGGAAAAACTCCCCAAAAAAACCCCTTTACCGGGGAAAAAAAAATGGTAGAAACCTCAGGAAGAGCAACTGAGGAGGGATCCCTCTTCCAGGACGGACAGACGTGCAGTAGATGTCGTACAGAACAGATCCTCATAACAAATTAACAGTAATCTGTATGACACAATACAGTAATCTGTATGACATCCTCGGTAATGACAGTAGCTTACAACAACATTCATGAAAGTAATAATATTGTCGTTATAGTTCTGGCTACTGTGGTACAATATGTTGAAAGTATATATTAGTATCTGGCAGTATACATGTATGATAATAATCATATGTGTATAATAACAGTAGAAGTATGACTAATGACTAATGATGGCAGCAGCAGCAGCAGGAGGCATCTGGCAGGACCACGGCAGCACCACAACCACACACGTCACACTATCCAGGCACCGCTGCAGTACGAGTTAACCTGAGAGACAGTGGAGCACAAAGGCTCCGGAGAAGAAGCTGAGTTAGTGACATCCAGAATGGCCGAGTTAACAAGATACAGTAATAGGATACGAGAGAGAGAGAGAGAGAGAGAGAGAGAGAGAGAGAGAAGGTGCCTGGTGCATTATAGGTGGTCCTCCGGCAGACTAGGCCTAAGTCAGCCTAACAAGGGGCTGGTACAGGGCAAGCCTGAGCCTGAGCCAGCCTTAACTATTAGCTTTATCAAAGAGGAAAGTCTTAAGTCTAGTCTTAAATGTGGAGACAGTGTCTGCCTCCCGGACCGTAACAGGAAGATGATTCCACAGGAGTTCTCAGAGCGCAGAGTTCTGGTGGGATAATATGGCACTATGAGCTCTCTAAGATATGGCGGAGCTTGACCATTTAGAGCTTTATAAGTTAACAGTAGGATTTTAAATTCAATTCTGGATTTTACAGGGAGCCAGTGCAGAGAAGCTAAAACAGGAGAAATATGATCTCGTTTCTTAGTTCCTGTTAGTACTCGTGCTGCTGCATTCTGAATTAGCTGGAGAGTTTTTAATGATTTACTAGAGCTACCTGATAATAGAGAGTTACAGTAATCCAGCCTTGAGGCTGAGAAAAAAGCCGATCAGTCTCGCGAGAGTGATCGTCAGCGAACAACAGCGCCGCAACACTGCTAGCTGCTAGCTCCTGCTTTTATCCGGTTTTTAACAGGTTCTTAATGCTTTTATACGTTGAGCTTTAAGCAAACGGTTACTTTTAACTTTTGCTTTTACCGGGTAAAAGGTTTTAGCCATCGGATTTCTGGATTTTACGCTTTTAGCGACAGAGCTACATGGCAACCATGGACGCCATCACTACGGACACTCCCTTACCTGCAGAGGTCGGAAAACAGCTCACAAAAGCCCAGAAAAAGATTGCAGACCTTCTGGAGGATATTGGACGGCTGTCCGATGAGCTGCGGAGGAAGGACTCACTGCTGGCCACCTTCAAAGCTCGGCTCCCGACGCTGTCCGGCTGGCTGGAGACCTCCCAGACCGGTGAGCTACAACAACATGGCGTTGCTACGACACTGGGGGACACTGTCCTCTGGGAGTCTTCCTCCTCCACCTGTCAGCGGCCCTCCTGCTCTACTCCGAGCAACAGGACTCCTTGGACCGAAGTTGTTGTCCGCAGTCGGAAGAGGGCTCCTGGCGGCGCCTCGAGTGGGGCTCCCGCCTCCTCCTTCAGCGTCCCCCTCACCAACAAGTACTCGGCGCTATCCATGACCATGGAGCCGGTCGGGGTGCTGGAGCGGGGAACTGCTCCTGCCGATCCAGATGCCTCCCCTCCGACGGGTGTCATGCCCCCGCTGACAGACACCACAGCCTTCCCTCCACTCACGGCTGCCTGCGACCCAGCGGATGGACATCCAGCACCGGACCACTCGCCTTCGTCCCTCCGCTCCTCAGCCCAGCGGAGGCGGCTCCTCAGGGATGCTGTGCGGTGGCACTCCCGGCGTCCTCCTCACCGGGATACGCAGCACCACCAGGCCGCTAACGGGGACGATGGTGTCATCGAACCGGCCACCACCCCTGGACAACGGGCTACAACGCTCATCATCGGGGACTCCATCCTCCGGAATGTCCGTCTGAGGGGGGGCGCTCACCCTGTCCTTTCCCGGCGCCACCGTTACAGACGTAACGGAGAAAATCCCAAGCATTCTGGATTCACACCCCCAGGTAAACAGCGTCATTATTCATGTGGGCACCAACGACACTTCCAGACAACAGTCCGAGATTTTAAAACAGGATTTTACGCAGCTTTTTAACAAACTCTCACAGTCCCAGCTGCATGTTTTTATCTCCAGCCCCACCCCCCACCTGTGGCAGGGGCATTGGGCGGTTCACCAGGCTGCTCAGTTTGAACACCTGGCTCTCCTCCGCCTGCAGCACCTACAATGTTGGTTTCATTGACAATTTTGATGTCTTTTGGGAGAGGAGACATCTTTTTGGAAATGATGGCCTCCACCTAAACAGGGCCGGCACCCGCGTGTTGTCCGCCAACCTGGCATACGGTGTGCAACACGCCCACGTCACCACACTCTCCTCCCACCACCCCAAATCTGCACAGACTGACCCGTCCGCTACTGATTGATGTCCTCCCGGTCCCCCAGTTCCTATGTTTTTAGTTCCACCTCTGATCAGAACACACACAATACTGGACTTGGACCTTCCGTTTTCACTAATAATTCACCAATTCCTGTCATCATCACGCAGCGCCAGCAAAGCAGTTTTCTCAATGTTCACTCGGTGAACTTCAATAACCTCAGACCTCTCCCAAAACATCATCAATCCACTTGTACAGTCCGTAAACCACCTGTCACCATCAACATGGCACTTTTAAATGTTCGTTCCCTTGTGAACAAATCTTTTATTATGAATGACCTGATTTTAGACCATAAGTTAGATTGCATTCTTTTAACAGAGACATGGCTTGGCACTGACGCACCAGTTGTTCTCACCGAGGCCTGCCCACCAGATTTTAACTTTTTATTTTCTACCAGGGGTGGTAAAAGAGGAGGCGGAACTGCTTCGATCGCTAGAAAGACATTAAATTCAAAGGAAGTGTTTTTAAACAGCTACTCATCATTTGAGCTTCATGCCTTTGTTTTTAGCAGTCCTCCTATCCTTTGCATTACTGTTTACAGACCACCCCACCACTCCACTTCTTTTATCAGTGAATTTTCTGAGCTTTTATCAACAATACACACCACCTATAACAGAATTTTAATAACTGGTGATTTTAATCTGCACATTGATAACATCTCTGACCCATTGTTGAGAGAATTTTTAAACCTTTTAAACTGCATGGATTTTAACCAACATGTAACACAGCCAACTCACAACAGAGGACACACCCTGGACCTGGTCATAACCTATGGCCTGTCCACTGGTGTGTCCTCTGTTGTTGACCTGGCTGTATCTGACCACTATTGTGTGTATTTTGACATCACCGGTTTTAATCATCAGGAGGCCCCGGTGAGAACGGTGAGGAAACGCTACCTTACTTCCGAAGTGGTTGCAAATTTTATCGAGATTTTACAGAGCACTCCTGCTGAAATTTTACCCGCACCTTGTGATTTTATTGTTGACAATTTTAACAGTAAATTGAAATCAACATTGGACTCTGTGGCTCCACTTTTAACTAAAACCATAAAAAGTAAACCTAAATCCCCATGGAGAACGGATGAAATCAAAAAATCAAAAGGAAAATGCAGGAGTGCGGAGAGAAGGTGGAGAAAAAGTAAACTCACAGTCCATTATGAAATTTTACGTGAACAACTCAAATCCTACAATAAAACCGTCAAACAGGCAAGAACATCCCATTTCTCAAAACTCATCACAGATAATAAAAACAACCCTAAAATTCTTTTCTCCACCTTCGATCTTTTAACAAATCCCAATTTTAAAAAACCTTCAGAGGCACCAACAGACGCTCTCTGCGAGGACTTTGCAAACCACTTCGGAAGTAAAATCGATGACATTAGGTCCAGTCTTTTAACACATCAAAATGTAACTTTTAGCACATCTGGACAGTTGCTTTTATCCGAGGAAACACTGGAGTTTTGCCCTGGTTAATGCAAGGACACTTGGTCGAGTTTTCTCCCAAGTAAAGCCCACAACCTGCCTTTTAGATCCAATTCTCACATCACTTTTAAAGACGTTTTATGGTTTCTTCGAGGAACAGATTTTAAATATAGTAAATTGCTCTCTTCAGACGGGCGTTTTCCCCACCTCCTTTAAAACGGCGGTGGTGAGGCCCCTTCTGAAGAAGAGCAATTTAGACCTCAACATTTTTAATAACTACCGTCCTGTATCCAACTTACCATTTTTAAGTAAGATTTTAGAAAAACTGGTTTTTAACCAATTAATTGATTTTTTAAATACAAACAATATTTTAGAGAAATATCAATCTGGTTTTAGAAGGAACCACAGTACCGAGACAGCCCTTTTAAAGATTTTAAATGACTTCAGGTGTAACGCAGACTCACAAAAACTCACAGTCTTGGTACTACTGGATTTAAGTGCTGCCTTTGATACAGTAGATCACCACATTTTATTGAATAGACTGAGAAACCTGGTGGGCCTCTCTGGTACTGTTTTTAACTGGTTTCGCTCTTATCTCACAGATCGATGTTTCTTTGTAAGTATGGATACATGTTCCTCCAGAACACATGAAATTAGGTGTGGGGTGCCTCAAGGGTCAATTTTAGGTCCAATTCTTTTTAATCTGTACATGCTTCCCTTAAGCGACGTCATCAGGAGACACGGCATCAGCTTCCATAGCTATGCTGACGATACACAGTTGTACATCGCCGTGTCTCCTGATGACTCAGGGCCAATTGATGCCCTTTTTAACTGTATTTTAGATATCAAGTCATGGATGGCAGAGAATTTCCTACAGCTCAACCAGGACAAAACAGAGGTTTTAGTTATAGGTCCTGAAGGCCAGAGAGAGAAACTTTTACCAAAACTACAAGATTTTAAACCTGCACAATATGTAAAGAACCTGGGCGTCATTTTTGACTCTGAGCTAACTTTTATTCCACACATAAAAAATATTACAAAGATAGGTTTTTACCATCTTAAGAATATAGCCAGAGTCCGCCCGTTTCTCTCTCAGGCCAGTACGGAGGTGCTGATGCATGCTTTTATCTCCTGTAGATTAGATTATTGTAATGCCCTGCTCTCTGGTCTTCCCAAAAAGAGTATTAATAATCTACAAATTTTACAAAACTCAGCTGCACGCGTGCTGACGAGGACCAGAGGGCGGGAGTACATTACACCAGTTTTAATATCGCTGCATTGGCTCCCCGTCTGCTTCAGGATCGATTTTAAGATTCTTTTATTAGTTTTTAAATGTCTTAACGGTCTTGGACCATCTTATCTATCTGACCTGCTTTTATCATATCAACCCTCGCGGACCCTGAGGTCCTCTGGCACCGGCCTTTTAACCATACCACGAGTTAAAATAAAAACCCACGGTGAGGCTGCATTCAGCCATTATGGCCCTTATCTGTGGAACAGCCTCCCAGAGAACCTCAGGGCCGCAGAGACTGTTGATATTTTTAAAAGGAAGCTCAAAACTCACCTTTTTAATTTGGCTTTTAACTGATTTCTTTTACTCTCTTATCTCCCTTATTTTATTACTTTTATCCCTTTAATCATTTTTATTTTATTTTATTTATTTTTATTTTTATTTTTATTTTTATTTATTTTATTTTATGTCTTGTGCATTTTATTACTTTTAAATTTTCTAAACCCTAACATTTTTATACATGTTATCATTATTGCCTGTTTTTATTCCACTGTCTTAATCTTTTAGTTTTTAGCTCCAGTGTTTCCTCATGGGGGCCCTCCACACCGGGAGTCGTGTCTGGTCTGCCCACGGGGGCGTCGCCCTGGGGATCCCTCAGACCCGGGGGACTGGCAGTCGGTGGTGGTGTCTGCCCTGGTCTGTCCGGGTTGAGGGGGGGTCTCTATGGCGGTGCTCCCTGTGGCTGCGGACTGTGGTGCCTCTCAGTGTGGATGGCCCCCATGGGTGGCTTCTCCTCACCTGGATCCTCAGTGCCAAGCCATGTTACCAGTCTGCTTACTGTATGTGTGACTGTGGGCGTGTGTGCAGATGTTTGTGAGTGTGAGTGTGAGTGTGGGCGTGTGTGTGGGTGTGGGTGTGAATTGGGGGGGGGGCTTTCACCTTTTATTGTTGTATGTTTAATTATTTTTTTTATGTTTTATCTTGAGAAGCACTTTGAGTTGCATTTTTTTATGTATGAAAAGTGCTATATAAATAAAGTTTTGATTGATTGATTGAGGTAACAAAAGCGTGGACCAATTTTTCTGCATCTTTTCGGGTCAGGATAGGCCTAATTTTTCCAATATTACGCAGATGAAAAAATGCAGTCTGTGAGGTTTGTTTTAAATGAGAATTAAAAGATAAATCTTGGTCAAATGTTACTCCGAGGTTTCTTATGGTAGTGGTAGAGGCCAGAGCAATGCCATCGACAGAAACTATGTCATCAGATAAAGAGTCTCTGAGTTGTTTGGGGCCAAGAACAATAACTTCAGTTTTGTCTGAATTTAACATCAGGAAATTGGTGCTCATCCAGGTTTTTATGTCTTTAAGACAATTATGAAGTTTAGTTAATTGATCACTTTCTTCTGGCTTCATCGATAAATACAGCTGTGTATCATCCGCATAACAATGGAAATTTATAGAGTGATTTCTAATGATGTTGCCTAAAGGAAGCATATATAGAATAAATAGGATTGGTCCAAGCACAGAACCTTGCGGAACTCCAAAACAAACTTTAGTACGTACAGATGATTCATTATGAATGTCAACAAATTGAAAACGATCAGATAAATAAGATTTAAACCAGCTTAGTGCAGAACCTTTTAGGCCAATTAAGTGTTCCAGAAGTGTAGCAGAATTTCATGGTCAACAGTGTCAAACGCTGCACTAAGATCTAATAAAACAAGTACAGAGACGAGTCCTTTGTCTGAAGCAATCAGAAGGTCATTTGCACTCACGGACTGGCCCATCTGTTTAGTCTGTCGATTTCCAGATGGCCTGGCTCCTTATTGGCCTGTATGGCTGCCATCCGGGCCAATAAGAAGCCAGGGCTGGCAGGCCATGTACTGGCAATAAATACAATGCAGCCAATGGCCCGCTGTTGCCAGGCAGACAACACTTCTTCAAGTACACGCCCCCTCACTCGCTACTGCACAGAGATGTACGCGCTGTGAAACTGTGAAACAGAGGGTTATTAGGATTGGTCGAAAATGACAGTTTTTTTTAGAAGAATCATGTCGTGATTGGTTAGTTGATTTATGGCCCGCCTCTACACAACGAAAACACAGGAAGGAGAATGCACATGGTTTAAGGGCCGTCCACACCAAAAAGATAACTGTAACGTTAACTATAACGATAACAATGGCAGCATCCACACCAATGAACGATATCGTCGTGTTGCTAGGTTACGCCAAACACACACTGCTCGGTGCGGTCGGCAGGGGAGCAGAGTGATGGATAAAATGGATATTGATGACCTGTTATTGCTGTATGTTGCGAGACAGAAAAAGAAAACCAATTTGCCGCTTGCTCCACCTGTCTGTCTGTCTGTCTGTCTGTCAGCTCCATCTGTCATGAGACAAACATGAATGAAGACGTGCAATTTATTGTGTTTCACCGGCGACGAGCTGTCATTACGCGCGACAATTACGCACGGCTGCGCGCTCTTTATAACTCACTGTGTGAACCTATGTTGCATAATAAAGATTTGCCCCCCTCAGTAACTTCATCCTGGCGCCTGAATTTTATGAATGGAGGGGAAAAGAGGAGATGCATTCCCCTGCAAAATGTATTTTATTGCAGTTATTTACCCGGTATTTGCAAAACAAAATCACTGAAGTTAAGGTTCTGTCACAAAACCTTAATGTTACGGATCTTTGCAAATTTTTAAGTGGGTGTATGGAAATCCTGGAGCTTTCTTAGTGGGTATATGTGACGTGATGAACGTCTCGACCTGTCATTTCGGATGGATTTTGATTGGCTGTCAGTATTTCTATCGTTCATCAAATCACTCTGAAAGTGATCCAAACGATATCGTCCACCACTATTGTTGTCGTTATAGTTGTAGTGTGGACGCTGCTAAACACTTGAGTTTAGAACGATTTTTAAAACTGTATATTTATAGTTATATTTATAGTTATAGTTCTTGGTGTGGACGGCCCTTTATACATGCGCGGCGCACCGGATCGTATGTGAGAGAGCGAGAGAGAGAGAAAGAGAGAGAGAAAGACTGATGGATCATCCGAAGAGAGGAGGAAAAAGGAAAGGTGGACATGAAAGAGAGATGGAGAGCAAAAGGAAGGCACAAAGGAAGTTTTAGCTGTGATTGTGTGTGAACTTTTATTATTTGAAATATTACTAAAGTTTGTGTGATTTAGACCCACCTTGTCTGTTTCATTTGATCATAATTACAGTATGTTTGAAGACTGACAAATAAAATACCATTGATGACCATGAACACCTTTAATCAGGGTGGATTTTAACACCGACATCCCATTAGTCCGACTGTCCGTGGTGCTGAACGGTTTGCGGCGGGCATATGGTGCGCCGTGACCGGCTTGAGGCGGAGCGGGCTCACGGCTTATGTGTTTGTCACTTTCTTTTTCATTTTAACCCACACCATGATCTTTTCCTGACCCTAACCAAGTGGTTTTTGTGCCTAAACCTAACCAGACCTTAACCACAGGACATCATGATGATTTTGGAACGGACTTGAGTTTAATATGGTCGGAACAATGGGATGTCGAACCAATGGGCAGTTCCCGAACAAACAAGGGTTGCAAAAAATGAAAATACTATACAATGAAAAAAGTATTTAGATATAGTCTGTATAAAATGATTAAACTGTCCACATAAACATAACAGATAAAATACATAAATAATAGTAAGAGAGAGGGGAAAAAAAAGGGAGGGAGTGTGTGTGTTGGGGGGATTATATTGTCACAAAAAAGTCCATAAATGGTTGCCATTTACTGTAGAATTTGCTCAAGTTTCCCCTTCTTGAATATCTCATTTTCTCTACTTTCAAAAATGACAGTCTCTTTAATCCATTGTGTGCTGGAAGGAGCTGTTGTGGATTTCCAATTCAGAAGGAGGTGGCGTTTAGCAATTACAGAGGTAAAAGCTATTACTTCCAATTCTTTAGTAGAATATAGGGTATAGTCTTCTGGAAGACCAAAAATGCCAGTGTGTGGTGAAGTGTGAATAGTCCTAAAGAGTAAAGTAAAAGTAAATTTGCCAAAAGTTCATCAGAGCTGGACAAGAGAAAAACATATGCATAAGATTACAAGGTGAGCCTCTGCATCTGTCACAGACATCTACCATATTTGGGAAAATTTGTGCCAACCTTGTTTTTGAATAATGGCATCTAAATACAACTTTAAACTGTATCAAGGTCAAACGGGCACAAATAGAGGTTTTGTGAATGACTTTCAGTGCGGATTCCCACCAGCATTCATCAGAAACCAATCCCCCCTACTGAAAAAACCAGCTTAGACCAGCTTAGGGTGGTCGATGGTTTTAGATGGTCTGAGTGGTTTTAGCTGTTTGATGGTTTTAGATGGTTTTAGCTGGTCTTAGCTGGTTCAATAGGCTGGTTGATGGTTTTAGCTGGTTGATGGTTTTAGCTGGTCTTAGCTGGTTCAATAGGCTGGTTGATGGTTTTAGCTGGTCTTAGCTGCTTCAATAGGCTGGTTGATGGTTTTAGCTGGTCTTAGCTGGTTCAATAGGCTAGTTGATGGTTTAAGATGATCTTAGCTGGCTGATGGTTTAAGCTGGTTGAAAAGACTGGTTGATGGTTTAGGATGGTATAAAATGGTTGATGGAATAGGCTGATCTGACAAACATACTTTCACATGTGAGCCAGACTGACTGTAAATTTTGAAATACAAGCCGGGCATTTCTATTTATTTATTTTAATTTTTATTTTATTTATTTATTTTCTATTTAACACAATAATAACACTAAAAGAGCCAGGAGAAAACCAACATTTGGGGAAATTAGTTTGTCTAAAAACTTTTGCAGAGTAAGCTACGCTGACATACCATCAGTGCATTGTGGCACTTTTAAGGGAGAAAGCAAGTCAACTAGCTGGTTCAATGTTAAATGAGCTAGCTAGCGAATTTAAAGGTTTTGAACAAGCTAATTTCCCAAAACGTTGGTATTTGCCTTTAAGGATCAAAATGACAACAGTAGCAGTGATGCATCCTTAATTATCACTGTTTCCAGATCAACATTCCCAGATAGCAAAAGATGTTAAATAGATGTTATGGTCAAAAAGGTTGATTTTTAGTTAAGGTTGAAAAATCAATGGTTGATCAACCTTCTAAAATTTTTATGTTGAAAATATATATATTGTATGATGGTTGAGATTGTAGATTGAAATGCCAACACTGAATCAATGTTGTTTCACTAATGCTGTTTCAATGCACTGAACTGGGTGAGACCATATAATGAGAGGGGGGGGGGGGGGGTCTCATTTTAATTTAATTTAAGCACATTTTGCTGTGGATGTAACTTTTTACTATGTTAAAGTCTTCTGAAGGTTTGTGTGTAATTTATAATGACAAAGACATCTAAAAGGTGCTTTTGAACAGTGACAGCAAGGCATGGAACAGCCCAACACTCCACACTTTAAACCTAGTGAAATGGTACATCCCAGGTAACGGTTGCTGTTCCATTTGCCAAGAAGAAGAATCAGCCATTTTCCTCCTCTTCCTCCTCCTCTTTTCCCACGCCCGGCTACTGCTCAAGTAAGTTGGGAATATTACTGATTTTATTGATTCTATGAATAATAACTGCCGCTTTTGTGCTTAACGGAGTTTATTAAATTTTTTAACATTTTGTTTTGACGTTACCTGGCACATTTCAAGCAAACAGCATCAGTTTAGCCACATCAGTTTTAGCTAACAGTGCATTTTGGCTAACGATAACTTAGTGTGCATGGTAAAATCCTTTGTTAATTGAACTTTGAGAGTAACAATACACGAAGAGGTCAAAGTAGCACTCGGGACCCGCTAAAGGCTTTTGAATTAGTCTTCGGCGTGTAGACCAACTGAAAAAGCGGCTGGCCTTCTGTGTTGTGATCAGGCTAAAGTTAACACGGGCTCCGCCATTAAATTCAATTGAATGTAATGTCGGCGGAGAACAAACTGAAGCCTCTACACTGAAACACACTTAAAGTTCATTCTCACTGAGGGCGAATATCTGCGCGGATTATTCTCGCGGAAAACTTTCGTGCGGTGAAAAAAGTTTCCGCCCGACTTTGACCCCCCGCGGAATTCGCCGGCGGAACTACACAGCTGGGCCAGTGAAGTTGTTTGTTTATAACGTTAAGCCTAAAGCCTGATTTATGGTCGTGCGTTGAATCGACGACGTCGCTACGTGGTTGCCGTGACGCCGTCGTGAACCCTTCGAACATCTCCGTCACTCCGTTTCCTCGCGGTGCAATTCACTGCCAGAGCGGTAGGAGGCTACGTTCCTTTCCTGAGTGGTTAACGTCGTCTCTAGTTGATTCTTCGTTTAGCTTCCGGCTTTTCCGGTCACAGAGAAATGAACGCGGAGCACGGACAGACGGCTCCGGCCGGGTATCCATATATCCGTATTGAATGTTGAGCATAATGGCATATATATGTTGAGCCTTAAAACACTGCAACATCTACATCGCAACAGAAGATGTTTAAAGGCGGCGGGGCCGCCGGAATCTGGAAATACGAAACCGGAAATGTGTTGCTACCAAGCAAACCAATCACAGCCATGCCGGTCTGCGCTGGGTCTGCGTCGCCGCGACCCTGTCAGGTTACGCCGGGGGCTACGGCGAGCCTTCTGCGTAGCCCCATACCCTACGACATCGATTCAACGCACGACCATAAAGCCTGATTTATGGTCATGCGTTGAATCGACGACGTCGCTACGTGGTTGCCGTGACGCCATCGTGAACCCTTCGAACTTCTCCGTCACTCCGTTTCATCGCGGTGCAATTCACCGCCAGAGCGGTAGGAGGCTACGTTTCTTTCCTGAGTGGTTAACGTCGTCTCTAGTTGATTCTTTGTTTAGCTTCCGGCTTTTCCGGTCACAGAGAAATGAACGTGGAGCACGGACAGACGGCTCCGGCCGGGTATCCATATATCCGTATTGAATGTTGAGCATAATGGCATATATATGATGAGCCTTAAAACACTGCAACATCTACATCGCAACAGAAGATGTTTAAAGACGGCGGGGCTGCCGGAATCTGGAAATACGAAACCGGAAATGTGTTAACACCAAGCAAACCAATCACAGCCATGCCGGTCTGCGCTGGGTCTGCATCGCCACGACGCGTAGTTACATTTTTGGGGAGGTGCACGTCAGGCTACGCCGGGGGCTACGGCGAGCCTTCTGCGTAGCCCCGTACCCTACGACGTCGATTCAATGCACGACCATAAATCAGGCTTAAATCAGGCTTTAGTTGCACAGACCCGAGAGAGTCCGAAATCCAGCCAATCACAGTACTCCGTCCTTTTCGTAAAAGACAGGATGATTTTATGAACAATGAATGAAAGGACAGCATCTGGCAGGCCATTGTCCAGCTTGGTGGCTGCGGTGAGAGTGCTAAGTTGATGTTGACGCTTGTTAAACGTTAGCTTGCTAGCTTGGTGCTGCTACCACTCAAATCCATGTTCACCCACACCCGTTCACACTGCGCGGACTTGGGACACAACAACGCGAAATTCCACTTCATGTCCGTACCACGCCTGTGTGTATGGTTTGAGTGTGTGTATTCCGCAAATCCGTACCACATTTCCGTATCGCGGCAGTGAGAATGAACTTTTATGCTTTCTAAGCTAGCAGTGAGGACCGGTGAGGACGCCCTGCGCTAAGGTTACTGTAGGACAGTGTGTTTCAAATGAGGTCCTCTGAAATTTGTAACAAGTGAAATAAATAAATGGAATAAATAGAATAAAATTAAAAATAAAAAAAATAAAATAAAATAACACATATTTTAAAAAAAACTGTATACTGCATTTTCATACATGAAAACAAATCAGTTTTCGCATAAGTTAGAATTGTCTGTGTTTTGAATGTCTTAAGTCTTTCTGTCATTCAGTATTTTGATGTCAGTAGTGTAATTTAATTTATGGAGTAAAGTGAAAAACAGCAGATGTTTTTGCTTTATTTTAGGTTTATTGTATTTTCAGTTTATATTTGTTTTGTTTGTTCATTACTACTGTGACTACATGCTACTAACATGCTGATGAAAAATCACATGAGGTCATAATGACATATATATAGCAAATTAAAACGGTAAAAAGCAATTCACTGGCACTGGGCACTGATTTACATTGATTACATTACATTGATTTTGTCAGATAAATCTTTTTATTGCAACAATTATTTTTTTAACATAAAAAATTAACCCATTCTGTTTTTCTTTCAGCCTCCAATACAAGCCACTTCCAAGAGGAGCAGAAGTTACAGCCAAGTAAACAATTTGGATGTCTGTATATCCCAACAGATATAGCAGGATCCAGTTCGAGGCAATACACTCCCCACAGTCACCCTCAGCATCCACAAAATGGTATGTGATTGCACTTCCCACTAATAACCACAATTGATTAATTTAAAGCATGTAAAATAAAATTATTTGAACAAATTAAATTAGTCTTGTTTTTGTGTATCTCTTGGAACCTTTGTTTTTCCTACCTCCAGACATCTTAAGAGGGAACTAAAATATGTATAGAAATGTTTTGTTGTGATCAAAACTAAAGTGGGCTGAGGTGAGGATTATATGTGGGTGGCCATGGCAGACTTGAAGTTAAATAATGCCTTTCAATGTGTGCAGTGATTAAGGTGCATGGGTGCTTGTTTTATACTAGGTGTAAGCACACAGATTGAAGGTCAAGGTCAGTACACCAGGGAGCTTTTGAAAGGCAAGTCTATTTCAGATTGTGTAATTCCTTTAGTAATTTGCAAGTTTTACTTTCTCTCTTACTAACAATTTTCTTCTTTATTTTATTTTATTTTATTTTATTTTATTTAAAAAAAAAAGACCTTTCCACCGAGAAGATGACCACAATGCTCGCTGAAGTAGTAGTGGTAGTAAAGAAAATGTAAAGAGATGTGCAGTTCATCAAAAGTGAACTGGCAGATGCCAGATCTACTCCAGGTGGTCACAGGGGACCAGTGCCAGACACAACCCTTGAGATGACTGAAGACAACTTCAATGAGGCAGAATCATCACTGAAGAATGAATCAGTTCGTCAAAGCATGGTAATTTATTTGACAAACTGAACTGCAATATACTTAACACCTTACAACCTACTGCCTGTACAATATCAAAGAAAAAAAAACATAAACATAGGAAACAACTTCATATATCACAGCACAGTGTAAGCTAAGGGTGGGAATCTCTGGGTACCCATGATTCAATTCCTTCCTTTCCTGCCTAGGGACTATGGGTGGAAATTAGCAAAGCTGCTATAACCTGGCTCAAGACATCTTTTCTTTTTCCTACAAGATTAATGTTTATTTGTGCATTGTCCCTGATTTAAATAAATACATTTCTATTCTAATGCTATTCTTTTCTGATTGAAAGGGCCACGATTCGATGATAAAATGATTCTTGATGCAAAAATAAAATGATTTCTGTGTAGGCAGCACCATGATGACAACCACTTCTCTTTCTCATCTCTAGATTGCTCACTTGGCTTTGGTTGGGGCCACCTCATCAGACTCTATGCTCAGACGGGTGCTGTCAACTGCCTTGACCAACTCCCTGGGCCTGTCATTTCAACTGGTCTGGCAAAGGAAACAAGTAGGCATTCAGTAGAACAGGCTGCATGTTTGGTATGTTTGCTCACTTGAAAATGGTTTACTGACAGGATGTCCGCGGGATCTTGAAAAGTATTGAAAGTTAATAAATCAATTTTGGGGAATCACGACTTACAGAGGTCTTAAATTTTGAAGGTATTTTTCTGAATTAGCTGTCTAAAGAGTCCTCAAAAACATTGTGAAGGTGCGTGAATATATTTGTTTTATTAAAAAACAAAGATGATCCGGTAACAAAAATAAAACTAGGCTATTATGTGTGCCAGAGTGCACTCAGGCAAAAATTCAGAAGCACAAATGACTTTTCAAAAGACCAGAGAGCACACAGAGTACACTCTGGCGCTCTCAGGGCATTTGATTTATTCTCCCAGCCTATTTGAATTCTGTTGTATAATAGTGATCTATAGTCTTTATCACAAACTAAAACTGTTAAGTTAAAGGTGTCACTGATGTAAACAGTTACAGCTCAAAGTGGCAGTGAGGTATTAAAAAATATTGAGAAGGTCTTGAAAAATTCCTGTGTATTCCTGTGTATACCCTGACTGGGTTATGTTTAGGGAGGTGGTGTTTGTAGTTAATGACTATATGCGGATTATGGATTTGTACAGCAGAGTGGCATATTTTCAAGTAAGAGGAAATTATAATATTAGACAAATACAAAGAAACACAAAATCCAACCTAAAGACACTATATTGATTATTACAGCTGCCAAAAATCTAAATCAAAAAGGTGTCAATCATTTATTTTAATTGTATTTTTTTTATTTTATTCATTTATTTGACAGGGACAGTGCATGTTAATAAATAAAACTGTAAACATGCCAGAATTAGCCAAAAGGCTAGATTTCGTCTGTAGTACCTGGCCAGATGTAAAGCTGGCATCCTAAAAATGAAAATAAAAGCACAGTTTATCACAATCATGTTCAGTAAATGTTTGTTCAGCACACTGATATAACTGTGTTCATTTATTTATTTATATCTCATCTCTTTCAGCTGCTGCTCAACAGTTTGACCGCAAAGTATCCTACCTAGACTTCAGCAATACCATTAAAAAGTGGCTGAGTTATGCTCCAGAGCAGGAGGGAGACATCAAAAGGACACAAAGCGAAAAATAGGGTACCCCCTTATCATGTTCCCCCCAGTGTTATTGTTTGTGAAACCTTTTCGTGATTTGGGGATGACAGACCTGGTAGTTTAAAGCTATGACAGACCTGGTACTGTAGTTTAAAGTTGTCATTTTGTGAAATGTTTACGTAATGTTTGTGGAGATGACAGACCTGGTATTTTAAAGCTAATGGACCTGGTACTTAAAGCTGTCATTTTGTGAAATGTTTACTAACTGTTGCTGTCATTGTGTGAAATGTTGACAGAATGTTTGTGGGGATGACGGACCTGGTAGTTTAACATGCTGACGAAGATACTGGTAACTTCAAGCTTTTGTGAAATGTTTCCAGAATGTGTTTTAGAATGAACGGGAACATTAAAAACCTGTTTTCTATCTTTTTTTTCAGTTTTTCTTAATTAATTGATATATTATTTTTTTAACTTGAATAATTATTAATAAATAAACAAATAATTATTCTAATGTTGAGGTGTGCTTGGATTATTTAAATTGCAGTAGCCTAATTGGTGATCAGCCTTGCCAGCCAAGACCAGCCCTGACCAGCTAAGACCAGCTAAGACCAGCCGTGACCAGCTAAGACCAGCTAAGACCAGCTATGACCAGCTAAGACCAGCCTGACCAGCTAAGACCAGCTCATACCACCCTGACCAGCTAAGACCAGCTTGATCAAACCAGCCTGACCAGCTAAGACCAGCCAAGACCAGTCAAGACCAGCCCAGACCAGCTGACCAAAACCTAGCTAAAACCAGTTTGATCAGCTGACCAGCTAAAACCAGCTTGACCATCCTAAGGTGGTCTTAGCTGTTTTTTTCAGCAGGGCCAGCTCACACTCCCAAGTCTCCTTTGTATTGGTGGTTAAATGATCATCATATGATGGATAGAACTGTGAACCTTTGAGATTAAAGACCTTTGTGAAGGATTAAATTGTAAGAGTTCACCCCATGGCTGCTTAGGTGGAAGGTGAGGGAAGTTGGGAAATAAGGATTTTGCACAGTTCCTCACCTGGAAATATCTAAAAAAGATGAGAGGGTGGAAGACTGAATTCAGTTACCAGATCTGCGAAAGAACAAAAGATCCCTTCCTTATAGAAATCCTCAAAACATTTCAGTCCCTTATCGTGCCATAAGGAGAAAGTGGAATCAGTAAATGTGGGTTTAAACAAAGGATTTTTTTAACAATGGTGTTAAAGCTGTGGGAGCAGTACATTTAAATTGTTTCCTAAATTGAAACCATATCATGAGTGCGGCGGTTACCACAGGGTTGCAGGTAAGGCCAGAGGGGTTAGCGGTCATCGGGCCGGTCAATAAAGCAGAAAGAGAGACTGGGGGACATGACTGTGCTTCCAGCTGATACCAAGGTAAATCAATTGACTTGGACCAGAGCATGATTTTAGCTATGTTCGCAGCCCAATAGTAGAATTGAAAATTTGGCAAAAAGAGGCCGCCATAGAACTTACAATTCTTAAGTATTTTTTTTGTCTAACTCTAGGTATTTTGCCGTTCCACAAAAAATGACAAATAATCGAGTCAAATGTTTTTAAAAAAAAAAAAAAAACAACAACTTTTTGGTAAAAAATATAGGCAAACATTGAAAAAGAAATAGAAATTTTGGCAGAACACTCATCTTGACAGTATTTATTCTCCCAATCAAGGAGAGAGGAAGGGAACCCCATTTTTGAAAGTCTGCCTGAATCTCTGCTAAAAGGGGAGAGAAATTTTCAGAGTAAAGAGATTTGAAAGACCTGGCTATGTTAACCCCAAGATACCTAATACCGATACCGATACCGAAGGACTCAGTTTGAAAGGAATGTCTGACTGGGAGAGTTGCATTGCAAGTTTATTGACAGGATGACATTCACTCTTGGCAACATTAACTTTATACCCTGAAAACAGGCCAAATCTACAAAAGAGTGAAACAATGGCGGGACAGGCTCCTACTGGATTTGTGACGTATAGTAACAGGTCATCGGCACATAACGATAGTTTCAACTCTGTATGAGTCCTGGTGATGCCATTAAAAGTGAGAGAGGTCCTCAAATACATAGACAAGGGCTCTATTGCGAGTGCAAACAAGAGAGGAGACAGGGGCAGCCCTGTCTACAACCCCTCAGTCGGATTGAGTGTTGTTAGTGGTAATACTGGCACAGGGGAGTGTACAGAGAAGGCATAACCATGATATAAAACTTTCACCAAATCCAAATTTAGCTAAGACTGCAAATAAACAATTCCATTCAACTCGATCGAACGCCTTTTCAGCGTCGATCAATATTACTACTCCGGGTACGGTTGTTGTTTCTTTCGAGTAGATTATGTTTAACAAAGTACGAACATTATAATAGAGCGGACGACCCTTTATAAAGCCAGTCTGTTCCTTAGAAATGATTGTTCATTCATTGACGTTCATTAACGAGATTGGTCTATAGGAGGTACAAGTATCAGCATCTTGTCTCAGTGTAGGAGGAAGAGAGCCGAGTGATAAAGATTTGAGATAAACAGAGTGAAGTAATGGAGTAAGTTTGGCCTGAAAAGCTTTAAAAAATTAAACCGGAAACCCGTCGGGTCCCGGGGCTTTATTATTTTGCATGCTTTGTAAAGCTGAGTTTAATTCTTGAATGGTCAGAACAGAGTCTAATTGATTAACCAATTCTGGATTTATGGAAGGGAAACTGAAGTTCCTCTAAAAATCTGTGCATGTCAGCTGGATCTGATGAGAATTCAGACTTGTACAAGGATTCATAAAAAGACGAAAAAACAGAGTTAATAACATCCGGGTCCTCCTGCAGCGCTCCCAATCCATCCTTAATTAGATGCGAAGCTGCTTGACGACACAACTGGTGAGCTAGTAACCTAACTTGTCGCCGTGTTCGTAATATCTGGAACGGGAATGAAGCAACAGGTGCTCCGCCTCATTAGTTGTGATAAGATCTAGCTCAGTTTATAAGGTCACGCGACGCTTTAAAAGATCGTCAGACAGAGTGGTCGCAAGCTGTTGGTTTACTGGTTCTAAATCAGATGAGAGTTTCTGAATAGTTGAGATCCTTAATTTCCTTATGTGTGCAGAGTATGAAATTATCTGACCTTGCAAATATGCTTTTATGGATTCCCATAATAGTGCTTTAGAGATAGGTTCCAAATCAGATTGGTTAAGAGCAATAAAATCCTCTATTGCACTTGTAATAAGTTTATGAAATTTGTCATCTGATAAAAGTGAGGTGTTGAATCGTCACTGGGTGGGATAGTGAGGTCCGGAGGAAATCTGAATATCTATGGACACCGGTGAGTGATCTGAAACAATAATTGGGTGATACGCAACATTTGTCACTTTGGGCATAAGTTTAGTATCTACAAAGTGTAGAGGCAGATAATGTATCATTTTATACTAAAGGTGAAAATAAGGTCAGTTTCACAAGGTTTAGAAAGCAGCTGGTCAAATATCAGATTTGGCAGCCAAAAAGACCCATAAGAGATATTTAGACAAATTGAGTGGTTCGTGCGTAAGTCAAGCCTTGGGAGGTTAAATGAGGGAGAACACTCTGGGTCAGGGTGACCTGAGCTTTGGGATGGAGGTGCCAAGTTTCGCAACAGAAAACGGTTGTTTGTGCCAGAAAAGATGAAGAAAAATAAGGAAGCATTGACGCACAAACCTCAGTTCCAGTGATAAGTCGGAAACCAGGAGAACTTAAGATTCCCAGAAAACATGCACACACGCATGCACACACACACACACACACACACACACACATGAACGAGCAAACGTCGAGTATAAAAGCATTCAACGGATGATTGTTCGGAGCTGTTTCCAACTGATTCGTTGTGTAAACCAGTGTATTTGTTATATGCTGATGTTTTGCGATTAAAGTAACCCCGTTGGCTGTAACTTTTCTCCACGGTTCTCCAAGTCTCTTCATTTCAGTGTTTTGCTGAAGTTGAGAATTTTTCTTACAAAAGAAATAGTCTATGCGAGAAAAAGTCTGGTGCACATGCAAATAAAAAGAGTATTGCCTACTGCTCGGATTACGAAATCTCCAGGGGTCAACATAGCCATTGCCAGACATGAAATTGCAAAGGGTGTTGGCCATTAGTGATTGAGTTGAGCCAGGTTTAGAACGGCCTAGTTGAGGATCAATAGCACAGTTCATGTCCCCTCCAAAAATCAAAAAACAGTCACTCAGACAGGGTAGATTTTCAAACAACTTGTTCATAAAACAAGGATTATCAAAATTTGGTGCATATACATTAACTAATAGGACAGGCACACGAAATACAGTACCTGAAACTATCAGATATCTGCCATCTTTGTCAGAAATGACATGAATGGGACAGATTTACCGATCAAGATGGCAACCCCTCTGGCCTTTGACTTGAAACTAGAATGGAATACCTCAGCAACCAGGGACATTTCAGTCTGACTTGATCTTTGTTCCTCATGTGGGTTTCCTGCAAAAACACAATGTCAGGTTTCAAGTGCTTCAAATGGGAGAACACTCCACATCGCTTGACAGCACCCCCTAGACCTTTAATATTCCAACTGATAAATCTTATTTTTGAGCTTGAAACATTAGCCATACGAAATGTGAATTAAAATAAGAGGCAATCCGGTTTCCCAACCCCACACTTCAGGGACAAGGGAGAAAAAGAGAAAAAAAAGAAAGAGGAGAAGAAAAAAAAAGAGTTGACTTGACGAACTGACCCCAGAACTCACACCCTCCCCCCAGAGCACCTACCACTATCCCATCCCCAAACAAGAGGATACCAGTGCTAATAACTATGCAGTAACAAATCCAAGTCTACTTGAGTGTTTTCACAAAAGCTGCGGCTTCCTTAGATGATGTAAATTCCCTTGTGACATCCCCTCTGGTGATCCGGAGACGCGCTGGATGTAACAGCCCAAACCTTATGTTGGGAATGTCCCTGAGCTGGCGTCGGATGTCATTGAAGGCTACACAGGCTTTGGCTGTGCATGCGGTGAAGTCCAGGAAAATGGAGATTGTTGAGTCCTTCACCTTGAACTGCCGCTGGGTTCTGGCACGTTGTAGGATATCAGTGCAGTCTGCATAATAGTGTAAACATGCTATTATGGGATGAGGGTGCTCGCCGGGTTTCGGCTTAGGCTATAGGGATCGATGTGCACAGTCCACAACTGGCTCTTTTCCTAAGCCGAGAGCGTCTTTCAGCAGGGTGGAAACAGTGGTCGCGTCAACCGTGCCGTGCTCCTCGGGTAGTCCTATTATCCTGATGTTGTTATGGTGAGACCTCGCCTTCAAATCTTCGCATCTACTGTCAAGAGTAACAAGTTGGGCCCAAAGTTTGTCCACTTTACTTTTGAGTGAAACCACATCGTCAGTGCATGACGACAGCAAGCCATCCATATCAGTCACAGTTACCTTAAGCACATCCACCGGATAGCCGACATGTTAGCATTTAGCTCCGTCTTCACACTCTGCAGCACGGACTTAACCTGAGTAAAGTTATCTGTCATTGCCATCTTCAATTCCATCTTGAAAATGCCTACCATCTCTTCTCGAAGAGCGGCAAGAAGTTCAACCTTAAAGCCCGCAGAAATCATGCACGGGACAGCGGCAGTTTCCTCTGGAGGGGGGGTCTTAGCAGGTGCACTCCGCGGCAGGGTGGCTTCACCGCTCCACGGGGATGCAGCCGGGGTGGTAGGCCTCGTTAGTGTAGCCGCCGGGTTGTTCGTATTTTTCTGTTTTGGCACGCAATGCAGTCACAATGAGCACGCAATGCAGTCACAACGAGCTTGTGGAGTCAAAATGTAATAATAGAAAGTTCATGAAAAAACCCTATATGTTCATTTAAGAAAGTTTCGCAGGAGCTCCTGCAGACACGTCTTACTCCATCAGTTGCTAAGCTGGAAGTCCCCATTCATCCAATCTTGGATAAAGAAAGGACATTGGACCTCATCATCATGGATTTCTGGACAGCGACCGCAGTCTACTGAAAACAGACCACTTTGGTCTGTTTTGTCCCCATGAAGGTAAGATGATGCCTCTACTTTATACTAACCTTTTTTTTTTTTTTTTTTTTTACGTTCACCCCTTCCCCCTCTGTATAGCGAAAGCAACACAGTTATTGTTGAGGTACATGTGACATTGCTTAGGCTAGGCCTATAGCCTATTTGTTGTACGTGCAGTAGATGTGGTGAAATATGGCTGATTAAAATTAGTAAGTCCCATCACTGTGTGGGCATGAATTGAGTTATTTAGCACTGTTATTTTTGAAAAAAAAAAAGACCCCCATGAAGCTCAGTTTATAGTTCGAATCCTGTGGAGCAAAGCCACAGAAAAAAGATGGGGACGTAGGTTTCAATCTTGTGCTTTGATGCTCGAAGGATGAGATAAGAGCGGCTTCCTCCAATACGAAAGAGGCTCTCGTTTTTCTCAAAATCTGATTGGTTTGGCCGCAGTCATCAGTCATTATTCATGGCAGACCAGGCTAGTTTGACTGAAAACATGGATAAAGCTGTTAAAAAAAAGGGGCGTGGAAAAACTTAACTTAAAACTTAACTTAACTTAAAATCTTTACAAAAAGAGGCAGCAAAGTGCTCCAAAATAACTGATCTGTTTGGCCGCGGCATTGGTTGACGGGCTGAGGCTGCTGGTATTGCTAACAACGGAGATGGAGTTGGAGCTGGAGCCAATAGTGCCATTTTAGTTTGGCTTTGGCAAATTGCGTATTTCTTCTAGGTGTGCGTTTCAAGAGGCCAACTAGCCTACTAGGTATTGCATTAGGTCATAATTTAAACCTGTACTATAAGAAAAAAATGTGCTTGTTTTTTTTCCTGTGGATGCATGCTATTAACGCTAGGTGGTGTTCCCAGTCCCAAGGACAATGAAGCTGAGGGACAGACTAACCCTAGTCGTGATGAGGAGGAGGATGAGACCAGAAATATGACAGGTGCAATGTGAAGGTATAGCCTACAATAAATTACATTTTAGCCACAGGAAAACCTTTTTAGTAGTATTAAGAGGGATTTTTTTGTTGTAGTAATAAGTTGACTAAAAGTTGACTATAGGGCCTATTGCCTAATTTATACCTTCTTAGTTCATGGCTATGAGCCATGGACATATAAATTGGGCTTATGTAATACAAGAGCAGGGCAGGGCAGGACAGGGCAGACAATTATATTGTGCATAAAATTAGATGCATTAGGACAGAGTCATATGCTCTTATTTTAAGTTAAATAATAAGCATATCGCCATTTGTGGCAAATTCATTATGGCATTTATTTTATAATCTGGAATTAAACAATTACTGCTGATTTTCTTATGCAGTTGATTCTGAGGACAGTGTTTGGGTAGTGTGTACAAGCATATAGAGGATTATATGTAGAAACGTGTGGGCCGGTGTGTGGGCCAGTGCGCCTGAATGTCCCAGGCTGAATTTGTGTCCCAGTCTGCCCCTGGTCTCGTCTCTTATACAATATATGTGAACATGTAAAGATACTTCATTTGCAATTAGTTATACATTCATACTTTTGTTTTTGTGCAATCTTGTAATTCTGCATGTGACCACCACTATAGTAAATCCAAATAAAAAAATCAGATATGAGCATTTGGAAGCTCATTTTTCCACCAAAAAAACAATCGAGGAGCATAACCCCAGGACCCCCTAGCAGGTGCCGGGTCTCGTATCCTTGAGGTAGAAAGTGGTTTTCGGCGCAACCTCACCGATTCACAAGGTGCATGGAGAGTGAGGAAACACTGAAAAATGTCAAAAGAGCTCCAGCAACACTTGTGGTATGGAAAGAAACTTTATTGACCGACGCGTTTTGGCTTGTGGCCTTCATCAGGGTCATCAAGAAACATTTTGCACACATCATTTAAGTAGGTTCATTTGAAATTGAAAGAAAATAAAAAAATAAAAAATGCATGCATGTGACCAATCCTATGCATCAACAAATATATATTTCAGCCAATGAATCACTAATAAAGGTGAGTGTGTTGGAAGCACATGAGACCTTTTGACCAACCAGAACTGCCAGAGAAGTAGGAGGAGTGTCTAGCAGAGGTGTAGAAAGCACCATGTTTGGTCATGAACTAGAGAGCAGTAACATGAAGAGATTTAAAGTGCTGTACACAAAAAAAATCAATAAATAAAAAAAAAAAAAAAAAAATAAACAAATAAATACAATTAATGATAATACTAATAATAATAATAATAATAATGATAAAATAAAAAAAAATGAAAATAGAAAAAAATAATAAATACATTTAAAAAAATAAAATAAATAAAGATTATATATATATATATAAATAAAAATAAAAAATGAAAAAATGAACAAAAATTACAAAACGATAATAGAAAAAAAAAGACCAGCAAAGTCAGCAAAAATAATAAAATATTAAAGAGATAAAAAAAAAGATGGCATCATACCAAACATTGTAAAAAGTACATTTTATAAATACACTAGATAAAACACATAGAACCCACTATAAAAAAATCACTAATTGAAAAATCCTCATTCATACCCTGTGGGGAGAGGCATTTCAGATAATAAATCCAAAATGCTTCTCTCCTTTTTCTAATGAAGTTGACATTACCCCCTCTTTGATTTGGTTTAATGACTTCAATGCCTAAAAAAACAGAGAAGAGAGAGGGTGATTCATTTCATTAAAGTGTCTCGCCACAGGACTGGTGAAGTCCTTTCTTTTCATGGCACTCCTATGTTCTGTAATCTGCTCTTCAAGAGATCGGGGTGTTTCACCTACGTACATTTTTTCACATGGACATTTTATTAGGTACACCACATTTTTTGATTTACATGTTATCAAGTCCTTAATACTGCTAATTTTATCAGTGACAGGATGATTAAATTGTTTAATATTTTTGGTAAATTGACAGTTTATACAGGTACCACACTTAAAATTGCCTTGAAGATGGTCTCGTATCCTTCTCACCTTTTTCACCCCTGACCCATTTTCAAGCCTGAGGCATACTCCTTTCACCTAGCAAAGAGCCTCAGCCTTGACATCGCTCGGTAGTACAGCACACGAGAATTGGGGGATATCTTTTGGCTGTTGACATGTTAGTTGCTGCTGCTGTTCACTAATGCTGTGGGGAAAATGTTATATTTAATTTCCATTACTCAGTTAATTATTGAGTATTTATTTTAGTCATGAAAGCACCTTGGTATATGTATTAGCACCCTAAAATCCACATTCCTTATTTGGTCCAGCCACACAGCTAGTTGTACTGATGTGTGAAATGTTTCATGTTTAAGAGAGCAAGTCAATGTAAAATGGTGAATTTTACTCAGTGTCAAAAGACACCCGAATTTAATTATGTGTAGAGTATTAATGATTTTACTCTATGTTTCTACATTAAGAAATAAATTGTCAAGCAGTATTTTTGTACTGATGAAAGGGCATTACAAGATTTAAGTTACTGTCATCGTTAAATGTATTTGCCAGATTTATGGTGTTTACACAACTAATGAAACAGGTACATTAACAGGAGTTAATACAGAAAATACTTACCATGTTGTTTTCACTAAAAAGGGTGGAAAGTTATTGGTTTAATGTTTAATATACAGTATGAGGTATTGTTATTTTTTATTGACACTGGTTAACCTGAAGCGGTTTAACACTAATTTCATGTTCATTTGTATTGTGTCAAAATGTGATGAACATATATTTTGTTAGGATAAAACAATTCTACAGTAATTTCATTGGAGAATTTGGAAGATGAATTACTAGATTCATTTTCATACCGGTAATTGCATTCAGCAGCACTTAAATGATATTATAATCTGGTATAATGTTGTACAACAAAAGAGAAACATAAGAGCAATACAGAAGAGAGATCAGTTATAGAACAAATCAGAATAATGATTGTAATAATAATAATAATAATAATGATAATAATACATTTTATTTGTTAGGGCGCCTTTCAAGCCACTCAAGGTCGCCTTACAACAAAGATTTAAAAAAAAAAAAGCATACATCAGACAAGAAACACAGCATACAAAACATCATACAAATACATTAAAATACACTGTAAAAAAAAATCCTAATTTTACAGTAAATAACTTTAAATTTTTACAGTAGTTTTCTGTTTTTTTAAAATAGAATACAAAACTGTAGAATTGCAGACATTATCTGTAAATTAACAACCCTCCTGTTTTTTAAAAGTATTATGTTAGTAATGACAAACTATGTTTATTTCTCATTTTTTTACAGAAAAATGACTGTATTAATTATACATCATCTTTCTGCTTTCTTAAATTACAGTCAAATGTATGTAAAATGACAATAATTGTCTGTAATTAAACATGTAGTACATTATATTATGGGTTTTTTTTCATACAAACAATCTAAAGTTTTTCTCTGTAAATTAACGGTAAATCTAAAAATTTTTATAATTATATGTACTTTTACATTCAATCTGTAATTAAACATGTAGCTTGTTATATTAAGGGTTTTTTTCTATACTAACAATCTAATGCTTTTCTCTGTAATTTAACAGTAAATCTTGTTAGTTTTACATTTATATGTTCTTTTACATTCAATATCTGTAATTAAACATGTAGTGCGTTATATCAAGGTTTATTTTCATACTAACAATCTAATGTTTTTCTCTGTAAATTAACAGTAAATCTTAGTTTTATATTTGTATGTACTTTTACATTCAATCTCTGTAATTAAACATGTAGCTTGTTATATTAAGGTTTATTTCTGTACTAACAATCTAATGTTTTTCTCTGTAAATTAACATTAAATCTTAGTTTTATATTTGTAATAGTATATTTTAATCTGTCTTAGATCACTGGACAGAACTAATAAAAAAATTGTATTCATACACTGCAATGAAAAAAACATTTGGACAATCAATCAAATAACAGCGTATGCAATGAGGGACGTTATTTAATTTATTTATTTATGGGGGGGGGGGGGGGGGGGGGGGGGGCTTTTTGTGATAAGAGAGCCTCCGTGTTTATTATTTTATAGTTTCACCAAGGCTGATATAAACCCTTATGCAAAAACTTAGATGCCAACCGCCCTTAAACACCAAAGAAGAAGAAGACAAACGGAAGAAGAAGAAGAAGGACTGTCCAATGACAACTCTGCGCGCCTTAATTTGAAAATACGTCAGTTTGAATGACTGCTGCAGGACATCAGCGCAACTGACTGCCCATCGAATAACGTTACCTAGATTAATAACTGGCTTATTTTACACCTGCTTGCTTATTTAGTGAGTCGTGGCTTGTCATTGTTAACGGAGAACAAAAAAACTGGAATATGGAGACAACGGAAGGGTCCGGCGGGATCTGTTTCGTCACGTTAACTACATGAACTTCACCTTATTACTATTATTCTGGCGACATCAGGTAAGAAACCATTCCCTGTTACATTTTCTGTAAGTTGATAACCTAATGTACTGTTTGTAGTTTCATGTCAATTACTGTCTGTAACCGTCAGGATACTAGCTAATGTTACAGGTAACTTAACACTGAAGTTAGCTAACGTTAGACCGTTAGCTTGTTGGCGTGATTAATGCCAGCAAAACATAACGTTAATATTGAATGGAGAGAAGTCGGGAGGCTTTGCTTGTTCTGTTTGTAGGGCAGCAATTCTTTGTAATGACATTAACATTACGTTACGTTACAGTTGGTTGTTGCTGAGTTAACCGAATTCAACGTTAGGACTCAGCTATAACGTAAGGTCCAGCACTGTTGGTGAACGAATTTGAGATGTAAGCTTAAAGTAACGTTACTGTATAACGCAAACCGTAATGGTCTTGGAAACGTTAGGGGGTTGATATAGACACAACTTAAGAATTTCACCAAAACATGCCCCTTTTTCATAAAATTGCCTTTTGGAGCTCTGTGTGTGTGTGTGTGTGTGTGTGTGTGTGTGAGAGAGAGAGAGAGAAAATACATATATGTACTGTATATACATAATATATACACAATATATGTATGTGTCTATGTATGTACATGTACAGTATACAGAGAGAGACATAAATGACAGATAGAGACAGATCACCAGGCACCACTAGCACCTGCTATGAGTGTATGAATGGGTAAATGATGAATTTAGAGCACTTTGAGTGGCTGATAAGACTAGAAAGGTGTTATATAAGTACAGTCCATTTACCATATTCTTCACTGTGTCCAACTGTATTTCACACAGTAAAGGACCCCTTGCAGTGTATCACCTGTGAGATCACGAGAAGGCTGAAGAACCAGGCGTGACAAGATATCACTGGATGGTGGGGTGCTTAATTAAACCCAGAGACAGATGGACAAACAGAGGCAAGATATACAGTATTGGATTTGTTTCATGAAAGCAAGTTCAGATCAGTCACAATGAGAATGTTTTCTGTGAAGCTGTAGTACTTTGCATGCCCATGTCTCCAACAATAAGCCAGTGGTTGATAATGTTTGTGTATCTGTGTGTGTTTTTCCCTCATGGTCCAGAAATTTTGGGAATGAAAAAGCTCCTGCCACAAGATCTTCAGAGCCAGTGAGTATTCATGTTATCCTGACATAAAGACAGTGAATGGATATTGTGCACACTAGTGGCCATATTACTGCCAGTTTGTCAGCACATGTTTAATTTTTAATTGTTTTCCCAAGAATTGACAATTATCTTTTTGTGAGATGAAACCTGAAAACAGAGGCAAGCAGAATATGCATAATCCACACCAAGGTACCAGTCTGGCTCCAATATTTGGCAATATTTTACTCATCTACTGTTCTTGAGTTTAAAGGGACAGTTCCCTTTTCTGCAGTAGATTTGGGTTAGGATGCTCCCAATTTGCAAAAATGGGCAGGAATACCACAGAAGCTAAGCCATGTACTGCTGTGGATGGGGTCAGCAACAAATTTATTTTAGTCACTTTGAAAAAATCAATATCAGTTGAAGTGTAGGCTATATACAGAATATTTTCACTGAGGGGTTTAACAAGGCATTGTAATACAATACATCATGATATCAGAATGTGACAATATACATTGATGAAATGAAAAAATGTATTGTGGTATCAGCTCTTTTATTACTTCTTAATACCTCCAATAATACCGGCAAAACTGCCTTGAGGGATGTCACTCACATTTTTTATTTGCTCATTATTATTATTAATGATTATAAACTATAAGGTGTTACCACACTAACAACACTTACCATACAGTTTCATAAGAAATGGAAATACAGTGAAAATGGCATTGTTATGCATCCCTTTAAGCCTTTAAAATAAGCGAAAATATTTTTTTCAATCATACATTTTCTTCATTTAAGTTCTGTTCCAATAGGGCTGGACACTGTACCGATATTAGATCTTATTGTGATATGAGACTAGATATTGTTATATTGTCAGATTTTGTAGATCATAATATCGTTTTCCTGGGCTTAAAGTGATAGTACAGTTTTTTAAAGTGGGGTTGTATGATGTACAAATAGCCTCTAAGTATATTAGATGTAGTAGATTGCTCTCTGATCTCCATCAGTTACCCACAGCAGCTCAGAGTGCAGCCAAGCAAACAGCGTATTTTCACTGCCTACAAGAACTCCCATCTCAAAATAATACCACAGTTTAAGTGTACACCATAAATACTATTTTTTCCAGTGCATTAATTGGTCTGAAAAAAGTTTATCTAGAACTAACCAACTCACATCATATATTCCTCCGTGCAGCCTGTGCGCTGAACTCTCCAGCTCTGTGTTGACTCATATTGTTGCAGCTCTATATGATACTGCTTGTGCTTGTCTTGGAGAAAGTTACAAAGATGTAATACAGTATTTGACACAGCCTTGTTATGTATGTGCAACTGCCTGGTTCAGTATGAATACATTTTACATTCTCACCTCCAACACTGATGACGGCTAATGATGAGAAACTTGCTTATATTTTTTAGGACAAGCATTGGAGCAGGGTTTACGGGGGAAAACAGGCACCCTAGTCCATCATTGGTAAGTATCAACTGCAGCATGTAAGATATGACCACTATTCCAAAGCTTAAATTGTGATTACATACTATTAATAATTATGATTTTTATTGAGTGTGGGGTGCACTGTGAGGCGCCTCCAAATACGTCATCTGCCTCCAGATAAAATTCAAATGTAATAGCTGGGTTTTAACCTGTAGAGGGCACTCCACATATAGATTTTAAACTATTTGCACTAAAATGTCAAGATTTAGACCTGAATCAATCAACAACATTGCTAAATAGTAATAGGTCTTTGTTAAGATGTGCTCTCTCACTATTGGTGTGTGGCGCTAAACCAAAACGACAGTTGCATCCAAATTACCCAGAGGTAAGCAGGTAGCACACACAGATCTTCAGAATAGGTAGACACATCTCGATTTCACCAGTTTATTTGGCCTATTCTGTTTCAAATATAATGTTATTCTCTCATACATATATCAGAACTTTGTTTTACATATACTGTTACTTTCATGTACATGCTATCATACTTACATACATATAATATTATCCTTGGTTACACTAAGAGTATGACAGTAAATAAAAGAAAACATGATGATAGATATAAGAGAGTATAGTAGTGTTTGTACAAGAGTATAGTGGTGTATGTATAAGAGTATGATTGTGCATGTAAGAGGGTATAGTAGTGTTTGTGTGAGAGTATAGTGGTGTATGTATGAGAGTATGATTGTGCATGTAAGAGGGTATAGTAGTGTTTGTGTGAGTAGTGGTGTATGTATAAGAGTATGATTGTGTATGTAAGAGAGTATAGTAGTGTTTGTATGAGAGTATTGTGTGTATGTATGAGAGTATGATTGTGCATATAAGAGGGTATAGTAGTGTTTGTGTAAGAGTGTAGTGGTGTATGTATGAGAGTATGATGTTACATGTGAAACCAAGTATGAATTATGTCTCAAAGGGCCTCTCATAGCTTACCTCTGGGTAATTTGGAAACATTGCTAAATACCCAGATTTCAGTTTCACCTGAAAAGAAGTGGTTTAGGGGGTTGATGATCTCATAAAAGTACATTTGCAAGACATTTCCTCCAATAGCGAAAGAAGAACTAACTTTTATTTTTGTCTTCCTTCCTCAAAGTTGGCACACTGACAGGGGAATAGACCATTTTCAAAGACATGTAGTTGTCATCATCATCATCATCATCAGTCCTTTATTCAATTCTCAGGAGAACATTGAGGGAAAGAAAATTATTTATTTTATTTATTTTTATTTATTTATTATTTATTTTGGTGTAACAATTGGGATCTTGTGGATTTTGTTTTTAGGTATATCTGTTTTTACCTTATTATGATACACCTGTGAAATGTGTTGTGAATCCACATCTTCCTCATTTTGTTGTTTCACATTTTTCTGATGGGAGCGCTATAAGACAGGCATGAATAAGGGCGAATTCAGATGGTAGCAGGCACTGCGTCACCTTACTGCAGCGTCAGGCTGCGCTCTGGCAAAAGTTGACTCTGGATCAACTTTTTCACTGCAGGCCGCTGCTAGTTTTTTCAGCACCTCATGTAGTCCGCAGTGGATTATCTGTGTTTTTCCTGTAGTGCCTACACTGTAATGAATTACCAGCATTTCACAATAATTAACAGTATTATTTTACAGTAATTTGTTGTAATTAAGTTCCCCTGTAATATCCCAATGAATACCTGTATAAACTACAGTATCCTTGGATTTTACAGCATTTAACTGTTATTTTACAGTAAAATCCTGCAATCAAAAAAACCCTGTTATATCACAACAAAGTCTGTAATATCACAGCAACACAGTAAAAAAATGCAAGGATGTCACAGTATTCAACAGTATTATTACAGTGTAATATTTTTATTCAAATATCCCTGGTAAGTCACATGATGTAACCGAACTCGGCACTGAACCTGAAGACGCCATTTCCCTTTTCTCTGAGAGGACGACAAAGGTGATTCCTCCAAAGGTGTCAACACGATCATATTTTGAAGTTTCTTGCGTGATTAATGAAATATAAATCAACGACAAAGCTGCTTCCTCCATAAGCCTTAACACAGTCACGCCCCTTCCAGTAGAGCTCATGGGACCTTAGATCGGAAAAAATATGAATGATCAGTGAATGTGGGGAGAAATATTATCTTTTGGTCCTGTTTGAGTTGTGACATGAAATCCAAATATGTCGTTAATGAATTTAAAACATAAATTATAAGGTCAAGAAAGTCATACTTTGTGGTAAAACTGTTGAAATATAAGCTTTTGAAAAAAACGTAATTAGAAAAACTACACAGGAGGCGATCGCATATGTGACGTCATAGCTTTCACTCGCTTCCAGCATCTTGGAGTGACTGCAGCCTGGCACAAAACACAGACATCTTCAATCATAAAACAGTGGAATTTCAGCGGGGAGGCCGAGCTGCAGGAAGCGAGCGAAAGCTTTGACGTCACATACGCGACCTCCTCCCGTGTACTCTTGAGTCATTTTGACATGAGCTTTGATCATTTTCTACATGAACTGAAGCACTATTGCACAACTATCAATGGACCTAAGAGCAAGAAAGCTCAGAAAACTGACTCTGTTTTGGACAAGTACTATAAAGACTGATGATTATTATGATTATTATCGTTATCAAGTACCCTTGGGATCTTCTACTTTCTTGGTCTCCGTTTTTTTCCTCTTCTTTTTTTTGTTTTTGTTGTATTTAGTTTGTGGAACTGTGTTCGAATTCTGTGCTCTGTTTTCAAATCCCCTGGCGAAAACAGTGATGTTTTGTATTGTAAATGTTAACTGTAAATTGTAAAAAAAAAAAAAACTGAGTCTTTCTAATTAAAATGCTGAAATCTCAACAGTTTTAACACAAAGTATGACTTTCTTGACCTTAAAATTCATATTTTAAATTCATTAACAACATATTTAGATTTCATGTCGCAACTCAAACGGGAACAAAAGATAATATTGCTCTCCCTGTTCACTGCCATTCATATTGTTTCCGATCGAAGGTCCCATGAGCTCTACCGGAAGGGGCGTGACTTTGACACTTACAGGAAGTGCACGCAAGAAATTTCAAAAAAAGGAGGCGGGAGAGAGGAGCCTGCAGCGTAAGCGGCCTGACGCTGGAGGACTGCACAGACTGTTGTTTTCTCTTCTGGGTTGAATGGAGAAGGTGAGCGGCATGCATAACGTCTGTCTGCAGTACACCCATGTTATTTTGATGATAATAATGTTTATCGCATGGCACAGTTCATATATTGTTAGCAAGTGCCCGAAACTGTCGAACATTCTCTCACAGCATTTGCTAGTGATAGCTGTCTTTTCAGCTATCCAGTAACATTACAGTGTACATTGTGCAGTAGTCACTCAACACATGGCGTGCGGTTGACATGTGCCCAGTGTTTGTGTCCAACGTCTTGAGCTTGCTTAGCTAGCTGCTGGAGATGCGACAAGGCTTCGAGTACTGTGTGTAATTGGCGAACGGTAGCTAGTAACACCATTAGCAACTATTAGCACTATTAGCTAACCAGTTAAAGTTAGCCATAGATATATATACGTAGATGTCACATCCAACGGTGCTCCTCATCGGAGCGATATGTCAATGCGGCCGCCACCTTACCTAGGTGGAGCTGCGCTTCCTAATGCATGTATGTCCATTGAGGCAGGAGACTATTTATGATTAAAATCATCATTACTCGCTGAATTCTCAACCGATTTTCAAGCGGTTTGCTTTGTTACAATCGTCAGACATGTAGTTATGATACAGAATACTTGGTTAAATAAAAAATGCAGCGTTTCATGCTAAATATTTGATCTTATGTAGATAAAGTAACAGTAATAGTCCTACAACACATTTAAACTAAACTTTCCCCATGTAATAAATATTTTTTTTTCTTACTTCTGTACAATGCCCACCATGATGTCATTTAATTATTAATTTTGACTATAAATGTTTATTCACATTTCACACAATGTGCAAAAAATAGTGTATCAGCAGGATTGTGTCGAGCTGCAGTGTAGTTGAACATTCTGATTAATAAATGTTGGTTCTGTACAAGTGAAAATAAATGACTTAGAGCTGCATGTTCACACCAAATTTTGCTTTAATCTCATGTGTATAACACCACAGTGCTCATGGGAGCCTGGACACAGAACTGTTTACATTATTAGGTCATGTTTACAAAAAATACAGTGTACAGTAGCTAGTATTATTTTTAGGAGTCTGCCCAGTCCTGTCGAAGTCCTCGGGTCTAAAGTGACAGCCACACATGACTGAGGAGTCACTGGGACAAAGTCCTTTCTCCTCACTGCTGCTACCCATGCCCAGAGCAGGACCACAGTTATGCACGTATTTTATTGACCCCTAGCCCCACATCTTGCCCTATCTTAATTAATAAATTGTTTTTGTGCCTTCTAGGACTTGTTACTCTTAATTTTGAGGTGGTCTCTGCTCCAGATCAAAGTGTTCCAGGTTCCCCAGCTCCAAGTTCTCCAAACACTCTAGCCACTCCTCAAGCCTTCCAGCCTCCAAATCAGCTGTTGGCCAGCCCTCCAAGCACTGCCCCAAGCACGTCTAACGCTTCACAGCCTGGACCCAAGCAACCCATCCAGAGCCATGTGCCACAACGTTGTGAGAAACATTGTCAGGTAGGGATTGGACTATTATAAATATTATCATTAGTTGTAATTAAAAAAACACAATTAAAGTGGTGCAAGATGTCAGTTAATCCCCAGCCACCCCCTTCAACTGTTTGTAGTTTTCATTGACTCATTTCCTGCACCTCTATGATGTCACAACGGTGCAGAAGTGAAGACTGTCAACATGGTTTGTTTAAATGGAGCTAGTATAGTCAAGAAAACCAGACTTATTCACATGTTTTTATGAAAGTCTTGTTGTTCAACCTGATGTTTTAGCGTGTTTTTTTCCTTTTAAGTAATCCTCACATTAGCTGTACGCTTTTGTGGTAAGTATCTTGGCCTGCCTGCAAGTTAGTGTTCAGGTTTCTCTTTGAACCAGACTGGTTCAAAGTAGAAGCTACAATTTGACACTACAATACAATGCAAGTTGGACCTTTTTTTCCTTATATTTCGTATTGCAATAATATAGTTTATTGTGATTATTTTGGCCACAATGACATATTTTCTAATTATCCAGCCTCTATTTTCAGGAGCTATCCAAAAACATTTGGCGACATTGGCAAGGACGGTGATACTGCTGGAGACGGATGTCACTCTCTTCTGCAACAAGTAAAAACAAGAGTGGAGTACAAAAATAGGAATAATACTCTTGCTCAACGCCGCAGAGAAGGAAGACAGCGCACGGGAATGGCAGGAGAGGCCAGACTGGCAAGAAGTCCTGTTGACCAATACGGGTATGTGGCAATATACGGGTAAAATCTGTCAACATTTTGGGCTACGGGACCAAATTGTTACTTGGGTACTAACAATACATTTGTATGTCTGTATACACAGAGATACGTCATCCTGCGGAAATACCTTAACAAAGTGCCTGCCCCAGCGATGTCCGAGATCAAACTGGGCATCAATCCTGAAAGAGGCTCCAAGACCAAGAAGCGGACAACAATGAACCCTCACGTGAGCACCCTTTTGAGGAAACTAATTGACTTTGAGTGGGCGTCATAGTGTTTTTTGCTGCAGCAGTTGTCAGGCTCAGTTTTGAGTAGATCTTTTTGAAGACAAGTTTGCACTGCAAGATTTTGTTCAACACTGTTGCATGTGGATTATAGAATGTTTGAGACTGAGAGGAGCGCCTGACCCCTTCATGACATCCCTTCATCGCTCTCTCCCTTCCTCTCGTACCTTGCCATGTAGGCAGTTGAATTGCAAGTTTTTGCACAGTTTCTCTGTATTTTAAGATGGCTTTTAAAGTTTATGACTAAGAAGTTGAATTTCTTGGCATTTGTTGCATAATGCTTATTTGTAAATAAATATGCTATTGGGCTAACATTGACTGTACTTCAGAGTTTTGTGTTGGGGGGGGGGTATTTTAATTGTACAATAATTGTAAATTCACAGTAAATGGAAACTTCATCTGCATCACTTTCACAGTAAATTACTGTCAACTTGTGCATTACTTTCACAGTACACACTGTAAAAGTACAGGGCCTTGTTGTAACGATTTACAGTAAAAGATTGTAATTCCCCAGTAATGTACTGTAATATCACAGTAATTGCTTTGTCACTGAAGCTGTGAAGTTACAGTATACAGTTGTGCTTTTACAACAATGCATTGTAATATCACAGATGTGAAATTACAGTAAATTGCTGTGAGTACATTTCACAGTATATTGCTGTAATCCTTACTGTGAAAGTCATGCAAAACTTATCCAATAATTTATTGTGAATTCACAGTGAAAAATTTTGCAGTGTACTACCATCTGAATGCCTCTAAATTGCATGTTTAAATTGGTAATCTAAAAGCAGATAGTACTCTGTTTACATTGCCAGAATGTCTCATAGAAAATGTAAATGATTTTTTCAAAAAAGAATAGTTCACTTTGAATGATAATTTAGTCATTATCTACTCACCCTCATGCCAATACAAGGACGAGTGAATTTTTTCAATTCAAAAACACTCCTGGAGTTTCACATAAAAACAGCCTGCAGTCTCCTCCCTAACAACTGACATCAACAGCGTCTTTGTTGCAAACATTACACAACAACTAAAAAACACGTAAAATGCCTCCATACTGCTCATTTGGTGTAACCCAAGTCTCCCAAAGCCCCAAAGTTGACTTGAAAAGTCATAATTTACATCATATTTTTAGTTGAAATCCTTAGATGGGAGCTATGTTCACATGTCTGACCTGTGGGTGTGAACCGTAGGTGTGCTTGAACATGACTCGGCGCTAAGAACCTGAGAATTCCGGCCTGAAAACGTGGTCCAGACCAGACCTGGAGGCATTTTAAAAATGTTTTTCACATTTGAAATGTAGTCACTGTTTAATGCAATTGTTTGGGAAAATGCTACAACTGTGAAACTCCAGGAGTGTTTTTTGGAGTAGAACCTTTCAACAACGTGAAAGAGCGTGAAAGTGAGTAGATACTGACTGTATTTTCATGTAAAGTGAAATATTTATTCAAGCATGTTAAAAGAAATGGTAAAAAATGAAATCCTACTTTTTACAGGAAGGACTTCTCAGCGAATCTTATTGTGTCCTTTTTTCCCCTTTTTCCTCGCAGATGCACAAAAGATCCAACTGATTGCTGCCAATTTGGAGGAGGATTCTTCGTTATCTGCCATGTTGCACTGTCACTTCTGGTACAGATTCATTGACCTTTTGTGGTATGTGTTGTTTTTACGTAATGCATAGGTAGGATTCTAAATTAAAAGATGCTTATCCACAAATATTACCAGAAACAGTTTACAGAACCCCCAGGGGTCAGGAGGATATTGTAGAAAATAATAGAAAATTGAACTAGAAAAAATAAGCTAAAAACAGCAGAACACCACCCTGTCAATGACTCTCCACCTGTTTCAAAGGTGAAATTATGAACTTATCATGATAGTAATGCTAACAGACGAAATAGAGACATGGAGAAATATAATTTTTAGTTTTTCAGTACCTCCTGGGGGACTCTGAAGAACTGTTTGTGAATAATTGGTTGATATTGTAAATTTACATCTGAATACTTTAAATAAACGGTTTTAGAATCAGTTGTGGTTTGTACTTTATTTGTAATTATGTTTCCCCTCCCCACTTTGATTGAAACTGAAAATCTTTAGATGTATCTACTTTGTATTTCGTATATTTTCAGTTGAGGATATTTCACAATAATCAGTACTGCAGTTAAAATATTAAATATATTACTTTAACACTGTAATTCTACAAAAAACTGAATCATTAAATATTGGAGTTTGTACTTTTTTTTTAACATTATTTTACATCTAAACAAACACTGCAAGTTACAGATGATTTTAATCTGTTTTACGCAGTGTATTCAGACTTCTTACTTTGTTATTTCACAATCTTGAGCATGTGTTGACACTGTATTGAAGGTGTTTGATTGTAATAATTTAGGAAAAATCTGTCAAATTATGGAATTTTCTGCAGAACCTTTAATGAAAATGTCTGTAAATGTAAGGTGTTTTTTTTTTTTGTTTTGTTTTGTTTTTTTTAGGATATTTTACTTTAATTTTACAGTTTTTGTTTGGCAGCCGTTGCTGCCAGTCATTTGACTGTATTTTAAAGGTGTTTGGGGGGTTTATTGAAGGTGTTTGATTATAATAATTTAGTAAAAATCTGTAAAATTACAGTATTTTTCTGCAGAAATTTCAGAATCATCACTTTATTAAAAGTGTTTGATTGTAATAATTTTGTAAAAATCTGTAAAATAACAGTATTTTCTGCAAAAAACTTTAGAATTATTAGTTTATTGAAGCTGTTTGATTGTAATAATTTTGAAAAACTCTGTAAAATAACAGTATTTTCCTGCAGAAATTTTAGAATTATCACTCTATTGAAAGTGTTTCATTGTAATAATTGTAGAAAAAATCTGTAAAATAACAGAATTTTTCTGCAGAATTTTTAATGTCAATTTCTGTAAATTTAATGTTTTTGAACTTTATTTGAATTACAATATTTTACTTTTATTTGACGGTTTTTGTTTGGCAGCCGTAGCTGCCAGTCATTTACCGTTTTTTTTTACTTTTTTTTTTTTTACAGTGTAGAGGGAAAGCAGGGGCAATTCTAGGATCAGAGGTTTAGGGGTGCTGAGCACCCAGAGAGCTGCCCAGCCAGGCAAGATAAATTTCACTGTTTTGTACATTTTAACGCAATTTCATTCCCACATTTGTGAAAGAAAAGCACAACACTTTTTGGGAAAGTCTGTGACTAAACCATCAAATCTGATAAAGGTTATTTAAATGCTGAGCCACAGCAAAAGAGGAATGGATTGGAATGATAAAAGAAACATATCGTAATCCTAATGTCTGGGGGAAGACAACTCATTTTGATATAGCAGCTCCTCAACATATACACAAACAGTATGTATATTTCTGTATTAAACCTGCCTCCTATAGTGAGTACCAAATATACTAATAAGAGTACTAACAAATAAAGTCCTCTCTCTGCTCCTCTCCCTCTCTCTTTGTACTGTCAACCAAAAGGCAAAAAAACAAAAAATGCGTTTTATATCTAATAAGAGATATAAACTGATACATTGATCCAACTTACAACATCATTCTAGATAGATAGACCATTTGATCTTACACTCTTAACTGAACCTGGCTCTTTTTTTCCCGAAAAAACAATCTTATATCCATGATGAGGCTTGTCTGTCTGTGCACACATGCACACACACAATAGGAGTTATAATGTTAATGGGCATCCAGTCAGTTAGTTAGTCAGTAGCACCTTGGCTTTAATACGCATGCACATGACACAACAGCTAGCTTCTCTCATTCCAAGTCAAACAGAGGACAGTGGTACTGACCACCTGTAACATTTCCTAGCTAGAAAAAACATCAGCTAACTCCTACCTAACAACATAAACAGTGACCTACGATTAAATGCTGCTGTATTTTTGTTGTTAAAATATTAAAATATTACGTTTCAACCAAGTACTGTATGGTTTTGACACTTTTCTAGCTTGTTAAAAAAAGGACATACAGTCAATTCCAGAGGGGAATTCCAGAGCTGGGGAGTAGAATGGCTGAATGCTCTGCTCCCCATGGTAGCCAGGCAGGCAGGGGGAATGGAGAGGTGGATGGAGGAAGATGATCTGAGTGTGCGAGCGAGCGTGGCAATGTAGAGGAGGTCAGACAGATATGGAGGGGCGAGGTTGTGAATGGTCTTGAAGGTGAGCAGTAAAATCTTGTATTGGATACGGTGTGTGATGGGAAGCCAGTGGAGCTGCTGCAGGACTGGTGTGATGTGGTGAGTGGATGGGGTCCTTGTGATAATGCGAGCTGCTGAATTCTGTACCAGTTGTAGTTTATGAAGAGTTTTTTGTGGAAGGCCGAACAGGAGGGAGTTGCAGTAGTCAAGCTGGGAGGTGACGAGACTGTGGACCAGAATGGCAGCTGTGTACGGTGTGAGAGAGGGGCGGAGGCAGTTGATGTTGCAGAGATGGAAGTAGGCTGACCGGGTTATGTGGTTGATATGAGAAGTGTAAGAAAGTGTGCTGTCGAGGATGACACCCAGACTCTTGACCTGTGAGGAAGGAGAAATGGAAGAGTTGTCAATAGATAATGTGAAACTGGGGGATTTGGATAGGGTGGGTTTAGTGCCAATGAGTAGAATTTCTGTTTTGTTGCTGTTTAATTTGAGGAAGTTGGATGAAAACCAGGATTTTATTTCAAGGAGGCAGTCAGTGGGGGAGGAAGGTGGGAGAGTGGAGTCGGGTTTGGTGGAAATATGGAGCTGGGTGTCCGTGTAGCAGTGGAAGTGGATATGATGTTTCCGGGATATGTATCGAAGGGGAGTAAGTAAATGATGAATTGCAAGAGCCCTGGGGCACACCTTTGGTGACTGGGAGTGGTTATGATGTGAATGATTTGAGTTGGATGAACTGAGAGCGGCCGGAGAGGTAGGATTTGAACCAGTTGAGGGGGGTGTGTGTGATGCTAATAGAGAGGAGTCTGGCCGCACTCAGGTCAAGCAGGATGAGGATGGATAGGAGACCGGAATTGGCTGCCAGGAGGAGATCGTTTTGAGAAGTGCCATTTCAGTACTGTGGAGAGGGTGGAAACTGGACTGGAATTGTTCAAAAAGATTATTGTGAGAAAGGTGGGAGTGGAGCTGAGAGGCAACAGTTTTTTCAAGTGTCTTTGAGAGAAATGGAAGATTGGAGATGGGACGGAGGTTACTGAGGTTATTGGGATCTGCGCCAGGTTTCTTGAGTATTGGGGTGACAGCAGCTGTTTTGAGGGGTGAGGGAACAATTCCAGTGGTGAGGGAAGAGTGGATTATGTGCGTGATGAGAGGGGCCAGAGAGAGAAAAGTGGCTTTAACAAGAGCAGTTGGAAGGGGATCTAACTGGCAGGTTGATGATTTAGATTTTTTGATCAAACTAGTGGTTTCGAAAACAGAAGGTAGAGCAAATGCTGAGAGTGACTGGGAAGGGGACACAGAGGGAAATAAGGAAGATGAATTGTGAGAGGAGCTGGGAGCAAGTTGCTGATGAATGTTATAAATTTTAGCAGTAAAAAAGGATAGAAGGGTATTACCAAAGGCAGTAGAAACATCTGTGGAGAGTCCGGAGGTTGAGTAATGTTGCTGAGGAGAGAAAACAGGGCCCTTGAGTTACCGTCGTTTGAGTTTATTAAACTGGAGTAATAGGAGGATTTAGCCTGTGAGATGCAGTCCTTATAGTGGAGAATGTGGTTGTGGTATATTTCCTTGTGCACAGTGAGACCAGTCTTATTGTAGAGGCGTTCCAGTTGGCGTCCTTTGGATTTAAGTTGTCTGAGAGCGGGAGTGAACCATGGTGAGGAGCGGGTGAAAGTGACAGATCTGGTTTTGAGTGGGGCAAGAAGTCCAGGGGCCTCATGTACAAAGGGTACGTAAGCACAAAAACGTGGCGTACGTCCTTTTCCACGGCAAAGTTCAGATGTATCAAGAGTGAAATGACCGTGAAAATGTGCGGTGCCTCACGCCAACTTCATGGCTGGCGTACGCACGTTTCTACAGCTGTTGATCCTTTGGCGACTCTTAGAGGTGATGCTGGGAAACTGTTATAATAAATAAATCTGAAGACAATTAGTCTTTAGAGTGATGTGCATATCAGAGAAACATGAACAATTAACGCTGATGAACAATTACCACACCCACGTGTCTGCAATAAGATGAGTGGATATAAAAGCATGCGCAAAGTGGTGCCGAAAATACCGTTAACAACAACAGCTGCTTTAGCAGTATTAGAAGGTTTGTAAATGGCGCAATACGAAGAGAGTGTGTGTTCAGAGACAGATGGCACTGGCACATGATAACAACTGGCTCATCAGCTGCTTAAGGTTCCCGAGGCCAATCCTGCAACTGTGCACAGAGCTGCAGTCGGCAGCGCGACACGGCGAGGAGCCACGCGCTGCCTGTATCCATACAGGTGCTGACCACACTGGGGTTCCTAGCAAGGGGCATTCCAGAGGGAGCTGGCCAACCGATCGGGACTGTGCCAGTCGACCCTGAGCCGAGTCATGTCAGCTGTGTGGGACGGAATTATCCGCATGTCAGCCAGGTATATCAAATTCCCATACAATGCAGCTGAACAGGCCAACATTAAAGCGCAATTTACAGCAACAGCCGATTTCCCTAATATTATCGGAGCTATCTACTGCAAACACATGGCTACAGTATAAAAGCGCCATCATAGGATGAATTTGTTTATGTCAACAGGAAGCATTTTCATTCGATCAATGTACAGATCATATGTGATGCGCAAATGCAATTAATAAACATTGTGGCGAGGTGGCTTGGTTTATCGCACGATTCATACATTCTGAGTGGCAGCATGGTTGGGAACAGACTACTAGCTGGCACTGTGCGTGATGGGTGGATTCATGGTGAATAAATAATTATTTGTTTAATTATCCTAATATTAATCCCCCTGATGCGCATTGAGCATGTGCGCCCCCAAATATTATCCTGTCTTCACAGCATCAGTACTAGTCAGTGGTTAAAGTTAGTGACTTGCTGATTTTTGCTGGTTAAACTGCAGCTTCAGAGCTTTCTAACAAGCCCCTGACTGTCTCTGTGTGTAAAGTACTTATGTCAATAAACCCGTGCGTAAGGTGTGACATTTCTTAATCAGCTTCATCTTTTCCCCGGCGCACTTCTGCGTTAATTTACAACAATAGTGTCTGATCCGTGTAAGTGGTGTATACAATTAACAAGTCGAAAATGGAAATCCAGTTCACATTATTATTTGTCTGCTTTGAATTGACCCCAGGCAACTCTGTGTTCAAACGGGGTGAGCTCCTCCTCTCCTGTCCCCCCGCCTGTTTTGGCCACACTTTGGCGATGGGCAGCCGCCCTCCGCTTCACGTCCACCTTAATATCGGACCACTTCTTTATTAATTCTGCGTGTGTACACTTTTCTGTCCCCACAGCATTGACAGCCTCACACACACTCTCCCACTTACTCCGCTTACGTTTAGTATTGGTGCCGGAGGACAGCGTGCCAAAAAGTACATCTTAGCGCGCCTCCACTTAAGTGAGTAGCGTTTCCAATTCACATTCTGTGAAGATTTTCTTTTTTCCTGTCTTATTCATTTTTTTGTTTTAGTTTTCTGATCGTGCAGAGAGGGGAATCTCAGGTGCAGGGTTCATTTAAATATGATTTGCATATTTAAATGGGGGCGTGAACAGGGAGGGGCCGGGTAGTCCAACATGTGCGCTCAATTCCACGTTGATTGGGATGTACAAAGGAAATGTGCTTGGATTCATGTGTACGCACAGATTCATACATCTGGATATTTTTGTGCGTACGACATTTTCTGGATTTAAGCGTACGCCATGTTTCAGTAGGAAATCCACGCAAGTCTTTGTACATGAGGCCCCAGGAGATTATGAAGACTGTTGTTGTAATGAGTACCACTTCATCAGGGGTGGAAAAGCTGTCTACGTTGGGGAGATAGTTAATGCCAGAGGAAAGAATGTCCAAATTAATGTCCTTAATATTACGGAAAGAAATAGTGTGTGGGAGATTGATTTTGGAAAGTGCAAGGTTGGCACTGAAGGAAACTAACATGTGATCAGAAAAGGGTAGGGGAATTGCCCTACAGTTGACAGGAGAGAGACCAGAGCTGCATATTAAGTCAAGAGTATGTCCTTTTGAATGTGTTGGGAAATTGATGAGTTTGTCTACACCAGAAACTTGTTGAGACTGATTGAGCCACTTACCTGTGGTTGGCCCTCCGCTAATTTGAATGTAGATAAATAATTTAGTCATGCCGTTCTTCCATACTTTTTAAATGTAATCAGACCATATGTATTAGCTCTATTCTGAGGAACGTGAAGTTAGCAACACCAGCGGCCATAGTCAAATGTATCCCTGGGTCCAGAGCGGGCGGCATTGAATCAAATTTAAAACTGCTGGCTAAAGCTAAACGTAGATTCAGTAAGATTGTTATTCATGTCGGCGGTAATGACACCCAGTTACGGCAATTGGAGGTCACTAAAATTAATGTTGCCTCACTGTGTGAATACGCAAAAACAATGTCGGGATCCATAGTTTTCTCTGGACCCCTCACAAATCTGACCACTGATGACATGTTTAGCCACATGTCATCATTTAATTGCTTGCTGTCCAGGTGGTGTCCAGCAAACAATGTGGGTTTCACTAATAATTGGCAAACTTTCTGGGGAAAACCTGGTCTTATTAGGAGAGACGGCATTCATCCTGCTTTGGATGGAGCTGCTCTCATTTCTAGGAACCTGGCAAATTTTATTAGTAATTCAAATCCCTGACAACCCAGAGTTGAGATCAAGACTCAGAGTCGCAGTCCTATATGCTTCTCTGAGCTTCTAGTGCAATTACCCACCCATAGTTTTCATAGTTTTATACGAACTGTGTCCGTCCCCCGACTACCTGAATTATCTAAATCTAAAATTAAACAAAGAGGAGTTGTGCATAACAACCTCATCAAAATTAAAACCTCTTCTGTGACAGAAAGACAAAACAGGAGAATCAAATGCGGACTGTTAAATATCAGGTCTCTATCATCTAAAGCGGTGTTAGTAAACAAATTTATTACAGTTAATCATATTGATTTACTCAGTCTCACCAAAACCTGGCTGTGTCCAGATGAATATGTCAGTCTAAATAAATCCACTCCTCCCAGTCATAATAATACCCACATTCCTCGAGGCAGCGGCTGAGGAGGGGGAGTTGCAGCCATTTTTAACTGTAGTCTGTTAATCAGCCCTAAACCTAAACTAGACTATAATTCATTTGAAAGCCTTGTTCTTAGTCTTTCACATCCAACCTGGAAAACCTCGCAGCCACTTTTATTTGTTATAGTGAACCGTGCTCCTGGCCCGTACTCTGAATTTGTTTCTTAATTCTCAGAGTTTTTATCCAGTTTAGTTCTTAAATCAGATAAAGTTATTATTGTAGGCGATTTTAACATTCATGTCGACGTTGATAATGACTCCCTGGCTACCGCGTTTATCTCATTATTAGACTCCATTGGCTTCAGTCAGGGTGTACATGAACCCACTCACTGTTTTAACCATAGCCTCGATCTAGTTCTGACGTATGGAATTGAAATTGATAACCTAACAGTCTTTCCATAGAATCCCTCGCTATCGGATCATTATTTGATTACTTTTGATTTCTTTTTACTCGATTACACGCCACTCAGCAACAGTTACTATACTAGATGTTTATCAGATAGTGCCGTCACAAAATTTAAGGAAATCATTACTCCGTCGTTAAATTCAATACCATGTCCTTCAGTAACAGAGGTTTCCCGTGCCGAATTGATCATCTTGTCGATAGCACCGTAGGCTCGCTGCGAACAACACTCGACTCTGTAGCTCCTCTTAAAAAGAAGTTAACAAAGCAAAGAAAGTTCGCTCCTTGGTATAACTCTCAAACCCGTAAGTTAAAACAAATATCGTGAAAATTTGAAAGGAATTGGCGATTAACCAAACTGGAAGAATCTCGTTTAATCTGGGCAGACAGTCTCAAAACGTATAAGAGGGGCATCCGCAATGCCAGAGCAAACTATTTTTCAGTATTAATAGAAGAAAATAAGAACAACCCCAGGCTTCTTTTCAGCACTGTAGCCAGGCTGACTGAGAGTCAAAGCTCTATTGAGCCTTGTATTCATTTAGCCCTTAGCAGTAATGATTTTATGAGCTTTTTTAATGACAAAATTCTAACTATTAGAGGCAAAATTCATGACCTCCTGTCCGCAGATAGTACCTATATCTGCCCTCAAACACAGCTGTAAGACCTAATATATTTAGATTGCTTCTCCGCAAGTTCTCTTCAAGAATTGACCGCAGTGATTTCTTCATCTAAATCATCAACGTGTCTCTTAGACCCCATCCCAACTAGGCTACTTAAGGAGGTCTTAGCTTTAGTTAACACTCATTTATTAGACATGACAATATATCCTTATTAACAGGCTATGTACTACAGTCTTTTAAGGTAGCTGTAATTAAACCTCTCCTAAAGAAGCTCACCCTGGATCCAGAGGTGTTAGCCAACTATAGACCAATATCTAATCTTTCCTTTCTTTCAAAGATCCTTGAGAAAGTAGTCGCAGACCAGCTGTGTGATTTTCTCCATGATAATAATTTATTTGAGGAATTTCAGTCAGGATTTAGAGTGTATCATAGCACTGAGACAGCACTAGTTAAAATTACAAATGATCTTCTGATTGCTTCAGACAAAGGACTCGTCTCTGTACTTGTTTTATTAGATCTTAGTGCGGCGTTTGATATAATTGACCATGAAATACTGCTCCAGAGACTGGAACACTTAATTGGCCTAAAAGGTTCTGCACTAAGCTGGTTTAACTCTTATTTATCTGATTGTTTTCAGTTTGTTCACGTTCATAATGAATCATCCTTACGTACTAAAGTTTGTTTTGAAGTTTCGCAAGGTTCTGTGCTCGGACCTATCCTGTTTACTCTATATATGCTTCCTTAAAGCCACAGTGTGTAGGAATTTTCCCATCTAACGTTGAAATCATATATTGCATTCAAACAGATGGCGCACTCTAGCGCCTCACTGTTTCAAACATGTATTGCAACAACTGTAGCTGCTGTGTACCAAAAAGCTATGATAACACTGATGAAACCATGTCATCCGATACTACATGGAGTATTAATTGAGGCTCCTACACAAACACACGCAATGCGAGTTGACAAACCCCCTCCTCACCATGCTGGCTGTGTTTACAACGTAGGACTGTTGGGGCGGGTATAAATTGAAACAGCTGATAGTGGCCAGCAGCACTACTGCCGCATAACAAAGTCCCACTCTTTGAGCATAATGCAGGATCATGTATTATGCAGCATCACAGGAGACGGAATCCTTGTCGCCAAGAAAGTACAAAAGGGAATCAAAAAGGCAGCGTGACCGGCGAATTAAAAAAAACAAGGGTCAGCACTGGGGTTGCTTTTCCCAGGTGGAGAGAGCTGCTGAAGGAGAAAGGTAATACAATCACAGGCCAGCGCTAACGGTGGCTAACGGCTAACGGCGGCGCAGTGATGCGAGGAGAGGGATGAGGCTGTTAGCGACTGGCCACTAACACGGGCTAACAGTCAACAGCGGCGCTGGCCTGTGATTGTATTACCATCCTCGCTCAGCAGCTCTCTCTACCTGGGAAAGGCTACCTGGATGTGGGCCTTCGTTTTTTAATTCGCTGGTCACGCTGCCTTTTCTATTCCCTTTTGCGCTTTCTTGGCGACAAGGATTCCGTCTCCCATGATGCTGCATATGCATGATCCTGCATTATGCTCAAAGAGTGGGACTTTGTTTCAAATTTGCCAGGGTAGTAGCGAAGCGTCTCTTGCTCCTCTCCTTTGGCTCCTCAGTCACGCAGTGCTGGCCTGGCTCTCAACGAAAACGCCGAAGGCGGTGCTGTATGTCCCTTGCTGGCGGGTGTATTCTCAAGATGGCGAAGCGTAATGGAACCCCACAGACGACTTACCCGCACAATGTACAAACAAATCCGAAATTCTCCTTTTACGAGACTAAGTCAAATTATTGGTGGAGGTAATAGTACACCAGTGATGACATATTTATGAATGCAGATATCAATTTTTGCCAATAAACAACTGAAAATGTTACACACTGTGGCTTTAAGGTAACATCATTAGAAATCACTCTATAAATTTCCATTGTTATGCGGATGATACACAGCTGTATTTATCGATGAAGCCAGAAGAAAGTAAATTAACTTAACTTCATGATTGCATTAAAGACATACAAACCTGGATGAGCACCATTTTCCTGATGTTAAATTCAGACAAAACTGAAGTTATTGTTCTTGGCCCCAAACAACTCAGAGACTCTTTATCTGATGACCTAGGTTCTCTAGATGGCATTGCTCTGGCCTCTACCACTACCGTAAGAAACCTCGGAGTAACATTTGATCAAGATTTGTCTTTTAATTCTCATTTAAAACAAACCTCATGGACTGCTTTTTTTCATCTGCGTCATATTGCAAAAATTAGGCCTATCCTGACCCGAAAAGATGCAGAAAAATTGGTCCACGCTTTTGTTACCTCTCAGCTGGATTACTGTAACTCCCTATTATCAGGTAGCTCTAGTAAGTCCTTAAAAAATCTCCAGCTAATTCAGAATGTAGCAGCACGAGTACTAACAGGAACAAAGAAACGAGATCATATTTCTCCTGTTTTAGCTTCTCTGCACTGGCTCCCTGTAAAATCCAGAATTGAATTTAAAATCCTACTGTTAACTTATAAAGCTCTAAATGGTCAAGCTCCATCATATCTTAGAGAGCTCGTAGTGCCATATTATCCCACCATAACTCTGCGCTCTGAGAATGCAGGGTTACTCGTGGTCCCTAAAGTCTCCAAAAGTAGATCAGGAGCCAGAGCCTTCAGCTATCAGGCTCCTCTCCTGTGGAATCATCTTCCTGTTGTGGTCCGGGAGGCAGACACCGTCTCCACATTTGAGACTAGACTTAAGACTTTCCTCTTTGATAAAACTTATAGTTAGGGCTGGCTCAGGCTTGCCTTGTACCAGCCCCTAGTTAGGCTGACTTAGTTAGGCTGACTTAGGCCAAGTACAACATCTATTGCACGTCTGTCCGTCCTGGAAGATGGATCCCTCCTCAGTTGCTCTTCCTAAGTTTTCTACCATTTTTCCTCCCCGTTAAAGGGTTTTTTTGGGGGGAGTTTTTCCTTATCTGCTGTGAGGGTCCAAAGGACAGAGGGATGTTGTGTGCTGTAAAGCCCTGTGATGCAAATTATGATTTGTGATATTGGGCTTTATAAATAAAATTGATTGATGTATTAAAGGCTGATAGTGAAACCATTCCAGTCATTTTGTTGTGTTTGGGTTATGCTAAAAACAAAGTATCCACCATTTTTCAGCTGCAATTGTGAGCAGACTCAACAGTAGACGCTATTGCTAACCCTATTATGTAGGTTCATTGTGATTGTGTTGTAACTGTTCTTACTGCCAGAAGATGAAGATGATAGCTACACACTGTAGCTTTAATGCTGCATCAATGATTTCATTCTCAGCATGTTCATGTGTTATGTTTCATTAGCATGAAATACTGTATATACACATACATTTTTTTTGACAAATACAGTCTGATGCTACAGGTTACAGACTAACGCTTATTTGTGATGTTTTTCCTTCTAGCTGGCCCTTCAACAGTTGAGGGCACACAACTGTTCGCCTTGAGGCCGCAGAACACCCCAAAGATGGTAAAGCACATGGACATGTATCAACTTAACATGTTTTAGATTTTAGATTACAAAACATAAAAGGACAGACAGCCAAAGTTTAGAAGTTTTTATTCATATTTTTTTTTTTCTAAACCTGCATTGTAAGGTGCTTGGCAAAAGGCAACAACTTAAAAACAAGCAGATCATAAAACAGAGGGCAGATCATCCATCATGGTGGCCCTGCACAATTCATGGTTATTCCTTTAATGCACTAATTGTCAATTTCTTCCACTCATCTACCAACCATACTTTAAATATTGTGTGTTTTAAGCTTGGGTTACAGAGTCTGCTGTACATTTAGTCTACATGTGCAGCAAACCAGGATAAAGAAGCCCTGACGTTTACCCTGAGTTTGCATAATTCATCTTTGGAAAGGAACCGTGCTATTATGACTTTTTACAAAAGACAGTTTAATTGGTAAATATTATTTACTGCTCAAATTCCTCAATGCTATAATGTTTATTTAATGAATTACACATAGTGCACCTATAATTTTTAAATTCCAGCTCATCATGTCATGACATGTCATTCCCCACTCTCCTCCCCATTTCCTGTCACTCTACTCTGTACTATCTAATAAAGCCTGAAAGGCCAAAAAAAAATCTTAAAAAAAAAAAAAAAAAAAAAGAAAAGAAAAAGAAACACCCCGGAATTTTTATTAAAATGCCTGATGCCAGATTTGTCCCCAACCAAATCTGGCTATTTGAGTCAGTATCTGACCCATATTGCCATCACTGCATCTGTGATCAAACTGGTAGGTTGATGAATTCGTAGAATCACATTTACTGAATTTCAGTGTTGTTTCAAGGAGATCCTGCCATTGGAGAAGGGGTCAGTAGACACGTTCTGTCCATAGTGATGGAAGCTCTTCAAAATGGCTTCCTCCTTCATGAATGCACAGGTAATCAAATATCAATACTGACAGCCCTACAGTTCTGAAGTTATATTGTTAAGCTCTTATTTTTAAACATTTAAAGCCACAGTGTGTAGGAATTTTCCCATCTAACGTTGAAATCATATATTGCATTCAAACAGATGGCGCACTCTAGCGCCTCACTGTTTCAAACACGTATTGCAACAACTGTAGCCGCTGTGTACCAAAAAGCTATGATAACACTGATGAAGCCATGTCATCTGATACTTCATGGAGTATCAGGCTCCTACACAGACACACGCGATGCGAGTTGACAAACCCCCTCCTCACCATGCTGGCTGTGTTTACAACGTAGGACTGTTGGGGCGGATGTAAATTGAAACAGTTGATAGTGGCCAGCGGCACTACTGCCGCATAACAAAGTCCCACTCTTTGAACATAATGCAGGATCATGTATTATGCAGCATCACGGGAGACGGAGTCCTTGTCGCCAAGAAAGTGCAAAAGGGAATCAAAAAGGCAGCGTGACCGGCGAATTAAAAAAAACAAGGGTCAGCACTGGGGTTGCCTTTCCCAGGTGGAGAGAGCTGCTGAAGGAGAAAGGTAATACAACGGCTAACCGCGGCTAACGGCTAACAGCGGCTAACGGCTAACCGCGGCGCAGTGATGCGAGGAGAGGGATGAGGCTGTTAGCGACTGGCCGCTAACACGGGCTAACAGCCAACAGTGGCGCTGTCCTGTGATTGTATTACCATCCTCGCTCAGCAGCTCTCTCTACCTGGGAAAGGCTACCTGGATGTGGGCTTTTGGTTTTTAATTCGCCGGTCACGCTGCCTTTTCTATTCCCTTTTGCGCTTTCTTGGCGACAAGGATTCCGTCTCCCATGATGCTGCATATGCATGATCCTGCATTATGCTCAAAGAGTGGGACTTTGTTTCAAATTTGCCAGGGTAGTAGCGAAGCGCCTCTTGCTCCTCTCCTTCGGCTCCTCAGTCACGCAGTGCTGGCCTGGCTCTCAACGAAAAGGCCGAAGGCGGTGCTGTATGTCCCTTGCTGGCAGATGTATTCTCAAGATGGCAAACCGTAATGGAACCCCCCAGACGACTTACCCGCACAATGTACAAACAAATCCTAAATTCTCCTTTTACGAGAATAAGTCAGATTATTGGTGGAGGTAATAGTACACCAGTGATGACATATTTATGAATGCAGATATCAATTTTTGCCCATAAACAACTGAAAATGTTACACAATGTCCCTTTAAAATCAAATGTTTATTCCAGCAGTTTGAGGGTGAGCAGGACCACCTTGTTCCCTCATCTTCTAAGCTGCTTTTGGAGTGTGACCTCTGTGTAGTGGCTGGGTGAATCAATGGACATAGTTTTTTAAATTCCAGCCCACATCTGGTTGGTCTGAGATCCGCTGTCATGTACATACTGTTTGCGGGAGATCCAGACCCAAAGATTCCAAATGAGGAGCAATGTTCCCTCTAAGCTGCGCGCTTGTGCAATTGCGCACTACTCTCGTGTTCTCCGCGCACAGCAAACATATGCAGCGCACAAAATAAAATCCAACCTGAATTGTAAATAAAATAAACACATTACAATTTATTCTGTGCCATTTTGCAATGCAACTCAGAGAGTGGCAGCCTGTCACTGACAAGCGACAACAAACGGTAACTACAGATAAAACTATGACTAACATTGTGTCCAGCCAATGATATGATGCGGTTCACGTCATGTGTGTTTACTTACGCTGCATGAGTAAATGTTAACGACATTGATTGGCTTCGTTAGTTACGCAGCCAATCAATGTCATTAACAGCGCTTTATGCGTACGTGCCTGTGTTTTGCAGGTTAGCATGTAGCTAACGGTTCGGTGGAGCTGCTGCCAACCCTTTATCATGACGAAACGACCGGGCTGTGGCAGAGCCACTCAACAAGCCAAAGTAAAAAAGAAATGCGGTTCTTTTAAGATGGAATGGCTGTCGGAGTATGTGTGAATAGAAGAAGAAGAAGTAAAACTCGGTGAGATTTTTTCTTTTTCAAGTGAGAAAGGGCTGCTCTGCAAAACATGTTGCGAAGCCAAAGTAGCAAGCGACTTTTCGGAGGGAAAAGTGTGGACTGAATGGAAGTTGGACTATCTCAAGCGTCACACTCAGCAGAAAAGTCATTTGAATGCTGTTGGAATTGTACGAAGACGCAAGATGGGAATGGGGATCAGTACATTATTGCAGGAGAGCGCAAAAGATCGAGAGAAGAGGAACGAGCTGTCACACAAAAAGAAATCCGACCCCAGGCAAGTCAAAATTCTCATCGACAATATTCTACTCGCCATCAAAATGAATGCATCAATGCTGTCGGTTCAGCAAATCCACGATCACATGGCGAAGTATGTGAGTATACCGGAAAGCTGGCGAAGTAAAAACTATGCCTTTGAATTTGTGAACTCAATCAATGAGATAGTGCAGAATGAGACGATGTGCAATGTTAAAAATGCACCCTGGCATACCCTGATAGTAGACGAGAGCACAGACATAACAGTGAAGAAAATGCTAGTCCTGTACATCAAATACAGGGAGAAAAATGACGTCAACTATAAAACGGTGTTCGGTGGCATCATCCAGCTGACAGCATGCACTGCTCACGATATTGTGCAGGCAATCACTCAGTTTTACTCCAAGCATGGACTGGACTTGCAGAGAATGGTGATGCTGACCTCCGATGGTGCCTCAGTAATGCTAGGAAAGCACAACGGAGTTGCAGCTTTATTAAAGCGGCAAATACCCCACCTAACGGAACAACATTGCGTGGCACATAGAGAGGACTTAGGCATTGATGATGCCTGGAAAGATGTGCCCTTGATGCGAGATGTGGAAACTCTTCTTAGAACTGTATATTCCACTTTCTCTCGGTTCACTGTAAAAAGGGGCAAAATGGAGGATCTAGCAAAGATTCTCGATGAGGATACACTGTCATTTAGGCCTCTGAACGAAGTGCGATGGCTGTCGCGGCAACAAGCTGTGAATGCTGTTCTGAGGAAATACACTGTGCTTGAAGAATACTGCAAGAGAGAATCCAGAGACAACAGAGATCCAGTGGCAAAATACTGCTACAAAAAGCTGACTGATTCAAAGTTCAAGGTTACTCTCACTGCTCTGGGAGATGTTTTGGGGGAGCTGGCACAACTCTGCCTTTCTTTTCAAAGACGCAACCTGACTGTGATGGAAGGGCACTGCTTTGCAAGAGCAAAGATCGAGAAGTTGCGTTCTCAATACTTGAAGGATGTGGAGGATGTTCAGTGGAGTGACCGTGTCAAAGAGGTGATGAGGACCTCATCAACTGATGGCAGAAATACTGGTGAGATTGCTCTCTTTATTTGTAAGCTCTGTGATCACTTGGATGCTCGTTTCCCAGAGGATGAATTAAAGGAGTGGGCTGCATTTGACATCGAAGCATTGAGCTCAGACATCAGTTTTGAGTATGGATCAGCAGACATTGCTACACTGGCAAAGAAGTATGAGGCCATTCTCCAACACCCACATTCTGTGGAGGCCATTAAGAGGGAGTATGCCGACTTCAAGTACATAGTGAACCAAAAACTTAAACAAGGGTCAATCAGCACATTCTCAGACATGGTGGCTGCAGCACTCAGATGTGAGGAGCTAAAAGAGATTTCACAGCTTGTGGATATTTGTGCTACATTTCAAGCGTCCAGTGCAGATTGTGAAAGAGGCTTCAGCTTGATGAATCATATCAAAATAGAATCAAGAAATCGTCTTGAAGTGGCACATTTGGACCAGCTGATGCGCATAAAGTCAAAGCTAGAAGCAGATGGGGCCATCAACCTGGATAAAGTCTACAACCACTGGAGAAGTGAGAAGGACAGACGGGAAAAATAAGGTGAAATTTAAGTCCCTGATCAGATTTGTGTTTATTCTAGAGTCATTTATTAAGAATTTTCATTTATGGATATTAATCATTAAAGGCTGTTACTAGATTATGATGAGTAGTAGAAATTCAAATGAAAAACTGTATAATTACATATTTTACAGACAGAGTTACAGGAATTTACACTGTATCACATGCTTATGCTACAGCACACATCTCATTGTGCAAAATGTGAATGTTTTAATGTGAACAAAATTTGATCTCTGAAAGGTGTAAATGTCTCAATTTTTCCAGAGCAGGACCTCCACCCAGGCCAGAGCAGGACTCCACCCAGATCAGAGTCTTTTTCTTTGTAAGTGGGCCAAATCGTTTATATTAAAAGTGATCTAACGGAAATAGCTGTTGTAATTTGATTCTTTTAATAAGCCATGTAATTTGTTATGATCTCAGATTTTGGACAGGTGTGATACTGGTGTGGTGCGACAGTGTGCACATCTGATTTTGCTCAGAGTGGTTCAAGGAATTCCCAGGGAGTTTGTGTGTATGCTCAGACACATGAAAAATTAGGGGGAACATTGATGAGGAGTCACTGTCACGTTATTACACCAGCCACTGTTAGTGTAGAAACCATGGTAAAAACAGATACCACCACCTTTAGTTTTGCCGGAGAGTTCCGTGTTACGATCCGCTCAAGAGTTGGAAGCCTGCCAGCTGCAGCGCAGAGTCCAGTATCGATCCACACAGCCTCGTCTCCGTGAAGCACAAAACGGCAGATGTAGAAAAGTGTCGGTTTTTCACCATCAGTGTCTGAAGTTTATCCAGTTTACTGGCCGGTGAATGCACGTTGGAGAGAAATATACCTGCATGGCAGCGGTGTGCGGACACACACAAGCACACAGCACGTTTCCCCCTCCTCCAGTGTTCCACTGCACGAGCAAAGGTGAGATCACCTTTGGCCAAAAAGCCCAATACAAGACAAGTGTCCCTGGCTTTCATGGATAAAAAGCCGACACACTAACATACAGCAGGAATTCACTGAATTAATTTTTATATTGGATGAAAAGGATTGCAAATGGAGGTAAAAGCAGTTTGCATAAACCACCAAAGATAATGAAAGATGAGGAGGTGACCTTTTAATCACTGGAATTTTTGAACAATGCAAGCCAAGTACCCTTATTGTTTCAACAGGTGTGCTCACACATGGCATTACAGGCATTTTGAGTGAGCAATTGAACACTCAATTGTTGCTACATTGTGACTCATCTAAACAAGTTCCCTCTGTGTAGAGTGCCGAAGTCATGCCCCTTTCCGGTGAAGCTCATGGGACCTTACGCCCGGGTTCCACCGGGCACGTCAGTGGCATGACACCTCTGTAGCGCGAGTCCCGTAGCAGCTCCCCTGTTAATCAATTACAGCAGCTCCGCCGGCAACGGAGCGGCGCGACAACCACTGTTTGTCGTGCAACAACTCTCTATTTTAGGAGGCTCTTCTATTTTTGTTGCGCTACGCTGCCCCACACGACCCTCCAGCAGATTAAAAACTACATGAAATGCTGTGCTAAATGAGCAAAGTGTGTTTTTAAATGAATAAACCATTATCAGATGTGATATGTGATGATTTTTTTTCCATGCATTTACCCATGTTTATCCATGACATTGTGTAAATGTCCGTGGCGGACATTTGAAAGCGAGTAGATAACAAACAGTACAGTAAACTTGTAGATAACTCAAGTATATGTAATAACTTAGGTGGGAAATGCTTTAACATTTCATGCAGCCTACATGCAGACTCTCGGCTCGGCAAATGGTAAACAACCCTGCTGGCTTCTCTATGTGTCGTTTCCGTACGCAGTCAGTGGAGCCCAGATGAATACGCCATGACGCTGCGCTGATGTGACGTTTACGTTTGCAGCCGGTGGAGCCTGGGCGTTAGATCTAAAAAAATATGAATGGCAGTGAATGAGGAGAGAAATATTATCTTTTGTTCCCGTTTGAGTTGTGACATGAAATCTAAATATGTCGTCAATGAATTTAAAACATAAATTTTAAGGTCAAGAAAGTCATGCTTTGTGGTAAAACTTAATTAAAAATTAATTATACTGTGGATACTTTCTCTCCTCTCATGAAATCCGTGCGTCCTGCATACAGCGGCGCACGGGACCGATGAGCAGCCTTCGTTTCCTGTCAGGTTGCGTGTGACTCGTTCATCCAAACTTGGTCAGGATTTGTAGAGGACATGTATATGCTGCTCACTATAAAACGTGGTTAGTATGAAAAAATGCATCTCTGTGCAGAGAGGGAAATATATGCTGCCTGCGTCTGAGCAGTAGGCTACAGTAGAGATGTGCGTCCTGGCTGATGCATGGCTATCTCGCCATGCGGATCATTTTGGATTTATTTTGAGATATCTGATATTGATGCCTCCACCCGCCAATGCGGTGGAAGGCATTTACATTTTACAGATTTAACAGATTCAAAAGCAGCACATCTTTTCAGAAACAGTGACCCGGTGTTATTAGTTTAGTGCTTTCAGCTGAAGTCCCTATGACAAAAAATCTTGACAGTGAGGTCTGTGGATTTTCCAGAGTACCAGGGACACTCTTTCTACAAAGACAAATTGAACTTATTAGCCTAAATAACATTTTACCAGCCGTGACACACTGCGACGCCTGGTATTGTTTTCACCTCAACCTGATCTCACAGAAATACGTGAAATGACCACAACCTCTTAACACCACATTCCGTGGTGGCAACACGTAATGAGTTGAAATTACGTGCCGGTACCACAGAAACAATGCCAATGTAAAGTCAATTAGGATCCTTTTTCGTAGTGGACACACGAATTCCCTGATTCAATAACGTCCTGTATACACACAAAAACACTAAAGTGTTCTTGATATTAAAACGGCAAATATATTCCTCTGTTATAGCCTAACTTCCTACCATAATAATAATAATAACATGATAGTTCATCTTTACTAGACATTTGATATAATCAGTAGATCTATCTTTTACGACTCTATTTTACAACATGCCGCAAAAAACCTTCCGTCCCAAAAACGCCGTCTTTAGAGTACTATCAAAAATATCTGAAATTTGCCAACATCCTTGCTTTTTTTCTTAACATAGTTCATCTAGGTGCAGTGCAATAACTAGTTTGGCTTTACTAGATATTAGATATATTCAGTAGATGTATCTTTTTATGACCCTATTTTACAAGCCGCATACACCTACTGTCCCAAAAACGGCGTTTCTAGCGTGTTAGCTAAAATCTCGAAAATTAGCCAACATCTTTACTTTTTCTTAACATAGTTCATCTAGGTGCAGTGTGTTTACTAGTTCGGCTTTACTAGATATTAGATATATTCAGTAGATCTGTCTTTTTACAACCCTATTTAGAGCTCTACTTTGCAAATCAGAAAAACTACAACTATGTTGCTGATATGTATCAAATTGCATGGCGCAGTCCCAGGGAATTGTAGTTTTTTAAAAATATAAATGTTTTTCCTAGATTTGGAAGTTGTAAATACTGAATTGAGAGTACACTGTAGGCTTTAAGGGGATGGTCAGCACACTTGTGTAATCAGAGTTTAAATATCTAATTTCTAAATGGGTGAAAATTAATTTTATCCATATTTTACCCATATCTGACAGCACCCCAGTTGTTGACTGCACTCACATGATAATTGAGGTCAAGAGCTCTCTATAACAGTTGGTCCCATGTCTGTACCACCTTTCGTTGCTGAGTTATAAGCCCTCAAACATGCACTGAGGTCTAGGTTCAAAGGTGAATGACTCAAAGCTGGAGCTGTGCAGAATCTTCATCTTGACATATATTACTCTCCAGGTTGAGACCTTTCCAATAATGTATTTGGTTTAGCTCTACAGCAAAGTTTGGATTTTTTCATTTTTTGGACACAAGCCATGCCAGGTCTAGTTTCAGAGAGCACTTTGAAGGCCTAGTGTATAAAATGATTTTTGTTTGTTTCTTTGCTTGTTTGTTTCTTTTTTACTGTAGATAGTTACTAACACGAGTCATCCTCAGACAGTACAATACTACTTAAAAGCAAACCAATAATAACAATAATGAAATAAGCAAACACAATATTAAAATTATATTGAAATTTTAAAATCTATTTACAGAGTGAAATGGCAGCCTAATACATAGATATCTTAAATACAATTTATTATTGTTAAAACACTTTAATATTGCTTGGATACTATTTAGCCTATTATTGTATTTACTAGAATGCTTTACTTTTATCTACTGTGCGCTTTATGTTTTTATTTATTTAATAACGAATTTATTTTATGTTAGGCACATCTTAATATTTTATGTCATTTATCATAGTTTATTTCTTGTTTCCTCAGTGGGAGCCATGTGCGCAGGGGGCAGCGGCCACTGGCTCTGTGGCGCTGGCTTGGGGTCCGCTCTCCCCTGGTGGAGTGGAGGGTGGCCGGGTTGCCAGGGGCGGACGGCTCCATGTGATGGTGTTTCCTCTCTGGTTCTTCCATGCTCAGCCTTATTTTTTTCTTCTTATTTATTTATTTATTAGTGCCATTTGGATTCGGTTACGGCAGACGGACAGCAATCTGAAATGGAATGAAGCCCACAGACGGCAGACGGGCAGCTACAAAACAGTAGTGGAACGCGCCCCATCTGCCCACAGCACAATGCTCTTAAAGCCCTACGCTTTCTGTTGGCAAAACACATTTATTTTATTTTATGGCGTGATTACTCATTAGTGCTGCCACCACGGAATGCGGTGTTAAGAGGTCGTGGTCATTTCACGTATTTCTGTGAGATCAGGTTGTTTCACCTTGTGAGTGAGTGTGTGTGTGTCATCGTGGTAAAGTGTGGTCCACGGCTGCCTTTTATGCACAGAACACACATAACCATTTTGCCATGTCTTAGTGGGACTGTCCAGTGATTTAAATTCCTGTATAGTAACTAATGCCGAAAACTAAGTAGTGAACCAACTGCATGTAGGTGCAGGGTGGCAACGCGTCTCCCTGCTCCAGCTGCAGATAGCTTGTATGGATTGATGTTATTTATTTCTCCAAATACCTCAGTTTGAATCATGATAACACGGTGAAAAAAGTCACACAAAGCACAGTAAATGAGATGGAGTTTAATTACACTGGGGTAGCCTAATTAACGGGAAACACGGGGACAAGTATAGGTTTTGAAAGATAAGAAGAGAGCGTCCTCTTGGTTTTTCACATGATAAAATTATTTTTAAAAATATGGGTTGCATACAGTAGTTGTAATTCGACCTAGTCATAAAATGCTACTAGGCTAAATAGTGGCTCCGTGGAGCCATGGACCAGCTGATAAGCCGTCTTTCCCAAATCTGCAGATAGGCCTATTACAGTATTTTGGTGATAATCACTGCTCCTTCCCGTGGACAAATGAAGCATTGCAACTGGTTTTCACACAGGTTTCTAGGGGCGTTACAAGTCAGGGCTGTATTTCCTACTTCATCACAGGGGATTAAATTAATTCCATGGAGCAGGCAGCAGGCTTGCACGGAGCCGTCACGGATCTGCCACAGACCTGCCGCGGACCTGCCGAGGTTCAGTCATGGAAACAGGGGAACTTTTGAGTGGCTACTACTGTAAATCCACTGAAGGCTCGAGTAAAGTAGGATAAAAATCCGCTGGAGTTGTTCCCCTGACAAAAAAAGCCTTAGAGTGTCACTGGCCCAAGCGGGCCTGTGACCTGTCAGTCAACTTGCCCGACATACTTTTTGATTGGCTCTGGGCGATCGGGCCATGGCTTATATCGAACCCTGATGCTGTAAGCTATGTATTATGCATTGAAATGATACATACTGCAAATTGTTATGTTTTTTTTGTGTGTCTCACAAAGTCAATTTGGGGTTTAATGTGATATAGGTATTACAATATACTACAGCCCCTGTATTTGTAAAAAGGTGCACCCAACTATGGCAGAATTGTGCAGAACTTGCGTTTTTGATGAACATTGGGATAACTTTTCTTTGGCAGGACTGTTTGGACTAATGTATGAATTCAAGGTTTAATTGATGGGGATTTGAACACACTGTTTTTACTTTTAGGCATTTTTATTATTCAAAACTAGCAGTAATTGTTAAAGTGGCTGCTAGGTGTCACCATTACAAAGTGCATCAACACAGTCTACTTGTAAACAGAAGTGTAACTGCAGGGTCAATTAATAGCTAATAGCTGGTGACAATTAGGAAATATTTACACATAATGACAAACACACAGTAGCACTGACAAAGTTTCAAAATTAAGTTTGCAAAGATAGTGAAATGCATTCTATTGCCCTTGTTCAATTAACATTATTCTTCTGCCCATATGATCTCAAACAAGCAGTTCTAATTCACAACAGATGCCACATTGACCTTTTGCTCATGGCATCACAGCCCCTGTCTTTTGGTGTACATTTACAGGTTCTTGGGAGGACCACCATGCAGATCAAACAAATGAGGAGAGGCCCGAAAGACACAGGTGTATGGGAGTTTTTCAGTTCCAGGCTACATGCTGTGCCAGTCCTATTCCCAAGGACCTGTGATGCAGAGATCACACCACAGGTAGATTAGAACAAATTTGCCGCAACGAAGTTTGATTAAAATTCTACTATTTTAATTTCTTAAGTGCATTGCTATTGTCAAGGTGTTACAGTTTACATGCAGAAACATGCAGTAACATATAATCATGCACATGCATAGTGTGCTTGCTGCTAGGTCACAGTTACAATCCAGAGTCCATGCAGTATGCCCTCAACACTATTTCCACCCTGTACCAGTCCTTTGGTCTTCAGGTCAACACACAAAAAACGGAAATCATGTCCCAACTCACTACCCAACCTGCCTCACCCCACAGCTTCCATATAAACGGTGTCCCTCTCAAAACAGTTGATCACTTCACTTACCTCGGCTCCACACTGTCCTCCCACTGCTCCCTTGACATAGACATACACACCCGCATCAATAAAGCTTCATCCGCCTTTGGACGGCTCCGCAGCAGGGTTTTTGAAAACCGCAATCTGAAGGTCAGCACCAAGGTTGCTGTCTACAATGCAGTATGTGTGTCCACTTTGCTCTACGGGGCAGAAACATGGACACATCTCAAACTTGGAGGCCTTCCATATCCGCTGCCTCCAGAAGATCCTTGGCCTGTCCTGGGTAAATAGAGTCCCTTACACCGAGATCCTGGAGAAAACGAATTCCAGCTGTATGGAAGCAGCTGTGGCCAAAAGACAACTACGGTGGATCGGACACACCATCCGTCTGCCTGAACACCGCCTGCGCCAACAAGTCCTCTACGGTTAATTACACGATGCTAAGCGTGCTGCTGGTGGTCAAAAGAGACGCTACAAGGACTACACCAAGGACCTTCTGAAGCGCACTGCCATCAGCCCCACGCAGCTTGAAACTCTGGCACTCGATCGCAAAGTTTGGCGAGACACCTGTGCCAGAATAATCTCACAAATAAACGACAGCAACCAACAAAGGAGGTCAGAGAGACGTGCCCAGCGGCACCAGAGGACAGCCGGCATTCGACCAACGTCCGGGCTCCCCTGCCCTATCTGCGGACGGATGTGCGGCTCACGCATCGGCCTCGACAGCCACATCAAGTGGCACCAGCGTCAACTTCGCTGAACCCCCCCCCCCTTAAGTTCCTTCAGTGTTCACTGTATACTGGAAGTGAATAGAACTTTGTGGAAGTTCAGATATTGTCTCTGCTTTCATTTTGTTAGAACATTTAAAACACTGATGGTTATCATGATATAAAACATGATTAAAAGATATAGAATGAAACTGACTGAGTTATGTAGATTTACAAATCTTCTTGACAAACTGAAATATATGCATTAAATATACTCTCAGCCATTTATCTGTCAGTCACTGCAGAAAGCACAGAACAGTTAAAAACAAATATTTTAATATGAAATGAAGTGCAATATAACCCAAGCTTTATAGTTAAAGGGCAGCCTTGGTCATTATTGAAGACTTGATTGCAGGAGATGACACTGTCAGTTATTTATTACTTGAAACATTTACTGCCATTTCCCCATTTGCCTGTCACTAATATTGGCACCATCACTTTTAACTAGAAGTAGGTACCCATGTGTACTATTTACACACAACAGACATGTACAACAATTGGTAAGATATTAACTTGTTTTATTGACTTCCAAAAGCCTCTGTTTCTATTTGGCATGAGGGGCTTTTTTTTTTTCTTTTGACAGATTCTTACATAGTGGTATGGGGGCAAAATATACAAACTAATGCTGAACAGAGCATGTACTGTTGATTTTTTTAAATTTATTTAAAATTTAAGTTTATTCTAACAATTTGTATACATTCTTTTGTTTAAGTAATACTTTTACGTCAGTAGATGGTACTCTGGTATCAATCCACAGCATTCCACCAAATCTATATATGTATTGGCTACACGGTGCTCCCTAGCCTGTGAGCCGTTTGCTGCCGGTCCAAATTTCCCTAGGTCTGGTGCCAGTAACACATATTTTACTTGCCATACATTGCATAAATGCCCAAAAAGTTCTTTTTCAGAGGCACTTCGGTTTAAATACTGGAACCAGAAGTTTCCATACAGTCTAGAAACAGGCAACCTCTTTTCTCAATGTCTGGCATTAAATCCAAACAAACAATTTCTGTTAGGTGGAGTTAGGTTTTTTTGTGAAATGACAAAAATAATGAGCGAATATTTAATTACTTTCATCAAAGTCAGAAGTTTACATACATTTAGTTGACTGTGTTGACAGCTTGGAGAATTCCACATCATGTTTTCTCATAAGAGGCTTATAATAGGCAAACGGACAACATTTGTGTTCACTTGAGCCCCTTGTAGATGTATTTTAAGGTGCACCTTTAAACACAAGGGCCTCTTTGCATGACATGGGAAAATCATCAAATAAGAGACAAGAGACATACCCTGAAAAGTCATGTGCAAGCAAGAAAGTTGTCAAACCTGACTCAGCTCCACCAGTTCTGTCTGGTGGAATGGGCCACAATTCCAGCAAGATATTGTAAGAATCTTGTTGAGGGCCCCCCAAAACATTTGAGCCAAGTTTAACAGTTTAAAGGCAACTCTACCATTATTCTGACATTTCATACGTAAACATGACTTTCTGTTCCTGATGAGCAGAAAAGAGGTTTGACTTGCTTGGGCTCCCAATACTCCGACTTGTTTTTAACAAAATTCTAAGACTTAAATACTTCAACATTTTTAATAGTATTGTAGCGTTGCCCCACTCCTGGTTGGCCATGATGGAAGCTAAGTACCTCCTCCTGTTGACTCTTTGGCACCACCACCTGCCATCTCTCCCTTCCCAACGCCGGCTCTTTCCAACCTCTCCGGAGTACTCCATCACGTAGCGCCAGGCCCTCCCTCTGTGACCACAGGCCTCTCAAGGATGGGCCAGATGCAGCAATCTCTGACCAATCTGGACGCTGGTTGGACTCCAGCCACTCTACCACTGTCCTCAACTCGGAGTCCCCCAGCTGCTCTCTGGCCCAGTCTGTTGTATCATCCAGCCGCAGAGCCATACAGCGCTCTGTTTGCGCCTTCACTGCCTCCCTGTCCCTCGCCTCAGTGCGGCCACAGTACACACAATCGGGTCCACATGGTCGCCTGGAGAGTCCATCCGCATTTGTGTGACTGTTCCCTTGCCTGTGTACCACAGAGAAGTTGTACTCCTGTAGCTGTTCGATCCATCTTGCAACCTGTCCTTCTGGCTCTCGGAACGACATCAACCACCTGAGGGAGGCATGGTCTGTCCGAATTACAAACTCCACCACAGCCAACAGTTCTCTCTGGGTGACGCGATAATTGCGCTCTGGCTTTGAGAATGTCCTGCTGTAATAAGCGATCACTTGCTCACCCTTGGGTGTGATCTGGGCTAGGACCGCCCCTAGGCCATCATTGCTTGCATCTGTGTCCAACACATACTGCCCCTCCGGATCTGGGGTCGTCAAAACCAGGGACTGACACAGGGCTGATTTCAGCGCATTAAACGCTTGCTGCTGCTCAGAACCCCACCAGAACCCCACTCAAATTGCACATTCTTGAATGTCAGCCGGTTTAGAGGTGCAGCCACAGTCGAGAACATAGCAATGAAGTGGCGGTAATAAGAGGCTAACCCCAGGAAGGAGCGCACCTCGGAAGCATTCTTCAGAGCTGGCCAATCCCGGACTGCAATGATCTTTTCCTCCTCTGTGCTCACCCCCTGCGCACTCACTTTGTGGCTCAGGAAAGTTAGTTCTTTCTGCATCAGTCTGCATTTCTCAGGGTTCAACTTTAACCCTGCATGTTGGATCTTGGAGAAGGTCAACCGGAGGGCCTGCAAGGCAGCGTCAAAGTCCGGACCATGGATCAGAACATCGTCAAGATAGACTTGCTTGTTTCGTGACGGGACATCCACGAGCACTTGCTCCATGAGCCTTTCGAATGTGGCCGGGGCGTTGCATAGCCTGAACAGCATGACTGTGAATTGCCACAGTCCAGAACCAGCTGTGAAGGCTGTCTTTGCCTCCAGCAACAGTGGCACCTGCCAATAACCACTCCTTAAATCAAGAGAGGAGAACCAGGCGGAACCTCTGATTCCATCCAACGCATCATTGACTCGGGGCAGGGGATAAGAGTCTTTGACTGTGACCTCATTCACCAGTCTGAAGTCGACACAAAACCGCCACCCTGGATTAATTTTCTTTGGTACCATTACCACAGGTGACACCCATGACCTGTTTGAAGGTTCAGTCACTCCAGCTGCTCTCATCTCCGCCACACACTGTTCAGCTGCCGCCAGTTTATGCAATGGTATGCGACGTGGGTGCTGACGAATAGGATGCGCTGTGCCTGTGTCAATCTCATGCTGGATTAAGTGGGTCCTACCCAGATCAGAAGGTGAAGTGGCAAAAATGGATCGGAACTCATACAGCAAATCCCATAACTGCTGTTGCTGCTCTGCGGACAGCCCCTCTCTACTACTCTCCAGCACAGTCTCAATAGTTTCCTCTTGGATTGTTGGGCTTTGTGAGATACCACATGTGATACTACCATCCCCAGCTGCATTGTTGGCGGCAAGTTTGCCAGTCAGGCACAATTGGGGGTCTGAGTTGAGTAGTTTTAATGGAAGATCCTGATCAGGAACGGCACCTGTGGACAGGGGTATCAAACCTAATTGGCCTTCATCTCACACCACATCCACACATGGAAGAGCTGTCAGTTCCTGGGAGTGGGAGTCCGCCGAAATGGTGGTTGGATGTGGACCCTGAGAGGAAACTATTTGTGATGGCTCTGGTCGAACCACAAACTCACTTCGAGACTCAGGGAGCTCTGGACATAGATCTGCCGGGCATACTGTGGTGCCAGTGTTTGGTGGCAGTCTGACAGATGTGCTGGGTGTCTGGACTGACTTACACCAATCATCATCACATATCAGGGGTAGTGGGGGACCATCCATGCATGTCACTGTCCTCTGCCATATCCAACACCATCTTGGTGTCCTTCATAAAGTCAAAACCCAGCAGGCACTCCTCCTGAATTTCTGCCACCCACATTATGTCAGGAAAAGTCTGTTTCCCCAGCTGGATATCGACTGTGCAATGGCCCAGCATGGCTGATTGGTCCCCGTCCACCGTGATGAGGGGCCGCACTGTTGAGCACCACTGGAGGTCCTCCGGGAGCATGTCTGGCCGTATGATTGTCACTGTTGAACCAGAGTCCACGAGCATACACACTGGTTTCCCATTAATCAGGGACCACACCCGTGACACTTTAGGTCCTGAAAGGGGGGATGCAGGGCCCATTACCGCAACACAGTTATTCATAGCGGCCGAGTGCATGGAAGGTGCATGACCAGGAGCGGAGTATCCTTCCTCACCTCCGCTCCCCACCCCGTTTCCTGACGGCTGGCATTGGGCAGGTGGCATAGGATCGTTGAGTTCAGGGCAATGGTACTGAATGTCCCTCTGGCCACATCTCCAACAAGTCTGCGCCTGTGAGTCTGACGGCCCCCTGTAGTCTTGAGGTCTCGGGGGTTGTGGGGCGTCCCGTTGTGGAGAGAGGGAATAGAGGGGCCAGGGGCGAGAGGGCTGTGTGGGTTTCACATTCCAGCTCTCTGCAAAGATCTGTTCCACCTCCTGTGTGTGCTCCAGTGTCCCTTCCCAAGATAAGGGGTTGCTAAGTTGCACCTGCTCCCGCAGTTTGTCAGGTGTCAGCCCACTGATAAAAGCTTCCTTTGTAAGGATAAACCTCTGCTCCTCACTGAACTCTGGAAATGCTTTGCGGGCTAGGTGACGTAGCTCAGCTGCATAGACCCCCAATTTCTCACCTTCCCGGCGTGTCCTCTTATTAAACAGTCGCCTGGAAGTCGACTTACTGGTGGGATCGCCAAACTGTCTTTCTATGGCCCATGCTATAGCTAGGGGATCAGTCATGTCCATCTCTGAGAGGTCTAACAGAAACCTTCTAGCCTCTCCCTCAAGAGCCGCAGCCAACTGGACCACACTGTCAGTCTTGTCCCACTGATTGGCTCTTGCTATTAGCTGGAATTGCACCCAGTATGTCTCCCAATCAGTAGAGCCATCGCATCACCCTGCTTTCACTTGGCCTTTCGTCTGATGAGTTGTAGCTGTATTAGCTGGGGAGGCACCAGCTATAGCTGCAGCAAAGGCTTGTGCAAGAGCAGTGGTCAGCAGTGCAGTAGAGTCTGGGGAGGACACTTGACCGGAGTGAGGGGGGTCGTTGGAGGTACAGCCAGTCCGACCTGCCACAGGGTTGTAGTAATCCCATTGGGTGCCGCTAGCTCTATCCCCGATCTGTCCTGTTGTGAGCAAGCTCATGTAATTAGCATGGTTGGTTGCAGAGCTATCATCACCCTCTGGAGCCGTGGTTTGGGTGGCTGGAGTCATCGGACCATGGTTCACACCTCTAGGGCTCATGTAGTTAGTCTGGTTAGCTGCTATGCTAACAGTCTCCAGTTGCGAAATCATAGCATCCAGGTAGCTAGCTCCCTCAGCCGATGGGCTATCCAACCCAGGCCAAGGTATCTGCACACATTCAGCCTGTGAGCTAGCTGGTCCAAACTGGGATGGGGCAGGGATATTTTGATTCGGAGGCAACACTTTGTCAGTATCTTGCAGTGAGGGTTGCGTGGTAGGAAACTCAGAGTCACATCTTTGGTTACCAGCTCTGCTGTGCTGTTAAACCATCTCAGCATAACTTGCCTTCAGCCACTGCTTGAACATTTCCCTCTCACTTTCTTGCTGAGCATGATTTGAATGCATCATCTTCCCTTTCTGAGCTTGACTTGAATGCATCATTTCTTCCTGATCTGCACTTGAACGCACCTCCATTTCTTTCTGATCTTGACATGAATGCACTTCTGTTTCTTCCTGAGCTGCACATGAACGCACCTTCATTTCTCTTTGAGCATGACGCTGCCGCTACCCGCTCACCTTCGTCCCTCTCGACGGAGGTGGAGTTACGCCGGATTTCCACTGGATGCGTGTCCGTTGCGGTACGGCAGCGCTGGTTATCCGCTGCGTGCTCCGCCGTCCGTCAATACCCACAGGCTGCATTTGCTGTACGGAGCGGTGCAGCTCCGCTGGAAGACATCTCGGTACACTGCCATGATGAATATCTCCTCGTCCACGGTGTCAACGGGGTGAAATGACGTCTAAAAACCTCTGACCTGTTGACTTCAGGCCTGCCTCTGCCCATTATGTAGTTTTCAAGGTGTAGTGCAGGGAAATATGATCCGCCCTGAACACTGTGTATCTTATTTTGAAAATTAACCGGATGTTTTATTTTGTTTCTCTGCACGACTTCCTGCCCCGCACAATCTGCTCTTTGCTAAATTGCTGCCTTGTGCTTTGGCGTCCAGCAAAGATAGAAGTCCTGTGTATCTGTTGTGGAGGACTCTGGACTGCCGGAGCTGAGACGGAGCCGGAATGCAGCACTGCCGGAGCCGGTGGAAACACACACATTGACTAGAATTAAATCGAATCGGCTCCACTGCCGTGCCGGACTGCAGACACAACCAACACGCATCTGGTGGAAATTGGGGGATAGCCATCCACTCGCTTACATCTAGCTACCGGAGATGCGGGGTAAATCCAGCACTTCTGACACCAGTGTAGCGTTGCGGGGTAGCTAGGTGGGTAGAGGAAGGACGAGGAGGAGGCGATGTTGCAATTTGCTAGCTCAACAGAGCCCCGATTTATTCCCTTGCCGTAGCAACAGCTAACCCGAGGTTGAGGTGTGCCCGGAAAACAACGAAACAGGATCTCTAACTCTCTGAACTGCTGCTCCTTCCATCACTATGCCGCCAACCAGTCCGGCAGCCTGCCACTCTCCCTCCAACCCCCTCTGTCCTGAACTGTCGTAACTTACCCCCAACATTCCTTACCCTTCCCCAGAACAACTTATCAGCAAATACCCCTACGATGGACACCTCTCTCAATAGAAATAATGTAAACAACACAAATAATAAGTCACTATATACCCGGTGTTACAGTATGTAATGCCTTTCTATCACAAACTAAATAAGACAGCACTCAAAATGTGGATGTTTTTTGTTTTTTGTTTTTTGTTTTTTTTTCAATTTTTGGACATTTGGAGGATTCACTCTGTCTCAGTTTTTTATGACCTCTCCTGCACTTCTGTTCTAATCATGTTTCCTTATGTTTTAATTATGTCTTCTTTTTGTACTGGTCTCTTTTGAAAGTGCAAATAGATATATAAATTAATAAATAAATAACTGATCCAAGCTGACTTAAAACAGGAAAAGTTTTAGGTTGGGTTAGGAAGAATTTATTTGAACATGGAGCATCAAATACAAAATAGGAAATCAAACAACAAGAAAGAGAAAAAAAAGTTTACTTGGGTTTGATGTCAGACACAAGGAAAAAAAGGTTAATGTGTCTTTTTCCAAAGTGTACAGTTCATACCTGTACATACTCTATATACTATATCTCACAGTAGAATTTACTGAATTCAGGAGAAGTGATATCCAGCAAGTACAGCAAGCAGTGGACGCCATGCAGGGCCAATACCAATTCTGCCTTTATCCCAGAAAGTTAGCCATTTATCGGCTTCAGTTCAAGGACCATTTTCAGATGTTTACTATACAAGGAGACAGTTAGTCTGCCTACAAAATGTTAAACTAAGGATGGGTGGAGGATTGAAAATACCTGGTAACCTTTGACCAGATTGTTCCCCAAACCTGGGGGGGATCTTGACCCTCCGCTAGCTGCTCCCAACTATCTCAGGTTTGTTATTCAGGTTAAAGTGGGAAGAAGTAGTAAGTCTGTCAAGCAGCTGAGTGAAGCATAAAAACTCCCTTCTGGTCAACACAGCGCATAGCTTCTTGTACTCTACTTCCTTGAAAAATAGAAGATTTCAGATATTACAGAGTGAAATCCTTGTCTCACACAAATGTCAGAATTGTTGGGATTCACAGGACCACAGATGATTTATCATTTGGTAAAATCCTCACTGGACAATTTAAAGGCTTTTTCCTCTGCGTGCTCTTTGTAACAGCCCTTGGCTTGGTTGAACAAACTTGCAGAGTCCCAAACTGATGCTTCACGGTTTGTTTATTTGAGCTTATGGGTCACCGTCTCGTTACACCATGAAAGGCACCGTGAAAACTATAGAAAAATATACAAATACAAAATTAGAATGTACGTTGATCCACAGTTTACAGTCATATCAAAATACAATACACAAGTAATAAATTGAATTAAACAACTATTAAAAGGTAGTCACTAAATTAGACTGACAATAGCCTTTCTTTATAGAGCTAATGTCCAGTTAACAAAGATATACCGAGAGTAAACATTATATAAATCTCATACCACACACAGTGAATAAACAGGCAATCCTAAACATTGAACTACATGAATACGTTACCCCTCCTTCAGTCAAACTCTAAATGACATTTCCCTTAAATAAACAAACATTTAAATTCACACAAAAAACAAAACCACTGCTACTCTAATCATAATAATCTAACAAAATAGCGCTGCACGCTAATAACGTAAACAAACGAAACAAACGAAACAAAGAACTAAACAAAACAAACGAAGCGTTTCAAACAATGTGAGTGGACAACTCAAACCCGTGGTACCTGCAGTAAAGGCAATTAAGACCACTTAACGTACCTCATTCCGCTCACCAAGGGTGTTACCCAAGATTTCAGACAGTTTCTCATCGTCTCGACCGTGAATTAATCTCCTTGCCGTATAAATAGCGTTAATGTCGCTCCACTCTTCAGTGTGTGTGTGTCTCCGCCGAACACGCCAGGCTAATGAAACTACATCAGCAGGTGAGTAGATTTAATATACACAGGCTCACCTAGTCAATTTAGCATGGGCGGCTAATCTACTCAGCAAAGGGGAAATCTGCCACCTTGAGGGAAATGCGGGTACCTACACAGGATGAGCTGTCCAATTCAAATGTAAACATTTAACTCTCAACTAAAAATAAAGAATATATATATATGTATAAACAGCAAATGTAAATCAAATAGAAATAGAAGGCAACTTCGGCCTTATAAACTGTAGGAATTAGCGGTCATTTACACTCTTTGTCTTCAAACAAAGAGAACTAAGTGGCACTCATCTCCACAGGAGGTCTCACCTCACACCTCAGTGAGACTCAAGTCCCAAAACTTGATTGGACAAGACCTTTTACAGTGACATGTGACTCTGTGATGTCACAAGTTGTACAAAATCAGCTCCCTTCCACAGAACCCCCTCTCTCTCTTGCTCCAACTGTTGAACAGCTAAGACCTCTTTCCGGTTGGGCCTGGAACAGTCCAGAGGCCTAGACCCTGGCTCCATAGCCCAAACCACTAAAGGGAGGGCAACTGATCACAGACTCTCTTGCAAACACAAGGTTTGCAACCAGCTTTCCAGCAACAAGGAGCTAAGGGAGTTAGCACCCAGAGTCTAACTCTTTAAGGGCCCAGAGCGACCAGCTTCCTTAGATCAGAACCTTTGGAACAAAGGACACCACAAAGACTGCGCTGAAACCACACCTTCCCAGCCTTCCTCTGCCGGCTAACAAAGCAGCACCACCAAGTGACTCTTTCTACCATTCATTCGAGGATCGGTAATGTAACAACTGGGCATAGTTTATCACAGCTTTACAGGCTAAGCAAGACTGTTTAGCTTGTATGTGATTTAATGCTGTTTACTGAGTTATTGTTGTGATTGTTTGCAGTTAGATCATTGATTAGTTGGCTTCGCCAAAGCTAAGTGTTTAGTTTGCCAATGCTGTTCACAAACAGATTCTTGCACACAACTAAACAATCTCTGCACTAATCCAGACCGTTTGCAACACAAATCACATTCACATAGACTCATTAAGAAAGGCTTTGAACAGAGCTACACCCAAACAGGCATCTCAAAGTTCCCGCTTCTTTTCCTTTGTCTTTGTCCTGATCACACGGTCAGACAGGCACCTCCCCCTGAAGCTAGCCTTGATTCGGCCATTTTGGTAGTTCTCTGTTGTCAGCCATTTTGTTTCATAGGCCAAGCGGCTACTTGATCACCACACCCGCCTTTGTCTTTCTCTCTCTCTCTCTCTCTCTCTCACACACACACACACACACACACACACACACACACACACACACACACACACACACATATACACACCAAGCTTGTATATAGTTAGTTAGAATTTGTGTGTTTTGGTTTGCTTTGCTAAGTTGCGAATAAATACAATTCTTTGGAATCATACCTGCTGTCTGTTTAATGTTGCACAAGAGTGAATGAATAGTCAACCTCTGCTGCGTCAAGAACTCGGAAATCCTTCAGGCGCTACTGTTAATTTTGGTTGTTGTCATTAATTTAATTATTAATCAAACTCCAAATTAATAGTTTAGCCTACTTTATGAGACTGATATCTTTAACTGGCTATCATTTTTCCCTTTATGGGAATGGTGTCCCACGAGGTGATCTAATGTTAATTAAGTCACATTATTTAACATAATTATTAATTATTAATAATAATTATTAATTCTTTCCGATAGCCAATTAAACCCCCAACATATTTGGTACCTCCATGTGAAGCCTAGTGTATTAACTCCAACATATTTGGTGCCATCGTGTGAGGTAAATATAATGTTGATTCCCAACAGAATCATGTTTTATATACAGGTAATACTGTGACTACAATTATAAACAATGAATTATATTTATGACTTAATAATCTGATTGTTAACATTGAACAACATAAAATGCTACACAAATAGGTTTTTGTCACACAGTCAAGATGTTTAGCCTCTGCAATTTTTGAATGGTTATGGCAGTTATCCATATCCCAGTTACAGATTATATCATGGCACATTCATTTCGGTTGGATGATATGTTTTCCATATTTGTTAAGTGTTTTTTTTATCAGGAGTTAAAAGCAGAATAAAGTCAATCCAGACTTAAAGTTAATATCAAGATACCCTGGACACAAGTCATTGTAGAGACAATATCGTAGGGATGATCATTGGTGCTTTAAAAGATATTTCAAATACTGTACATTATTGATAGCCAGTCACTACTTCTGAGGACATGATGACCAAGCAACTATATAAATGAGCCAGTCATAACCATATTGATATCAAGTAAGGCCTTCAGTCTATGCTGTTTTCAACACAAAGATGAGCCTACTTCACTTACTTTGGATCCATATTCCTTGGGTATTCAGATCTCCCAACATCATCTTATACCCTGTATTGGGATGATGACTGAGGATGTCCTGCACCACTGAATCCGATACAGTGGACATTTATAAGCCCAATATCACAAATCACAATTTGCCTCACAGGGCTTTACAGCATACAACATCCCTCTGTCCTTTGGACCCGCGCAGCAGGTAAGGCAAAAACTCCCCCAAAAAAACCCTTTAACGGGGAAAAAATGGTAGAAACCTCAGAAAGAGCAACTGAGAAGGGATCCCTCTTCCAGGATGGACAGACGTGCAATAGATGTCGTACAGAACAACTCTTCATTGTCAATGATGACAAAAAAGTCAGACACCCTTAAGAACAAGATTTCAGTCATTGTGACAGTTGGAATGGGGCTTTGGGTCTTTTTAACCACTGAGTAAGTTTATTAAGTTGCACTACATTTTATCATTTACCAACCATTTCAAACACTTTAATAACAAACCTCAACACATCTTTATGTATAAATATATATTAAATATAATATAATATAATATATACATATATATATATATATATATATATATGTGTGTGTGTGTGTGTGTATATATATATATATATATACACATATAGCATAGCTAGTAACTTTGCACGGTTTCCGCAGGTAGCACATGCCGAGGGCGTCCAACTGTCCCAGTGTTGGCAGAGGGACATGTTCAATTGATGACCCACTTCCTCCAAATGATTGAACACGTGAGGGACAACGTCTGTGTCCATGTGTGAGGCTAACTGAAACACCATATCGATCAGCCTTTCCACATGAAACAGTAAATAGTCCTGACTGACACTGTTATTATCCGCTAGATCAGCTAAGTGCCTCAGCTCTCTAGCAGTTTTCTACGGTGGCCCTGAAGTGCAAATCACAATGGCAAATCAGAAAACACAACAACAAATTAGAAAACACAACGGCAAATCAGAAAACACAACAACAAAACAGAAAACACAATGGCAAATCAGAAAACACAACAACAAAACAGAAAACACAACGGCAAATCAGAAAATACAACGGCATTAACCAAACCGGAAAAGGTAGGTACCCTCGGGCAACATGAATCGTCGCTGATTGGACTGATCCGTCCTTTGAACCGGAAGGACAACACCACCAGACAAACAGAAACAAAGGAACACGCCGCGATGTATTGCCACAATTGTGGCAAAGAGTTCGAGGAAAAACCTAACTTCTGCAGTGACTGTGGGAAAAGGCTGCAAGAAGACGGTGACAATAACGTTACTCACGCGCAACCTTCAAGTAAGTTGACGGATGTAACATTAATGTAATGTTTATATTAGGCTAACGTACTTTTGGATGGTGTAACGTTAGCTTACCAGAGCAAGTTAGCTAACTTACGTCAGTTTCCAGGCCTTACTCGGCAGTTCCTACAGCTACAGTATACATAACGTTACACATACACATTTATTACGTTTACTTAATGGTCGACTTGTTAGAGGAACGGTCTGTGTTTGTGCATGTAAATTAAAGACGTGATAAGGCACGTGTTGTCAAAGGGGTGAGGGGGCAACAGGTGTTTCATGAATGCTGCTGTTTGGAATGAAAGATGTATTGATGTTACCGCTGTTGCCAGAGTATCTTTTGGTGGTCAGTAACGTTAGAGTGCACATATAGGCAGTGAAACTGAAGACAGATGAAGCAACTTCAGGCTTTAGTTTAGCAATTTGCAAGTCTTGCTTCAGTTTGTTTGTGTCCCCAAAACTGCACCCCTATTTTGCAAAAAATAATGTGTTGTCTTAATTTGATTCTTGTATGCTGTAAAACATTAGGCTTTGCAATTTATTCCTTTGTCAGTCAGCGACACGACACGTACGTGGATCAAGTAACTGCCATAAACTTTTTATTTTTCAGCCAGCCTGGTTACCATGGAGATATCAGTACTGATACTACGGGTAACGCATAGGGACATAACTCATAGAACACACATAGTAAAACGAGCATACATTACATCTCCCTTTTTAACAAATGAGAAGACATACAGTATAATTCAAAACATTACTAGCATCTATCAAAATAAACTTTGGACTTATTCATGTATTAATTTGTTGCAATCTGTTTACTTATTTATACTATATATCATTTATTTATTCTCTACTCTATTGAACTGTGTTTATTTGTTTTAAGTGCTTTAAGTAAACAAGTTAATTTAAAAGGCATTAAATAACACTGGCATCAATTAAGTGTTCAGTGCCTTAAGTAAACAAGTAAAGAATAATAAACAATTAGCAACATTGTAACAACAATATCTAGGAAGGAGAGGTTACCAGCACTTCACTTCCGTAGGTGTCTTTACCACACCTAGTCCTAACCTACATGACCTACAAAGTCAGTCTGTTAGGCGGCTTCACAGTTCTGCCTCTCCGGGTGATGTACAGTTCACCTGGTCGAGCCTGGGAATGGCTCACATGTTGTCTGGCAGGGAAGTGAGGCTGCTCAGATGGAGTGGGGGGCAGCTTCTCACTTGCAGCTTGGTCTGGTGGCTCAGTCCATGGCTCTTCCTGTGTCCAGTGCCGGGAACAGTTGGCAGCAGGAGTGCTGTGGCGGAGATGTTGGCTGGTGCGACGGTATTGTTTGTCTCCACTGCTCACCACAAAGGATCGGGGAGCACTGTGCTGTCGGACCACAACAGCTGGTGTCCATGTGTGGCTACCAAGAAAGGGCTGCATCCTGACTTCATCTCCTGGCTTGAGATCAACACGAGGTTTACCTGCTTTCTTGCGATCATGGTGGTACTTTTGAGTGTCCTTGGTTTGATCTAGCAGGCGCTTGACTTTCAGGGGGTCATAGGCTGTTGGAGCAAGGAGCTGACGGGCTGTCGGTAAGTTGTTGCGTGGTCTCCTTCCCATGAGTAGCTGGGCTGGTGAGAGGCCTACTGACTCAAGGGGAGTGGTTCTGTAGTCCAGCAGGGCAAGGTGTTTGTCTGGTGCTTTGCGCCAGAGCCTCTTGACGGTCTGCACAGCACGCTCTGCTTCTCCATTTGAGTGCGGTGTGTGTGGTGATGATGTGACGTGCTGGATGCTGTAACTCGCAGAATTCTCTGAACTCCTCTGAGGAGTACTGCGGACCATTGTCAGTGCGCATGGTTGCAGGGATGCCGTGCCTGCCGAATTGTGCTTTCAGTGTCTCTATGACCGTGCAACTGCGTGTGTCTTTCAGTTTGTTAACTTCAATGAATTTGGAGTAGTAGTCCACGACCAGTATGTACTGCTGACCCTCAAATTCAAAGAGATCAGACGCTACCTCGTCAAAGGGCAGCTCGGGTGTTTCTGTTGGCTTGAGTGGCTCTCTTGGAAGCTTGTTCTGAAAGTCTGCACAGAGGCTGCAGTTTCTGATGACTTCTTCGATCTGTGCACTCATACCAGGCCAGTAGAGGGTCTCACGAGCTCGCTGTTTGCTTTTGACTATTCCCATGTGTGACTGATGGATGAGTTTCAGCATGTGCTCACGCATAGTGGGGGGTACGACTATTCGCAGCCCTTTGTAGATGATTCCATCAGACAAAGCAAGCTGGCTTCTTGAGTCCCAATACGGCTGAACGGAGACAGGCACTTCACGCCTGTGCTCTGGCCATCCACTCTGAATGACCTGTTGTAGACAACTGAGCTCTTCCTCTGTCCATGCTTGTAGTTCCGCGTACTTCTGGTCGCTGACAGAGACGAAGTTCAGCATGGAGATGCACTCCAGGCCATCCATCTCTGTTGTTCTGTCTGGCAACTGTGCTCTGGACAACGTGTCGGGGAGTTCCATGTCTTCACCTCTTCTGTACTTGACAGTCAGATCATACCACTGCAGACGAAGACGCATTCGTTGAATTCGCATTGGAGTTGACAACAGGGGTTTCTTGAATATGTCTTCGAGAGGTTTGTGATCGTTGAACACTGTGACATGCGTTCCCAGGATGTAGTTGTGGAACTTTGTGCAGGCGTGGACGATGGAGAGCGTTTCTTTTTCAATCTGCGCGTAGCACGTTTCTGCATCCTTCAGTGATCTAGAGGAGAAGGCAATTGGCTGGTCGTCCTGCAGTAGGACTGCTCCGAGTCCAAAGCTGCTGGCATCACAGAAGATCACGACTGGTTTTGCAGGGTCAAAGTACTTTAATACAGGAGGGTGTGTGCACAGTTCTTTCAGTCTGTCAAATGCCTGTTGCTGAGCTGGCTGCCACTGAAACTCCACATCTCTCTTTAGGAGCTGACGTAGTGGCGCATCCACTTCACTGAGATTGGGAATGAATTTCGACAGATAGGTCACAAAGCCTAAGAAACGGTGCACACCTTTATCTGACGGTGGGGGCATTCTCTGCACAGCGTCCACTTTCGCCGGGTCAGGTCTCAGTCCATCAGCTGTTATCATGTGCCCCACGTATGGCACTGATGACTGGCGTATGTGGCACTTGTTGAAGTTCAACTTCAGGTTGTAGCTTGTGGCCCTCTCCACCACTCTGCGCAGGATTGCGTCGTGTTCTTGGACGGTGGGGGCTGCGATGAGGATGTTGTCCATCACGCTAATGGCTCTAGGCACACCCTCAAGCATCTGGTCCATGATGCGCTGGAAGATCTCAGGTGCGCATTTAATGCCGAAAGGCAGTCTCAGCCATCTGAACCGACCGATGGGTGTGTTGAAGGTGGTGAGGAAGGAGGATGGCTCATCCAGCTCTATCTGCAGGAATCCTGACTTTGCGTCTAGCACTGAGAAGACCTTGGCGCCTGGAATCATCGCAACTACCTCCTCAACAGTGTGCATGGGGTGGTGTTCCCTCTTGATGACTTTGTTCAGGTCACCCGGGTCTATGCAGATCCTGACTTTGCCATTCCTCACTGCTGCGACCATGGAGCTCACCCACTCTGTTGGTTGTTCCACTTTTGTGATGTAGCCGTCATCTTCCATCTCGTGCAGCTTTTAATGATCTTCTCTCTGAGAGCGGCCGGTTGCCTGCGTACAGGATGAACTACACCTCTTGCACCTGGTTCCAGCTTTATGGTGTATTTACCTGGCAGCGTTCCAGTGGTGCGGGTCAGCTCTGGAAAGTCGTCGAGTCCAGCAGGAATACACTCTGTACTGCCTCCAGCTCCAGCACTGCCCAGCAGGTCAAGGCGCGCGATCAGTCCCAATGCCTCGGCTGTAGCACCACTGAGCACATTCTCCTGTGCTATATCCAGTATTTCAAACACTGCGGCGGCTTTTGGTGATGAAATCTGCAGGTTCACAGCTGCTACTGGCTTCAGGCGGTGGTTTGAGTAGGAACGGAGCACTACACCAGAGCGTTGCAGTTCACCTGTGTGGCCAAGTGACTGATAACTGTCCAGAGTTAATGTGTTGCACTTGGCTCCTGTGTCAATTCTGAATAACACGTTCGTAGACAGGATTTCAAGCTCAACTACCCACTTGTCGCTGTTGGGTGTGTTATTGGGCTGCATCAGGCTTATACACAGAATTTCCTCATCATCTGGTGAATCTTGGTGTAACTCAGTACTCACAGTGTTGACTCCACGCTTGTTGCACACAGCCACCCAGTGATTTGGTTTGTGGCAGTAGGAACACACAGAGCCTTTCGCCGGACACTTGCCTTGGTTCCACTTGTGCTGCAGATCTTAGATCTGCAGATCGTAACTGATGCTGGTTTACGGTAAGTAGAGTTTGCTTTGGATGGCATTTTCTTACTTTGCAGGTTGTACTTGGGTTTAACTGACACAGATGATATTTGTGAATCTTCCTCTCTGACTATTTTCATTTGTTTCACGGACACTTCGTACTGCTGAGGGATTTCAATGGCTTTACTTAAGGTGAGATCCTTGCCTTTGTCGAGCAACCGCTCTTGGACCTGTTTCTCTCTCACTCCAGCGATAATAGCGTCAATTAGCATATCGTCAGGTTCAGTGTATTCGCAGTCCATCAGAATTAGCCGCAAATCCTTCACGAAGTTATTGAAACTTTCCGTTGGCCCTTGTTTAGGTTGTTTGAAATGGTGCCTAGCGATCCTCTTATTCTTATGAGGCCTGATGCAATTGGCAAACTTGTCCAGTACCTTAGATGGGTCTTCTTTTTCTCCCTGAGCCCAGGCTAGCGTCTTGTAGACTTCTCTGCCTTGTTGTCCGATCCAGGTTCCCAGCCATCCTGCTTGCTGTTTAGCCGTTAGATCGGAGAGGGGACCATCTAGGACGAAGGTGACTACGGAATCTTTCAAACTCCTGATATAAATCGGAAGCGTCCCAATCAATGCTGGGATGTTCAAACTGTGACAAAGCCATTTATCTTACAGTTTCTGTTCTTTAAGTACTTCTGACACCATGCAATGTATTCCTTTGTCAGTCAGCGACTCAACATGTACGTGGATCAAGTATCTGCCATAAACTTTTTATTTTTCAGCCAGCCTGGTTACCATGGAGATATCAGTACTGATACTACGGGTAACGCATAGGGACATAACTCATAGAACACACGTAGTAAAACGAGCATACATTACAGGCTTCTGCTGTATTTATGTGTCTGTATAATGTAACATATTTTTCCTTTGCTTCCCTGTAGAATCACAGACTATTCAAACCCCTACTCTAGGGACCTTTCTGGAGTACAGAAAGAGAAAAACAGAGGAGAGGCAAAAGTTTTCTTGTGGGAAAATGGAGGCAAATAAAACAAGTAAAGTCCAGGTAAGTTGGTTATGGCTCAGAGTGAAAATGAACAATTGTTAACTAGCTGTTGACATTCTTCCATCATTTTAGTCCTCTAAAAGTAAGCCTGATGGTAGGGTCAGTTTTATGGTGACCAATATATTTTTGCCTGTACTAATGGGCTTCTGTGCCATGACCATATTACTCAGATAATGACACTGTCCTGTTTTCATTTTTGTACATATTTGCTAGTTTCTGATCATTGTATTACCAATTATCTGTATCGAAAAGTACCCTTCAAATCTGCTGTTTACTGGCTTTAAGACATGCATGATGGGCACTTAAGGTTAGGTTTGCCCATAGTGGCAGCACGCTCAGTCGCAGCAGCTCAGGACTATGGGCCGTCCACACCAAGAAAGATAACTGTAACGTTAACTATAACGATAACAATGGCAGCATCCACACCAATGAACGATATCGTCGTGTTGCTAGGTTACGCCAAACACACACTGCTCGGTGCGGTCGGCAGGGGAGCGTAGTGATGGATAAAACGGTTCTGTCACAAAACTATATTGTTATGGATCTTTGCACATGTTTAAGTGGGTGTATGGAAATCCTGGAGCTTTCTTAGTGGGTATACATGACGTGATGAATGTCTCGACCTGTTATTTCGGATGGATTTTGATTGGCTGTCAGTGTTTCTATCGTTCATCAAATCGCTCTGAAAGTGATCCAAACGATATCGTCCACCACTATCGTTGTCGTTATAGTTGTAGTATGGACGCTGCCAAACACTTGAGTTTAGAATGATTTTTAAAACTGTATATTTATAGTTATATTTATAGTTATAGTTCTTGGTGTGGACGGCCCTTTAACTCTCCATTCTAACCTCATAATTGCATTGTACAATTCATTGTATAATGACAATAAAGGCTACTTAAACTTAAAACTTAAAGGTTTGGGTCATTCTGCTTTGAGTGATATTTTGAGTTAATAATTGTCCATTTTGTATCCAAGTGTGACATGTAACATAGCATTAATGATCATTTTAAGTTTAGACTTAGACAGACTTTATTTGTCATTTAGATTTACATCAAAGTGAGATTTCGATGCAATGGCTCATAGTACAGCAGGAATAGTGAGAAAGGCAGTCTATACAAAATAAAATAAATATGCATATAAAAAGAGAAGATAAATAAGATAAATATATTTCACAGGTAAATGTATTGCACTGAAAAAATCTAGTTGTGATGTGTTATTCCACGGCAGTAGGGCCCAAAGGAATGCGAAAAGTGTTTCCGATTCAGCACAGTCATGTGGAGGTGTTGATGAAAAGGTCTAATATATTTGGTGTTTGTCAGTAGAGTTTGGAATCATTTTTGAAGAGCTTATATATATATTTTGATGAAGAGCTTGCTTTTGCAAAAGATGAGATGTTTTATGGCTTTTGTTTGTGTGTGGAATGTTGACACACATAGCCTTCGTTTCACTAACTGATTTAGAAATAGTGAATAGATGAGCAACAATGGCCCATACAATCACCAAAGAAAATATTACTCTTTAATTAGCTAGTAACTTTTAAGAGGTTTTACTTCCCTTTCTGAAACAGAAAAAATGCAGACTTTCCCTCACTTTGGGATCAATAGTCAAGCTGTCTTTTGAAATAGGCCCTTGGATTTTATTAGTTACTCCCTACTGTGTTTTCAGCATTCATGTTCATATTCTGTTAACCAGCTTGGAGTTATCTAAGCATTTTCTCTAGGTGTTAGCTTCCCTTTTTAGCAATTATCATTGAGGTGAGCTTCATTTATTTTCATGTTTTGCAGTTGGAGAATTGCCAGACACATCTGACTCTGACTCTGAGATTGTAATAAAAACAACATCAACAGAGTTTGATCTAGGTGATACACTGGTGAGTGCAATTTAAAACATATTTGGGTGATCATTTTTGTGATTAACCTGCCCTCGACCTGTGTGGGTTTTTGACATCAGCCTACCAGTACTAAACAAATACTTGTATTTGAATTAAATTGTCTTTACTACAGCCATTTGAACCTCATCACAAAAGCAGTCCTATACACAAAGAGCCTGACAAGGTGTAAGTAGTGTGTGTGTGTGTGTGTGTGTATACCATAGAGAATTTAGCTTTTACTGCATTTGCATACATATTTATTTGCTATCAACATAGCTTTGTAATTTGTGGTTATTGTAACATTTACTATACGTAAATGCATTGCTACTCCAATATCTAAATGTTTGTTTGGTTTTGCAATGTCACCAATATATTTTGGAGTACACTATGATTTATGCTTTTATGCCCTCTCAGGAATGGTGCTGGGGGGCTGTCACTCTCCACTGAAGTACAACAGGTAATGGAGTATTATAATAGTTACATAGAGTCCTCATTGTCCCATGACTTTAGGTATGTTTACATAGACACCATTAATGTAAATATCATATGGTCTAATAAGATAAGAATAACCTCAGAGGGAAATTCACTTGTCTGGCACCTCATCTACCATTCAGTGAAGAATTATAAAGTCTGATGGCTGTGGGTACAAAAGATCCTCTATATCTCTCCATCCTACAGTGAAGAGAGAGGAGCCATTGTCTACCATCTGTTTTTAATGTTATGATTATATTAATACCATTAGACCAAAGTCTATTGAAGTAAACTCATAATCATAGTATTGTGTTTATTGCAGTTGTGTGCTTTTAAGCTTTGCTTTTCATTCAGGGGGAATATAAAGCCACTTCAGATAGACTGTTAACTACAACCTTTTTGTGAATGTGCCTGACTTAAGAAATGGAAAGGGTGTATAGAGAGTTAGATGATCGTAGATGCATCAAAAATCACTTCAGATATCCTCTTCAACCATAGAAGCACATATGAGAAAAGTTTCCTCAGTACTTTAGCATGTTGCATTTTTTTCTTTCTTGTCCATTACTTAAATCATGTCATATATTTGCTTCATGCAGTTTTTTTAATTAGCAATTTTATCACATTTCACTTACAACAATAAAAGTAAACAGGGAAATGTAAATGTGAAAGTGTGTCAAAGTGTGTCAGTATGGCAAATTTGCTTATTGCATTAATCGCTATAGTCATATAAGCAGGTACATTCCCTTTAATTATCAGTGCCTGTTGATTTGAGAGCCGTGAGGCAGAGATGCACGCTGCTTTGTGAACACAACTTGTCCATAAGAGCATTTTGGAATTTTAGGATTATGTATTTGATTAGTTTTGAGGGATGGAGCGACCTGTACCGTCCACCTCCATTGTGTTCACTGAATAGCGCGCATCTCTGCCTCACGGCTCTCAAAATAACAGGCACTAGGAATATACCTACTCATATGACTATAAGGATTATTGCAATAGGCAAATTTGCCAAAATGTTTAACTATCCCTTTTAAGTAATCCATAAAGTTAGTTACATAATTATGTTGTCATTTGATTGAATATTTAACCTATTTCTACATTTCTTAATTTTCAGACTATACACTTGGATGAGGATCATACTTATCCAGGTACCTCCGGATGTCTTGACATCAAGAGCTCCTGTTACAGGTGTGTTTTGTCTTATGTGTAATTATATATAGTGTGATGGACAAAATATCAGAAATGCAACATTACTGAGGGGTAAACACATTTCTCTCCTGACAAAGATTAGATGTTGTTGACTTTAAGCTGGAACAGCGGGTCAACCATTTGATTGGGCAAATATGTGCTAATCTACTGCGTGTTTATGCATTTATGTGTGTTTATATTTATATTGTGTGCACATAATGTCTTCATTTTGCAGAAACTACACCAATCTCTTTGTACGTATCGTCATTGATGATGATGAGGATGAAGTTCTCATTCCTGAGGAAACAAATGACATGCCCTCAGAAGAATCTGAGTGAGTCATATAGTCATAAGTAGAAAGTTAACCAGCTCTCTATTCTGTCCAAAATTAAATTATACAAAAGTGAGAAGTCACTAAAATGAACACCACTGACTTTCTCTGTCTGTAACTGCTTGGATTAGGTCCAGTTGTTGAGGTGTGTGTTTGAAGAGAGTCCGTTGGAATTAATCTAATAAGAATAAAAAGTTGCTCATTGTTTTAGAGACTGACTCATCAGTGTCTCTCATTTCAATGAAGTGTCAGGATATAGTTTATGAATATGGAATGAAAGATTTTTGTTTAGTAAAGTAGCTACTATGCTTTGAGTATATTTTTAAAGTCTAAAGTAAGTTTCTCACCTTTCTCGAGACCCACAAGTGTGCAGGCACCTGAAGTAATTGCAAATTTGGCACTTGCAATGGACTGCAAGAAAGTCAGCAGGTTCAATATATCAAGATCTGACGTATGGGATGGAGCCGTCAGAGGATTTCGACGCAGCTCATACTCCGAAAACAGCGACATCTTCGTTAAGTTTACCGACGATGCAGGGTCCTTTGAAGAAGGGTTAGACACAGGTGGGCCAAGGCGAGAATTCCTCACACTTCTAATGAATCACCTAAGAAATCGCCCCATCTTCGATGGACCTCCAGAAAGACGATATCTTGTGTAAATTCCACAGGTGGGTTTTTTGACGTCATTTTAAAATTTGAAGTTTGAAGTTTTAAATAATTTAATTTTTTTTTATCTTCCACTAGATGGTAATTATCCATAATAATTCTGTACTCTCTGTAACAGCTGTCAGGGAAGATGAGTACTTTCTTGCAGGCAAGATGATTGCTGTGTCTATCATACACGGGGGACCAGCACCACATTTCCTCTCGAAGGACCTTGTCAACCACATAATACGGAAGCCAAGTTTCAGCGCCACTGTGGAAGATGTAACAGATGAGGAGATAGGGAAAGCACTACATCAGGTAGAAAATTATCTTGACTCAAGGAATGAATTTACTAAGAGGACACCTGAAAATTATTTCAGTAATTGAGAGTAAGACGACACATTTAAGATATGATAAGTTTTATTTATTTAAAGGGACAGATTTCCACTTATTTCAACGAGAAGTAAAAGTCATTTTATCCTCTTTTTTTTATCCTAGATTTGTAGTCAAGCATGGATATTTTTGGGTTGGTCTTACAATAAATGTCTTTTAAATAGGTCCAGGAAGCAGAATCGGAGGAGTCTTTGCAAAATCTAATTTTGCAAAACAGCACAATGTTCCAAACAGCTGGATGCTTCCAACATGTCAAAGCTTGTGAGAAGCATGCACTCGTGGAGTACCTCAGATGGTACATTATAGACCGCAACCACATTGCCATTCAACTGTAATATTATTTTTAAAGTTTTAAAATGATATTATTTAAAACTTTTTTGCCAACAATCATCAAAAAATGTAATAGTTTAGTTTTTCACTAATCCAATATTCAGTCAGTATTGCCATTTGCATATCACTGTAGCCACTGACACATTGTGAGACAGTGCCATCAGGTATTTATGAAATAGCAGGATTGAGGAGCATCCTTTCTGGATCAGACTGTAAAAGTGAAATCTTCAGTTGCTATCTCCTCTTTTTGTCCCCTTCAGGAAAATGTTTTAATGTATTGAACAATACTAGCCTAATTTTAGGTTCCATCACTTTTATTTTATTTTTAAGATTACTTTTTGGGCCATTTTGCCTTTAATTGATAGGACAGTTAAGTGTGAAAGGGGGAGAGAGAGAGAGAGAGAGAGAGAGAGAGAGAGAGGAGAGGGAGAGGGAGTGACATGCAGCAAAGGGCCACAGGCTGGAGTCGAACCCGGGCCGCTGCGGCAACAGCCTCGTATATGGGGCACCTGCTCTACCACTAAGCCACCGACGCCCCTCCATCACTTTATGATCCACACAGTAAATATAAGTATGTAAATCATGAAGTACAGTCTGACACTGAGTAAACTTTGTTAAAGACAAATATTTAACTTTTACATACGCATGTCCACTGGATTCAATTGAAAGTTCTGTCTTATGTACCTTTTGACATGGCAAACCATATCTGAGCTCCACTGGTTTTTTCTATCCATTATACACAATTACCCAGAGTAACCAGCTGGTACTACTGACACTAATCAGCTGTTTGAAACCAAAAACTCATTTTCTCATAAGGGTTCAGTAATTAGCAGTTCAGGTTATGCTCCATTTGACCCTCAAATACCATCCGGCTTGTCTGTCTATTTTTTCCTTGGTGTACTTAGTGCTCAAAGAAATTATTGTGCTTTGTTTAGCACACTTCTGTTTCTTGCAGTGTGAAAGCAAGATTTTTAGGGGAGAAGTCCAAATCATGATGATCTCTCCTTTTTTGACATCACTATTAATTTCTGTGCACTATGAAATGTTTTCTGTATGCTCCTATATAAACAATCTACATATGGCATGAGATTATACAATCAGAATTTATGTCAAAATATATTAAATTAAAAATCTGGTCTGTAAGTATATTTGCATACATTATTGCTATGTTTGGTAGTTTTTTTTTTCTGTCAGACCTGATAAACCACACCTATGCCTTACACAATAATTGTCCTTGATAGATTCAAAGATGGACTGGCAAGTCTGCAGTTTTTGACTGCATTGCAGCAGCATTCTGGTGTGCTGGCTCCTGTCCTATACCATTCTTCCAAGGCCCTGACTGCTGCAGAAATGGAAAGCATGTTCAGTCCAGACCTCAGCCCAAGAGGAAGCAACAGGCGGCAGAAGGAGGTCAAAATAATTGGATTTTGGGCTGATTTTCTTCTCGATTGTGAAGGTTGTCAAGGCTGTTTTGTTAAATTGTTTAGTGTAGTTTCTTAGTAATCTTAGTTTCTTTAATGAAATATAAGACTATTGATTCACTTTATGTTTTTAGATAATGCAGAGTCAAGCAATGCACTACAATGTTGACTTTCTCTTTTTAGAAAAAAGTGATGGCTGTGTCCCTCGAGGATGTGCTGATGTTTGCCACTGGTTTAGCAGCACTTCCACCAGCAGGAATAGCCCCCCCCCCCCCAACCCCCCCCCCCACCCCACCCCCACCCCCCAAGCATTGAGTTTTTAACTGATTCACCTTTTCCAATGGCAAGCACATGTGCAAACACACTGAAGCTACCGCTCTTGGATTCCTACATTGTCTTTAAGACAAACATGGAGTTTGGGATCCAGAATGCTCCAGGATTTGGATGTTTTTTGATGTGAAAGGGACATGCATAAAGGTGATTCTGTTCACCTGTGTGAGGGCTTGTATACATTTGAATCTGTGCAGTTAGCCACTTATTATAGTATAGCGACTATTTGATTTTTTTTTTCCTCAACAACTTTCTGGTCAGAATAATGCCCAAGTACAAGGTCACATTTGCTTGTTAGCATCAGTTACTGCCTATTGTTAAAAGGGAATTTGGGATTTGTTATGCATTAAAGTGATTGTTCACCCGTGTGAGGGCTTCTATATATTGTTTCAATCTGTGCAGTTAGCTACTTGCAGATCTTACCCATAAATATTTCAGAGCTGTGTCCTGATTTTCATTTATTATTTTGCTGTTTCCTGTTTTTTACAGCTCAATATATACTTAAAAAAACAACATAAAAAACAGAACAAATGTTTTTTGCAAGTAATTGATGTTTACATAAACACTGAATCAGAAAATGAATAAAATTTAAATTTAATATGTCTCCACTTCAGTCCCAGAGTTCAAGATGCCAAACCTGAAAATTCAAAAGAACCACATTTGAGACTTTTGGGATCATATCCGGTAATTTATCCTTTGAAGCAATTTGTAAATGTCAGATCACATTTGTGAATGGGAAGTGTTTTCGAAAACTCAGGCATGTATAGTCCACCAATCATTGGGAAAATATTGTCTTAAGTCCATGTTAATGTGGGATACATAAGAAAGGTAAAAACGGGTTCCAATAGTCCATGTCTATAGCCCAGCTATTTCCTTCAGAGTGATGTACAGTTCTGAGGCTGTCTTCAAGTCTTGTGGCTGTTGTAAGTCCATTTCATTCCACAGCCTGTTGTAGGTATTCCTCAATGTCTGGATCACCACATAAATCAATCACTTGTCTTGCCTCAGAAAACACATCCAGTTCCCTGTCTTCAACAGCGAATCCACAGTCCCTTGAACCAAAACTGAAAAATTAGATGATACAATGATATAAAGTACAAGGTTTGAAATGGTCATTGTTAGATTTGTTTGCTTGTTGATATACAGAAATTTCTAAACAATGGTAGAGACAGATAGCTTCTAAATTCAAGAATGGATTATACCAACATGTACAATTGTCCAAATATATCCCAGTTTAGGCTATACCATAACACCTTGGATTTTTTGTAATGTATGATAATTATTACCTGTGAGCAGGGACGGACTGGACCCATTTTTTTAGTCTGGACACTTAGGCATCCAGGCCACTGGCTATCCAGGCCACGTCAGAACGGGGGGGGGGCACGTGCGATTGTAACGTCGGACGGGGGGGGGGGTTAAAATCCACCCTGATTAAAGGTGTTCATGGTCATCAATGGTATTTTATTTGTCAGTCTTCAAACATACTGTAATTATGATCAAATGAAACAGACAAGGTGGGTCTAAATCACACAAACTTTAGTAATATTTCAAATAATAAAGTTCACACACAATCACAGCTAAAACTTCCTTTGTGCCTTCCTTTTGCTCTCCATCTCTCTTTCATGTCCACCTTTCCTTTTTCCTCCTCTCTTCGGATGATCCATCAGTCTTTCTCTCTCTCTTTCTCTCTCTCTCGCTCTCTCACATACGATCCGGTGCGCCGCGCATGTATAAAGGGCCGTCCACACCAAGAACTATAACTATAAATATAACTATAAATATACAGTTTTAAAAATCGTTCTAAACTCAAGTGTTTAGCAGCGTCCACACTACAACTATAACGACAACAATAGTGGTGGACGATATCGTTTGGATCACTTTCAGAGTGATTTGATGAACGATAGAAATACTGACAGCCAATCAAAATCCATCCGAAATGACAGGTCGAGACGTTCATCACGTCACATATACCCACTAAGAAAGCTCCAGGATTTCCATACACCCACTTAAAAATTTGCAAAGATCCGTAACATTAAGGTTTTGTGACAGAACCTTAACTTCAGTGATTTTGTTTTGCAAATACCGGGTAAATAACTGCAATAAAATACATTTTGCAGGGGAATGCATCTCCTCTTTTCCCCTCCATTCATAAAATTCAGGCGCCAGGATGAAGTTACTGAGGGGGGCAAATCTTTATTATGCAACATAGGTTCACACAGTGAGTTATAAAGAGCGCGCAGCCGTGCGTAATTGTCGCGCGTAATGACAGCTCGTCGCCGGTGAAACACAATAAATTGCACGTCTTCATTCATGTTTGTCTCATGACAGATGGAGCTGACAGACAGACAGACAGACAGACAGGTGGAGCAAGCGGCAAATTGGTTTTCTTTTTCTGTCTCGCAACATACAGCAATAACAGGTCATCAATATCCATTTTATCCATCACTCTGCTCCCCTGCCGACCGCACCGAGCAGTGTGTGTTTGGCGTAACCTAGCAACACGACGATATCGTTCATTGGTGTGGATGCTGCCATTGTTATCGTTATAGTTAACGTTACAGTTATCTTTCTTGGTGTGGACGGCCCTTAAACCATGTGCATTCTCCTTCCTGTGTTTTCGTTGTGTAGAGGCGGGCCATAAATCAACTAACCAATCACGACATGATTCTTCTAAAAAAAACTGTCATTTTCGACCAATCCTAATAACCCTCTGTTTCACAGTTTCACAGCGCGTACATCTCTGTGCAGTAGTGAGTGAGGGGGCGTGTACTTGAAGAAGTGTTGTCTGCCTGGCAACAGCGGGCCATTGGCTGCATTGTATTTATTGCCAGTACGTGGCCTGCCAGCCCTGGCTTCTTATTGGCCCGGATGGCAGCCATACAGGCCAATTAGGAGCCAGGCCATCTGGAAATCGACAGACTAAACAGATGGGCCAGTCCGTGAGTGCCTGTGAGGCAAGAGATACAGTTCATTCGGAATCCCTCCTGGACATGATGCAAGTCTGCTTGGTCGAATCCGGTGCTTGTTCCTAAAGTCCATACATTCATCCAGGTCTTGCTGCAGAACATTACTGAAGCTAAATCTCAGTAAGCACTGGTGTTTAGGGCTGCCATTGAAGAGTTCAGAGTCTCTCAGGTCTCCAAACAAGTCCATCCAAAACTGAGACCTGGGGATACATTAGATGCAAAGTGGCTTATTTCACACAAGAGGAAAAAATTAATAACCACAAGTCACGTTTAGAATGCACTGGTGGATACATCTTAACAAAAGCATCACAGAGAAATCAGAATGTAAACCATATGATTATCACAATAGTAATGAACTGCTGGTGTGATTCAATAACTTTGGGAAAGAATAATTCCTATGGATTCCTATGTTCATTATTATCACTTAGTGTTGAAGTGGTCTGCTTTAGAGTTAAACAGTTGAAGAACACTAATAATAATCACAATGACAAACAAGGAAGGGGATTTTAATAATCAGCACTGATCCGTTTAACAGAGACAGAGGTGATCACTATACAGCTTCCACTGTACTTTTAATCCAAACAGATGTACCAACCTTCCTCTTCTGAAAAAAGACCACCGTGACTCGATGCGCTGATTCCCTGTTGATGAGCCGTAACTGTGGCTAGAAGAGCCGGCATAGTAGTCCGTATGCACATGGCGGAGGGTACATTGTATTGCTGCCATAATTGCATTTTCTGTTCCGAGGTCAGTTCTTAATCTCATTGGAACCACACCAACATTCTTGGCACAGTTAATATAATTGTGAGCAATGACAGATGGATTATTGTTTGTTGGTCCACAAACAAGCCACATTATTTTTCTTGAGAAGCCATCTATACATCCTGAGAGGGCCAGGCCAAATGGTTTCAGTTTATCATATCCGTCTACATGCCATATGTAGTTTGGACCCATGGAGTGATACGTACGTCTTGTAAACCACCTGCGTGTTCTCAAAGCCATCCCTCCTGTATTCAGTTGTTTCAATAACCTCATTACTACATCACGTTTAACGTGAAGCCTGTGTTTTTTAGTCCGATAACTGAAGAGTTGCCCTGGTCCCTCCAGCTCAGTCAGAATTGCACGCCTCACCTCAGGGAGTGGGGAATAGTTGAGTCTTCTTTACAGCCCTGCTTCTTTTAAACGTGTTTCAGCGTACGCAGACTCATGTTTATGTTGTGAATTGTCTACAGCATATCCAGTATCACATCATATCCATGTCCTGCATCAAAATATCCTTTACAGTTTTTTCCAATTGCTAACACACTAAAATGACATGCATAGCACAATTATTTAAACTGATACACAGAAAGCAAAACCTCTTCTCATGTCTCCAAAACTCTAAACACATTTTCTGCTTTACACACATTTTGCAATTCAAAATGACACTTTTTAAATGCACTGAACACGGTTCTCTGCATAAGACACAACAATCTGACATAAGGTCACATGTTTGCCATTTCAAAACACTGCCATTCAAAATGACACAACATGAGCTAATTGGCCAATATTTGTGCCACCTGGCCAAACACCTCAATGGTTAATTGTTACCACTTCAATCAGGAAGTAAGCACTATAAAAAGACCACAGGTGAGCACCTTTTTTTTTACAACAACAATGGAAGACGTGGCAGAGAGAGGAAGAGGAAGAGCGAGGGTGAGAATGAGAGGGGGAGGAAGAGTGAGAGGTAGGGGTAGAGCTGGTAGAGGAGTTCATGGCCAAAGAAGATAACAACTTTCAAATGAAATCAGAGCAACTTTAGTTGATCATGTCATCAACCATGGGCTGACAATGCGAGAGGCTGGACAGAGAGTGCAGCCCAGCTTGTGCCGTTTTACTGTTGCCTCTGTCATCCGGACATTTAGACTGGAGCACAGGTATGTAACCAAAATTTCTTTCACACTATGTAGTACACCCCATGTCATAGTGTATCAGTTGGGTGACACCAGTTTACTTCATGAATGGCTGATATCATACACTAACTGTACAAGTTTCCTGTACAATTTACTCTACTGTGGGGGAAATATCTTTAGGCTGCATTGTCCAAGCCCTATATTGTTTTTTTAAAGGACTGAGAGACGCAACCATGGTGGAGGAAGGGGCCAAATGTTCACCGGGGTACAGGAAGCTGCAATTGTAAACTTTGTTTTGGAGGATAATGAAATCAGATTACGAGAAATTCAAAGCCACATCATCCAAGAAACACCATATTCAACAACATTCAACGAGTCAGTCTGTCCACATTGGCTCGCATTCTCAAGCGAAACCAAATCAGAATGAAACAACTTAATAAGGTGCCTTTTGAGAGAAACTGTCAAAGAAACAAAGAGCTCAGACGATATGGGGGCATATGTGGATGTAAGTACAATATTGACAGCAGTACACTACACGCAACACTGTTTCCCAGTGTACTGGATAACACCATATTGACTGATTTTTGTTCTTTGTTTTCAGGGAGTACTGGAAATGGATGCCCATGCAATCCCATGAGTTCATCTTCATAGATGAGGCTGGGTTCAACCTAGCAAGGACCAGAAGAAGGGGAAGAAACGTCATTGGCCACAGAGCCATTATAGATGTTCCTGGCCAACATGGTGGGAACATCACAATGTGCGCTGCCATCTCCCATACGCATGGTGTCCTCCACCGTCATGCCATCCTTGGACCATACAACACAGCCCATATTCTCACATTTCTGGACAGACTCCACAACATTCTCATACCACCAGAGTGTATGAATGATGCAGACCATCAAAGAAACCGGTACGTTGTAGTATGGGACAATGTGAGCTTTCATCGTGCAGCCCCAGTCCAAAATTGGTTTGCTGACCACCCACCATTTCTTGTGCAATACCTCCCATACCATACTCACCATTTCTGAATCCCATAGAAGAGTTCTTTTCGGCATGGCGGTGGAGGGTATACGACCAGCAGCCCTTTGTGAGCATGCCTCTTGTGCAGGCTATGGAAGAAGCATGTAATGAAACTGATATGGGTGCGATTCAGGGATGGATAAGGCACTCAAGGTGCTTCTTCCCTCGATGTCTGGCCAGGGAAGATATTGCCTGTGATGTGGACGAGGCATTGTGGCCAGACCCAGCTGTGCGGCAAGATGCTGCCTAATTATTTTTCTTGCCTCTTTTTTTTCTATATATTTTTTCTGCACATTTTTTCTGCAATTTTCTTTTTCAGTTTACTGTTTTTTGTGAGCATATTTTTCTTCACTCCAATGTAAATATATCTGCTGTGCGTATGTTGCATTGACTTTGGTGAAAAATAAAAAAAGTAAATGTTTCAACAGCACGTGTGTGTATCTGCAAATATTTCTGTGCATGTGAACAATCTGAAGAATGTTCTACAATTTGAACTGTTTTAGTATTATGGCAAAGCATACTAAAGATGAGAGTGCTTTTTATTATGCCCAACAGTGTGTAGTTGGTTAGACAAAAATCTGGTAATATGAATGACGTGTGTGCCATTTGGTGCAAAAGTTTGATTTTGATAATGCTATATGTAGTTTTGGTTGCAGTGCTTCATTTTGCAAGATATATGAGGTATTTTGCAGTTTGGGTGTGTGGTTTTGTGAATTGTGTTAAGTATTTTGATAAAACCAGCCTAGTTTGCAAAGTTGTGTTTTAGCAATTAGAAAAAACTGTAATAGCAGCGCGTACGTTGTCACTGGTGGCGCTCATATTTTGAAAACATGTAAACCATGTCCTTCCGGTTCAAAGGACGGATCAGTCCAATCAGCGACGATACATGTCGCCCGAGGGTACCTACCTTTTCCGGTTTGGTTAATGTCGTCGTTTCTGTTTTGTTGTGTTTTCCGTTTTGTTGTTGTGTTTAGTAATTTGTCGTTGTGTTTTCTGTTTTGTTGTTGTGTTTTTTGATTTGTTGCTGTGTTTAGTAATTTGTTGTTGTGTTTTCTGTTTTGTTGTGTTTAGTAATTTGCTGTTGTGTTTTTTGATTTGTTGTGTTTTCTGATTTGTTGTTGTGTTTTCTGTTTTGTTGTTGTGATTTGCACTTCAGGGCCACCGTATTTTCCCGACTGGACGTTACACTGGTTACCTGTGCCGCCACCATTACGGTTTAATGACTAAGGCTGCAGTTGAATAGTCTTTTTTGCTTAGGAAGGTTCCTAACTCAACGCATCTTTATGTAGAACCAGAATTTAAAACAAATTAATCAATGTTCTATCAATGTCAGACACTGTTTAATGCAATTTAAAATAGTACACAGACTACATATTTCCAAATCTAAGATTAATAAATGGTTCCCCTCTGTTTCCTCTCTGTGCGATAAGTGTCAATCTAATGATGCCACTCTTGTACATTCTTACTTAATGTGTCCTAAGATTAATATGTATTGGAGCAACATTCACATTCACAATCTCAAATATTCTGGACTCTAGAATTGAGCTGGAGGCGCAAGCTATTATTTTCAATACCTTAGAAAGATTAAATAATTTCACACCGGCCCATAGACAATTTATTAGCTATTGTCTTATATCTGCCAAGAAATGCTTGCTGATGCTATGGAAGGGTAAAGAATGTCCAAATGTCAAAATGTGGCTTAATGATCTTGTCAATATCTCTGAGCTGGAGAGGATTAGATATATTAGGAATGATGAATGGTGAATTTATTTGATGCAATTTGGCAACCTTTTGTTCACTATCTTGAGAGGCCAAGTAGCAGAGCTTAACTCTGCCTATAGGTAGTTTCTGTTACTGCTATAAAGTAGATCCTCTGGGTGGGGTAATAGGGTAGGTAGGGTGTGGGAAATAAATTTATTTATTTATTTATTATTTATTATTTGGGATATTTATTTATTCTCTTTAGTTTTTTCATTATGGTGGGTTTTTTTTTCGTTTTTTTTCTCTGTCAGTTTCGTAATAGAGATTGATGTCTGTGTAAGTTATGTATTACTGATGGTCTATATTATATTTCTATTTATATTTCAGTAACCTTTATATTTGTAAATTAATTAATGGATTGTGCATACTGGACTTCACTCTCAATAAAATGTTTGAAAACAGGAAGGTTCCTAACTGAGTGAAATGACCTGGAGGTATCTATGTGGCATCCATCATAAGAGCTGGTCGAATTCTCTAAATTTTAAGGAAAGGTGCTTCAGTGCTTCCTTTCTAATCTCCTTTAGCATTAGGGTACACTGGACCATCCTTTATGAAAGGAAAGGAGATAATTCCGTCCCACAAGTCCTTCTGGCAGCAATATTTAAAGCGACCAAGCGACGCACCATTTACAAACTCAAATGATTAGGAAAGAAAAAGATCAACATGACTGAGAAAGGAAGAAGATCACCATCTAAGTTACCGTTGTTGATGAAACATTATACATCTCATGCCATAACTTGTCGCTGCAGGCTACACTGTGCATCGGAGAGTGGTGCAATTTGGAGGGTTGGTCCAGACCCCTGCACGTACCTCAGATGCAAAAAATGACACATGTACGCCTATAGGGGGTGCTATAACTAAGGCCAACGTGTTTTGGTCCATAACTTCCAAACGATATGTTGCACATTCAAAAGCCTTATATCCTTGGATACCTTGAACGGAGCTGCATCACATGGGCTAGGCCATGCCAATTTGCGCCCAGACTTTTTTCCCACCAAAATTGTGAAAACTGCAAAACCCACTGTGAACTCCTCCTAGGGATTTCATCTGATCTGTATGAAACTTGGCACATATACTCCCAACATGGATCTTATCTAAAGTTGAGAAAAGAATTTTGCTCAGTCAAAAAATGTAGGAATTATTAACAAACAAATTTTTGTAGCTAGCTATAAAAATGCAAACTGTTCCGTATCTTGGTCAAATTAAATAATAATCAACAATGGTGTCCTCAACAATTTGAGATCCATGGTTGTCATGTCACTGTGAGGGCGGTGAACCAAACTGGGCGAACGTTGGCCATTAGGGAGCGCTACAAATATGGGAAGTTTATATCTCCTAAACGGCTACACCGATTTTTACGAAATTTGGTGACCTGTTCATAACGTTGTTGTGCCTCATGCGTAAATGCGCACCCCACCCCACCCCACCCCCCACCCTGCAGCAGAAACAATATGCATGTTTCCCTAGAAAGAGAGACACTGTGTGCATTTACCCACGAGGCACAGTAGCCTCACCTTTATTATTATTTTTTGGTTTTATTATTAATATTATTAGTTATTATTTATCTATCTATCCATGCAGCAGGGGCATATAATATTGATATATATATATATATATATATATATATATATATATATATATATATATATACAATAAAGGAAAAGCACAAGTTGGTTACTGGTTGTAGTCTAATTTCTATTCCACTTGAAGAAGAAAATGGAAAAAGCATGTGGATTTCCATTATTTTTTTATTCACATGGAAAAACAAAATAATGCATTTAATATTTGTTTATCCTGTTATAAAATCATGACCACATCAAAAAGAGCCTCCTTGAATGGCGTGACTCACTCCTACAAAGGTTTTCACAAATGAAGGTAAATGCACCTGTAACGTATGCTCAAAGTGCATCAGTCATTTATTCATTTGAGCGTTGTTGTACTGCCAGCCTTTAGTAATATCATTAATTAATTTTACTACTTGGGATTCAGATGGGTGAGTGTGAGCAAGCACTCTCAATGTGACAATTTCGTTTCAGTTTGTGGCTGGTAGCCTATATTCCTTTTTTTAAATTGAATTCTGACCTTAGTAATTAAACAATATCTTTCACTGTGTTGTCCATGTTTATATATCCTGCATGAAACAACACGATGAGAACGTACGGGGTGCTTTATCTAAGATGTGCTTTTTGTAGTCCATCTTCAAAACATTCACAGCAGACCCACGTCAATAACATATGACGTCGCATCATTACGTAGCCCAGTGTAAGCTCAGTCAGATTCTCTCAGCACCGCCGTTGTCTTTTCCTAAGTCCATATGAATTCTCCTTCACACCTTCCCTTTACCTTGTGACATTTTCCATCAAGGTCAAGGAAAAGTGGTTCGGAATAGACGATAGGAGGGACTTTTCGACCGCACTTCCCTAAGCTGGCTGTGGCTGTGGGGAGCAAGGCATGTATAGTCGATCCATGTACTCAGGTGTTGATCAACCAATAGGCGAAAAGTTCACCCCATGACACACTTTGGACAGCCCCCTCATTTGCATTTACATTTCTTCATGTGGCAGGGTAAGAAATGTAAATGCAAATGAGGGGGCTGTCTAAAGTGTGTCACCCTCATGACACACTTTGGACAGCCCCCTCATTTACATTTACATTTCTTCATGCCTTTCTACATGCATGAAGAAATGTAAATGTGAAAAGAATTCAGGAAGGAATGTAAATGCATAAATTGTATTAAATGTCTGAAGGAATGTAAATGTACAAAGAATGTGTGAAGGAGCATAAATGTATGAAGGAATGTAAATATTAAAATGTATGTAGGAATGTAAATGTACAAAGAATGTGTGAAGGAATGTTAATGTAAGAAGAAAATATGCATTTTATCAGTTAATTAATGCTTACATTTAATTTTTATGCATTTTTGGTGCAATTTAATGGCATACGTATTTATTTATTGACTAATTTATTTATTTATGTATTTATTTTTAATTTTGGCAGTTCCAGTCCTCCATACTTACGAACCTAGGGAGACATGTATATTCCAGGATTCGTTCACATGATTACACATGCAAGACGTTGTCTGTGAACAGCATTAGCAAACTAACATCAATAAACAACAATAAATCGGTAAACACCATTAAATCACATTTAACAAGTTTAACAGTTTTGCTTAGCCTGCACTGCTGTGATAAAACTATACCCAGTTGTTACATTATCGATCCTTGAATGGATGGAAGAGTCACTTTGTGGTGTGCTGCTTTTGTTAGCTGGCAGAAGAAGGCTGGAAAGCGCTGTGGTTCCAGATTTAGTCTTTGTTGTGTCCTTGTTTGGAAGGTGCAAATCCGAGGAAGCTGGTCGCTCAGGTTCTGTGCAGAGGTAGATGTTGGGGTACTAACTCAACTTGGTTCTCCTTGTTGCTGGAAAGTTAGTTGCAAACCTTGTGTTTGCACCTCAAACTTCCCTGGTTCAGGTTTGCCTCTGCCTTGAGCGTGGGCAAGTTATGGTCCAGGAGGAAGACAGTCTGTGAGCAATTGCCCTCCCTTCAGTGGTTTGAAGCAAGAGCCCAGGAGGAAGAGAGGTGTGTCTGGGCCGGCCAAAAGCCCAGGAGCCAGAGGTGGTGTGAGCTGATCGACAACTCAGAAGCAAGAGGAACACTGTCTGAAGGGAACAGACCTTCTACAGTTGCCTGGTGACATCACAGTCACATGTCACTGTAAAATTCCTGTCCAGTCAAGTTTGATGACTGGCCTCACTGAGGTGAGAAATAGCTCTCTTTGTCTGAAGAAGTCCACATCTTACTAAATCTATGTTTAGCCTTAGCCAGTTTCAGCCAATTTGACTCCGTGTAGCCCGCTTTGGCCCCAGGGATGCATTTGACTATGGTTGCTGGTGTTGCTAACTTCACATTTCTCAGAATAGAGCTACCAATCACCAGATTGCCCCCTGGCTTAAGAGAGAAGACATTTCACAGCATGAACCGGGGAGCACTTTGTTTAATTACCTACTGTATTGGTCCCAGATTTTGCCTTTTTTTGTTGTCTGTGAAATGTTTGACGCTCAAAATTTCCTGGGGGAGGACCCCCAGACCCCACGCTAAATTTGTTGTTACAACCCGGCTCTTGGGCTGCACAAAACGGGAGGGAAGACGAGGTTCAAAATAATCAATGCGTTTATTAACATAAACGTAAGAAATACGTGAAGATCAGTGTCAGTAATCAGTAGTGTAAGCGTGTGTGGATGCATGTATGTGTGTGTGTGAGCATGACAAAACCAATAGCAACAGAAAAGGCACGGCCGCACCACGGGGCCCTCATGTACGGCGTGGATCGAATGAGAGAGAGAGAGCCAGCTGGTACCAGAATATAACTGCTTCACCGGGCCCAGGTGCAGCACATCAGCTGATGACGGTCCCTCCTGAAAGACAAAGCAAACCAACCAGCGACCAGCAAACCCACACACCTCCAGAGTAAAGGTAGGGGCCGTCACATTTTCCCCCAACTGGAGCTTGCCACTGGGCCTGAAAAATTTGCTACGGGAAACACTGCTGGCTATGTTTACATGTATGTTTACATACACGACAATTGGAAGATTTTAATCCGATTCGGCTGATTCAGAAAGCAGTGTGGTAGGTTCGAGAAGCAAGTGGGCCCCTTTTAAGTGATCCCATCGGTTCTTTGCGATGTGTCACGGAGCTGAAGTATCGAACATGCATGCATGTATTTGAACCCTCCCAATGTGTTTATAAAAACCATCACCAGGGTCCAGGGCCAATGTCCCAGCCCTGCGGGCGAAGGCGGGCGGTATGGCACCCCAAGACCGCAGGAGCGGCCAGACCCCACGCCCAGGGAGCCGCAGAGGCCGCAGGAGACCACGCAGGCCCAAGGACCCAGGGTGGCAATGGCCAGCACCCCCAGAGAGCCCGAGACACACCCCAGACGGGCGGGGCAGGAAGGCCCGCCCACCCACCGCCCGACGCAGACATCCCCCTCCCCCCCCCCCAACAGAAACACATTACATATTAGACAGTTTTTCTTGAGTTGTAATATTTGTATGTACAGGTGGCATATGCTCACAGGCTGAGTGGCACTATACAGACACGTTTAGTGAGTGGATAAATGGTGAGCATTTTTCTGTAAAGTATTTTAATTGGTTTCTGTGGCCAGCAGATATTTTCTCCAGCGAAATATGTTCTGCAAGGAGATTCAGCCAATGGTTGATGTTGTTGTTGTTGTTTATCTTTCCAATTGACTGGGACTGTTTTCTTGGAGATGGCGAGAGCTACAAGAAGAGAATTGCAGTGGCTGTTTGGGAGGTCAATTGTCATCAGGTCACCAATTAAGCACAGGTTGGGAGATAATGGGATCCTGCAGTGCAAAATGGAGGAGAGTTTTTGAGTGACTGTTGACCAAAAGTGCTGGACGGGTGAACATAACCAGAGGGCATGAAAGTAGGTCTCTGCAGTGTTCTGAGTACACTGAGTGCATGTGTCAGATTGACTGAAGCCCATTCTATTCATCTTTTGTTGGGTGATGTGTGTTCTGTGGAGTACTTTAAATTGGATAAGTTGTATATTAGTATTTCTTGTCATCTTAAATGTATTTTTGCATATCTGAGTCCAGAAGTCAGGGTCCAGTGATACACCCAGCTCCTTTTCCTATTTTAAAATTGGTAAATGAATAAGAACTGGTCTCCGACAGTAATTTATAAATCTTAGAAAGGTTCTTCTTATTTCTCGAAGAAAGCTTTGTAATATGTTTGGCAAATTCTGGTGGCTGCAAAGTGTGCTGAAGCGCTGGAATTCTCCTCTTGATTGTTTTTATCAATTGTTAATATTGTAGAAAATTTCCATTTCTTATTTCAAAAGTTTGAAATAAGTTTGTATGTCATAAGTATATTGTCTTGGAAAAGGTGGTGGAGATGAGTTACTCCCTTCATCTCCCATGTGCTAAAATGGAGAGGTCTTTTTGTTAATTTCAAAATCCGGGTTGTGCCAAATTGGAGAGAGCAAGAAAGGTTCTATTTGTTTTCCACCAGGCTGACAAGGTGGAAGCAGTCATTGGGTTCTTAAAGCAGTTATGACGTCTGAGTGTAGTGGTGATAAACGGGAGGTCAGAGAGTTTTATATTGTTGCAGTCCGTCTGTTCTAGTTCGAGGAATTGTTCTTCGTTAGGATATAACCATTTGGATAGGTATTGTAGCTGGTTAGCTAAATAGTAATGTGTAAAGTTAGGAGCGTCCAATCCCCCTTCCAATTTGTTTTTCTGAAGGGTGCTTAGGCTAATTTTTGCTGTTTTGTTCTTTGAGTAGAATTTTATAATTGCAGAATCTAATGACAGGAACCATTTCGATGTGGGTTTGAATGGAATCATGGAAAAAAAAAAAATTCTTATCTAGGCCTAACCGCCATATCGATTTTTACTAAACTTGGTAGATATGTAGAACAGGACGCCTCAAGGTGACTGGAGAAATTTAACTCGAATTGGCAACTGGGTGGTGCTATAACAACAGAAAAATGCTTAAAAATGGCTAAAATGCAACTGATCGCTGTGGCTCCCCCTGTGGCTGAATGTTTTCTTTTTTTTTTAAATTTTTGGTTTGACAGTCATGGTATGGTATGGTATGCTGTGCATAATCATGGAAACTGTCAGTGTGTCATTCTGTCAGTCAGTCATTCTGTCTGCCCCACGTTTTTCTACTCACTGACGTGGTCAACCTTTGTGAAACTGCACATAGGCATTGAGGATTGGCATAGGTAGAAGGTGACAAAGCTACCAATGGGTATGGACTAGTTTTAAATTAAAAATTGGATTTTACGACTTGCCAGTGCAGAGAAGCTAAAACAGGAGAAATATGATCTCGTTTCCTAGTTCCTGTGAGTACACATGCCGCTGCATTCTGAATTAGCTGGAGATTTTTTAAAGACTTATTAGAGCTACCTGATAATAGAGAGTCACAGTAATCCAGCCTTGAGGTAACAAAAGCGTGGATCAATTTTTCTGCATCTTTTCGGGTCAGGATAGGCCTAATTTTTGCAATATTACGCAGATGAAAAAACGCAGTCCGTGAGGTTTGTTTTAAATGGGAATTACAAGACAAATCTTGGTCAAATATTACTCCGAGGTTACTTATGGTAGTGCTAGAGGCCAGAGCAATGCCATCGAGAGAAACTATGTCATCAGATAAAGAGTCTCTGAGTTGTTGGGGCTAATAACATCAGTTTTGTCTGAATTTATAGGGGCAAAAAGCGAAATCGTTTCACTGCTAGGTTTACTGTTGTGCACTGCCTGTAGACCAAAACAAAGTGTGTCATGAGCCACTCCTCCCTCTACCTCTTGAGCAACCCGCTAGGCTAAAACATCGCTCTCACTCACGGAGAAGAGTAGGAACGTTAGTGTTAGCTCCCGTTGTTAGCACTATCTGGGATCCAGCATTGGCTCGACCCGAGTCGGCTACCACTGGCTACTGGAGTAACTTACAGCTATGGAGCGCTTCTACCACCTCCTCCAGTCACTGAGCCTCACCTCCATCTCAGCAAATATATTACATTTATTACAGGTACCATCATCATTGAAGTAGGCAGGGGAATAGCTAAACACAGCAGAGACCGAGACATTGCTAACTGCTAGACGACGACTTATTTTCTTTAGCCGACTGCCCGTCTGGCTTGCGGGCTGCTCAAGCTCCGGAAATCGGGGAGAAGCTATCTAAATATATATTAGGTCTTACAGCTGTGTTTGAGGGCAGGAGGTCATGAATTTTGCCTCTAATAGTGAGAATTTTGTCATTAAAAAAGCTCATAATATCATTACAGCATAGGGCTAAAGGAATACAAGGCTCAATAGAGCTGTGACTTTCAGTCAGCCTGGCTACAGTGCTGAAAAGAAACCTGGGGTTGACCTTATTTTCTTCTATTAAAGCTGAGTAATAGTTTGCTCTGGCATTGGGGAGGCCCCTCCTACTGTATATGTTTTGAGACTTTGGCCCAATCCCATTTCCTATCTTAACCCTCAAACTTAACCCTCACTATGATTTCACACCAAACGCAAATTCACGCATCAAGATTACATACAAAGTCAATGCAAAGATGCGATTAGACGCGAATTCGTGCCAGGCGGCGCAATGGACGCGTTTAGACGTGAAATTCGTGTCCAACGCCTCATCGCACGAGTTGAAAATATTGAACTTTTGAGGCGAATTCGCGTGACTCTGAGCCGCGAAAGCCAATCAGCGTTGAGATTCTCCCGATGTCATGGTTGACATCCAGTTGTTGACACAACAATAAACTGCTACTCACCGGAGACAGATGGACAGGCACTCCGCAGCTGAAATGGAGCGCCTGTAGTTGGTGTCCTGCCGGGAGATCCTGGTGCCAGCCCTTGCCAACAGGTCCTCAAACTGGGCCCCAGTCAGCTTGAAGTACCGCTGAAAGCAGCTATCATCCAGACGGAGTTCCGGGAGGAGGTGGTGAAACTCGCCGAGTTGGATGTGCTTCTGCAGGATAGGGTGAACCCAAAAACGACGGCGTTTGGCCCTCCGATGCATTTGGGACTTCCAGAACAGGCACAAAGCAGCGATGGTGGTTATCTCTGCCATGGTCGTCAGTGGCTACCCGGAGCTATATGATACTACGTATCTACTCTACAGAGACCGCCAGTGGCGGCTGCTGGTCTTTCAAACTGGGGAAGCTCACTTTAAGTTTATATCATAAAAGTTGTCATATTGTAGCGAGGCAGTAACTTATAAAAGGAGCATTTAATTGAAGCTGTTTTTCAACCACACTCATGCCATAGAACCACAACAAAACACACCTCAAAGATTTTCAGATAGGTGAAAAGAACTGTTACTTTTCCCCACCCTTTGCACCAAATCAATCTGTTGATCTGCCCTGCTGTTTGACTCTAAATTCAAATTGTCTGCCATTATGTGCAGCTTGCTAGCTCGCTCGCTAGCTGGGGCTGGTAGTGTGACCGCCTGTGAGTGCTTTGGGATGGTGGAGGGCTCACAACAGCACCCGCTGCTCGTTGGGGACAGTAACTGCAGAGCGACAGAAGTCAGAGTCTCCAAACACAAGTACAGTCTCCAATAACACCAGAAAAACATGCTAGATTTGTCGCTAGTCGTTTTTAACAAAGAAAAAGTCACTAAGAGGATTGGAAAAGTCTCCACACCAACTCGGAACAACGGAATGAAACTTGAAAATCGCTCCGGTGGTGGTTTATATTTCAAGATCGCTGAATCGGTCATTTCACTGTCAATCAAAAAGGGATTCAGCCTCAGACAGATCATCCAATCATCATGTAGAAGCCCAGCGTCCAGGCCAGCCGAGGCCAGCCCACTGCCCCATAGACCCCCAGAGACGCTGAGCGTCCGATGGGCGGGACAAAGCCAAGCATTTATTCAATGACTGTCTTGTTTCGCTGCAGTGGAACAACCCACTCTATGCTTCCCTATTGAAGTCTTTGGACGCTGAGCTTCTACCCTGCTTAATGCGTTGTGACGCTATGGGAGTGAATGAGAAGAAAGTCGCGTCAGTGACCTGTGATAAGTAGCTGATTCTGAACAAAAGTTGAACGTGCTCTAGCGCATATTTAGTCAATGAAATGTAAACACAACAGTACATATTTGACCACTTATTTTTTGACATTTTAGGGGAAGCTGAGCTTCCCTTGCAGTCTTAGAGCAATCGCCACTGGAGACCGCAACAAAAAGGAGCAGGCTTGGGTGAAAGACGCCGAGGAGACTGGTCTACTTGGTAAGTTCTGTAAATATGTGTCTTTAATTAGTTTGCAGAATGGTTGTACTATGAACGTTAGCACTAGCTTAGCTCCAGTTAGCACAGCCGCCAGCTTCCCCGCTACTCGCGCGACGATGACGCGAATTAACTAAATGGTCAGGCGTTGAAACTCCTGAGTTGAAGCTCCTGCAAAGTGCTAGTGCTGTCCCGATTCTCAGAGTTGAGGGTCAAGAATAAGGGCTGTATGGCCCCCACTTTTAAGATTTTCCAGGACCACCCTTGGCAATAAGTGCTATCCCAGAATCCTTTGCGTATCATCCACCGAGCTCAGCTGAACCCAGCCGAGTACAGATGATTCAGTCAATGCAAGATGGTGGCGACAAGCGTAAGGAAGCAGAGTTATCAATGTGAGTATTTTCCTTGTTAATAGTTGTTTAATTATGATAACTATTGCATTTGTAGTGGCATATTGATAACTCCATCCTCAGCAAGGCCAGATGTTTATTGCCCTGCCCCCGAACTGACCCCAGTCAGGAGAGATGCAGTCTGCCTGACCAAGAGGAGATCATATGAGATGGTTCAAATGACTTTGTAAGTCATTAACTTATAAAGGGGGCCCCCTTTTCCACCCGGAGGTAACGCTTTGATTAACAGCTCTGCCTTGAAAAACAATGCACCCTTTGATGACCGCATCCTGCCACTTCATGTGACCTCGGAGGAGGGACTATGCTACCCCTTGCTGAACAAATGCTTCTGTGTGATAAAACTGAAATGTATGTTGCAAGTGAGATTATTCTTTTTGTTACTCTTTGTTGACCATTTGACATGTGCTGACTTGTACACATACATGGTCATGTTTTTATCTGAATGATACTTTGCTTCAACCCTGTTAAAACAAAAGATTGATAAGTTGCAGAATTCAATATTAGTTTCAACTCTCTAACATGTAGCTAGCCATACTGCCATCTTGTGGCAGAGTTAAGAAGAGTTACCGCAAGGAAGTTAACTTTATATGTTTTGAATGAAGATATAATTAGGGATTATTAATCAACTTGTTGCATGAATATGTGCTCCTTCATTTTGTTTTTCATTATATATTGTCATTGAGTTAATCTAGAGCGTGTGTATTTGACGTAGACTAGCTGATATCATGGCATAATAAGTGTATTTTACGACCTCGTATCAGGAAAGCATTAAAGTTTCCTCTGAATATATCTCATGCGGATATATTTTTCATCATGAGGGAAGCCTCCCTGATCAAGGCCGCCCACTTTTTGGCCAGTCAAATACCTGTGCAGTTGGCGCGGCTCTCTTGTTTTTCGTCTCTTGTTTTTTTTTCGTCTCTTGTTCCTTTCAGTTCATTCTAGCAGCGTCTTTTTCCGTTTTAGTTATCTGCTCTTTTCTTTTTGCCCTGTGTCTTTTGTTAGTTATTCCCTATTATTCGTACTGTGAGTTCTGCCGTGCTTATTCGCATTTTACCTTTTTGTCATGGGTAATTTCCTTTATTACACTTTTAACTCTTTTGTGCTTATGAGCAGTTATTTTGAACTTTTCAGTTTTATCTATCTAGTTTTCTTTTTTCTCCAGTGTTTTTCAACATATTTTTTTTGTGCGTAATAATAACTTTGACAGCAATATCGAATGGCCAGCAATATTGTTATCACATTATTACAAGCGAGTAACCAGAACTAGGTAGACCAGCACCTGCCGACCAACCTCTTCGCTCCAGACTTATCGGAACCGGCTGCCAGCCACTTGCCAAGGTGGTCCTCCTGCCAATGTAACGGAGTTAAGAGTTAATGTGATCCCACTTGCCATATAAAACACACCACAAAACACGGGAACTGGGTTTTCCTTTTGTAATTAAATGCAGCACCCCTGTGGTTTAGGGTCGTGCACCCTGGAGGGTAGCAACAGTTGGACCTCGCTGCCTCCGGGGTAGGTGTATGAGCTATGGGCTCCGTCTTTGTTTTATATTAATTACTTTCATTTTAATACTAAGGAGTGGGTTAAGTTCTATTTTGAATCATAAAGCTCCCGTATGGTCGAGCCTGTCTTTTTTTTTTTTATAAAGAGTTGACGGTGTTTTTCTTTTATTTCGGTTTACAAATGGCTAAAGTTACACATGTTAGCTAACCTGCACTTTCTTTTCATTTTACTTTTTGCAGCCGTGTATGTGTGTGTGAACGGGCGAACTGGACTGACTGTTTGTTAAATCTCCATGCCAGATGAGGAATAAACGGCGAGTGTGCCAATGGTGAAGAAAGTCTGCCTTGTCATTAAATACACAACGCAAGAGGAGTACAAGAACCGCTACACCAAGCCCAAAGGCCTTCTGCAGCGTGAACCAACCCACTGGGCACCCACAGGACATTGCAGACTCAACCGCTCCCCTTGCTGTGAGACAGCCATGCCATTCTGCTGGAAAGTCCAGGAGCTGCGGAGTGACAGTCCAGGGGCCCTAAAGGAGCTTCGCCTTTGATCCTCGCTGCTAAAAGTAGGCCAAAACTTCCATAACTTGAGTGAGCCGCTGTGCGGTGAAGAGTGAGGTCGAGCAGGAGGCTTAGCTAATTACCCTGATTTTAATTTAAGTTTCATTAGGCCTACATGAATGGTTTGCACATTCCTGCATTCCTCATTTATAATATAGGCTATTTTCATATACTCTCCCACTATCGCCAAACTAAGTAACTTACACGAGTGTTACTTCTCATTTCATTCCATTTATATGCTGTTAATTTTGTGTTGTGTCACATAATCATCACTTGCTATTCATTTATTCAGTTGTTACCTATTTAGTTTAAATAAATCTTCATTTATCGCCAAGTTGTTGTCTGTGTATATATCTTTGGGACAGGAGCTGACATCACTGTGTAGAGAATTCATAACCCAGATATTGAGATTGATTCATTATTGATAAGCGTGCTGACAAATTAATAATTCATATTAATAATAATAATTAATTAAGTTATTTGCGGAGTTAATTAGTCGCTTCCCTCGTTAGGAGGGTGGTGCCCCAAAATTTATTACCAGTGCAAATATTCTCAAAGAGGTATTTCCCCTACATATCTGGTGGTGTCCGTGTGAGGCCTTATGAAATCATTGTTCCTGTAAACAGGTTATATGAGCAGACAAACCTTGGCGTTTTAACGGCGATAGTGGAAATACATTTCCCTGATAGCCCCCGTAAGGTTTATCATATTAGTGTATTTTGAGCAGGTTGTCCACTGGAGCATCGATCGTGTGTGTTTCACTCTTTGTACTTCTGATTTGTGTGTGAGTATTAATATTACACTAAGCAAGGAGATGTTAAAACAGTGCACACCATATATATCACCATATATATTTTGATTTATTTCATACTCCAGATTTATATTATTTAGCATTAACTGGTGACAGAAAAGAACGAATTTCATTCTGCAGGAAAACACGTGTCCTTACTGTGCATATGACAATAAACACTTTGAATCTTGAATCTATATGTTTTATGAAGACCCTGTATGCACTCAAAGCTGTGACCCAAGTTTTGCACCGAAATCTGGCGTCAGAAAAATAATAATAAGACAAAAAATAAGTATCAATTTGCCTGACATCGATTGATTTAGTTTCAGCACCATGGTAGTGGACAGCTTCCTGCTAACGGCTCCACATAAGATAGCGAGTAATCCTTTAACTTTTTCCGTCCAAAAACAGCATGACATGACTTGTCACCACAGATCACGATTTTGGATTTTGTGTGTTTAGGCTGCTCTGGTGCAAAATACATAAATAAAAGAAAAACAATGTTATTTTCGAAAAGTCGAGAGCTTCCTGAATCTGTCAATACCAAACATCACATGGTTTGATGATGCAATGCGCCTGGGAGATACCATTTAACAAAGGAGGGGGAGTGCGAGGACGTCGGCATCCTGAATAACAGTCCTTAGAGAAAGGTTAAAACCAACACAGCAACTTAAAAATACAATAAATAAATGAACTAAAACATGCCGCAAATTGTTATTACAACATGCATAAAAACCTCCCATCAACACTGACCCTGTCATGGTTACATCTAAATATAGGGGGATAAGGGTAGGATGACTTACAAGGAGCTGTCTCTACATCCAGACAGGTTCCATTCATTTGGCAGTATGTGCTCAAATTTTGAAGAACCATACTACAGAGACCTAAGGCTTCGGACGGTCTTGCACTTCCGAACTCCATGTAGTACTATTGGGCTACCAACATTCAAAAATTAATTTTTTGGTTGAAATCTCCTGACGTTAACTGGTGTAGGTTGGAGGTGCAGTCATGCCATTCATCCTCTCTGCCAGCTCTAGTGTACTCTTCGCTTCCTTATTCACCATCTCGTTTCTCCTCTAATTCCATTATTCTGTCCTCTTTAAAGAACTGGTTACAGATCCGCCGTCACTTTAAACTCCACTCAGCATCTATCTTAGGGCCTATTAGTAATAACCATCTGTTTATCTCCTCTATTCTAGAGTCAACTTTCGCACAGTGGAACAATTTAGGTCTGACCTGTTTTAATGATCTGTATGACAATAATACGTTTTCCAGTTTTGAGTCTTTACATCTTAAATTTGGCTTGCCTCGCTCTAACTTGTTTTGCTACCTTCAAATCCACCATTTCATTTGTAAACAGTGTGACTCATTTCCTGTGCTCCCTCAGCAATCTGCATGGGAGGGATTTTTTAATTTACCATCAATTCAGGAGGGGCTTATATCAGTTATTTATCATAATATTTTGTGTCTGACTAGAAACTGTGTTACCAAGATAAGAGCTAGGTGGAAAAGGACTGAGTGTAGAGCTGACAGAGCAATGGTGGAAAGGAGCCTTGAACAGGGTAAACTCTTCTTCTAGGCTTAAGGTGATTTAGCAAAGCCAAACTGGCAGAAATTTACCCTGAATCTGACTCTAGTTGTGACCGCGGTCATATGTTTTGGCATTGCCCAAGGCTCAGATCTTTTTGGTCCTCAATTTTTAATGTGTTTGTGGTGTCTGAAGCACTACTGTTAGGGGCCAAGGACCAGAAACATATATGGTCAGGGTCAAGAAGGTATTTATGGCCCAGGTCAAGGATTGGTGAAGTCCAACTAGGATGTCTCTCTGTACTCTGTTCATCTTTGTCTCACATTTCACGAAAACAACCCCCCTATATAAGCAGGGTTTTTGTGGCTGTTTTTAGAGCGGTTCATATTGACTTCGAACTCTCTCTCAGGCAGACCTAGGTGCTTGATATGATGCTGTACTTCTTGTAAGAAACCCTTCCTGTATACAAGCAAGATGGTGTCTTCACCTTCACATCATCGCTACTTAATAAACGACATGTTCTCAGCAGTCTTAAATACAACAGTACAGCCTTGTCCATTGCTGGCCTTCTTTGGAGTGCCAGCTGACCCTCTCCCAATTAATTAAATCAAAACTGATATGCTGGCCTTTGCTACACTTTTGGCAAAATGGAGGATACTCTTAACTTGAAAATGATCTACACCACCCCCCTTTTCTGCATGGCTTAAAGACATGATTTTATTTATAAATCAGAAAAGATCAGATTTGCACTCAGGGGAGATGGTCAGAGATTTCTAAGAAAATGGCAACCTTTCATTTTTTACTTTAACAATAAAATAACATTTTTTAAAAAAAAAAAAAAAAAAAGGAAAAAATTGCTATTTGTTTGATGTATCTGTGGTGGGATCGTCATGTCACAGTGTGTCAATAAAAAGATTTATTAAAATAATTGAAATAAAATTAAAAAAAGGGGGATAAATAGCAATGTGACCCTATCGAAACCAATGAATAAGTATAGACCAAAGAGCATAGATAAATGTTCTGGAAAAATTAATTAAAATTAAATATTAATATTAATTTTAATGATAGTTTTAATTAAGAGCTCAATAACCCTATTAAATATTAAGAATTTTTAGAATAAATAGAAAAAAATGTTAGAAAATGTAGAAAAATGTATAGGAAAAATGTAAGGACAAAAAATCTAAGATACAATGAGAATAAATAGGATGTAAAAGGGAGCCACTCTGACCTTGTCGACCTCTTAGTACTAGCCAGACAGCACAACAGAGTATCTAAATAGTAGAAAAGGATAAATGTGTCTATATAAATCTTAATGGGAAATCAAAATGTACAAAAGGACCACAAAAGATTATGCAGAAATAAAAGATTAAAATAAAGAAAAAAGAAACATTATAGCTGCTGCGCAGCAATGGTCAGGGCCGGGCAATTTTAGGCAAAATTAGGCAATTCTGAGCAACAAGCAGAGTGTAGGAAGATGAAAAAAAGGTGGCATTCTAAGCATAAGAGACTATGCTCTATCTCACTGAGCTAATTAGCAAGAGACAACTCTGCGGTATACATGTTTAAAACTTCTTCTAGCTCATTATAGGAATTCTACAGTTGCAGTGATTAGTCAATAAATCAATAAGTCAAACACATAATTAATCCACAACTATTTCATTATGGATTTATTGTTTCAGGCATCAGTGTTGGAGTTACCTTTGCAGATTTGAGGATATCCTCCTCAAATCCTGCTTTATCATGGTTTTGGACCTTTAGTCAGACAATGTGAGATGTTTGTGGATGCCAGATTGGAATTGGGGAAAGGTAATATGAATTTTACATAATTTTATAGACAAACATTTAATATAGAAAATAACTGGAATGCTAACCAATAATGAAATGATTCATAGCAGAGATAGGCCTATTTGTAAAATTGTAAATGCACCATTACAGCTTCATTTTAAAAGGAATCAACATTACCTTTCAGCAGCAAAACTGCATAAATAAAATAAAATTAGGCTAAGCAGAAAAAACAGGGAAAAGAGACAAGGGATAACAGGGAAAAGTGTTGATAAAGAATATTTGTCTCTCCGTGAAACTGCCTGGATCATAATTATATTAACCTTAGTAGCCTCTAATCCACATAGCATGATGCCTGAACATAGGACTTTCACATTAGAATGTCCATTCTGCCTTAGCTGAGGCTTGAACTCACACTTTCTGAGACTGAGGTCTGTCTTCTACGTCACTGAGCTAATTGGCAAGTGACAGTTCATGTGTGGCTTCACAAATTGACTAAGCTAAGCATCAGGGTGCCAGACAGTAGCCATCCATGCCATGGAAAAGCAAATTTCAAAGTGAAAGTTCTAAAGCTGTAGCACATATGGTTGATATGTTGAATTTTCAGTTTTGAAATTTAGAGGCTTGCTGTAGCGCCACCATCAGGACTATTGTCTTGTGTTTCCAGTTGAGGACATCTGGCATGGGACTGGACCTTCAGGAAAAGTTTGGGTAGATTTCTCATATGGAAATGTTGCACGAGCTGAGGCTTGAACTCACAATCTTCAACACCAAGAGCCATCCTCTATCTCACTGAGCTAACTGGCAAACAGAAATGTCATATGTAGCTTCACAAATTGACTAAGCCAGTCACCTGTGTGCAAGACAGCAGCTGTTAGTGTGTAAAGGCAGATTTCAAACGGCTGTCAAAAATTCAGTTATTAAGACAAAAATCCGAAAATATACAAATTGCATCTTGACAGCTAGGAGATGTTGGTAATTTGTTTTTAACAATGATTTATTGGCTCCATAAGTGAAAAACTGATGATTAAAAATGCCATTTTTGCATTGACTCCAATTGTTGGCATCAGAGCAAAATTCAAAATGCTGTAAAAAAATTCAGTTTTTGAGATAAAATTCTGATATTTTCCAAACATCATCTACCATGACTCCAAAATTTTGTCATTTTTTTCAATGAACATTGAAAATGTATTTAGCAAGAACTTGCAAGTATATGTTTACAGTACCGTTAACAGTCAAACATTTTGATGCACTGTAGGCTCAATTTTTGATAAATCAAAGATCTGTGTGGATCGTTTGTGTAGGACAGTCTGAAGATGCTCTGTAGCAAGTTTAGTGCCAATTGAGCAAAAATTGTGGGAGAAGATAGGTTTAATATGTTTTACAGCTTTTGAAAAAAACAGAGTGATGGACTTCATAATTTGCAACAGGTTTCAGTGTACAAAAGTTTTGTCAGTATTGGGGCTACATTTTGGTGAAAGTTGCAAATCTGTAGCACATATGGTTGATTTGTTGTGAATTTTCAAAATTTTGAACTTTAGAGGCTTGCTGTCGCGCATCCATCAGGACTATTGGCCTGTTTTTGCAGCTGTGGCAATCTGGCATGGGACTGGACCTTTCTGCAAAGTTTGGTCATTTTTCGTGCATGGGAAGTAGGATTTCCTCAGAAGAAGAAGAAGAAGAAGAAGAAGAAGAAGAAGAAGAAGATGCAGCAGAACAATAGGGTCCTGGCAGCTTAGGCTGCCCGGCCCCTAATAAATAAATAAATAAAAAATAAATCCCCTTGGGCTCTCAGTTTGTAGAGTGTGGATCCAATATGCTTCTCTCTGTAACAGAAGTTTATCCCTATCGCCACCTCTTTTGCATGATGAATCATTTCTATACCTTGAAATATAAGGGAACAAACATCATGGCCAGCTGAATGGAAGTGTCTTGCCACCGGAGATTTTTCATAATTTTTCCTTATGCTACTCTTATGTTCAGAAACCCTAGTTTTCAACTCTCGTTTAGTTTTACAAATGCATGCTAACCCACAAGGACATTTCAGAAGATATGCAACAAATCTGGTTCTGCAGAAGATCCTAATTGTAATGTTGAACTTTTTGCCTGCATGGGGATGTAAAAAAACATCCCCTGTGATCATAGCATTGCACTGGGCACAGTTTAAACATGGGAAATTACCTTCTGCTGGGTTAGACAAAAAATGTTGAGGAGGCACATAACAATCAGCTCTGACCAGGGTGTCCCTTAAATTCCTAGCGCGATTACTGGTGGCAGTAGCTCAGTCCATAGGGACTTGGGTTTGGAACCGGAGGGTCGCCTGCTTGAGTCCCCGTCCGGACCAAAATATGGAGCGTGGACTGGTGGCACCCCTGGGCACTGCTGAGGTGCCCTTGAGCAAGGCACCGAACCCCCCAACCGCTCGGGGCGCCCCACTAAGGGCAGCCCCCCCCACCCTGACATCTCTCCACCTTGTGCATGTATAGGTCCTGTTTGCGCATGTGTGTGTCTTTCGGACCTGTGTGTAATTGACAAGCAAGAGTGAAAACACTGAATTTCCCCTCAGGCGGATTAATAAAAAGTAAATAAACGTATAAACTTAAGGTGTTCTGTTTTCTTCACAAGCACATTAAGAAACAACACTGAATCTCTACTATGTCCTACTGAAAACTTTATAGTAGGCATGCTAGAATTTAGACGTTCACTGAAAGCCTCCAGTTCATCAACAGTACCTGAAAATATGCAAAATATATCATCTATGTAACGAAACCAACATCTCAACAGAGAGAAAAAAGGACTGTTGTATGAACATATACCTTCTTCAAATTTTCCCATGAATAAATTGACATAATTAGGGGAACATGCACTACCCATACTGACTCCTTGGCACTGCAAATAGAAAGAATCCTCAAATTCGTAATTCTTGTTGAGAACATGCTGGGTAAGTTTTACAAAAAAAAAACCCAAAAAAACAGTAGTGGGGTCTGATTCTCTCTCAAACACAGAAAATGAATGAGTGCTTCTAAATACTCTTTGTGAGGAACATTAAAGGCTGACCGTGTCCATAGTACATAATATGTCTGTTTCCTGAAGATCCCAAATGGAAGAAATCTTATTAAGGAAGTCAGTGGTGTCTTTGAGGTCAGAAGGAAGCTGATATACCAATTGTTTTATATGTAAATCAATTAATTGTGATATAAGCTCTGTAAGAGACTGGTTGCCTGGTTGTGTTTTTGGTTTCAGATCTGACAGAAAAACTATAGGTTCAACAGGAGGAGAAAGGGCATGCTGCATATGAGGGGGTGAGGGGACTTTATTGTCAAAAAAGCCTCTTAGTTTAACAGATCTAAAGAACTTGAATAGTTCTACTCTGGTTTGAAAAGAGTCAGCAGGCTTGAATGGAACAAAAGACAAACTCTTAGACAAAACAGACTATTATTCAGGAGTGAGGCACCTGCTGGAGAGACTGATGACATGCAAGTCCTTTCCCACTGTTTGCCACTGGTGTGTGTGGTGCTTCCTGCCGCCCCTCTGCGTCGGGCGTCTTTTGCGGTGGCTCTGGTTAAGCGGCAGGGCATGTCTAAAAAAGTGTGCGGTCTAGATGTAGTGGATGGGCCCTCGCTTCATGAGTCCTCCGTGGACAGATCAAAGGAAAATCTCCCTCTCATATGTGGAGATCAACTCTGAGCATCTGCTTTCAATGTCACAAAGTTGCTGGGAGTTGAATTTCATTTTCATGTCTTTCTTTAAATCCATAATATCGGACTGCGTTTTAGAAAGTTCAACTTTTGTGAATTGGATCACCAGCAGCATTCCAAAGAGCATTTATTCAACACCTCACACCATTTCTTGCAGAAGTCGTTATTGTGTCGACCTAGTGTGGGTTCTTTGTTAATCCTGAAACCCCTCGGGATACATTTGTTGCGCCAGTATTGGGACAAGGTTGAGCTGTGGAGACTCATGTGAGTCTCTTTTTTCATGAGGTGCTCAAGATGCTTAGAAGTGGATAGTTCAGAGTCCAACACAGGGCAGGAGGCATCTAAGGGAAATAACATGCTTTCAGAGTCCGAGTTCGAAAAAGCTAGGGTGGAAGCTCTCACCGCGTTAAGTTCATCAATGTCTTGGTATGACATATTGCCCACAGGAGGTGTGGCACTCAATGAATGAAGAACTGGTACTTACTGGCACACATGGATCCTATTGTATAATCATATGGTCTTGTCACTGATTGGACTTTGGGTCTCACCTGGTTATCTATATTTGTATTGTCATTTCTTTTGTTCTCCACACTGATGATGGCTTTACGCTGAAACGCGTTTGTTTTCTGTCCACAATGCAAATACAAAAGAAGATGGATGAGTGAGTCCCATTGTTTTGTTTTTGTTTAGTCTTTATCGCAACTGTGCACCCAGCATTATTTTGAGACTCTGAGTTGTGCGCACTGTTTCTAAGTACTAGTTTCAGTCGGTCTCTCTCTCAATCTTCAGATGCCCAGCTGAAGTGGTATCACTTCTATGTGGTATCTACTGTTGACCTGCTGTCTCTCCATAAAGAACCCTTCTAAAGCCTACTAAACTACTGTCATGGAGAAAGTCACACAACTGATTAGCGTCTACTTTCTCAATGATCTTGGAGAGATAGGAAAGATTAGATATAGGTCTGTAGTTTGCTATATACCCTGTCAATTTATCACAGAGCTTATGTCCGACAGAGACCATGCTGACACATCACGTGGTAAAACAGCAGAGGTACCATTGCAGTCACGACATGTTTATCTCAAAATATGACCATTTTCTTGTAAAACTATTTTATTGTCACAACACTATTTTCTCCTCAAAATTACAACTCTTCTTTCAAAATTTCAGATTTCTCCTTTCCCAACAGTGGCTCATATGTTAAGGAAGAAGCTAAATGTTGTATGTTTGAAATTGATGTTTTTGTCATTGACATAATTTAAGTTGTTTAAGGTATGAAAAACTATTAGTCATTTAATACTGTAACATGTACCACATTGTGGTGAATGTGTCCTGATTATGGTGATGATTAATGCCATAGAATAGTTAATCTGTAAAGCAATAAATAACAATGTCCATATCCAAATTAGAACTATTAAACAAGAACTATCAAACTATTTGCCATCCAATGGGGCCATTTGATTGGTCAGAATTTACTGCCCATGATATCTTTCAGCATGAACATATATAAGCCTTAAAAACCACTGAAAACAACCAGACTCTGGAAAAGATAACCGACTTTGGGATACAGATTTTATTCTCAATATGTATGTATCATTCTCTTCAATTAATCAAAACTCCTATATACGTGTATTGTAAAATATATTCTATTTCACAAAAAAATATGCAAGAAGTCATTACTGATTGTTGAATGAACCAGGGTTCCTACACATTTTTCAAATAATTTTCCAAAATATTGTTCCCCATTTCCATGACTTTATTTAAGTAATTTTAAATGGGAAGGCCTATACAGCGATACAACCATCCCAGGCATTTGCAGCTCAGTAAACTGCCAGCGCTTACCAACTCCACTTGGTCATTAACCATTCCTGCTGCCACCTAGCTGCATACACCAATAGACCAGACCGTCACATATGGGGTTCTTCAAAAAATGTCAAAACCACGCCCCTTTTTGGGAAGATAAAAACAAAAAACAAAGATCATCTAGATGTAACGCCTGAGTGACAACAATTTAACGTGTTTGGATTATAATTTTGACAAGTTTGCATTTATTCTTGTTGAATAAACATTTGTTTTATGACCATGTCTAATAATTATTTTGCAACTTTGCCTGAACCTGAGCAATACTGTAATAAATTAAGGCTAAATGATGCCATGTCACTACAGAATGATGCCATGTCACTACAGTTTTCTCCTGTCTAAGTTGATAAATGACCCAACACAGTGGGTGGATATTATAGATAGCTGGATCACAATACCCGATGATTTAATCAAAAAAAGAAAAAAAATGTCATTGATGCTGCTATACTGTATGACTGTAACGTTACTACAGTAGCCTCTCACTCAGGCATTCAGTGATAACTGTCACCAGCATCATTTAGCCATTTGCTACACTAACAATGAATATTCATGTATCTTATGCACCTCACATCTCAGTGTGAAAGCCTTGATCAACATGCTACACGACAGCTTTTCAGCATTTTCCTGTTTCTTTTCTTATGTGACAGCACCTTTCTTTTCCCCAGAGGGGAGTGCAGGGTTAGCGATGACACAATGCTGGTCTGGTCTATGTGTATCCCGTGGTAGTAGTGATGTTTTAATGGTCATGCAGCGCAGCACTGAATTTTACATTAGTAATACAAAGAATATATTTTCCGTAACTTTTTGTTAATGTTTTGAGATTTTTATGAACTTATTTTAAACAATAGCCATACAATTTGTATTCAAAATGTTTTTAAAATATTCTGGTAATTCAAAACTCTTTCCAGGCCTGGGACACTGTTTTTCTAATTTCATAACTTCTCCAGGAATTTCATGACCATAGGAACCTTGATAAACAACAACACTGTAGCTGAAGTTTTCTATTTGTTTTTACAATTACGCTGCTGCTGTGAAGAAGACAGCTTTAAGAAAAGGATGACTGCTGCATTTGGACACAACATCTGTTCCTTTGTAATTAATGACATTAACGAAGGAGCACAGTCTATGGTGTACAGTGCAGTCTTAGATGGATAAATGGATGGGTGGATGTCACCAGTGCCTCACAGCTTCACCAGAGGAACTGCTACTGAAGGTATCTGTTGTGCGTCTACTACACTACTTGTTTTTGCTAAGCGTTCTCTGCTTCTCTGCATGTTCTACGATCTTCTCCTCCACGTAGAGGCCTTTGCGGCGACGGACGGCATTCATGTATTTGAGGGCCTGGTTTTCAGAGTCTGCTTTCTCCCCAAAGTGCAGGTATTCCTCCTCTGTGGTGGGAACCCAGTATGGATCACTGCTGATTACCTGGGGGCACAGAGGAGACAGTGAGATGTGATGATTAGTGATAGAAAGCAACATTCCACTTATGTGCATGTCATTTTTGTTGTTTTTGGTTGATTTTTTGTCACATTTACCCACGTGTGATGCAGATCTCCCTACTCGGGATATTATGCAAAACTACTCACTGTATTTGTTTATGTCACAAAAATATCTGTATTTGGATTACAACAAAAGTGGGTGCGGCCTAAAACTGAAGTTGTTAGACTTTGTCTAGTCTTGGTCATACCATTCATTACATTGTTTATTACTGCTATTCATACTCCTTTTGCATAAGTCTTAAGACACCTTAAAGCATAACCCGCACTGTATAAGGCTGGACCCTGTATGGTCAGTGTGCTAAATTATGGCCAAACTATTGCACTGATCAGTAGTACGTCTAAAATGTGAATTCCTTGCTATTAAATATCAATCTGCTCTTTTCTGTAGTTGTCTGTTGATGTTCTGACGAAGTGTATGAACATGAAATGGTTTATATTTGTCTGAGTCTATGAATAAGGACTAAGCCTCCTGAGGACATAACTGAGGACAGTTCTTGCCTGTTCATTTTGAAAGAGCAATGGCCAGTGGAGAAACTCCATAACTCAACCGACCAATGGTGTAACGCAACACATTCTCACTCCAACCTTGTCACATATCAACATTTGGTCAGACTTTTCACGTTGAAATACGATGTGCAAGGTACCCTGGGTGCGTTGGATGTTGACATTCTGGGACACCGTGTCAACTTAAGCCTGTTACATTAGTCTCTTTTAAAATAACTGCACTACGTTGGTACAACACCAGTTTGGTTTAGGAAAAAAGTACAGAGTTTGGCTTATCAATGTTACGGGAAGCAAACACCAGCCTCGCAGGTGAAAGTCAGTGGTTGCTGGACCTATCCACCACTCCTCCTGCCTGCCCTTCTCAGGCTGAATCCAAATCTCCACCCTCTGGACTTGCAGACTGAGCCCTCGCGGACTTCAGGCATACGTAATGTGACGTCTTCACCGTCATCATGTAAAGTCTGCAAGAGCAGGAGTCTGCAGCACTATAAAGAGAGCTAATAGACATGCTTGGAGTGTGTTTCACTCGTTTCCGTGTACACTTTTGAGAGACGATCATGTATACGGTGATCACTGCAGCACTTGCCTACTTGATCGTTCTACTCCTTACAAGATACTGGAGGCCGAGGGTTGTTTTACCTGACCCAGTTATTCAGGCTTTGCTCTGCAAGACAAACAGTTAAGTTTGGCAGTGATTGTGAAAAGTTACTATGATGATGTCTGTGTTAGCCTATGGCTGTTGGGGTCTCACAGACCCCAACAGCGTGTGTGTTTGTGTGTTTTCTTCTGTCAGCAATTTGGATGAGTCATGTCCGTATAGCAATGAATTGTGGATAATTAAACCAGTGAATTCTGTTAAAGTCTGCACCCAAAGCGGACACTCTGGAAGTCTGCAGAAAGTCCGCTTGAGGCCCCTTGTGGACTGAATGAATTGTGGATTTGAACAGCCCTAAGCACTCCCAGACTTCCTGTGAACGTGCCCATAAAGTCCACGAGTCTGCAAGTGCGGTAATAGAAGGTATTGTAAAACCATTTACACATATTTGTAATTTGTCTTTTCAAACAGGAAGATTTCCAAACAGTATGAAAATAGCAAAAGTAATTCCATTATTCAAAGCAGGAGATAAACATTTTTTTTTACAAATTATAGGCCCACCTCTCTCCTCTCACAATTTTCGAAGATTTTAGAGAAGCTTTTTGCTGCCAGACTAAATAGATTTATTGTGAAACATAATCTCCTCTCTGACTGTCAATTTGGTTTCAGAAAAAAATAGATCAACTTCACTCGCATTAATGGAGCTCATTGAGGAAATAACAAACTGTATCGATAAAAGAAAATTTGTAATAGGCATTTTTATTGATTTACAGAAAGCGTTTGACACCATAGACCACAAAATACTCATAAGAAAGCTAGAGAATTATGGAATAAGGGGCATTCCATTAGTATGGCTGAGAAGTTATTTGGGAGAAAGACAGCAATTTGTCCAGATAGGTAATCATGTTTCACCCCTTAGGGAAATAAAAAATGTGGGGTGCTCCAAGGATCGGTGTTAGGACCCATTCTATTTAATTTATACATTAACGACATCTGCAAGGTATCCAATCTCATGAAATTTGTGCTTTTTGCTGATGATACCAATATTTTATGTTCTGGGGAAAATTTACAGCAGCTTTTGAAGGATATCACACATGAAATGAATAAATTGAAAACTTGGTTTACCGCAAATAAATTATCTCTAAACTTGAACACAACAAAACTCATGTAATTTGGAAAACGTAAAACTGCTATTCCAGTGCAAATTATAATTGACGATGTTGTTATTGAAAAAGTAGAACAAAACATGTTTCTGGGTGTGATAATTGACGAAAAAATCTGCTGGAAACCTCATATTGGCCCTCATTTATCAAACGAACGTACGCGAGAATAGTGGGTGTACGCTCATTTCCACGCCAACTTTGGCATTTATCAATTTGGACGTGAGCGTAGGGTACGATCAAATCTCACGTCAGGTCTCAGCTTGTGTACGCAAGTTTGAGTTAGTGTGGATTTGCGGTGCAGCACACCAAGATCTGGCTGAGTCTGAAAATAATTATTAAACAAACCTCAAACTTGGCATCTAAGCATAATCAGCCAATTCAGTAGGCTACATATTTAAAAAAAAAAAAAAGGAGGGGGGGGGGGGGGGGGCACGACTCATTTATATTCCTTAACAGTAGCGTGGGCGCGCGGCTACGTGACGGTGCACTGCAGAGCCGGAGTCATCTCCTCGATAAGTAAATTGCCTTAAGTAAATCTAAACAAAGTAGGCTATTAAATGACAATATTTTGGTATGGTTCTTATTCTATGTGACAAAGGTTATCCCCTCAATACCTTCTAACCCTGCTGCAAACCCTGCCACAGAGCAGGAGTGTAGGTTTAACAGTGCGCACACACACACACGGGTCATGGTGGAACGCTGCTGTATACCCCAGAAAAGGTGTGCAACATCATTTTGGCCTGTGCAGTTTTGCACAATATTGCTTTAGACAATGGAGTGCTGTTTGATGTGCCGGCGCAGCCAGATTAACCAATGCCCAGGGAACCGTGGCCAGCACAGCCTCCACTGGGGGGTATACGGAGGAGACAGGACCTCATTCATCGCTTCTAAAATGTAAAGTATACCTGAACGTTGTGTAAGTGCTCTACAGTAGGCCTATTTAATCAGTAATGTGATGCAAGTATAGTCTATTAGGGTATAGGGATATTCAATACAGACAATGGACAACATTTAGTCATTTAAACATTTTATTCATTTTTTTTTTCTTTAGATTCTAGTTAATTCTGGTTGGTTGGCCTCCTCCATCTGCCTGTTGCTTTTTGTTGCAGCTTTAAGTCTCACCACTTTTTCTTCACCTAAACGTAAAGGCATTGGCTATTAACTTATGGATGAATAAAATATTTTTTTATTATCATCATCAGATTATAGGCTATTTATTGAGAATTTTATTCAAGCCTTAGCCGGATTCCGTTTGTCAAAGGCGACGCTGTTGACTGCCTCCGTGATCTTCTTCCAGACAGCGTTTTTATGAGCTCCTTAATGCCAGTTTTTAAACTTCCAAAAAGCACGTATTTATTTACCTCTATCTCAGAGGTTAGGGTGCCGATTTCCAGCTCGGAAAAGTTTCTCTTCTTTGCAATATTTCTCCTCTTCATGTTGCTCCAGGGCGAGGCTTCTGAACCACGAATATTTAAGGGCGTAACATGCTAATGACGATCGATTTCAGCCGCCGCATTTATCAAGGCCTGATCATTCGTACGCTGGGACTGGTCAGATACGAACGTTTCATGAATCACACGTGTGTCCTATCGTAAGATGAATCCTGCGCCCAGATCTGCACCTGTTTCTACGCTCGTTTGATAAATGAGGGCCATTATGCATGTCTGTTCAAAGGTGGCAAAGAGTGTGGGTGTCATGAGAAGGGCCAGGCAGATCCTTAATAACCACTCTTTACTTTTGTTGTATCATGCTTTTGTTTTTCCGTATTTGTCCTACTGCGTGGAGGTCTGGGGTAATATATATAAAACAAATTTGTCACCTTTAGTTACTTTGCAGAAAAGAGCCATTAGGTCAGTATACAACACAAAGTACAATGAGCACACAAACCATCTGTTTCTGAGGGCTTCCTCTCTCAAATTACCAGATCTGGTCAATCTCTCAACTGCACAAATAATTTACAGGGCAAAGAACCACTCCCTTCCATACAATTTACAATCCCTTTTTAGGGAAAGGGAAGGGTGTAAGAGATATGACCTGCGCGGAAAAAACAAATTACAACAAAAAGGAGCAAGAACAACACTTAAAACTATGTGCATCACAATTAAGGGAACATCTCTGTGGAATGGCTTGTCTGAAGAGGTCAAAACAAGCAAAAATTTAAAGCAATTTAAAAGAAGGTTCAAAAAGGAAATTCTAGAATTGTATAGCAAGGAGGTGTTTGTAGAGTAGTGAAGGGAAATGGAAAGAGGGCACTGAGAGCGTTAAGTGTGTTGATTGTACTTTGTTAGTTTGTACTTGTGTGTTGTGCAAACTGGGGTTGGAACCTATAAGCTCTGCTTCTTCCATCCCCATTTCAAACCAGTGTATTGTTACGTCAGTTGTTGTCTTGTTGAGTTTTATCTGAATTCTTATTGTGTCGTGTTGCATGTTGTGTCTGTATGTGTAATGTATGGCATGGTTTGAAATAAACTGCGAAAAAAAAAAAAAGTGCAGACATTTGGATTCAGCCTCAGCCTCCTGCAGTCTTGACTTTCATAGGCTTCTTCATTTTTAGGCTTCTTTCATCTGTGTAAAACCGGAAGTCACTGACCAAGTGCCAGATTTTTTTTTTTTTTTGTATATATACTTTTCTTAATCCCCAAGGGGAAATTCAATTTTTCACTCTGTTGTCAATTACTGCCCAGGACAGGCGCCCTGAGCGGTTGGGGGGTTTGGTGCCTTGCTCAAGGGCAGTGCCCAAGAGGTGAACTGGCACCTCTCCAGCTACCAGTCCACACCATATTTTTGGTCCAGACGGGGACTTGATCAAGTGACCCTCTGGTTCCCAACCCAAGTCCCTATGGACTGAGCTACTGACTTTGGAGTGAGACGGGTCGCATAAACTCCTTTCTCACTCACCAAGTCAGGGAAAGACCTTCATTCCTCTACCATGAGGTTGACATTTTTGATTTTTAGTTAAATTTCTCTCATTTGTTAAATGGACTGAAATAGATTGTGGTAAAGATCACCTTAAAACTGGATGATTTTGATAATGCTTTGACTTTTTACCTAGTGCCACAAGTAAGTCAAAATTTTCACTTGTGTGTGTGTGTGTGTGTGTGTGTGTATGTGTGTGTGCTGCAGGGTGCTGCTAGATGGCAGGCGTGAAAATAATGACAAGAAGGTCATGATACACATGCAACTGGACTGTGCTCTGCAGGCTGTATGGTAGCTACATGTAGTTTTATCTTGTGTTTTTGCTTCAGTTTTAGATTGAAAACCTTCAATATTTAGAGCTGGTTAAGAGTAATGTTTGGAGCTCATACTTGTACAGTTATTATAATTAAAGTTATAGCTTTTGTTAGTTTGTCATCATAGTGACATTTAAAATGAGGGTCAGAAAACTCCCGTTTAAGTTTTACAGTCACACAGCCCCAAACCAGGATTATGTCATTGTTTTCCAAAAGCTTTCCAAGGGATGAGACGGAGGGGCGAAAAGGTGTAGAGCAGCTTTCTTGCACTTAGTGTGTATGCAAACACGTCAAACCCCAGGGAGATTGTCTTGTGGCAACAGGGAGAACCATAGCGGGCAGTGGGTGTTGCGTCAGCTGGTGAACAGATCCATTTCACTTTCCCCAAGCTGAGTCCAGATGTGCCTCACCACCTTGGGGTGAAGCATTCACTCATCTGGTAGGGGACCACCGGTCGACATAAGGTCTGCACCCCTGTATGTATAGACCTGTCAGAGACACCAAGTGCTCTGAGGCCCACAACCACAGGCTCTCCACCATCCTCAACAGTGCAGCAGTCTGAACTTCGCCCTGCCTGTTGATGTAGGCCAACATGGTGCAGGTGTCGATCCTCACCAAATTATGCTTCTGCTGTGTCAGGGGCCTGAAGTGTTGGAGAACCAGAAACACTGTCTGTAACTCGAGATGGTTGATGTGTCAGGTCTCTATCAGAGGCCGTACACCACCTGCTGCTCTTCCCACGCAGGTCCCTCCTCACCCCGTCACGGACGAATCCTTGAACGCCATGCTATAGGAGGTCACTCGTTCCAGTGGTGTTCCCTGCAATGGATCTTTTGGGTACCTCCAGTATCTCATGTTGTCCTGTACAGAGGGGAGAATGGTAACCAAACTTTGCTTGTGCTTATCAGAGGTGGGGGACTCAAGTCACATGAGTTGACTCAAGTCTGACTCGAGTTGCAAATTTGAGAACTTGAGACATGCTTGACAACACTGATGAAAGACTCGAGTTGACTTGGTATTCCTGACTTGAAACTTGACTTTAGCTTGAGATAGATGACTTGAAAGGACTTGACTTTTTCATTCAATGTTTATATTTTTCTATAGGCTACATTGAGAAGTTACGTTTTGTTTTTGAAATATGATGATACTGATATCGCAGAGGGGGAGGGCCCACAGGCTGATATTCGTGCCCATGCTATGAGAGCTCTGTCCTCCAGCTCTCCTCAGAGGAATGGCAGTATGTGCAGTGGCATCATGAGCTTCAATGTTTGCTTTTATTTGGCTCTATCTGCATGATACATGGCAAGTTTTGAATGACTCATTCAGTATTGAATGTGGTTTGCAACCAGCAACACACTGTCAGCACCAGGCCATTACACACACAGTCACCAGTGTGAGAGCCAATACTGTTCTGCTAGCTTTATAGCTTTTTAGCTTTTAGCTCCTAGTATACTCCTCTTATTTGTATGAGGTTTTGATTCTGCTCCAGTGCACAACAACTGTTCCTGCCTGATGTTCCAACACAAGATCACTATCTGTGACTGTGTGTATGTGTGCTTCCCGTGCGCATCCATGTGCCATGAAATAGATCCCCTGTGAATTGTTTTGGCCTCTCACTCCCGCTCAGTTCATATTTGTGGTTTTTAACAGTGCCTTATTATCTCACCTGCTCTCTCACAGCAGCAGGTATGTTATGTGAGTGGAGTCTTTCATCCTGACCAGAGGGCTTGCAGCAGGAATGGAAATATTTAAATCTCTACTCAAGGAAAATTAACTAAAACCACCCTGTAAAAATACTCTGTTACAAGTAAAATACCTGCATTTAAATATTTCTTAAGTAAAAGTATGCAAGTACAATCAGGAAAAAATACTATTAGTATTACAAGTAACTAACTAACTAAGGTACTGTAAAAATGTCCCCTGTGACTGTTATAGTCTACAAATATATATTATTTCATTAGATTCTGACTCATGTATTAATGTAAAAGCAGGATTTGACTGTTGCAGTTGGTTGAGGTGGAGTTGATTTTGAACTATTAACTAAAGGAAGTAGTGTAGAAGTAGTCTGGAAATAATGAGAGATAGCGTCACACTTACCCAAAGCCCAAACTGACACCTTCACAATGTTCAAACCTGAACATGAAAATGATTAAATAACAAAAAGCAAAAGCAGAGAAAAAGCCTCACATTTGTGAAGCTGGATCCATGAAATGTTTTTGCATTATGACACAACTTGGATGATTATCAAAATAGTGGGGAATTTATTTTCTGTCAATTCAATAATTGACTCTTAGTTCCAGCTGTACTTGTACATTTTCATTTGTTTTGAGTGCAAAAATTAAAGAAGGCTCCCGCACACTGTCTCACTCACTGCTGACTGTGTTTATTGACTGTCACACAACGTTTCAGTCTGGACGACCTTCATCAGGTATAATAACACAGCATCACACCACTTGCATATATATACACATAGGCTGTCTCATGTCAACCAATCAGAGCACTGGAGGAATTAATTGGACTGATGAGCATCAGCATCACCTGAATTGATACAACAATCAATTAGAAAAAAATAAAGGAAAAAAATACATCAAGATAAATCTAAACATCCATAAAGACCCTTTTTTTTTGGGGGGGGGGGGGGGGGGGGGGGGGCATTTTTAAGCCTTTAATCGATAGGACAGACAAGTGTGAAAGGGGGAGAGAGAGGGAGTGACATGCAGCAAAGGGCCACAGGCTGGATTCGAACCCGGGCCGCTGCGGCAACAGCCTTGTACATGGGGCACCTGCTCTACCACCAAGCCACTGACGCCCCCATAAAGACCCTTTTAACTCTACAAATGATAAAACAATCGAGAGTACAACATATGTCTAAAGGGATCAAGGGGAAGGATGTATACATATTCTAAATAAGGGCATCTAATGCCAATTCAGTGAATCACTATACAATGTCTATAAATATATAAGATCAAGAGGTTTATTTAAAATGTACAAAGAAGTAGAATTTTATTTTTAAATATTTAAATAGTGATAAGGACCCAGTATAAATATGAAACTCATATCAGACAGGGGAGAATATTTCACAATGTTTTTTCACAATGTTTTTGCCAGCTCCAGAATGTACCAACTGGGTCAGGCAGAAAAACAATAATGCTCCGATCCTTTTTCAACAAGCACTCACTCAGGCCTATAGAAAAAATACTAGAAATAATTTACAGCATAACATTAAGTAGCAGTTCATCATTTGACCCTTTGGGAGACAGAGTCTGTAGTGTGAAGATCCAGAGTGCCTCCCTTCGTTTTAAGAGCAAGTCATGGTCTCCACCCCTGGGTGGTAACGAAACTTGTTCGATCCCACAGAAGCGGAGGGAGGCCATGTCATGACTTATTTCATTAAAATGGACTGCTACTGGATATTCTTTGTCCTTGCGGCGGATCGCACTCTTGTGTTCACTTATTCTTTGCTTTAATTTTCTTGTGGTCTTGCCCACATAAGCAAGACCACATGGGCAGCGTAACATATAAACAACATGAGTGGACGCGCATGTAATCACACTTTTTATCGGAAACTTTTTTTCCGGTAAAGGGGTGACAAAAATGCGCTGTTTTAAAAGTGTTATGGCACTGAGCGCAATTCCCACATCTGTAGTTGCCATTAGGCAGAGGACTTAAAAGTGTTTGGTGAAGCTGGTTTCGGGTTCTTTTACTGGAGAAGTTTGCGTTGAACCAGCCAATCTTTTAAATTTTGTCCTCGCTTAAAAACAAATAAAGGTGGATGTTTAAAAACAGAGGCTAGTTCGGGGTCTGATTTCAATAAGTGCCAGTGTTTCATAAATATAGATTTTACAGCCTGACTTTGAGGAGAGTGGGTAGTGACACACATGACTGAAAAGTTTTTTTCTTTTTTTTTTGGCTCTTATTTAACAAATCTGGACGAGATTTTTTTAGGGCTCGTCCAGATTTGTTAAATAAGAGCCAAAAAAAAAGAAAAGTCCAATTAATTCCTCCAGTGCTCTGATTGGTTGACATGAGACAGCCTATGTGTATATATATATATATGCAAGTGGTGTGATGCTGTGTTATTATACCTGATGAAGGTCGTCCAGACCGAAATGTTGTGTGACACTCAATAAACACAGTCAGCAGTGAGTGAGACAGTGTGTGGGAGCCTTCTTTAATTTTTATGCTTTGGGGTGGCGCCTTCCTCCTACGCACCTGCCGTTGTTCGGGTGTGCAGAGATTTTTTCTACTTATTTGTCTGTTCTGATTATACAAGTCAGCAGTGTAAAGCTCAAGCATGTGGGGGCCTCCTTTCATATTTAATAGAGGGGGGGACCATATCTAAAAGTACAGCTGTCAAGATGCCCCCCACCAGAGGCCTTTGCCACCTTGGTCTCGAAAAAACCCCAGGGAAAACCCTGAGAGATAGTGTTATTAGAGAGTGCAACACTTTTTATTTTATTTTATTTATTTTTTAAAAAAAATGTAATATTTATATTTATTCTTTTATTTCATTTTTAAAGTTTGGATATCTGTGAACACTTAGGCTATTTGAACAGAATACAGATTCTGATATTGTTGAAAAGGATGCTGTGTTGTAAAGAACAATGTTGGAGATGTGCACTCATGTTGAAATAAATCTACATTGTGAAGCAACTCTTACTTGCAATGAATTGGAAATATTTCAGAAAAATACACTGAATTACAAGGCTTTAGAGAACAGTGCGCTATTGTAGACTTAACATGTACACGGGCCTCCTTGAAGGTTATGACTTGCACATGAGTGCAAAGATACCACCGGGTGAGCTGCTGCCAAGAACCCAAGGACCTGCACGACGGTCAATGCTGTTACTGTGCACCAAAACCGCAGTTTGCAACCTGCTTGCCGCAGGGCTGTCTGTCTGTAATTTGACAGAGTAGCCTGCAGGCAGTGTGCGTCGAGCACAAAACCCAAATTCTCGACCTGCTGGTGTGGTAGGGGGCTGCTCTTCTTCCAGTTGATTGTGAACAATATCACCTGGTCTGACTGAAACATAGACAGTTCCTTGGCCTTGGCCATGATGATGAGGTCACTGACATAAAAGAAGACCTTTATGCCACATTTGTGCAGTGGCTGAAGTACCACATCTACACATTTGCTGAGGGTGCAGGGTACCAGGGGATCGCTGGATGGCGGCTGTTGTACTGTAGGCTATCCCCAGGAAGGTGAAATGCAAGAACTTTGGAGCTACTTTGACATAAAAGTATGTGTCCTTTAAGTCGATGATGGTGAACCAATTGTACAGCTAAACCAGTTCAAGTAACAGCTTGATAGTTAACATTATGATTGTCTTGCAGGCAACGCATCGCTTTATGATGTGGACATCCAAAATGGGTCTGAACCCTCCTGTCTTCATGGGCACTAGAAAGAATGCAGTGTAAAACCCCTTCTGTCATCATGCGTGGGAATGACAGACACAGCCTGTTTAGCGGTGATCTCCTCCTGGGAGGACAAATACAGCTCTTTGATGCACAAAAACAGAGGAGGGACGTGGCAGAACTGGAGTGAATAGACCAGTCTCAGTGTCTTGTCCATCCATTCTGTTAACACGCAGTTGGGCTTTGACACTGGGTTGCTGTGAATGATATAAGTGGTCTCTTTCTGAGCCGAATACAACAAGATATCACAACAAGCCAAGGAGGTGGGGAGGATAGGAGGGTTTACACTTTGTGGAATGTAATTTGTTTTAATCAAAACTGTTGTCACATTGTCAAGAAGAATATTAACACAAACATTATCAACAGGAAGGAAGGAGGGGGAGGAAAATGTTGCCACCATGTTGCGTGGGAGCCCGGGGAACGTGGCTTTTACCTATGAATCACTCCCTCCAGAGGACGATCATTTTTGCCCTGTCTCCACTTCAAGCAGAAGCCTTCTGCTGATGTGGAGCCCTCTCTGGGATCTGCACCTAAACACCTTTGCAAAGGGGGCAGCATTGCGGTGTGTAAGCTGCAGCAGCCTGGGAAGACAGGGCAATAGCCTGGGCCGTGGGTGCTCTGGGCTGCGTGTGCTTTTTCTTCTAACTATTGTGTTGCTATGCTTCATGTCATCTCCTTTTCTCTGCTGATGAGCAAGTGGCAAGTGGCGACTGAGTTGTTACCTCTCCTCATCTGGCCTTTTAAAGCACAGAGTGACTCAACTCACTCAACTCAACTTTATTTATAGAGCACTTTAAAAACAACTACAGCTGAAACAAAGTGCTGTACAAAAATAAAAAACATAAGACAAACGATAAAAACAATAAAACAATAAAACAGTAAAACAAGAGCAGAGTCTCATGCTGGTTTAAAAGCCAAGGAGTAAAAATGGGTTTTACGGCTGGTTTTAAAAACGGACAGTGAGGGGGCCAGTCTAATGTGGACAGGTAGATCATTCCACAATCTGGGGGCTGCCACAGAAAAGGCTCTGTCCCCTCTGAGCTTCCGCATAGACCTCGGTACATCCAGGAGCAGCTGATCAGCTGACCTGAGGCACCGAGCAGGAGTGTAAGGATGAAGCAGCTCAGAGAGGTAAGGCGGGGCAAGACCATTTAAAAATTTAAAAACAAATAAAAGAATCTTAAAATGAATTCTAAAGTGCACGGGCAGCCAGTGGAGGGAGGCCAGAATGGGCGTAATGTGTTCCCTCTTACGTGTTCCAGTTAGTAGCCGTGCAGTGGCGTTCTGGACTAACTGGAGACGTGCGAGGGAAGACTGGCTGACTCCAAAATAAAGTGCGTTACAGTGATCCAGCCGGGACGTGATGAAGGCATGGATTACTATTTCAAAGTGCTTATGTGCAAGAAAAGGTTTGACCTTTGCCAGCTGTCTAAGATGAAAGAAGGACTGATGAGATTGATCCAATAAGCCCCTCCGTAGTGACGGGAGCTCTAAGGAGTTCCTCATGGTCAAGCCTACTGTGGCGAGAGACATCACACAGACAGTGGCAGTTGCAACACCTTAAATCAGATTATTGATTTGGCTGATGCTGTGGTCAAAAGCATTAGTCTGAGAAGGATGGGGCATTTTGCTGAGGAGAGGCCAGTGAAATGCTCGGCACACCCAGGTTGTTAGCCACCATGGTTAGTTGTGATCAATGAATATTACTTTTAAAAAAGTAATTAGTTATAGTTACTAGTTACCTTCCCCCAAAGGTAACTGAGTTACTGCACTGTAAAAGAACCTGGAAAAGTAACTATAGTGTTACTTTTTTTTATAAAATGCTCAAATATGTCAAATTGCTTGCACACACCCCCCTCAATGGAACTGTATGGAATGAAACTCAACACTGAATATGTTAAATGAATGAAATTGACACTTAAAAGAATAAATCATTCTTATAAAACATTGCGCACTTGTCTACACTAGTTAAAGAACCTCCATTAATCGCACAATTTAAATGTGAAAAGTCTCACTGACTGACCGTCACCTGTGTGTATGCGGAGAAGGAGAGGGGCAGAGGGAGTGGAGCTGTGGAAACATCCTGCAGTCCGACACACTATCATGTCTTTAAATAACTTATTAGATGGATATATATAGAGAAAGGCTACGTTTAGAGAGCAAGCCCAAATAAGCAACTCCACTTTAGAAACAAGCCCAAAAAAAACCTGCAATATTTGTAAGCAACTTTACAAAAACGCAAGCCCACACAGCAACCCTGCTTGTGTGCTTGTGAATACCCGCCCTACTCTGCCTCTGATTGGTTTATGATGAAATTTTAAGCCAATCATCATCACTTATGCAGTTGTCTCTCCCTCCCTTTCCCCTCACCTGCCCTCACCAAAGAAAAAAAACTTTAGAGCTCCGCTGAGAAGGAGGTTGCTTGGGAGAAAGCCGCTTCAGTGAACTCATGTAAAGCCAAGTAATGGCGCATTTTATTATGAGTAACGTTTATAACGTTACAACGGAGGAGACAGTAACTTTTTTGATTACTCATTACTGAGAAAAGTAGCGCTGTTAGTAACGCCGTTTATTTATAATGCCGTTATTCCAATCACTGGTTGTGATATATCTTGTCAAAAACATTCCAGCAACTCTCTGTCATGCAGTAGTGGTGGCAGAGGCTTCCTGTTTTCTGACCACCCAGCAGACTGCAGATGCAGATGGGCTGCCAAACCATCATAGAGGGGGAGGGGCATGCTGGCATAAGATGTCTCCATGCTAACCTGCACCCTGACAAAAACCATCACCAATTCTTTCATGGGTGATTAAAAACATAGCAGGGTATCCCCAGGGTTCTCCAAGTTATTTTTAGGACTTTTTAAAACCTTAATACCACTTAGAATGAAGTTTAATGCCAACTCCATGGCCATACTGGCAAAAGTATGAAGGATATAATGGAAAATTTGTCCACAGAAAACAATTATTTATCAATTAGGTCCTGTTGGAAGATGTTTTCAGATCTTTTACCTTAGTCAGAGTAGCAATATTGAATTGCAAAATTACTCTGTTTCAAGTAAAAGTCCTGCGTCCTAGCAAGTACAAGTGTTCATATTTTTTTTTGTGATCAACTTTTTATTTCATTTGATTTGATTTAGAAATTACCAAACAGTTCATACAGATAATTAGGCATTACATGTACAATGTACAAACAATAGCACCACAGTCAACAGTGATACAAGACAGGACAAGAACATAGAATACAAAAAAAAAAAAAAAACGAAAGAAAAGAGAGAAAAACAAACAAAAAAATCCAAAACAAAACACACACACAAAAAAAAGAGAGACAAAAAAAAAAAAAAAAAAACCGGGGGAGGGAGAGGGGGGGGAAGCTTTGAGGATTAGAGCAATCTTGTGCATAAGCGCAAGGATCCTCCATTATCCAAGATATACTATGTATGTTGTCTTAGTTATGAGCCCAATAGTGCTTTGATCTGCACTCTTGCTTGTTCCAGTACTGCTATATTCGCCTGTTTGGCACCATGTATTTTTGCAACTGAGATCTCCAAGTATAGAATATCCACAAACGATGTTAGCCATTGTGGGATGTTGAGTATATGGGGTTGTTTCCATCTGATTGCTATCAATTTTTTTGCTGCAGTGATGCCGGCCAGGAGAATGCGGCGGTTAGGAACTGAAAGATGACATTCAGAGTCATCATTTAACAAAATCAGTGTCGGTGTAAAGGGGAGAGTTTTACCAATAGTGGTAGACAACAGTGATAAAACTGATCACCAGAAGGCGTTGACTACAGTACAGTCCCACATTATATGAAGATATGTGCCTGGGGTTCCCTGAGAGCAATATGAACAGTTGGGTGAGTGGTTAGGTGAAAACTTGGCCAGCTTTTGTGGAGTGAGATGGGTTCTCATAACGTAATTGTAATGAATCATTTGATGGTCTGGGTTCCTGGAGGAGAGTCGGATGTTCGACCATACCCTAGACCAGTTAATGTTAGTTTGTTTTAAGTCATTTGTCCAGGTATTGCATATTGATAGTTGTTGTTTGAGAGACTGTCTAAGTGAGCAATACAATTTGGATACAAGCTTGCGATGAGAACCTGAAGTATACAGTCTGTATAGAGAAGGAGTGTCCATTTTTGTGCCCCAGGGAACCCCATAAGCATTGAGGGCAGATCTCAGCTGTAAATAAAAAAAGAAAGTGGTGCCTGGAAGATTGAACATTTGCTTCAGTTCCTGAAACGTTCGAAGTCTATTCTCATGTATGATATCTGACAAAATATGGATGCCCTTTCCTGTCCAGCTGGAGAAGGAGATAGGTTTACTGCATATTGTAATAGAGTGATTGTTGAATAGTGGGACGTAAGGGTGAAATTTAGGAGATGGTATAATTTCCTCAACGGACCGCCAAACTGAAAGCAGATTGGAGATAATAGGTCCGAATTTGTCCGGAAGGTTTTTCTGAGGGATATTCGAATAGATTACATCCTCTAAACGATGCGGATTGACTCTGGACTCCTCAATGGCTCGCCAAGCATTTACCATCCCGGGGTTTAGCCATGAGCACAGAGCACGCAAGGTAAAGGACCAAAAATAGTATTTAAAATTTGGCAGATTTTGGCCGCCTGTGTCCCTTGCTCTTTGAAGAGTAGCATATTTGATTCTAGGAGTTTTGTTGCTCCAGATAAATTTGTTAATGACCGAGTGTAATCTATTCCAATAACCAGCTGGAGGAGAGAGCGGCAACATGGAACTGTAAAAGTTTATCCTTGGCATAACAATCATTTTAATCACAGAAAAATGAGCTTGAATCGATTGTGGAATTGTGGACCACCTTTCCAAGTCAGCTGCTATTGCGTTAAGTGTATTGCCATAATTGTCTGTGATGATTTTTGTAATAGTGGAGAAAATATTCAGACCAAGATATCGGAACTGTTTGACTATAGGAATGTTTGTGATAGATCTGACGGATGCTGCTGTGTTATTTAGTGGTAGCAGGGCTGACTTAGACCAATTAATTTTGTAGCCCGAGATGTCTCCAAATACAGCAAAAGTGTTTAATATCACCGGAAGCTGGGTGGTGATGTCATTAACAGAAAGAAGCAAATCATCGGCATACAACGAAAGATGATGATTGGTGTTATAAACATTAATTGGATCATGGGTGAGACGTATCAGCTGGGCGAGAGGTTCTAGTGAGAGGGTAAACAATAATGGACTGAGCGGGCAGCCCTGTCTGGTACCCCTGGTGATAGTAAAGCTGTCTGATAAGGTGCCACCAACTAGGATTCTAGCACTAGGATTGAAATATAATACTTTAATCATGGATATATAATGTGTACCAAAACCCATGTGGTGGAGAACCTGCTATAGGTAGTGCCATTCCAGGCGGTCAAACGCCTTCTCAGCGTCAACTGATAAAACAGCGCATGGTGTTGAAATACAGGGTGCACCCTCTATGATGTGGAGAAGACGGCGGACATTATCAGAGGCAAGCCGAGATTTTATAAAGCCAGTCTGGTCATGGTGCACCAAATCGGTCATCAATGAGTCCAATCTCCTAGCCAAGACTTTAGCAAATAGCTTGACTTCAGTATTTAGAAGTGACAATGGTCGATAGTTGCCACAGGCCGATGGGTCCTTATCTTTCTTCAACATAAGTGACATTACTGCAGTGTTTATATCTCTAGAAAAGGAACCTCTTTCGACTGAGAATTGAATCATATCCAGTAATAAGGGGCCTAGTTGTGACCAAAATGTAAGATATAACTCAGGGGGATACCATCAAGCCCCGGTGATTTGCCCGTCTTCATTACTATGAGCGCATCTTTAAGTTCAGCAAGTGATATGGGAGTGTCAAGCTGCTCTGCTGACTCTTGAGTTATGTGAGAGAGGTTGGCTTTAGCAAGGAAGGCTTCCACTTTCGAATTGTCTGGGGGTGAGTCTGTGCTGTACAGCTTGGAGAAGAAACTAACGAAGGCTGCAGTAATATCGGCAGGTTTGCTGCATGAGTTGCCCTGTTGGTCTATGATATGAGAAATGGTAGACAGATTTTCATTCTTGCGTAATTGTTGTGCCAATAGGCGGCTAGGACGTGATCCATTAAAGTAGAATTTGCAGCGTGATCTATGAATCATAAATTCTGTTCTGTGTCTGAGAATAGAATTTAATTCCATCCTGATTAACTCTCTCTCTTGCTGTAGTTGTGAAGAGGAGGCGCTATGGAGCTTGTTTTCAATCAAGGATAGTTTCTTCTCCAATCTATTAATTTCCTGTTGACGGGTTTTGTTTAATTTAGAAGCAAAAGAAATAGAGACTGATCTAATACAACCTTTGATGGACTCCCAGAGCACTCTCGGGTCATCAACCGATCCTTTGTTAAAGCCAATAAATTCTGTTAATTGTGTTTTCATGTAAGCAATAAACTGGTCATTTTGTAATAGAGTAGTGTTAAAACGCCACCTAGTAGCTCTGGGGGGGGGGCTCCAAAGGGATGTTTATCTGTATAAAAACAGCATTATGATCTGAAAAGGTAATTGGAATGTGCACAGAGTTATGCACTTCCCCTGAGAAAATCTTTGAGATGAAGATGTAATCTATCCTTGAAAAGGATTTGTGACGTGCAGAGAAGAATGAGTAATCTCTGGAAGATGGATTGATCAAACGCCATGTGTCAATAACAGATACGTCCCTGGCCCATCTATGAAAAATGGAGGTGGTTAATCGTTGCTCTCTTAGTTCATTTGGGCTGGTTCTGTCCATTTTATGCTCCCATACAGTGTTAAAATCGCCACCAACAATCAGATGATACTCAGAGAGGTCTAACAATGTGCGAGTGAGAGAGTTAAAAAAATCTTGGTCGTACACATTAGGAGCATAAACTGAGACAAAAGCTAATTTTGTGTTACCCAACATTGTCTTAACAAATGCAATTCTACCCTCTCCATCATGCCCTCTATCCAAGATAGATAAGGTCAGATTACGACTACCAACAATAAGCACACCCCTACATTTCCTATGGTAAGACGACGATGCTAAGATCTGGTAACGCTTGTTGCTGAATCGAGAAACATCCTCTTTAAGAAGATGGGATTCCTGAATGAAGGCAATATCAATTTTTTTTCTATGTAGTAGATCCAGACAATTTATTCTTTTGTTAGGGAGATTAAGACCGTGAGCATTCAGAGATAATATATTTATTCTACCCATCAATCAGCTTAAGACATCACAGTGGTCTAAACAATAAGCAAAAATCCATAAATAAGAAAGGCTATAAGCTTGGTAGGTGCTAGGATACAGTAGAGCCACCATCACAATCCGTACTTGTTTCCCCTCTGAGCAGACAAACAGAAAACCAACAAAACAAAAACAAAAAAAACAAAACAAACAAAAAGAACAGGAAAAAAGGGAAGAAAAAAGAAACCCGCACCCCCCTCCAGCAACTCCAACGACAAATGTACAATCATTGAGAAAAGGAGTCCACAGCAAAACCCACCTCCCCCTTTGCAACACCTATATAATTTTATATGAGGGAAGAACAAAACAAAACAACTTCTATGGGAGTAAATCGCTGTCAGTTTCAGACTGAAGAGTTAACATTCTGCTCTATCCAGTGGTAGAGACGGGCGTGTGTAAGCGAACTACATTCCCCACAATCCTCCTCGTGTCGCGCAATAATTGCGTCACAAGACGAGAATCAAAACAAAACCAGACATGGCCACAGTTCACCGGCGATACACGCCTCTGGAGCAAAAACAACTATGCATGTAGTCTATCAGTGTAAGTCCGCTTCCAAATTAAGCAAACATATGCCTAACAAAATGACTTCTTAAAAAAGCGAGAGGGAAAAAAAAAGAGAAAGAAAAAGAAGAAGAAGAAAATGCAGAGGAGATGGGGGAACTTGCATCAGCAACTTGTTGAGTGCTCAGCCCATTTGTCCTGTGGCACAGTCTTACCCTTTATTTGGCTAAGTTGTTAAGAAAGACCTCCGCTTTAGATGGGTCATCAAAGACGTTGTGCTCGTGGCCTTTTGTGAGCTTGATCGATGCCGGATACAACAGGAACGCTTGGAAACCTGCTTGCCGGGCTTGCTCCATGACTGGATGGCAAGCTCTGCGTCTCCCTCTGGTGAGTGCGCTGAAGTCCGGAGAGCAGCGGACCACATTGCCGGTGTCGGTCACTCCCATCAGTAGGTCCCTCATAGCCTTTAAGATTCGGTTCCTATCCGTGTAGCGTAAGCACTGCACGATGAGCACTCTGGGCTTGGAGCCTCCCCGTGGGGGACCTATGCGATGTGCTCGCATGATTTCGAGTGGGGGGTCTGCTAAGGAGGGGCACCACTGGCAGAGCTGTTTCATGAGATACTGTTGAGCATTTGGCCCCTCAGCACCCTCAGGTAACCCGTGGAAACATATGTTGTTACGGCGGCTCCGGTCCTCCAGGTCCGCCAGTTTCAGTTGAGTTGCCGACGCTGTGTCAGAGAGTGAGGCTGCGGTCCGCTCCAGTGTCTCAGTGCGTTTGAGTAAGGCAGAGTGGTCAGATCGTAGAGCCTGAGTTTCTACTTTCAGAGAGGAGAGCTCGGATTGTAGAGAATGGAATCTCTTCTCCATGCGTGCAAAGTGTTCTTTGTTGCTGTTCTCGGCCCGAGCAAAATGTTTTTCCAAGGCCGCGTCTATCAGTGCGGCTAATGCATCTGGCGTCTCCATACCTGGCGTGGGTTCCGCAGAAGTTTGGTTTTTGGTGGAATTTTTCGATGTGCGCGGCATTTGATGGGATCAATCTTCGCTAAATCCACATCTCGACACACGGCAGTAGATGAACTGGTGATCAGGTGTATGAAAAAGTGTATAAATCAAAAAGTTAGGGGGGAGGTTTGCGGGAGGGAATCACTGTGCGGCCATCTTGAATCACTGGCCCGGATACCCAAGTGTTCATATTCATAAAAGTTTATATATCTGAATTACAATTAATGATACATTAACGTGTTCATCACTTTAAATGTTGTACTTGGTAAAGGTGGAGCTCATTTTAATTACTTAACATACTGCTGGGTAGTTTAATCTATAATAATACATCATCATTTATCAATTGTAATATTAATAATCTGAATCTGCAAGATAACTACAAACTAAGAACATACAATGTTATAGTAAACATAAGTAAAGTACTAGTTACTCAAAATTGTACTTATGCATAATACTTGAGAAAATGTATTTAGTTACATTCCACCACTGACAGGTACTTTAATAAAATATTTTATTATAATAGGCTGCTCACGTTCATATTCAGCTCTTTGTGGCCTTGCTGCTACAATGTAGCACCTATGAAGGCGCCACCTAGGTGGCAGCTAATGGGGATCCTTTCCTTTTAATAGATAAATAAATAAACCATTGCTAGGGTTTACAGAGGATAGCCTGAAAAAGAGAAGAAAATATCCAGCGAGCCACAGTTCCCCCGGTGAAAATGCCTTGTAGATGCCAGAGGTCAGAGGAGAATGGCCAAACTGGTTCAAGATGATATAAGGGCAACAGTAACTCATATAGAGAGAGAGAGAGAGAGAGAGAGAGAGAGAGAGAGAGAGAGAGATTGACTGATTTATAGATTTATAAATGAATAAAAGTGATCACCTCCCAGTGGCTGAAGACCAGCTGTGGACTGGCCAATCCACTGGTCCTCTTGCGGATCTCATCTGCAAATCCAAAGCTCTCAGCCACAGGCAGAACAGCCTTGATGATGAACATGTCCGTCCCTTCCTTCATCTCTTCATGGAGGACACGCCCCTCTCGCTTCCCAAGTACACCATATACCCGGCCTGGTATAGAAAGAGACACACCGTTGGGACACACCCAGTATATACAGCAGAAGAGGTGGTCAGATTTCTGGGAGACTGTTTTCAAGAAATAAGTTATCATGTGAAGACAGTCTTATGTATAGGAGGGCCCTCGGCAATGCCAGAGCAAACTATTACTCAGCATTAATAGAAGAAAATAAGAACAACCCCAGGTTTCTTTTCAGCACTGTAGCCAGGTTGACAAAGAGTCACAGCTCTATTGAGCCTAGTATTCCTTTAGCCCTCAGCAGAAATGATTTTATGAGCTTTTTTAATGACAAAATTCTATTAGAGGTAAAAGTCATGACCTCCTGTCCTCACACAGTACTGATCAGCCTTCAAACAAAGGGACCTTAAACACAGCTGTAAGACCTGAGATATATTTAGATTGCTTCTCTCCGATTACCCTTCAACAACTGACCTCAATGATTTCTTCATCTAAAACATTAACGTGTTTCTTAGACCCCATCCCAACTACGCTACTTAAAGAACTCTTACCTGTAATTAACACTTCTGTATTAGACATGATCGACATCAATCAGTTTAAATCCTATTTATCCGATCAATTTCAGTATGTTCATGTTCCAGGGACGCAAACAGGTGTATGGTCAAAAAAGAGGGAGTTTGTCAAAGCGAAATTCTGAATATTGAAATACACGAACACTAATTTGGAAGAATATTGTGTATTCCAAAACAGACCAAATCCATTGAGTCATCATGACCATTTTGCTAGAGGTCCAAATCTTTATACATTTCTTCATGCTCTTTACATTGAACAAAGCGGCTAGATTGGCCTACTACAAAAAACATGTCAGTTTCAAACTAAGAGCCATCTGAAAATCCTGGAGCAAGTGCCCTTAAGTGTTGGATAATAGTTTTTACATCTTGACTGTATAATAAAAAAAAGAAAAGAAATTCTGAATATTAAATACACTAACACTCAATTTCCCTCATTCTGCAAATGAACAAAGTAGATTATTTTTTTTATACCAGGTACAAGAGTTACTTGCTTGCTCTGGAATTGATATAACATGATTTTTTATGGAATGTTTGCGTTGTTTGGCATGAAAATGACAACCTTAAAAATAGCCAGAGGCCACTGTATTAGTTAATTTGCCTATGTGTATATATATATATATACACATATGTATGTGTATATAGGATGCATTATATGCATGGACTTATCAGCGTTTCATAAGCAACCAAAATTACTTTACAAATACATTATATTTACTGCCCTTGAATTCTACCAAACCAACTAGCCAACCAAAAATGAGGAAAGAATGAATGAATGAATGAATGAATGAAAATTAAAGTAAAGGAGTTGCATATAAGGAGCCATTTTACTTTCACTGTAACAGTGCTGGTATGCTGAACAAGATCTGAATGAAGAGTACATATTTCACACAGAATCTGAATCTACACAATGCCTTTGAATCGTCCCCCTCTTGAAGTCGAATCTTTTAATCCTCTCTCTTTCTACAAATTTTTACTGTACTTCTTTCAATATTTCGCCCACTTTTTAGCGAAATAGTTAAAAAACCTGTGTGTCACTAGTTAGGCTGACAAAGGCCTAGTCTGCCGGGGGACCTCACAGATACACTGCGCCCCTTCTCTCCTTCTCTCTCTATCCTCAGTTTCTGAAAAGTTGGTTCTTCATTTGCTATGTCCTATTTTTGCATATCCCTAACTCGGCTTCTAACTGTAATATTTCACAATAAATTATATTATTATCACCTCAGAGGCCTTCACTGTGATACATTACCACATTCAGAATTTTATTGTGATATCCATGCAGGTAAATATAGTAATTTTACAGAAGTACACTGCTAAATGACTTTCTATGGGAGCACACTGCTAAATTACAGTAATCCAATGTACATAAACTGTAAAGTTACAATTTATTATGTAACTTAGTGAATAACAGGAACATACAGTAATGTAATGGGCTTTAACTGTGAGTTTACAGTTAAATATAGTAATTTTACAGGCATAACTACCGTACTGTAAATGTACAGTCAAATATTTTACAGTGTAAGGTTTGAGAATGGGGAGCAACAAAGAGCTGAGGCAGAGACACACAGACACTCACTTAACATACACAGCACAGAGAGAGAGAGAGAGACACACACACACACACACACACACAGACAGAGAGAGACAGAGAGAGAGAGAGAGAGAGAGAGAGAGAGAGAGAGAGAGAGAGAGAGAGAGAGAGAGAATAAAAATCTCATCATAAGGCCAGATGATGCAAATTTCAAAGCTCTCTGACTCCTGAAATCTTGTCCCAACAATAAGCAGCCATGGGCTCCTCTTACCAGCTACCTAGCACTCTGAAAACTAAAATAGTTGATACCCATAAGGCAGGAGAAGGCTATAATAAGATAGCAAAGTGTTTTCAGGTAGCTGTTTCCTCAGTTTGTAATGTAATTAAGAAATGGCAGAGGTCAAGTTGAGGTCTGGAAGTCCAGAAAACATGTAGAGAGAGCTGCCCGTAGGATTGTTAGAAAGGCAAATCAAAACCCCTGTTTGCCTGCAAAAGACCTGCAGTAAGATTTAGCAGACTTTGCAGCATCACCTGTACAAGTATGACTGTCATGAAAGAGTCACTGGAAGAAAACCTTTACTCTGTCTGACCTTGACACTGACAAAATTCAGTGTCAGAAGTTTGCAAAGGAACATCTAAACACAGCTTTTTGACAAGTTCTGTGGACAGATTAAGTTAATATAGAACTTTGTGGACGCAATGAGCCAAGCCATACTGTAGATGTATAGGACCAGGGTGGACACCATTCTAGTGTGTCATGTCCCTCACCACAAACAAAATTCCCATTCACTTCCACTGTGTTGGGGTGGAGGCAGACATCTGAATGGCAGAGATTCCAAAACCCTGATAAGTAAAACCCATGCTATCTGCAGAAATATACAACCTGAGTGAATATAGAGGGGTTTTTTTTACTAATCACTATTAAAAACAACAAAAGAAAACAAAACCGAACAACCAACCAGCCAAACAAACAAACAAAGCAGGAACAAAACAAAGAACGAACATGAAGAGACTGGCCATTATCAGACCAAGAATATTTTCTTCGTGATGCAGAAATGGGTTGACAATGCTCTCTTACCTAGCACCTCAGCAGTGGCCATGATCTCGCAGGTATACATGGCAGCCATAAGTCTCTGGGGCTGAGCCTGGAAGGCATGACGGCAGGCCTCCTTCATGGCAGCAATCAGCTGGCCGGAGACCGGCCCGTAGCAGTCTGCAGCTGCAGCCTCTGGCCTTCGCCTGGCCTGGTTTGGCCCCGCTGCTGTGCCCTCCACCTGGGCAGATGTCTCACTGCATCGTTCCACTTTGCTGTCTGCTAAAGCCTCATGGGATGTGGAGTCCTCCTCCACAGAGTCCTGATATTGTGGCAGGGCTGAAGACTGGATGTCCCACCTCTCCACTGAGAAACATACACCCATTAGGGGCTCCTCACACATGGGCCCTGACAGAGATGCTAGCTGGAAGCCACTGATGATGCTGTTATCCAAGTCTCGAATAACAGCAGCGTGGGCTCCATCTTCGCCAGCTTTGTCTCCCCTGCCCAGACACTGCCACAGGGAGGGCCGCTGGTAACCCTCCACACTGTTCAGCAGAATATTGGGACCATATCTGAAACAAGAACAGTAACACAATGAATAATGGTTTACAAGGTACTATAGATCATTCTTTGTGTTACTATGAATTCCAGGCATGCAGTACATTCTCATGACTGAGATTTTTTTGGCCACTTGGAGACGGCGCAACAAGCTGTGATAACACATCTGAGACATATTATCATCATATAAAGTTGTTCGAGCAAATGTGTTAGCAAACAGCCTATTTAACTATTCAGCAAAACCAGAGCAACAATAGAATTCATTTGGATTCATGTTTGTGTAACTTGATGAATTTAAGCCGAATATTCACTCTGCTTTTAGCTCTGTTTAAGCCTCCACCACCACCCTCTGGTGACCTCCACTATGTTCACCAGCTACTCTGTGACTGTGTCTGTCTGCTTGTCTGGTTGGTGTCTGGCAAGTAGGGTACAGTGGCTTTATCAGAGCCTTTTCTCTGAGAACAGCTCAGAACTGATGAAGGACACTTGGGCGCACAGAGAAGCTGGTAAGAGAAAGCAACCAGGAGCCACAGTAGCTGTGCTAATCCTACGGACCAATAAGAATTACTTTTTTTTCTCCTTTTATTTATTTATTGTTTTTCTCTCGTTTCCTCATCTTTTTCTTTTTGTGAGGAGCGTTTAGCACTCAAGGAATGGCTGCATTAAAGCCCAACTTGCAGGTTGGAGACCATGGTGAATAAATGTGTAGGAAAATGATGTAGAAACTCGATTAAAACAAAAAACAAAAACATATACACACTACAGTGACTTTTGTGGGTCGTTTTTGTGAGAGAATTTTGCTTCCGCATCTAAAAACCCACCAACTGGAAGTGACGTAGTGTAAGGGAGTCCAGCCGAGTTCGACTGAGTGTAAACATGGATCCCAGTACTAGTTTTGAGACTGAAGAGGTTGAAAATGTACATCCATATGCATATGGCGGCCCACAGGCTTATAATTATGAGCCTGCTAGGCGTCCAGGAGACCAGGAACAGATCAGGGTAGGGCATTAACGACTTTGATTTTTTTCAGGTCGACTTATCTGTCAATAAAGTTGAAGTCGAGTCTACAAGTCATTTGATGATGTCATCACAGTGACACAGCGGAGGAAAGTGAAGTATCTCCACACGTGATGTGTGTCTGTGAAAGCCCAAACATACTCGGGCGGAATGTACGCGGAACGGACTCTGTGGAGGTCCACGCAGACTCAAAGCGGACATCCGCAAGCCCTGTGCACGCTCAGATTTTACTACCGCGCAGACTCCGCTCCGTGCACTAGTGACTGCTCGGCATGTATTTTTCACATCAGGGGATTTTTCACAGACGTTTTTACAGGAAGCTAAAACGCGGAAGTGCGCTCGACTATGAAAGCCCAAATGACTGCGGACATTCCTCGCGGAGTCTGCTCTACTTATAGTATGGCCGAGTATGTTCACTGCACACAGAGAGAGAGAGAGGGAAAAAACACAGGACTTGTCGACTCCTCCCAGGGGGTGTGGACTTGTGCCACTGATGTTGACACGTCGACTTTTCTGTTAATGCCCTAATATGTATAGCTATATATATATATATATATATACATATATATATATATATATATATGTATATATATACATATATATATATATATATGTATATATATATATATTATATGTATATATATGTATATATATATATATATATGTATATATATATGTATATATATATATATATATACAGTACAGGCCAAAAGTTTGGACACACCTTCTCATTCAATGCGTTTTCTTTATTTTCATGACTATTTACATTGTAGATTCTCACTGAAGGCATCAAAACTATGAATGAACACATGTGGAGTTATGTACTTAAAGCCACAGTGTGTAGGAATTTTCCCATCTAACGCTGAAATCACATATTGCATTCAAACAGATGGCGCACTCTAGCGCCTCACTGTTTCAAACACGTATTGCAACAACTGTAGCCGCTGTGTACCAAAAAACTATGATAACACTGATGAAACCATGTCATCTGATACTACATGGAGTATTAATTCAGGCTCCTACACAGACACACGCGATGCGAGCTGACAAACCCCCTCCTCACCATGCTGGCTGTGTTTACAACGTAGGACTGTTGGGGCGGGTTTAAATTGAAACAGCTGATAGTGGCCAGCAGCACTACTGCCGCATAACAAAGTCCCACTCTTTGAGCATAATGCAGGATCATGTATTATGCAGCATCACGGGAGACGGAATCCTTGTCGCCAAGAAAGTACAAAAGGGAATCAAAAAGGCAGCGTGACCGGCGAATTAAAAAAAAACAAGGGTCAGCACTGGGGTTGCCTTTCCCAGGTGGAGAGAGCTGCTGAAGGACAAAGGTAATACAATCACAGGCCAGCGCTAATGGCGGCTAACGGCGGCTAACGGCTAACGGCGGCGCAGTGATGCGAGGAGAGGGATGAGGCTGTTAGCGACTGGCCGCTAACACGGGCTAACAGCAAACAGCAGCGCTGGCCTGTGATTGCATTACCATCCTCGCTCAGCAGCTCTCTCTACCTGGGAAAGGCTACCTGGATGTGGGCTTTCGTTTTTTAATTCGCTGGTCATGCTGCCTTTTCGAAGCGAAGCGCCTCTTGCACCTCTCCTTCGGCTCCTCAGTCACGCAGCGCTGGCCTGGCTCTCAACGAAAACGTCGAAGGTGGTGCTGTATGTCCCTTGCTGGTGGGTGTATTCTCAAGATGGCGAACCGTAATGGAACCCCACAGACGACTTACCCGCACAATGTACAAACAAATCCGAAATTCTCCTTTTACGAGAATAAGTCAGATTATTGGTGGAGGTAATAGTACACCAGTGATGACATATTTATGAATGCAGATATCAATTTTTGCCAATAAACAACTGAAAATGTTACACACTGTGGCTTTAACAAAAAAAGGTGAAATAACTGAAAACATGTTTTATATTCTAGTTTCTTCAAAATAGCCACCCTTTGCTCTGATTACTGCTTTGCTTTGCATTCTCTCAATGAGCTTCAAGAGGTAGTCACCTGAAATGGTCTTCACTTCACAGGTGTGCCTTATCAGGGTTAATTAGTGGAATTCCTTGCTTTATCAATGGGGTTGGGACCATCAGTTGTGTTGTGCAGAAGTCAGGTTAATACACAGCCGACAGCCCTATTGGACAACTGTTAAAATTCATATTATGGCAAGAACCAATCAGCTAACTAAAGAAAAACGAATGGCCATCAATACTTTAAGAAATGAAGGTCAGTCAGTCCAGAAAATTGCAAAAACTTTAAATGTGTCCCCAAGTGGAGTCGCAAAAACCATCAAGCGCTACAACAAAACTGGCACACATGAGGACCGACCCAGGAAAGGAAGACCAAGAGCAGGGGTCGCGTTAACCGGATATTGGGCCGTTCGTCATTTTGACCGGGTTGGTGTTACCACCCCTGCCCACATGGCGGCGGAGTGCACAGTCAGTGGCTGCCGTTTTCACACTGCAGAGTAAAAAGTCATTCATCTGCTTCATGTAGCGTTGTTGAGCCCTGGACACACCGGACGCGCAGTGCCGCGGAAGTCTTGACTGTCCGCACAGGCAGCGCATTTCTCCTGCGCTCTCCGCGCCGGTTAAACATCGACTCCACTCGTCTGTTCCCGTCAGTACTCGTTTTTTCATTTCAACAGGTCATTTTAAACATGGGTAAGTTCATATTTTTAATCGTTTTCTTTTTATAACGTAATAAGTTAATTACAATTTGTCATTGCATGTTCATGTATTGAGCGTGTTGGATAAACACTGAAAAATAGAGCAGACGCCGAACTGAAGCGCTGCCTCCGCGTGCGCTCCGCTCTGCTCAGCGGCCTGTGTGGACAGTCAGATAGGTTAACATGGGCCGCTGGTTGAAAGCTGCCTCCGCGGCTGGGCGCTGCGCTTCGGTTCCGCGTCCAGTGTGTCCAGAATGGCACGGGTGTGTGGATGTCTGTTCATCTTTTCGTTCATGTCCTTATTAATGCACACTTTATAACTTGCTTGTTGGATTTTTTAAAAACGAACGAATGAAAACTAAATATTTTTGAATATCTTAAAGGAAAATTAAAATGACCGGTAAAAATAGATTTTGACCGGATTTTTATGAGCCTGTCGGTCAAAATGACAGGCGACGAAAAAGTCTAGCGCGACGTCTGACCAAGAGTCACCTCTGCTTCTGAGGATAAGTTCACCCGAGTCACCAGCCTCAGAAATCGCAAGTTAACAGCAGCTCAGATCAGAGACCAGATGAATGCCACACAGAGTTCTAGCAGCAGACCCATCTCTAGAACAACTGTTAAGAGGAGACTGCGCGAATCAGGCCTTCATGGTCAAATAGCTGCTAGGAAACCACTGCTAAGGAGAGGCAACAAGCAGAAGAGATTTGTTTGGGCCAAGAAACACAAGGAATGGACATTAGACCAGTGGAAATCTGTGCTTTGGTCTGATGAGTCCAAATTTGAGATCTTTGGTTCCAACCGCCATGTCTTTGTGAGACGCAGAAAAGGTGAACGGATGGATTCCACATGCCTGGTTCCCACTGTGAAGCATGGAGGAGGAGGTGTGATGGTGTGGGGGTGTTTTGCTGGTGACACTGTTGGGGATTTATTCAAAATTGAAGGCACACTGAACCAGCATGGCTACCACAGCATCCTGCAGCGACATGCCATCCCATCCGGTTTGCGTTTAGTTGGACGATCATTTATTTTTCAACAGGACAATGACCCCAAACACACCTCCAGGCTGTGTAAGGGCTATTTGACCAAGAAGGAGAGTGATGGAGTGCTGCGGCAGATGACCTGGCCTCCACAGTCACCGGACCTGAACCCAATTGAGATGGTTTGGGGTGAGCTGGACCGCAGAGTGAAGGCAAAGGGGCCAACAAGTGCCAAACACCTCTGGGAACTCCTTCAAGACTGTTGGAAACCATTCAGGTGACTACCTCTTGAAGCTCATCGAGAGAATGCCAAGAGTGTGCAAAGCAGTAATCAGAGCAAAGGGTGGCTATTTTGAAGAAACTAGAATATAAAACATGTTTTCAGTTATTTCACCTTTTTTTGTTAAGTACATAACTCCACATGTGTTCATTCATAGTTTTGATGCCTTCAAGTGAGAATCTACAATGTAAATAGTCATGAAAATAAAGAAAACGCATTGAATGAGAAGGTGTGTCCAAACTTTTGGCCTGTACTGTCTATATATATATATATATGTATATAATTATTATTATTATTACTATTATTGTCATTATTGTTATTATTTATTATCATTATTATTATTATCATTCTTACGAACCTTTAATCCCCAATTTGGTCCCTTTCCCAAATTCAAAAACTCACCAAATTTGGCACACGCATTCGGTGTGGCGAAAAATTTGATATTTTGGCAGTGTTCTATGTGGACAGGGCAAAATGGCGACATAGCGCCCCCCGGAAAATTTCATGCCTTGAGCCCCGCCTGTGAGTTTCACCTACACGCATGAAATTTGGTGGGCTCACAGAACATGCCAAGATGCAAAAAAAAAAAATCCTCTTGGACCCATGCCATAAACCCAACAGGAAGTCGACCATTTTGATTTGAATTTTTGACATGTTTGAACGAACTCCTCCTAGGGATTTCGTCCGATTGACATCACATTTGGTACAGATCACCCTGAGAACATGCTGATCAAAAGATATTAAAAGCTTATCTCTGTGTCAAGGGGCGTGGCTGCTAGGGCATGACAAATTTTGGTGACTTTTCGTTTTCTCGCCATCGAATTTCGAACAGATCTCACGCCCACATACTTGATCTCAACAGCTTCAAACTTGCTGGACATGATGATGGCTCCACCCTGAACGGACAGATATGTTAATATCCCACCTTACTCATAGCGCCCCCCGGTGGTAACAGGAAGTGTCCAGTTTTTACTTTAGCATGTACTGATGACACAAACTTGACCGAATCAACTTCATTCCACTTCTGATGCATGCAGAACAAGTTGGTGAAGCTACCTTATGAACGCTGTGAAGCTACGTCTAATGGTGTCCATGTGGCGGTGTGGCGACTATCGATCTCTCGCCACTAAATACGTTTGGCATTTTGATGGTTTCAACGATCTCATATCCTCATGAAAATTGATACACAGGTCAAGAATGGCGAGCTCTTGCATCCAATAGGGGCGCCGCCCATGGGGGGGACAAAATGGCTCTATAGCGCCCCCTTGAAATTTTCAAACTCCTCCCCATTGGGGTTTTTTTGGAGTAGGAAGATGAAAATGTGTACATACAGTCATGGAAAAAATTATTAGACCACCCTTGTTGTCTTCAATTTCTTGTTCATTCTAATATCTGGTACCACTAAACGTATAATACAATGAACACAACAAAAAATGCAGCTGGTCACATAATACTTTATGTCCTATTTGACATTCTTAAGCTTAATTGATTCCCAGGGTATATAAGAGGCCATTTCATGTCACAAGCAGCACTGCACATGCAAAGGCCTAGAGTGGTTTCCTGCTTACATTCAAGCCGTAGCACAACTCAGAAGTTGTCAGCTCTCACATAATGCCTAAAACAAAAGAATTATGTGAAGCCACAAAGGCAGCCATCTTGGCACTGCTGGAAATTGGCATGAGTGAGAGACAGGTAGCGAAAAAACTGAAGATCTCCAAGACAGCGTTCATTACAACAAAAAAAAACAAGCTGAACATGGCACTACCAAATTGCTACCTGGCCGTGGCAGGAAACGTCTTTCTACCCCACGAGATGACCGTGCACTCATCCGTTCCTGTGTCAGGAATCGTCGTCAGACCTCCAGGGACCTTAAAAATGAGTGGGCACTGCGAGAAATGTGACTTGTTCGGCAAGGACAGTTCGAAACCGACTTGTTGAAGCTGGTTTGAAGTCACACAGAGCACGCAAGAAGCCCTTCATCAATGAAAGGCAGAGGAAGGCCCGGTTACTCTTTGCTCGAGACCACAAGGATTGGACTGTTGATGATTGGGCTAAGGTTCTCTTCAGTGATGAATCCAATTTTGAATTGATGCCCACTCCAGCCAACTTACTGGTTAGGAGGAAGCCTGGAGAAGCTTACAACCAAGACTGTCTTGCCCCTACAGTAAAACATGGGGGTGGATCAGTCATGATCTGGGGTTGTTTCAGTCTGAGTGGAACAGGGCAAATGCAATTGTGTGAAGGCCGAATGAACCAGGTCATGTACAGGACTACCCTTGAAAACAGTCTTCTTTCATCAGCTGGAAAACTCTTTCCTGCCTCGAATGACTGGATTTTCCAACAAGACAATGCCCCTTGCCACACGGCAAGGTCAGTTAAAGCCTGGATGGAGAACCACAACATTCGCACCATGCCTTGGCCTGCTCAATCACCAGATCTTAATCCAATTGAAAACCTGTGGAAAATCATCAAACTCAAAATGGAGAACCACAAGCCCAAAAACAAAGAAAATTTGTTTGAATTTGTCCAACAGGAATGGGCTGCTGTGACAGCAGAACAATGTCAGAAGCTGGTGGAGAGCATGCCAAGACGCATGGCTGCAGTCATCAAAAACAATGGTTATGCAATCAAGTATTAACTCTTGTGTGTATCATGTGTTTAAAGCAAACAGAAAAGAAAACATGGAATGCTTAAAAGTAGTGTTTTTGGCGGTACAATGCCATAGCTATTGATGTAAGAATTTAAGTAATTTTGGTTATTATCAAGAAAACCATGGAAAATGAATAGTTCTTAGTTCTTAAATTAAACTCTCATGAGCTATTTTTGTTGTTATCATTATAATTGTCCAAACAAATGTACCTTTAGTTGAGCCAGGCATTAAAATTAACAAGAAATTGAAGAAAACAAGGGTGGTCTAATAATTTTTTCCATGACTGCATGTGTAAGTTGCCCAGATGCATAAAAAAGTCTCTGCCACCAATGCAAAGTTGGCCATTTTGATTTTGACTTGTCACTTTGGCGTGATTTCCACATCAGGATCAGGATCAGGATAAACTTTATTGTCCCTTGCAGGAAATTTGTTGTAGACAGAACATGCTACATAAGCTGCGAACAACATGACAATTAAACAACTCACAAAAATGCCAGACAATAACAAAAAATACATCAAGAATCATTAGCACCATAAGTAGTCAATGAGAAGTGCTCAAGTGCTATCAAAGATCCCATCAGCAAATAAATAATTTGATTAAAACAAGTTGACAACAATATAAAGTCAATAAATAAGAGATAGAACAGCAAGAATTAAAAAAAGAGACTTAAAAAATCAAGATAAAGGGTTAGATACTAACCAGATCAAACAAGGCACATATAAGACCAGAATAAAATTTTTTAGGCGACTGTTTTGTTTAGAAGGGTGATGGACGTTGGGAGGAAGGAGAGCTATAGTGATTAGTTCTATGTTTGCTTGCTCTGTAACGTCTCCCCGAAGGTAACAACTCATATTCAGAGTGCAAGATGTGAGAAGAGTCTTTAAGGATTTTTTGAGCCTGATTTACAGTGACTCTCTCAAATACAGTCTGAAGGGATGAGTAGTATTTTTGTCCAATCACCTTCATTGCAGATTTGATCAGTTTCTCTATCTTTGATTTGTTCTGAATGGAGAGAGTGCCGAACCAGACAACAAGACCATATCTGATGAGAGTGTCAAAAACAGCATTATAAAAAGTCAACATAATTTTGGGGCTGACTCCGAACAGTCTTAGCCTGCGGAGAAAGTGCAGTCTTTGGGATAGTTTAGTACATAAAACATCAACATGTACATGCCATTTCAGTGAGTTGTCCATAACAACACCCAGATATTTGTATGAATCAACCTGCTCAATAGTACAGTCACCGATTTCAGCACAGATGTGACCTTCAGTCTCCCTGGGGTCAAGAATCATTTCTTTAGTTTTATTCATGTTTAAAATGAGATGGTGCCTCTCACACCAGTCCTTAAAGGAAACAATCTCATTAAAATAAACAGAAGGACAGTCACCAGCATACAAAAGACTTAGGATGATAGTATCATCGGAAAATTTGATGATAAAATTGTTGGGCTGACTGCTTCGACATTCGTTGGTGTATAAGGTAAATAAAAGAGGAGAGCTAACAGCTCCTTGGGGGATCCCTGTACTGCAGCTTTTAGCCTCAGAGAGTATACCGTTGACATTAACTTGTTGTGTTCTGTTAATTAAAAGAGACCATTTAGTGATCCAGGGATTAACTTGCAGATTGATCAGCTTCTGGATTAGCAGATTAGGACAGATGGTATCGAAAGCAGAACTAAAATCACCAAATAAAATGCGAGCGTAAGCCTTGGGTTTTTCAAGGTGCTTACTGACAAGATGTGACACACTTACAATAGCATCCTCAGTACTGCACCCCTGTCTGTAAGCGTACTGGAGAGGATCAAGGAACAGAGATAACCTAGGTTTCATCAAATTCACAATAACTTTTTCAAAACATTTCATGACCACGCATGTTAGAGTTATTGGACAATAATCCTTATTTTCTAAGGGACAAGATATTTTAGGCACAGGAATGATTGTGGACTTTTTCCAAAGAGAGGAAACTGTGTGACTATTTAAAGACAACTGAAAAATGGGGCACCAAGCATCAGTTAATTCAGATGAACAGTGTTTGAACAAAAAGGCAGGCAGACCGTCAGGTCCCACTGATTTCTTATTACACACTTTCATAAAAATCGACAGAATCTCTGAAGGGTCTATTATCACACAGTTAGAGGAGGCGCAAAGATGATCCAGAGTTTCAGACACTTCAGGTGGAAAAGAGGTTTGAGAGTCAAATCTTAAGAAGAAATCATTCAGTGCATTAGCTTTGTCAACATCTCTGGAGGCGGCATTGTCTTTTATAGAAGATGTCATATTTGTTATCATCTTCAAGGAGTTTTTTGTTGTCCATAGAGCTACAGCTCTGTTCGATTACATTCCTATGCTTCTCCCTGGCCTTTCTGAGGACCACATTTAACTTTTTGTGCAGCAGCAGCACCCGCTTGATCCTTGCGCTTAAAAGCAAGTTTCTTTTTGTTGATACAAGCTTTGACTTCCTTGGTAATGTAAGGCTTGTTGGGAAAATGAATCAGCTCCTTTTTGGGAACCACAGTTTCAACACAAAAGTTGATATAGTCTGTAATAGTCTCTGTGGCCTCATTAAGCTCTAAATCATGAAAGATGCTCCAGTTTGTACACTCAAAGCAGCCGCGTACACAGTTTTTCGTTGTGGCTTGCTGGACATAAGCACTGTTTTGTATGTAGGAATAAAGTGTACAGACAGGTGATCCGAGTTAGAAAGAGGGGGAAGAGACTGCAGTGAAAGCACCCCTGATATTGTCCAAAATTTTGTTATTCCTCGTGCTGCATTTTACATACTGATAAAATCCAGGTAAAACAGGTTCCAGCTGACAGTGGTTAAAATCACCCAGAATGAATAAAGGGGCCCCTGGGGTATGCAGGAGTTGGGAGTGAGCACAGTCCATGAGGTATTTTAACGACCTAGTCCTAGGGATTTAATCCAATCAACTTCAAATTTTTTTACAGATCATCCAGACACCATGCTGATCAAAAGTTGTGCTCTGCATGTCTGTAGGTCAAAGGGCGTGGCTGCTATGGCACTGCCATTTTTGATCCATCGCCATGCATATTCAAACAGCTCTCTCCCACATAATTCATCCAAACTGCTTCAAAATTTCTGTACATGATAAGAGCCCCGCCCTCAATGCCTCCATATGCTCATAGGTAATCTTGCTAATGGCGCCCCCTTGTGGAAACAGGAAATGCCATCCTTTAGACTGACAAACACCAACTACATTTTGTGGCCACATGACGATCAAGTGGATGAATCTCCATAGTGACACACATGTCCTGACATGTTGCAGGCTGCCACTGCGGTGGTGGTGACTTTTCATCCTTCGCCACGGAACATCAACTTGGTATAAATACTTCATGCATTGTCTGATTTGCTCGAAATTTGACATGTGTGATGAGGGTCCACCCCTGAACGCACCTGGCCACATCTGGCTACGCTCGTAGCGCCACCTGGTGGATGAATGAAACATTGCTTTTTTTCCCCGCTTCTGTCAGGTTTTTTTCTCCCGTCTCGCTTCGCGCCACAGCCCCCGCGTGCCTCAGGCCCCGTGGTTGCATGGGGGAGCGAGGGCCCGATCACAGCTGCTTGCAGCTTAAATTTACGTTTATGTTTGTTAATAATTCCTGTTTATTTAACTATATATTTGTAAATACTATTGTTTATATTTCTTATATTTTCACGTATCTTTCCTCTCTTGCAAGGAGCACCTGTAACACAGATCAGGGTTAGGAGAAATAACGGCCACAGGAGAGAAATAGAGCTGTGTGTGAGGAGAACCAGTGGAGTGATACGAAGATTTCCTGATAATAGTTTGTATGATAGGTGCTTGTGTGGGAACTGCCAGCCCATGTCCTCAACTGTGGAGAGTATGTGCTGCAGGGAGGTGGATGCCTTCTGGGCTCTGGTGGAGAATCTGACCCCAAGACCAGACATAACATGCCTCACACTGCCCATCAACCCTCACGCCGCCCGCTCCCGTCTCAAAAACGGAGACCGCCCACATGACTGCGTTTTTGGTCACAGATGAAACCGTGAAAAAGCGCCTCTTCACCTGCACAAAACGCACCCAGGCACAAAAACTAACTCCACTCCTTTTTCTGTCCGGAAAACGGTGGACTCAATGTCCTGACAGACTTGAGTTTGTGCAACCTGCACAAACACAATAATTCGGCATAATCACAAATGGTGAAATGCACTGTTAAAAACCGAAAAAATACTAACTTACAAGTTTACTACCACTCAGACTCACTACCACCTACTACTGCGCATTGGACAGAGGCAGGGTCAAGGACGCAGAGTCCCTCTCGTGACGTAGTATCAGGCAATGTTGAAAAAAAAAAAAAAAAAAAAAAAAAAAACATTTTTATAAGAGGAGCTAAAAAGAGCCACTTTTTCCTTTGAATTTGTGCCCTTATGTTGTGTAAACCATAATAAATTCTGAATTAATTTCTCATATGGTAATTTTCAGACAAGGCTATGTGTGTGTCTCTATGTGTGTGTATGTATGTGTCTCCTCCGAGAACCGTCACCTTATCGTGGTGGAGGAGTTTGAGTGCCCTAATGACCCTAGGAGCTATGTTGTCGGGGGCATTTTGCCCCTGGTAGGGTTTCCCAAGGCAGATTGGTTCTGGGCGAAGGGTCAGACAAAGTACGGTTCAAACCACCCTTCATGATGGACAACAGCAAGAATCTGTGTACCCGGCCCGGAGGGTTACCGGGGCCCCGCCCTGGAGCCAGGCCTGGGGTTGGGGCCCGTGGGCGAGCGCCTGGTGGCCGGGCTTTCACCCATGGGGCCTGGCCGGGCCCAGCCCGAAACGGCTACATGGACTCGTCCCCCTGCAGGCCCACCACCCGCGGGGGCCTTGGCGGTACAATCCTCGGCTACAGAAGTTGGCTCTTGGGACATGGAATGTCACCTCTCTGGCGGGGAAGGAGCTGGAGCTGGTGGAAGAGGTTGAGCGCTACCAGCTAGATATAGTCGGCCTCACCTCGACACACAGTTCCGGCTCTGGAACCCTAGTCCTTGAGAGGGGGTGGACCTTCTCCTTTGCTGGAGTTGCTCCGGGTGAGAGGCGGAGGGCCGGGGTGGGCTTTCTGATAGCCCCCAGACTCTCTGCCTGTACGTTGGGGTTTACCCCACTAGACGAAAGGGTTGCTTCCCTGCGCCTTCAGGTAGGGGGACGGGTCCCCGCTTATGCGCCGAACAGCAGCTCAGAGTACCCGCCCTTTTTGGAGTCCCTGGGACGGGTGCTGGACAGTGCCCCAACTGGGGACTCCATTGTTCTGCTGGGGGACTTCAACGCTCACGTGGGCAATGACAGCGGGACCTGGAGGGGTGTGATTGGGAGGAACGGCCTGCCCGATCTGAACCCGAGTGGTGTTCAGTTATTGGACTTCTGTGCGGGTCACAGTTTGGCCATAACTAACACCATGTTCAAACATAAGGATGTCCATCGGTGCAGGTGGCACCAGGACAGCCTAGGTCGCAGGTCAATGATTGACTCTGTAGTCGTATCATTTGACCTGCGACCATATGTTCTGGACACTCGGGTGAAGAGAGGAGCAGAGCTGTCAACTGATCACCACCTGGTGGTGAGTTGGATCAGATGGTGGGGGAAGACGCCGCGCAGACCTGGCAGGCCCAAACGAGCAGTGAGGGTCTGCTGGGAACGCCTGGCGGAAGAACCTGTCCAGATGATCTTCAATTCCCACCTCCGGGAGAGCTTCAACCGCGTCACGAGGGCAGAGGGGGACATTGAGTCCGAATGGGCCTTGTTCCGCTCTGCCATTGTTGAGGCGGCGGCTGCAAGCTGTGGCCGCAAGGCTGCTGGTGCCAGTCGTGGCGGTAATCAGCCATCAAGCTGAAGAAGGAGGCCTACAGGGCATGGTTGGCCTGTGAGTCTCCGGAAGCAGCTGGTGGGTACCGGCAGGCCTAGCGGAGCGCAGCGGCGGCAGTCGCGGAGGCAAAAACTTGGACGTGGGAGGAGCTCAGTGAGGCCATGGAGGAAGACTATCGATCGGCTCCAAAGAGGTTCTGGCAAACCGTCCGGCGCCTCAGGAGGGGAAGGCGGCAACTAGCTCACACTGTTTACAGTGGGGGCGGGGAGCTGCTGACGTCAACTGGGGACATTGTCGGGCGGTGGAAGGAATACTTTGAGGAGCTCCTCAATCCCACCAGCACGTATTCCAGTGAGGAAACAGAGACTGGGGTATCGGGGGCGGGTCGTCCAATTTCTGGGGCAGAAGTTGCCGAGGTAGTGAAACAACTCCGAGGCAGGGGAGCCCCGGGGGTGGATGAGATTAGTCCTGGATATCTCAAGGCTCTGGATGTTGTAGGGCTGTCCTGGTTGACACGCCTCTGCAACATTGCGTGGACATCGGGGGCAGTGCCTCTGGAGTGGCAGACCGGGGTGGTGGTCCCCATCTTCAAGAAGGGGGACCAGAGGGTGTGTTCCAACTATAGGGGTAAGGTAAGGTAAGGTCTACTCCAGGGTGTTGGAGAAGAGGGTCCGGTTAATAGTTGAACCTCAGATTGAGGAGGAGCAATGTGGTTTTTGTCCCGGACGCGGAACTGTGGATCAGCTCTTTACCCTCGCCAGGGTGCTGGAGGGGGCATGGGAGTTTGCCCAACCGGTCCACATGTGTTTTGTGGATTTGGAGAAGGCTTACGACCACGTCCCCAGGGGCATCCTGTGGGGGGTGCTCAGGGAGTATATATATATATATATATATATATATATATATATATATATATATGTATACATACAATACATAAAATTTAATTTTTAATGCACAAGACAGGTAAGTATGAAAGGGGGAGAGAAAGAGGAGATGACATGCAGCAAAGGGCCACGAGTCGGTTTTGAACTGGTTGCTGCGGCAACAGCCTTGTACATGGGGTGCCTGCTCTACCACTAAGCCACTGACGCCCCAGGTTATGTATATATTCTTCTTTAAAATTTAACCTGCAAGTTGCACTTTAAGACAGCCAGGCACTTTATGTTTTGTTATTTTTTTGTGTTTTTTCTGTAATGGTTCTGTTACAGGTGTTCAAAAAACAAGAAGGCATTTGGTAATGTCAATCATTCAAGAATATTTAAAATGTCAAGGCAATGTATATGTACAATGGCAGACATGGATCTTTGGCAAATAATGACTGAACTGTTAATAGAGTTTAGAGATGCCAAGCAACCTAGTTCAATTTATTTCATGGAATATTAAAGAATTTGGAAGTCCAGTTAAAAGGAGGAAAATACTGTCATATCTGAAGAACTGTCAGGCAGATATTGTTTTCATGCAGGAAACTCACTTACAGGACATTGAAGCATGGGTAGACCATGTTTTTCATAGTTCCTTTTCAAGTAGGCACAATGGTGTTATGACTCTAATTAAAAAGAATATACATTTTGTTTTATTAAAACAAACTAAAGATGCAGAGAGAAGGATTGTGTGTATTGAAACCATAATAGAGGGATTACCTATGGTATTATGTAATATTTATGCACCTAATAAGGGAGACACAAATTTCTTTCATTAGGTTAATACGTTTCTTGGGGACACAGAGGATCAGATTGTCTTAGCAGGTGATTGCAATGAAGTATGGACCCTATACTAGATTGGTAAAATAGATAGATAGGTAGATAGATAGGTAGATAAAAGTTCATATAGAGCCCCCTCACTGACTTTAGAGATAATCGCACAACACATGATGTGCAGAGATGTGGAACTAACAGACAGAAGGGGGTTTACCAATCCAACAGAGAGGGAATATACATTTTTCTCACATTGTCACAAAACCCATTCTAGGATAGACTTCTTTTTAATAGCTCCTTTCCTAGCAGACAGGGACTTCCCTAGCAGTGTAGATGACTGTACTATAAAAACCATATCTATTACACACCATGCTCCAGGAGAACTCCTTATTTATACAAATTCAGATAATCAGAGAAGAGGAAGGTGAAGAATGAACCCATTATTATTATTAGACTCTGCTTTTAGGAAAACACTCGAGAGGGAGACTTGAGAGCATTTTAAACATTAGCAGCACTGAGAAAATTCCAACAGTTTGGGAAGCATCAAAAGCGGGTGGGAAAGTGGGAAATTTATAGGACAGGCCACAATAAAGGAAAAAAGAAAGTCTAAGCAGGATTACTGAACTAGAAAAGGAAACTAAGGATAAGGAACTAAGACTGATCAAACATTTTTTTCTGATGGGCAGCTCTCGGAGTTCTGCAAGCTCAAATTTCAGTAACATGAGATATATAATAAAAAAGCAGAATATCCACTGTTTAGTTTAAAAACTAATTCTTATGAGGGAGGAGAAAAAACAGGAAAATTCCTGGCTAGACAACTGAAAGAGAAAACTTTATCCAATATGATACCAGTAATCAATCAGGGCGATAGACAATTCTTTTCTGTTAAAGACATAAACAAGGTATTTCAACAGTATTATAAAAAAATTATATACCTCATCATTACCCACTATTACTCCGCAAGAGAAGATCGAACTGTTTCTTTCTAATGTAGATGTACCTAAGCTGCAGCCTGAGGATGCAGAGGAACTGGAGTTGTCCATAACAGTAAATGAGATAAGGGAGGCAATATCTGCAATGAAAAATGGGAAATCTCCTGGCTATGGTGGACTCCCAGTACAGTATTAAAAAGCATTTATAGATATTCTTGCCCCAGTATGGAGATGTTCAAGAAGGGATGTTTAGCCCCAACTTTTAATGAAGCATTAATTTCACTTATTCCCAAACCAGGTCGAGATGCAGCTGATCCCTCTATTGCTAAATCTTGACCAAAATATTAGCTGTTGCACGGTAAGTGTGGTCCATTCGCAAACTTTATAACTAAAAAAACTTTTCACTACTCTCTATCGACGAACAACTTACACTCTCTGCTGTTTCCTCCTCCTTCTTCCTTCCTTCCACTGTCTTTGTTGGTTTATTTATACACGCGAAACGTGTTCTCTGGCTGGCTGGATTGTCCGCTCGGTCTGCCTTACATACATGGCGGCGCAAGATAGCGATCTCTCTAAAGCAAGGCCCTTGCTATATACTGTATATTATATATATATATATATATATATATATATATATATATATATATATAAAAGCATAATTATAAGGCTACGAAAACCAAACAAATTTTATTTTATAGCGATTATACACTTATATAAACATATTAATGGGTAGAATATTCAGATTCAGATTCAGATTTGACAATAAACCATGCCAAATATTACACATTGGCGCTTTAATGTTGGTGAGTCATTCTAAGAATGTTCTAGTAACCGCTATCTCCCTTGATGCAGAGAAAGCCTTTGATAAGGTGGAGCTGTGTTTTTTGTTCTCCACCTTAACTAATTTTGGCTTTAACTCCAATTGCATTAAATGGGTTAAATTTGCATTATAAAACAAGTTCTGTGGTTTGGAGAAGAGCCAGGATCAAAATGACTTAGTTATGTGCCCACAAGGAGACTGTACCACTTATCTTTTGAAATAGCTAAAACAGCAAAATATTGGGATGATGCAGTAGAGAAAGCAGCAAACACTGAATACAAGCTGTACTCACCATAATCCTATCGCTGCTTATCTCAAGTAATATTACAAACCCAGTCCTTCTCTATTCAAGAGATGTGTGGATTAAAGTCCATAAAATATTAAAAGTAACACATAATTTACAAAGATACTCCTCAGTGTGGCAACCATGCAATCCATATGAGAAAAAATACTGTCTTTTGGAAGCAGTTGCATTCCCACGGGTTATGCACCATTGATGATTTATTTGAGGATGGTTTATGTCTCTCATACAGTAATCTGGTTTAGTGATTTAATTTGGTAGGAAAAGGGCAATTTTGGAAGTACTTAAAGAGAAGTAAGAGGTTGTATTATATCAAAGTCCTACAATATAGCTGATAACATAATTGTAAACTACCCCAAATTAGCGCTGGAAAACCACAAGGCTTCATAATTTTATAAAGTAATTAACTCCCTCCTGTGTGATGTCTTTTAACATGAAATTGATTTGGCAAAGGGACCTTGGGGAAGATGCTGATGATGACAGATGGTCTAAAATTGTGTCAGGATGTGGTTAACATGTGAAAGAAGCCTGGGGAAAGCTCACACAGTATAAGGTACTGCATAGCTGTTATACACTGTTACGCCTTATAGAATGAAGTTGTTATATAACAATAGCTGTCTATTAATTGCCAGTAATGGAAAAAAATGAATTATTACAGCAAACACTGTTAAACTACACATGGGCATCGGACCATTGTTTGAAAATAGACAAGAACAATGAGCCTTATTTACTAATATGTGCGTAGAAATGTTTGTACTCTGCAGAAAATATGTGCACAGGCAAAATCACTGTTGAATTCATGACACATGCACAGCGGCCGATTTTGATGTTACCACTGTGTACGTTAATGAATCAGAATCATTCTAAGCTGACAGGCTTGTGCCCATATGCAATCAGCATACTGCCACGCCCCCTATTCTCTGTATAAGGAAATACGTTTTCCCAGAGGTGTATTATGGAGGAAGAGGTGAAGGTGCTTCTACACACATACTTACCCCCAATTTCCACCAGATGCGTATTGGTTGCGTCTCCGCTCCGGCACGGCAGCGGAGCCGATTAGATTCAATTCTAGTCAATGTGTGTGTTTCCACCGGCTCCGGCAGTGCTGCGTTCCGGCTCCGTCTCAGCTCCGGCAGTCCGGAGGCCTCCGCAACAGATACGCAGCACTTCTATTTTTGCCGGACGCCGGAGCACAACGCAGCAATTCAGCACAGAGCAGATCGTGCGGGGCAGGAAGTCGTGCAGAGAAACACAATAAAACATCCGGTTAATACTCAAAATAAGATACACAGTGTTCACGGCGGATCATATTTCCCTGCACTACACCTTGAAAACTACATAATGGGCAGAGGCAGGCCTGAAGTCAACAGGTCAGAGGTTTTTAGACGTCATTTCACCCCGTTGACACCATGGATGAGGAGATATTCATCATGGCAGTGCACCGAGATGTCTTCCGGCGGAGCTGCACCGCTCCGCACAGCAAACGCAGCCGGTGGGTATTGATGGACGGCGGAGCACGCAGCGGATAATCAGCGCTGCCGTACCGCAACGGACACGCATCCAGTGGAAATCCGGGGTAAGGCCCTGACACAAGTGTCAAACTGTTACTGAGCATCTGTGAATGTAATGGCAGTCAGAAACAGCTGATAAGCCTTTTGTCACTCTCTGCAAACATGTTCTAACATGTCGGTCTCTGATGCTCTCCACTGCAGGCAGGAACTGCAACATCTCCCAGCAAGGTTACATGACATCTTCACAGCTGCTTGGAGGTAGATCGGAATCATCTATAAAGCCTGCATGCCTATCAATAGTCTACCAATTAATTAGTTGGCTACAAATAAACATGTATGCAATTTCTAGAAAATAAAAACTGGGAAATTCATTGTCTGTCCAATTACATTGGCTTTACCAATGCATTAGTTAATTAATGGTTTAAAATACTGTCTATTAAAGCCTTTTTAAATTATTAGTTTTAATATGTTAAGTTTACATTTTCAAAGACAGGTCTTTATCATTCGTGCGTAGTAATTGTCTGATGCAGCTCTAAATTTGTTCAGAGTAGGAACAAATTCAAGTAAGAAAATATTGATGAACCCTTGATTTCTACTAAAATGTTCATACGCACGGTTTAAGCAGATTTGTATATTCGCACTGTTTGTGAATGTGACCCTATGTGAGCCAATTCTTTAACCTGAATGGATCAAGACAACAGATTACAGTAGATTACAGTAACAGTAAAATATTATGTTTCATGTGAGCCCAAACCAAATATATTTTTGCCTCCCTTGATTCATGTGTTTCTGCTTTAAGCCTATACCACAGGAGTTTATATTCATTTGAACCATGTCAATGCCACTAACACGAGTGTCAGACCTGCGAGGCCCAAAAGCCCAGATACGCTCCACAGCATTCCTCCACTTCCTCCCCTGCAGCAGGCTCTCCAGCTGGGTCTTGAGTTCAACGATGGCCTCTTGCATCCTGGGGCTAACATCCAGACTCTTCCCCTCCCTCAAGGACATGTTTACATGCTCCAGAGTCCGAATCAGCTCCGTGCTACTCTCCAACAGACGAGTAACCTCTGATAGGAAAAACAAAATTACTGACATGCTGACACTGAATAAAAATTGCAACAGTTCACATTCTGTTACTTCAGTCTTCATGAAGGGGGGGTGGGGGGGTGGGGGGGGCCTGTTAATTGTCACGCAGTCAGCCTTCAGCAGTCACCTGGCCGTTCACACCAGAAGCGCATTTCTCCACACCGGTCGGCAAGTAATATGTGGAAGCATGGGATATATATATATATATTTATCATAGTCATAGACCAGAAGCTGAAACTATTACGAAACGGTCTGGGCGCTTGGTACCGCGTCATGTCCACTGTTAACAGCTTAATCAGTTAACATAGGCACCAAAAGCATGGTGGCAACACTACACGGGAAATCGGCAGGCTTCGTGGTGCTTCTGTGTCCTGTGTGAACCCGGCTTGAATCAGGCCTTCATTTGCTAGAATAAAACCCAGCTGGGCACAGTGTCATGATAGGATAGTGGGTGCAATTAGAGTGCAATTCAAGTTTAATCCCACAGGCAAATAAGGAGAACATTTTAATGAGTTAAGGTAAGTGAATTTCACTACTCATGGATTAGTATCATAACAAACATGAAGAAAATGTGAAATGGAGAAAAATAAAGTTGTGACACTTTTTTCTTCCAATAACCTGAAACCTCTGCTATTTTAACTCAACACAATCTGTGCTGGTTGGACACAAGAACTTAAAGATGTTTTTTTCAGTTGTTTCACATGATTTGGGTCCCTCAAGGCTCCATCTCAGGTCCTATTCTCTTTTAATTGTGCATGCTTCCTCTTGGCCAAATTGTTAAAAAACATAACATCTCCTTCCACTCCTATGCTGATGACACACAGCTGTATCTCCCTATCCAGCCTAACCACAAGTCCAGTGTTGCCAGTCTCATAAACTGCTTCAAGGACACAAAGAACTGGATGGCACAGAATTTCCTCCAGCTGAATGAGGGCAAATCAGAAGTTGTCCTCTTTGGCCCCCCTGGCTCCATTAGAGGGTTTTCTGACCAGCTTGGCAGCCTCTCTAACTATGTTAAACCCCCTTCCCAAAAATCTTAGCATGATATTTGACTCCACCTTTGAATTTGAGAAACAAATAAATGCAGTAGTAAAAGCCAGTTTTTTCCAACACTGCACCATTTCCAAAATCAAGCAATTTCTCTCCCTCAATGACCTGCAGATAGTCACCTACACTCTCATCTCCTCCTGTTTAGACTACTGTAACTCTCTGTACACTGGTATCAGTCAGTCCTCTCTGTCCCGCCTACAGCTGGTTCAGAATGCCACTGCTCGGCTTCTCACAGGTACCCGGTAGAGAGATCACATCACACCTGTTGTGGCCTCTCTCCACAGGCTGCCAGTAAAGTTCAGAGTTGACTTTAAGGTTCTCTTGTTTGTTTACAAGGCCCTTAATGGTCTAGCGCCATTCTACGTCTCAGACCTTTTAACCATCCATTCCACGCCCAGGCCCCACAGGTCAGATGACCAGGGGCTCCTGGCTGTCCCACACTCCAGACTTAAGTTCAGGGGTGATCTGCCCCCAGACTGTGGAACAGCATCCCCCTCCCAATCAGATCTGGCGCCACCACTGAATCATTTAATCCAGGCTCAAAAACCTTACTTTATTCATAAGCGTTTGAGTCCCCCTGATGTGGTTTTCCCTGATGTGTACCTGTGTGTGTTGGGTCTATAAATGTGTGAGCTGTGTACCTGACAATTATGTCACCCATATGTATGCGTTTCTTTGCATTTTATTCCTTTTGCACAGCACTTTGGTCATTGAAAGTTGTTTTAAAATGTGCTTTATAAATAAATTTGAGTTGAGTTGAACTGAGATTTGTGTCATTCCTCAAGGCCTCAGTAAGCTTCCAACAAATGTTGTCTCGCACACCTCAAGGCCGGTATACACTGTGTGATTTTGGGCTGTCCCAGACAACAGATGACCATCATAAAAGAAACGTGGTAATATCTTTGGTTGTGGCTCTAAAATGGTGGTCCTATGTTGCACAGTGAGAGAGGTTCAAGGATGGCCATTATCATGATCTTGTGACCAAAGACAGCCAGGGATAAATTCTGACAGAGTCAGAAATTTAGGATGACAATCTCATTGTGTGACTGCTGTTACGACCTTTGTCTTTTAACCAACCAATAGAAATGCAGCATGGAATGATGCACTGGCACTAAACCCAAACAAACAGATGGACCGCATCTCGCCATGAAGGCAAAACGTGCTAAAAAAAATGTGTGGGATTTCAGCTAAAAGGAAAACCTTGTGGAGTTGTGGTAGCAGAAGCCTTGCCTTATGATGTGTCCTCGAGCTTTTACCACGATCGTGCAAAGAAGGATGAAGCATGAAAGGAAATCGTGGTGGAGTTGCAGCTGCCAGGTGAGCAAACTAATAATAATAATAATAATAATAATAATAATAATAATAATACATTGGATTTATATAGCACTTTTCAGGATACTCAAAGATGCTTTACAAAGAGCAAAAACAGCAATAAAAAAAAGATCTAGCAGTTAGTAAACATACACACAGGAAACACAGCAGTATATAGTGCCAACAAAACTTTAGATTTTTTATTAACGTGTCCCTCTCTGTTGTGCTTCACAGTTAGAGAGGTAATAACTTGTGCAGCATCCCTGCGCACTGAGTATAGAAAGCTATTGCATCATATGTATGCTGTTATTGTACAGTCTGCAATCATCAAACTTGATGTTGTACCCAAGTTCCATGTCGCACAGTGTTACTTGGACTAAATCTAGAAGATTGCTAAAATCTCACAGTGTGTAGGACTTCTCCAAAGCAAACTTAGTATTAACAAAAAGACAGAATCAAGCAAACGGTGAAGAAAAACGTTTTCTCTCTCTGTAGGGATTCCTCTCTCTGTAGGGATGTTGTCAGGTGCTTAGAATAACAATCTGAGCCTGTCTAACGCTGTAATATAAATCCAGCAAACTTCAATTCCTCTCCTCTGGTTTGTTTATACAAAATGTATATGGAAGTTTGCCCACTACGATGGTTGCAATGGCAACATTGCACATAAAAATGGCCACTATTTTGACCATCCTGCTTCGTTGATTTGAATGGGACTGTCCTTTCTACTCTCAAACTATTTCTATGATTGCTCCTCTCTGTGATGGCAGGGCCCAGCAGTGTGGTTATTCAGAGCAGCTATGAACACTTTCACCTTTAGACATGGTAGACACAACATACAACCAAGTTTGTTGAATGTACACTGAGAGCTTTAGCCTGCTTGCTTGCTGTGTCCAAATCTTACCCTGTGGCAGGGGGATTGCCCTGACGCTGACAGTAGCCAGTCTGTTGGGGGTGGTGAGGGTGACCATTCCACTGGGGTCCATACGCAGGTTGTCAGACAAACGACCCTGAGAGGCCTCCTCCTTCACCTAGCAGTGCATACATACACAGCAACATATGTGTAAACCAATCACTGGTACTGAGAGATGATGATTCAATGTTAATGTTGATGAGTTTATTAGTAAATCCAAAAATCTGCTCTTTGTTCCACCACTCATTCTAACTGCCAAAATGTCCTAATTATTGCATCCAGATAATGTAAAACATGTCATTAATCCTAGAAGACATTATCTCCTCTGTGCATATTTAAGACGTAGCAGACACTAAATGCTTACAACAGAAAACAGAAACTTTTACAATGAATGTGCTGTTGACTGACCTGGTGAATGATGGCTACTTTCTGCTGCTTGCCCAGGTCTTCATTAACCATGTCCACTTTTGGAGAACGTACCACTGTTTCTCTGAATGGAATAATTGGCTTAGATGCGCTGATCTCAATTTTAGCAAACCTTTAAAAAGACAAGTGAAAAGCTTGTGACTTATTATGGCAGATAATGTGGTCCCCATTGTCCACCATCAGCTTCATTCCACTTTGATGTTGTCTAAAATTCTATTCATGTACTGTGGATAAGCTGAGAACTGAGAGTAAAACACATTCTACCATTTTTTTTCCTGTTAAAGGTTTTTTTGGGGGGAGTTTTTCCTTATTCGCTGCAAGGGTCCTACAGACAGAGGGATGTCGTATGCTGTAAAGCCCTGTGAGGCAAATTGTGATTTGTGATACTGGGCTTTATAAATAAAATTGATTGACTGATTTTTAAATGGTAACAAGATTAAGAGAAAGAGCTAATATGGTGATGCTAACCAGGTAACACATAACCAAAACAATCAGCAGATTAGGAGGAAACAACAGTGACTTTTATTTTGCCTTCACCATGCAAGGATTTGATGCTTAACTAAACATATATGATAGTAAAATAAATATCTTCTGGTTTCAGACTGTAGGTCAGATAAAAAGACATCTGGCTACGTCAACTTGGGCCCTGGGAAAGTGTGATGAGCATGTTTCACTTTGTATAGACAGAGCAATTAATCCACAGATCAAGAAAATAAATAGAGTTTAACTGTTTCCTGTAGCCCTTATGTAACATTTACTAACTTGCTGTAAAAAAAAATCACAACTGAGGGCATGTCATTGGTTTTGGACAAATAGATATTTTGACCAGAAGAATCATCAAATCAGTAGAACCTGCTCTCTACAGAACATGAATTTCTGCACAATGTTCAACAGTAATCCATTCAATAGTTGTGGAGATATTTACTTTTTTTTTTTTTTTTTTTTTAATTTTACTTTACCTTTATTTATTCAGGGAAGGCCAATTGAGAGCAAGCTCTCTTTTCCAATGACGCCCTGATTACAAACAATTCATCAACAATATACAAACCGTAAAAAAAAACAAAAAAAAAAAAACACCCCACAATCTCAAAAAGTACATGTACACTCAGAATGCATGGAATCCATGACAATATCCTTGAAGTGATTAAAGGGAATCAAGGCATCCAGCTGGAATTTTGACAAAAAAATATTCCATTTGAATGGTGCAAAATACTCAAAGGCAATTTTTCTATATCAGTTCTAACATTAGGGATATTAAGAGCCAAGGCATTGTGAGCACGAGTGGCGTAACTGAATGACTTAAAAGTAAGTAAGTTTGTAAGATAAGCAGGTTTATGAAGAAGGGCCTTATAAATAAACAGTAAACAATGTTGTTCTCTTCTCAGAGCCAATGAAGTCCAGCCAGCATTTTGATACAATTGACAGTGGTGGGTCATGAACCCATCACCAGTAATAAATTGAATTGCCGCATGATAGACTGTGTCAAGTGGTTTCAGTGTAGAGGGAGAAGCATGCATATAAATGACATCTCCGTAGTCCAATAATGATAAAAATGTAGTTTGTACTATTTGCTTCCTACAGTAATAAGGAAGACAAGATTTGTTTCTATAAAAGAATGCTAATAAAGGCTTCAATTTTTTTAAAGGTTCTGCTACATGTAGTTTAAAAGACAACTTGTCATCTATCCAGATGCCCAGATACTTATAGCAGGAGACCCTTTCCAAAGGAGTCCCATCAACAGTAGTTATAACACTCTTATTCAAATCAACAGAAAGTTTTTTTGTCAAGATCATATATTTTGATTTGCTTGGGTTTAACAACAATTTAAGATTAGCAAGTGTGCTTTGGATTACACAGAAATCAGATTGTAGTTTTTGCAGAGCTAAATCAACTGTGGGGGCAATCGAGTAGATGACTGAGTCGTCCGCGTACAGATGAATTAAACTGCTTTTGATACCAACATTAAAATCATTAATATATAAGGAAAATAGCAGTGGTCCTAAAACAGACCCTTGTGGCACCCCTTTGTAGACATTTAGAAAAGTTGATTTGTAACCATCAGCCACCACAGCTTGAATTCTGTCAGATAAATAATTCTCAATCCATTTACAGGACTTGTTATCAAACCCAATTTTGTACAGACGTTCTAGAAGTACAGCATGGTCAACTGTATCAAAGGCTTTAGACAGATCGATAAAAAGAGCAACACAATCAAGTTTGTTATCTAAAGCATGTGCAATGTCATTCACAACCTTCGAGGTTGCTGACACAGTACTATGACCAGGTCTAAAGCCAGATTGGGAAGTGTTTATGATGTCATGCTCTGATAAGAAAGAACAAATCTGATCACTTATCAGACGTTCTAATAGTTTTGCCAAGCAGGGTAATTTTGAAATTGGCCGATAATTGTTCAATTCGTTTGAGGGACCACCTTTATGAAGAGGAGTTACATATGCTGTTTTCCATAAGTTAGGAATACACTCGGTTGAAAGAGTCAAATTTAAAATGTGCAGTAGGACATCAACTATAATAGGTGCAGCAAGTGCTAGGAGTCGTGGATCCAAATTGTCAGCCCCAATAGCCTTTTTAGGATCTAAATTACAGAGAGCATTGAACACTTCAACTGCAGTAAAGGGCCTAAAGGAAAAACTATGGTGTGCAGTATTTGTTGACATAATTGTAGCGTTACTGATTGGTACATCCGGACCTAAGCTCTGATATGACATGTGGTAACAAAATGTTTATTAAAAATGTCACATAATTCTTTTTTGTTGGAAACAGAGACAGAGTCTTGGGAGATCTGCACGGGTAAGGATGACGAGGGGCTCTTTGAGAGAGTCTTGATTGTTTTCCAGAATTTTGATGGATTACCACAGCAGTCTGATAAGGATTTAACATAGTAAGATGATTTAGCAGTACGTATTGCAACAAGACACTTATTTCAGAGATGACGAAAATGCTGCCAATCACTGCTCAGTCCCGAGGCACGAGCCCTATTCCAGGCAATGTCCCTATTGCGCAACATTGCAGCAATTTCAGGAGAGAACCAGGGATTACTTCTGTTCTTGACTCTTAATTTCATACAAGGTGCGTGTTTATCAGCAACAGAATTAAAAGTTTTGACAAAGTAATTTAAAGCAACGTTAGGGTCAGGGATAGTAGTTACAGAAGAGATATCACTAAGAGACAAATCATATAAAAAGTCATGATCCACAAAATACTTAAAAGATCTTTTAGTAATAAAATGAGGCTTCGATTTTTCCCGCCTAACAATTCTGACACAAGCAATTGGGCAGTGGTCACTAAAATCAAGAGGAAGGACCCCAGAGGCTTTAAAATTATGTGGCTTATTGGTTAAAATAAGGTCCAATAAGGTGGACTTCTCAAGGTTAGCTGGATCAGGTCTTGTTGGAGCAGAAAGCAATTGTGTAAGGTTTAGGTCAGTGCAAAGATCTTTTAGACCATTCGATGTATTGCTAAGCCAGTCGAGATTCAAGTCACCCAGTAATATTATTTCTGAGGAGAGAGATGAGATGATATCAGGTGAGCTAGATCTGAAATGGCAGTCGACGGTGCCGAGGGAGGGACGATATACCCCCATAACAAGCACTTTTTCACAGTTAGCACTGTTACCCAATGAAACACTAAGGGCCAAATATTCAAAATTCTTTGGAACAGATACAGAGCTAATAACGGTCACAGAGAAACTTTCCTGAACAAAGATGGCTACTCCTCCACCACGTGTAGGCTGACATCTGTCAGTCCTGAAAACATTATATCCATTGAGGGCAATGTCATTATCACACACATTTCAGTCTGGATACAAAGTGGTGGATGGACTGATTATATGACCATCCCTACAAACACATCGCTAGCGTAGGTAAAAACCGGACATACAAACCGCATTGTACTCAAGCAATTAAAGGACCTAGGACAAGCCATCAAGTTTAGTTGATTAGTTTATTTAACAGAGGCCATGTGCAAAACATCTGTCGAGCCAGAGTTAGCTGTATAGCTATTTTGCAGTACAATACAAAAAATAAAAACAAACCATTTTTGTACATCAATTTAAAAACCTCATACAAAATACGCATTACATAGTCTCAGAAAACAGCTGCTCCATGCAAAAGTTTAGATCAGTGATCATATTACTGATTTGTCTTGAGCCATGTTTTAGGTGTTGTTTTAAAAGACATAAAATAACAACAATTATCGCCCCGCTGCAGCACAAGAAGATCGGCACAGTTTCATGAAAGGTCACTGAGATTAGTGTCACCCAGACGTCGCGCTAGACTTTTTCGTCGCCTGTCATTTTGACCGACAGGCTCATGAAAATCCGGTCAAAATCTATTTTTACCGGTCATTTTAATTTTCCTTTAAGATATTCAAAGATATTTAGTTTTCATTTGTTCGTTTTTAAAAAATCCAACAAGCAAGTTATAAAGTGTGCATTAATAAGGACATGAACGAAAAGATGAACAGACATCCACACACCCGTGCCATTCTGGACACACTGGACGCGGAACCGAAGCGCAGCGCCCAGCCGCGGAGGCAGCTTTCAACCAGCGCCCATGTTAACCTATCTGACTGTCCACACAGGCCGCTGAGCAGAGCGGAGCGCACGCGGAGGCAGCGCTTCAGTTCGGCGTCTGCTCTATTTTTCAGTGTTTATCCAACACGCTCAATACATGAACATGCAATGACAAATTGTAATTAACTTATTACGTTATAAAAAGAAAACGATTAAAATATGAACTTACCCATGTTTAAAATGACCTGTTGAAATGAAAAAACGAGTACTGACGGGAACAGACGAGTGGAGTCGATGTTTAACCGGCGCGGAGAGCGCAGGAGAAATGCGCTGCCTGTGCGGACAGTCAAGACTTCTGCGGCACTACGCGTCCGGTGTGTCCAGGGCTCAACAACGCTACATGAAGCAGATGAATGACTTTTTTCTCTGCAGTGTGAAAACGGCAGCCACTGACTGTGCACTCTGCCGCCATGTGGGCAGGGGTGGTAACAGCAACCGGTCAAAATGACGGATGGCCTTCAGATTTTCCGGTCATTGTTGTAAAAAACGGTCAATGACCGAGAATATCCGGTTAACGCGACCCCTGGTGTCACCAAATCATTATTTGACCAAAAGTCTCCTCTTCTGTTCCTAAAATATGACAAGAAATTTCCTTGAAGTGTTCTTGAGATATCGTGTTCACACGAATGAGATGGACGGACAACCCAAAATCACATATAATTGCTGGTGCAGAGGCATAAAAACACTACAGTGGAAGCTTCTGTTGGCTTTGACAACAAGATCAGGCAAGGGTTAGACTACAAAACAATGTTCTGAGTGAGGATATTTCTACTGTCATAGCTATGAGTAAAAAACAACACCCTGTAATTCCGTAATTGTCCACATTAACACCACTGCTGAATGAAGTTTTAAATACACAGGATGTGATGTTAAGGTCCAGAGTGCTAGGGACTGCGTGGCAGGGGCATCCTTCTCCCTGAGCCGAGCTTGCACCTGATCGCATACCAGGTTCAGGACTAGGTGTTACAACCCTTGCATATACCTCGAGACACTGTTGTGAGACAGATGGTGACATTTCGGGGTTGGGTGGTTGAAGGAGCTAACGATTTCACCGGGGTTGTCAGGTAGGCAACCTCCTTCTTTGGTGTTTCGTTGATGAGGCCCACGACACCTCCAGAGGGCTCAGTGGCATTATCTGGCGTCCCAGGTGTGCCCCCACTCCACTTTAGCCCCTTACACATCTCATTCCCCCAATGACAGCATGCTGTTATTTTGGAGCCTAGGTGTTGTCTCTTCTCCTGATTCAGAGCCACTGACTGGCTCTTTGAGCTGCTCCGGATAGAGCTTTGATGGCTTGACATTGTGCCTGGCCTCGGATTTCCATGTCCTTGAGGAGCCTTGTTGTTGACTGGCCGACGAAACCTCTGCAACCAACTTCAACTGGGAGAACTACGGGTTTCCAACCCCATCGTTCTGCATCAGCTGCCAGCTCAGCGTACTTAAGCCTCTTGTGCTCATAGGCCTCGCCCACAGCATCCTCCCAGGGCAATGTGAGCTCAGTGATGTTCACGCTTCGTATTGAAGGGGACCAGAGCAAAAGGTCAGGTCTGAGGTTGGTCGTGGCAATTTCCAACGGGAAGCAGAGTCTCTGCTCAAGGTCAACGAGGAGCCTTCAGTCTCTTGCGGCACCCAGCTGCCCGGCCTCTGATGTTGGTGTGTGGGTCCTGGGTAGCTTCTCACCTTTGTGGACAAACTGTCTTGAGGAGGAAGGGTGGGAGGGCCGCAGAGGAAGGGCACTGACAACCCTCCATCTGCTCTCCAGCACAGCTGCCAGGTACTTAAGCACCTGATTGTGCCGCCAGGTGTTTCGGCCTTGGGTCGCCCCTGTTTACATCTCTGGACTGCTAATCCCCTTTTCCACCTCCAGACCCCTCAGATTTAGTTACTGCCCTCCATTCCACATACCCAGTTAAATACTAGAAGTGATCCAGCATTTTTTCTGTTGTTGGTCCTAAACTGTGGAATAGTCTCTTGCTTACAGCTAGATCTTCCTCCTCTATTGATAAATTCAAGGCTCATCTAAAGACCCATCTCTTTTCTACGGCCTTCTAACTATCATTAGGATGACATACCTGACAACACTGTTTAACGCTTAATGTATTTTCTGTGTTTTATCTTGTTGTTTGTGCAGTGCTTTTTGTGTTATGATGTTGTCAAAATATTGTATGCTCTTATTAATTGGATTGTTTTTATTTGATCGTTCCTGTTTTTGTTTTTTTCTTCTTTGTGAAGCACACTGGTCAACATTTGTTGTTTTTAAATATGCTCTAGAAATAAATCTGACCTGACTTAACTTAAATGAACATGTAATTTCACCTGATTATAATGTGGAGCTTTTTTACAGTAGATACAGGCTCGAGATGCCGGATAAGGTATGGTTCTGTGTAGTGATTGGCTCTATATAAGCAAAAGTATTTTTTAGAGAGAGCATTTTTCTGTTCCGAAAGAAGAGAAATAATAGAAGCAACTGAACCTCATTCTAATGTGAGCACCAACAAATAAACAGCAGTCTCTGGTTTATCATAAACACAAAGACAGCAGAGTTCAGGAAGTGGTAAGCTGTCCTGCCTTGGACTTAAAAAAGAAAAAGTAGGTACAACTGTAAGCCTTCCAAAATAATGAGGGCTGGCTGAGTATGTGTCATCTCTTGAGATCCAGTCATTGGATCACTGAAACAGGCACCTGATTCAGTTCTGATGACAGACAGAAAAAGCATTCTTTCAGAATGCTGGAGCTGTGATGTCACAGCTCATGCTCACTTGAGTGGCTGAGCCTTGCCGACCTCATTCTTAGCGTGACACTGCAGGTCAGGCTGCTTGCCAGCAGTTTCACAAAAGGCTCAGACAGCCATCGGCCAGACGACATACTGACCAGTTACCCAACCAGCCTTCTAAGCCAGTAGATCAGGAGGCCAATAGGTGAGTTTATGAACCAGTCAACTAGCCAAGAAAACACTGATTGCCATTTTCCTTACACATGCTGGCCTGGTTTGACTTAGTTTGGCTCGGCGCGGCAGCCCAGCATGGCAGGGATTTGCATCTCCATACAAGAGGGCTACCTGCTTAAAGGAGTGTCTCTAATTGATGACACACTTGTCTTGAGTAGCTGAGATTAAAGAGCAGTGTCCTATTTAGCTTGTGTCAATTTTGCTTGGTCTCTACCACTTATTGCTTGAAAATCAGAGTTGGAATGACCAAATGGATCAAGACGAGGATCTGAATTGTTAGTGAATAATGATGTTGAATCATCCCTGAATGATGACATCACCAGAACCGGCTTGGAGGCAGTCATGCACGCTCACCCACTTCCGCAATGGTCCACCTTGGTGCAACTCTGCACGACTTGGCACAACTTGGCACTTTTAAACTGGTAATGGCAATGCAAATCAGTAGACAGTGGTTTGACTTGGCATGGCCAAAAGCGCCAATGAAAAAGCCCTACTAAGCTATCAAGTCACATTACCAGCCAATGAGCCAACAAACCAAACAACAAGCCAATGATCTAGTCACAAAGCAAGCCATCAAGCCATCCACCTATTGAATCCGTAAGCCACTCTATGAGTTAATTAGCCAGCCAGCAGGCCAGCCCCTGTCCTCCTTTGCCATCTCAGTCTTGAGCTGTCTGGCCCAGCTCTAAAGATAGCAGCAGCATTACACGAGGCCTCCTTTCTTAAGCTGAAATCCCACATACAGTGCAACAGGCAGCAGAGAGGAGTCCGTATCTACTGACATGACAGAAGCTTTCTGCAAAATCATGCCTCAGACCGTAAAAAGAACCAGTTCCCTTTAGGAACACTGCTCCTCTAATTATTAATAATCTCTTTTTTTTTATTTGTATCTTATTTTTTTGTCAGTTAAATTTTGAATGACCAAAGCATATGTCAGAATATATGTCATATGGATTACTGTAATTTTATTGTGTTGATCTGTTCTGTACGACATCTATTGCACATCTGTCCATCCTGGAAGAAAGATCCTTCTCAGTTTCTCTTCCTGAGGTTTCTACCATTTTTTCCCTGGAGAAGGGGTTCTTTGGGGAGTTCTGCTAATTCGCTGTGAGGGTCCAAAGGACAGATGGATGCTGTATGCTTTGAAGCCCTCCGAAGCAAATTGTGATTGTGATATTGGGTTCAAATATAAGATTGAATTGAACTGAATTTAAGTAATAACTTTTTTTAATGAGGACAAAATGTTATCACTGTCAAATTTGTGCCTGCCAGAATGAAAATTTTGGGGGCATAAAACAATAGGGGTGGGGTTAGTGAACACCCAATCTGACTTTATTTTTGAAATGTCAGTGTAGATTTAGATTCCAGCCTAAGGGCACAATGTGAGTGTTACAGTTGACTTTATATAAGTGCATTTTTATCTGTGTGTGCAGAAGCAGGCAAACACCAGCCATCTGTAGAGAGATGTATTTGACCTTGTTCTGCCCACATCTGTCTCCTACAGATTCCCTGTCTCTTTGCTTCTCTTTTGTCACTCTTTACCCCCTCTACTGTTTGGACTTCAAAGTATTTATGGGAGACTTTTTCTCTGTAAAATGTGCTCAATTTCAACTCAGTGGAATAAGATCTTCAGTCTTCTATTCATGGTTGATGTCAAACTGCTCTTAACTACAAGGGTTTGGTCATTAGTAAGTGCACAAAGACAACAGACAAAACATGCTATGTCAATACTTGAGTTGCATTGGTGTGTGTGTGGATGAGGGGTAAGACCAGTCATCAAAATACCACATGTCCACGCCCCTATCACACTACATACACATCTGTTTGTGTGCATCTTTATCATTATTAACATACATACATCCAACATGTCTGTATGCTTTAAAGCCCTCTGAGGCAAATTGTGATTTGTGATATTGGGCTTTATAAATAAAATTGATTGACTGATTGATTGATTGATCCATGAGCTTGTGATTCTGTAAACATATAACACACATAATAGATAATGAACGTACCATAGACCATGGCTCCAAACTGGTGGGCTGTGGTCCAAAAGTGAATGGATTGCAAGTAACTTACAAACGTGTCAGGTGTGCAAAAAAACATTCATTATTTTTACGTACAGTGAATTTTCAGCAAGGATTATGCTGAGCATACTGAAAATGCACAGGTTTACTCTCAAAACCTTTTTCATATATATTTTCAAATACAAGAATAATGAGCTCATTAAGCCCATTATCATATAATAAAGAACAGCAACATGGAAAAACAATTAAGAGTATACTGGGTGAGTCAATAGCAATTCCAAAAAGCACTTGTTTGTGGAACAATCAAAATTCACCATTAAGCTGGTCTACATGGAGGGACAGAGGTATAGTAGTTGTTGATGATTTAATGAATAGAATCAAATGGATCTCTTGGACAGATCTGCAAAAAAAGTATAGCCTGTCTAATTAAGAATTTTCTAAGTATTTAAAACTCAGACGTTTATTCTAAACCTTTGATTTACATTCATCTGGACAGAAAAGCAACTTGGATTCATCCATCCATCTTCTAACCGCTTCATCCTCTTGGGGATCGCGGGGGGCTGGAGCCTATCCCAGCTGACATTGGGCGAGGGTCAAGGTACACGCTGGACAGGTCGCCAGACCATCACAGGGCTGACACATAGAGACAGACAACCATTCACACTCACATTCACACCTACGGACAATTTAGAGTTATCAATTAACCTAGTCCCCAATCTGCATGTCTTTGGACTGTGGGAGGACCCACGCTGAAACGGGGGACAACATGCAAATTCAGCACAGAAGGGCTCCCACACCCGGGATTGAACTGGGAACCCGCTTGCTGTAAGGCGACAATGCTAACCACCACACCACCGTGCCGCCCCAAGTTAGAGTCATTGATGTTTTATTCAGAAACAGATAATAAGTTAACAGGTAAAGTCTACAAAATCTTGCAGAAATCATATTCAGTTACTACTTTGCTGCAATCTAGAATACAGTAAAGGATAAGGATAAGGATAGACTGACTGTCCCCAGAGGGAAATTTGTCTTGGACAACAATGCCGCAGCTGCAATTACAGTTCATCACTCACACATATCACATATCACGGTTGTGGAATTTAGATTTAAAGAGAACTGATACTGACTTTAGATTTAACAAAAGATATAACAATAAACGACAATTTGTGTTTTATCCAATTAGCATTATCAAAAAAACACAACCATTCAATCTTGTTGATGATGTCTCAGATATGGGAGAGGGCTATTACTACCAGAACTGGCAATGGATGTCAGTTCATTTGCACAAGAATTTGCCTTAAAAAGCAATTCACAGAAAAAGTGATGTGAGTAATACACTTTTCTGTTATATTGCATCTCTTGGATTAAATGGAATTCTTTGACCACCATGTGATGGGGTGGCACTGTGGTGTAGTGGTTAGCACTGTTGCCTCACAGCAAGAGGATTTCCTCTTGGATTTCCCCAGGCTGAAATCCACCAGCTGGCCAGGGCCCTTATGTGTGGAGTTTGAACGTTCTTCCCATGTCAGTATGGGTTTTCTCTAATGCCTGGTTCACACTACATGACATTTCTGGCCGTTGTCGTTTGATAGATATCGTGAAGTTTGATAGATATCGTGAAGTGTGTACCGGGCATAAGGTACTCTGGCTTCCTCCCACAGTCCAAAGACATGCAGGTCAGGTTAATTGGTGACTGAATTGGCTGTAGATGTAAATGTGAGTGTGAATGGTAGTCTGTCTCTATGTAAAAAAGATAATAACACGCACATCCCAAAAAAAATATTGAAAGGGTGCTGGATCATAGACTTCTAACGTGCATCAAAAAAGGAAAAAAATTATCCGCACACCGATAGAGGTCCCATTAATCCATGATTTATTTTCTGTCAAGTGACGTTTCGAGCAACGCAGGCTCTTCCTCAGACTTGTAATAAGATACAACCAGAAACGCCATCTTTAAATTCTCACCGTGATCAGTGAGATGAATCACAGCTGTGTGCAAACCAGACATTTAAAAAAATGAAAAAAAATACAGACAAAGATGTATTCATATAAATACAATAGTCCAGCATAAACATGAAGGGTGACCTTGAGTACACACATATCTAGAGTCTTCGTTTCCCTTCGATGCCTGCAGCTAAATATTTTAACACCTGGTTATGTCGCCATGAATATCTGCCGTGACAAGCTAACTTTACAGCCTGACAAAATATGGTTTAAGATTGCAGTACCTGAACACAGTGGGCATGATGATCTACCCCCAGTTTTGGGTTCTAGGAGGTTGGTAACACATTGTATATAGCCCTACTAGGAATCTAATATGATTCTTCTCCATACTCCACAGGTCCCTCCAACTAATTTTCCTCTTCTCTACACTTTCCCAATTCAATCACTGTATCTCTGCACGCCTAAGAGCTGCCTCTGCCTCCTGAACTGCCGATCTTGGGTTCCACTTCCTCCTCTTGGTTGGATTTGGAACCACACTCCTAACTACCACGTCCTTACCTTATCCTTACTATAATGTTTCTCTTATAACTGCCCTTAACTGTCGTCGGGAGATGACATTTGATAAAGTTTTTGGATGTGACGTCGTTATGTGACAGCTCAGATGTGAGAAAGAGAAGAAACGATGGCAAGCTGTACATCAAGCGAGTTGGTTCCAAAAAAAAGCACACCTTCACAACTTCTGCAAGCAGCAGCAGCAGCAGCAGCAGCATCTCCAGTGGCCATCAGAGTGAGGGAGGGAGAAGTGCAACCTGAACCACCCAAAAAAAGATGACTGTGGGCAGTCTCTTTCAAAGAAAAGCCGATGCGGTGGCATGTCCGGTCGGAACCATACAGGAGCGAGCAGGAGCAGAGATAACTTCCTGTTGTAGCAAGCTTGTTGTTTGGGGAGACGAAGACCATCTTCTCTGGTGAAATGTGATGGAGCCAGGTGTTTTCCACTGATGTTGAGGGTTGCCCAAAAGTACCTGTGCGTTTGTGCCACGAGCTCTTCATCAGAGCACCTATTCAGCACCACGGGCAAAGTTGTCAATCCACTACGTGTCCTGCTCCAGCTGGAAAAAGTAAACATGCTGGTTTTTCTGGCGAAAAACCTTAAATAGTTTTGGAGCATATGATGCTGCTATAGTTATCATTACAGTTTAATTGTGTGTCATTTTCAATGAGGAGTAGCCTGTTCTGACTGACAGAAAAGTTCGGACTTGGAGAGGATGAACTTTTCAAACTAAAGGTAGACTCTAAAAATAAACCTACAGTATTTCCCGTTGCTTCTCAGGATAGGATTATATATGCCCATTTCCGGTTATACCTTGTTATTTATTGTACTTATTTATTTGATTTATGTTGATACTTTCTAAAAATAAACCATCGGACAGTACCCGTTGTGGCCTGAGGAGCACACATTATCGTTACTGTCTTTGTTATTTATTGTTACTCTATTGGAAGTGGACTGTAGCCTACAGACAGTTTGTTGTTATTTCATTCTGTTTGGTTGACTGCTGCATTTGCACTTTTTTAAATATAAAAGTTGTTAATGTTGTACATGTTTTGTTGTTATTCTTCTTCTGCTTAGGCCTACGAAATGTTTCCTATTCTGTTTCTGAACGGTATAGGTGTAAGCCGACATTTTGGCCACTCCCCTTGAGCCCTTCAAAGTGATTTTTAATTAGTCACAGTATTACCGTATACCCCGGGAAAATGTGGGGAAGGTTTAACGGTGTCAAAATTTCGATACTGCCCAACTGTAATGCTAACCTGTGCAATAATACCTGCACGCACACGCCTGTATGGGCAAAATATGTACAAGGGCAATGTGCAATTTACATCAGCACTTTACTAACTTGTGAAATAGGGAGATATATAATCAGCACTTTGAAATGGGTGACGTGCAATTATTTTCTTGTATATCTCAACACTAATGCACTTTAACACTCAAGCACTTAACCACTTAATGATCCAAATTCCTATGGTCACTTAATTTCTGGTTTGTTATATGTAACATGGTTTATTGTTTCTTAGTCTGCTTATTGTACTTTTCATCATTATTGTTTTATTGATTGTATATTGTTAACATCAACCTGCCTAGGGACAAAGGATGGAAATTAGCCACTGGCTATAATCCTGCATATTTACATGGACATGTTTATTAATATGTACTGTCCCTGATTATTTCAAAAATAAATACATGTACAACAACGACATGTAGTATTACCTTTTTCTGAAAAGTTAAAAATGTGATGTGCTTTTGAACTGCTGGTCAGTATTAACCTAAAAATGCCATTATTTCAGCACAGACATAACAAAATGTTCAACGATGCAGTATTTTAATCTTAATCTGAATTTAATATTGTAGCTGTTATTATGTACCAGGTTTTCCCTAGATTTCTGGAGCACATAGGTGATGCTGTTACTGGTGGGAAGTAGTGGGGCTGATGGAAGATTAATGGGGCGGGGTGGGTGTAATAAAAGTGTTATAATGGTAGAGAAACCCCTAATGCATCATGTCTTGATAATTATGTACTGTATTGTTACCCTCAGATGAGCAAGATGAGATGGATCAGGGCGAGGAGCTGTGCAGAGCAGCGAAGTCACCCTGTGATGCCCAAACACAGTGGTCAGACCCAGGGATGGAGGATCACACCTATTCAAAAGGGCCCACCATCATGTGTGGAATGCATACAACACCACCAGAAGTGCCACACCCTGTTGCTGACTGTATATTAGAGAGTGATGCCGACTCCCTTTTGTGTACAGGGATTCCACTCACAGAATTTCGAACACTTGTAGCCTGCCCACAACCATTTGCCCCGGCTTCACCATCAATGCCAGTTGTGGACCAAATTCTATTGACTTTGATGAAGTTGAGACAAAACTTTGTCATGGCTGATCTAGCACACCGATTTAAAATATCACAAGGTCAGGTCAGCAAGACAATGGGAATGTGGCTGGACATTATATGTGAACACATGAAGGATCTCATTGTGTGGTTGCCTCATGAAACCATAAAAGCAACATTGCCAAAGGCTTTTAAAGAGCACTTTGGTAACACAACCTGTGTAATTGACTGCACAAATACAGTTTTACAAAAAGCAAAAAACCTGGATTCAAGAAGTGAGTCATACAGTCAGTATTAAATCAAAAAAATCTGCATGTTATTTTTACTGCGGTGGTGTGTCTGTGTCACTCTGCAGTTACACCTCCAAAATGCTAGTCTGCGGTGGAGGACTCTGTTAAAGAGGCAACAGATAGGATTCTTTGTTTTTTTTAGCTTGGCGCCACCTAGCGTCAGCAGTGTTGCTCGCACTGTCGCAACGACCAAATTGACCGTGGGGATCAGAGATAATCAATAATGACTCTGTTAGACTCTCTAAATTAAATAAAATGTAGGCTGTAAAGCCACTAGTATACCTCTACGTATATGTAGAATGAGAAGGTGTGTGGACACTATACTAAATAAATCAGATTTATCTGAAGAAAAAACAAATAGTAATGCAAATAATTATACCAGAATGCACAGTACTAGTACAAACAACTCATTGTAAATTATACCAATATGTACAATATCAGTTCAAACAACAGTGGGCACAGTGGAATTATACCAATATGCACATGTAAACAGTCCCGATTCTAGAATAAATGGTACCGTATGGAAACTATGCGGTCGGTTGGAGCTCAAATTGAATGGGAAACAAAGTTCAGTGTTCATCAATGTCTGTCGATAGCTGCTTCCGTGAGAAGAGAACAGAAGAAAGGGATGGGGGTAATCACTGTGTTAGGGCTGCCGTAGAATGGCAACGAAGATGTCAGCCGACCAACACTCGCTACCCGGTCGCTGGTTGCGGCGATTTGCGATGCTGGCCAGCTAGGAATTTGCTAGCAGCCAGTAAAGTACAGTCCTCTCTCGTCTAGCTAACATTTAGCCGTGTTACTTACTGATCCATTAGAAAGAAAGCTAGCTGGACATCGGTTTTGAAGCCTCTTTGGTCACGGAGCTCCCTCCATCTCTTGAACACCTGACTGAGGTTTACTCTTGTTTTTCCTCTTCTTTTTTTTCACTCTCCTTTTTGCTCTTCTTTGCCTCCTCAGACAGAGGGGCTCATTTTCTTTTGCTAGGCCGTTTTTCATTTGTCTAAAAACTTTGTCCGTGTGCCATTATGCTCATGACGCAACTATCTCATGCCCAACTCCTCACAAGGACCAGCTCCAGTCCCTGATTGGCTGACTGACCAATTTCGCAATACATTTTCATGCCATAAAGCAGTTTATTCCGCAAAATTTCAGCACCAGTGGCAGAAGCTTATTACAAAGATTGCAAAGCCACTAAGTAAGCTATGTAACCGCTGAGTCTGATTTTACTGTGGCCACTACCCTGTGCAACCCACATTATTTTCATAATGATATATGGGAAAAGATGCTATCTGTCGCCTCTTTAAGTGCAGTAAAGTTTAGTTGATTCAAAACACACATTAAACATGGCTTAGGATCAGAAGCTGAGCAGCGAGGATGGAAAACTAGGATTTGTCCAGTGGAAGTGGGATGTAGGGGATTCATAGCAAGATCAGCTGTCTGACAGTGAAGAAAATGTCAGATGAAGCAGACAGAGCTAGTCAGTGGATTAGGATGAGAAAGAGTAATGTCAGTTGGGGGCCAGCAGGGGGAACTTCTAAGCAGGGTACATAACTCCTTGAGATCAGGTGGCGAGATCCACCAATCAGTTCTCTCAGGAGGAAATCCAGGAAGAGGAAGGTTATTTAAGTGTGGGAATGGCCTATTTGAATACCTTTTGTTTGAGACCATGCTGCAAGCTGTGTGTGTTTGCTGATCCTGTGAGTTTATCTATCTCCTTTAACTTTAGCTTATACTGGAGTTATGGTATGTAGCGTGTGAAATAGAGTATGGTGAATGTGCTAGGAAAGGTAGTATCGGCACTGTCTCTACCTGGAGCTCGCATGAACGGAGCCTGGGTTTGTTGAAGGTGGCAGTGCTGTTTGGGCTGAGAAAGCCACGTGTAAGTAAGGTAAAGGAGGTTATTGGGTTGGTGCGGGGAGCAGTGAGACCTGGCATTAGGGGAGTGTCTCTGGGAGATTTCCTCTGTTCATATGAAGCCTGGATAAATCCCAAAGTATAAATCCCTGAAGCATATGTCACACACAAGACTTAAAATGCTATTTTGTGGAGGCTTTACTGTCATCACAATTTATTGTTTCTTATCTATGAAATACAAGTAAATAGAAGCTTCTTTTCCACTGAAGGAAATGGTGTCAGTATACAGAAACTGACAAGAGGTCTGCTTAACGGAGGGAGGAGAATCCTCCATGTCCTGATGCTGCCCGCTCATCATGTTGAGTGCTGACACCTGGCTGGGTGTGGGTGTGGCCAGCAGGCCTGAGCAGAAAGGCTCAGCTCTGTGGAGGCAGTCTCTCTCTGTACTCCTTCCTGGTTGGACCTCTAGCACATGCTGTGGGGGTTGTTTGAGGCCTCCTTTTCTTTGTTTAGTGGTTTGTGGCTTTTTGATTCTCAGGTTCTTACACATTCATAGACATACACACATTTTTCCCCACCTTACTTGCAAACACACATCCACGCAACACTTCCAAATGATTTTGAGTCTATTTTTTCTAAGTTAATACATTTCTTTGTTAAAAGTAATGCAGCGTGTGGTCTCCAACTTTTTGTCCTGTTCCCTAAGCATGGAACGTGACAACGACGCTGAGTGTTAGGATGGGCGAGTTCAACAATGTGTAAACAAAGGGGGTGTTTTGAAAACACCCCCATTTTCACAGGTGACTTAGCCTGTCCCTCCCACCGCAGGAAATAATGGATTAATCCTAAAAAGCTATTGATGTAGCACTTTTCTCCTTATGAAAGTAACACAACGATTATTCGACCAATGAGAATTTGGTCGGACAAGAGCATATCGACCAAATAATTGACCAGGAGACTACAGCCCTACTAAAATCTATCTGCCAGTCAGTAAGCCAATGTTGTTCCTCTGAGGAGGCCTGCAGCATTCAGACAGAGAGAGTCAACAGTCTCATAAAATCATACAAGGTACAGCCTCAGTAAAATGCGATCCTGTCTATTCCTTCAACTTGTGCACTGCAAATTAGTCTTTTTTTGCCTCTTTTTCTGCTCTTCTCTCATTTTAGGCTGGTGCTTTCCAGATGGACTGCTGTGTGTGTGTTTATGGCATCTTGGATGGATTTGGCTAGCCATGGTTTTCTGGTTGTGGAATGATTTAACTGTACTTTTGTGTACAGTTGCATCTGTTGTTTCACAGATTACATCCACCACAGATTCTGTGAAGTCATAGGTGTCATCGCCGATGTCGACAGTGGTGTCTCGGAATATGCTCCAGAGTCTGTTTGGCTCCATCTCTTGCATCATTGGGGTTTGTGATGATTTGTCATTTGTTAAAATCTAAACTGGACATGTGAAGGCATTTCTTCTCTGCATGCTCTTTGTTCTTCAAACAAAGAGAGCTATTTCTCACCTCAGTGAGACCAGTCGTCAAACTTGATTGGACAGGACTTTTACAGTGACACGTGACTCTGTGATGTCACTAGGCAACTGTAAAAGGTCTGCTCCCTTCAGACAGTCTTCCTCTTGCTCCTGAGCTGCCAAGCAGCTCACACCTCTTGCTTCTGAGCTGTTGACCAGCTCACACCACCTCTGGCTCCTGGGCCTTTGGCAGGCCCAGACAGACCTCTCTTCCTCCTGGGCTCTGACCAAGTCAGAGGCCACTGTCCCAAACCACTAAAGGGAGGGAAATTTCTCACAGACTCTCTTTCTCCTGGACCACTACTTACCTACACTCAAGGCAGAGGCAAACCTGAACCAGAGAAGTAACAAAGTTGAGTTAGCACCCCAATGTCTAACTCTGCACAGACCCTGAGCGACCAGCTTCCTTGGATCTGCACCTTCAGAACAAGGACACAACAAAGACTGCATCTGGAACCACAGCTCTCTCCAGCCTTCCTCTGCCAGCTCACAAAAGCAGCACACCACCCAGAGACTCTGTCTTCCATCCATTTAAGGATCAGTAATGTAACAACTGGGTATAGCTTTATCACAGCTGTACAGGCTAAGCAAGACTGTTTTAACTTGTTGATTGTGATTTAATGCTGTTAGTGAGTTATTGTTGTGATTGTTTGCAGTTAGGTCATTGCTTAGTTGGTTTCACAAAAGCTATGTGATGTTAGTTTGCTAATGCTGTTCGCAGACAACGTCTTGCATGCAACTAAACATCCTCTGCATTGATCCAGACCCATGCAACACATATCACATTCACATTAAACATTAGTCATTAGACTCATTTACAAATAGGCTTTCAACTGAGCTACACCCAAAGAGGCAACTCAAAGTTTCCACTGCTCTTCCTTTGTCCAGTTTTTTTTTTTTTTTTTATCTCTGGTGAAATTCACTTACATTTTAGTGTGCTATCAGCTTATTAATAGCATTTCAACCTAAACAAAGAAAAGCGTAAAATTTCCAGAAAGGTAAGTGTCGCTTTAAGTCACATTATTTAACATAATTCATAATTATTAATTAAGTCTGATAGCCAATTTGATACTTTAATTGGAGATCTATTACAAGGTCAGGCTGAATGTGAGGGAATAGCCAATCAATAACGGTGCTGAAACTGGAAATGGATCAGCTTCTCTTTCTGTCCTTCTCTGTCTCTCCAAGATCTGAGTCACTCAGTATAAGAATACACACTTGACCTCCATTCCAAATTGTAGCCTTCTCTGGCAAAATGCGCTCTAGAGCTGCTGGTCGCAGCTAAGAATGAACAAAACAGGACTTTACCTCTCCATGACAATGGTGCAATAGTAAAAGCACAAAGGTAGAGACAAAGACATTGAACATGTCACACACACTCACCGGTCTTTGAGGTCATCGAGGCAGCGCTGGAGATGAACCTCACCAGCAGTGACCAGAACATGTTCTCCTGTCTCCTGGATCAGAACTTCAGCACAGGGATCTGCCTGGTTCAACAAACGCATCCCGCGCACGAGCTTTGGCATCTCACCTGGCACACAAACACATGAGGTGGAAACCAGTTTATTGATGTCTGTATTAGCAGTTTATTAGTCATGACTAAGGTTGGGTACCATTCACATTTAAACTAATACCTGTACTTGGAATTCAGTAATGGTACCCAGTGGTCCTTTACTCTCAAACTAAAACCCATGCCTACAACCTGCAGCCTGTCAGCCTGTCAGACAAGCACAGCATGAGAATGCCTTTGTGTATCTTGAAAGAAGCAGAATTAGCTGCTGTAAAGTAGTAGGGGAAATATTGTTAAAATGTGACATTGTCTGAAAAATTGCATTCTGAAACAATTTACTGAATTATGCTAATGCTGTAGCTCCCAGCTTGATACAATGCTATAAACATTAACCCCCTGACTACAAAATATGGTAAAAAAAAAAAAGGATAATCAAAAACTAAATCACAAATGAAATATGTCCTGAGACCACTTTCTTACAGGCGCTACTGGCAAAGTGGGACACCTTCATCGTAAAAAATAGGAAACCTTATATTTTCATATTTAAACAAGAGAAATTAAAGAGATAAGTAATTTAAACATTCTAATGTCTGCATGGTGATGCAGTGGTTAGCATTGTCGCCTCACATAATGGGCGGTCCTATTTTGAACCCTGGGGTAAGGGAGCCCCTCTGTGCAGAGTTTGCATGTTCTCCTCATGTCAGTGTGGGTTTTTTGGAGACTCCACATCCAGGGGTGCGTGGACAGCCCCCATTGGGCACTTGGCCATGGGCATGGACCTAGCAGACCTCCCACCTTCCCTATGATTTCCAGAGGGCCTTTTCCACTGTCACTTTTGGCCACAACAAGTCAAGCCATGCTGTGCGGATTTGTGTTCCCATAATCAGTTAATTCAATTCAAATAAACACAAGAAGTTTGTGCTCTAGAAAAGGATCAACACTCAGTGAATAATCTCCTAAACCCTATGATACACTATTATGGCAAGGCTTAACTATACAGACCAATGAGCAGTGATAACTAACATGTCTTTGGGGTCATCGGGTGGGAACCTCCTTTCACCAGTGTTTCGTCTAGTTGGTCCCACGACACCTCCAGGAGGCTAGACAGTGAACTCTGGCGTCCCAGAGACACTCCCCTAATGCCAGGTCTCACTGCTCCACACACTGACCACACAACCTCCTTTACCTTACCTATACTACCACACAGGAGATAGACCCAGGGAAGGAAACCTTGTTAGGCTATCTCCCTCCCCCGCCGGGTTAGGCAGTACAGTCTACCTCCCCACTGCTGCATGGCCTCAAACAAAATGAATTCAACTAGGCCACTCCCACACTTAAATAACCTTCACTCTAATTCACACACTACATAACATAACTACAGTGTAAGCTAAAGTTAAAGGAGATAAATGAACTCACAGGATCAGCAAACACACTCACCCTGCCGCATGGCCTCAAAATGGCCACCAAATGGATTCGACTAGGCCACACCCACACTTAAATAACCTTCCTCTTCCTCCTTACTTACACATGGCTTTCACAGCCCTAATTCACACTCTAATTCACACACTACATAACATAAGTTAAAGCTAGAGGAGATAAATGAACTCACAGGATCAGCAAACACACTCACCCTGCAGCATGGCCTCAAGCAAAAGGGATTCAAATAGGCCACTCCCACACTTAAATAGCCTTCCTCTTCCTGAATTTCCTCCTGACAGGAAGTGGATCTCTCCACCAGATCTCAAGGAGTTATGTGCCCTGCTTAGTAGTTCCCCCTGCTGGCCCCCAACTAACATTATTCCTTCTGTAGTAAATGAACTTGCTGGTTCTCATGGCTTCATCTGACATTTCCTTCACTGTCTTCTTCAAACTCTGTCCCCGCACTCCGAGTTCCCCAGGAGCGAGATAGCTGATCTTGCTATAAATCCCCTACACCCCACTTCCACTGGACAAATCCTAGTCTTCCATCCTCGCTGCTCAGCTTCTGCTCCTAAATCTGCATATCTAAGCTTTTTCCTTTCATAAGCTTCTTCCACTGAGTCTTCGAAGGGAACTGTCAGTTCAATGAAATAAACTATCCGTTGACTCAATGACCACAACACTATGTCAGGCCTCTGCTTAGTACAAACTATTTCCTGGGGAACAACAAGCTTTCCCCCTAAATCTACCTGCATTTCCCAATCACAAGCACCTACTAGGCGGCCACACCCCTGCCTCCTTACTAACTTATCCCTTCTGTATTTCTCTCCCTCACGAACAAACTGAATTGCTAAATTCCTATCTTTATAACCTTCTGAATTGACCTCTCTTCGTTTCCCTTCAATTCCTGCAGCTAAACATTTCAACACCTGGTTATGTCGCCATGTATATCGGCCTTGTGACAAACTAACCTTACAGCCTGACAAAATATGCTTTAAGGTTGCCGTACCTGAACATAATGGGCATGATGGGTCCTCATTTACCCACAGTTTTAGGTTCTGGGGAGTTGGTAGCACATCATATGTAGCCCCTACCAGGAATTTAATACTATTCTCCTCCATAAGATGTATTGAGAAAGGCATTTTTTAAGGCTCTGTGTATTCAGCTCTCAGTTCTTTTGTAGCTTCTAACCTAAGCGTCCTGTTCTTACTTTAGATATCTGCTTTATTTTACCGTTCCATGTTCACCTTCAGCTGTGTTGAAAGTTGTGTGAATCTACTGCTTGAAAACTCAACATGTCCTTTTTATTCTGCTTCACAATAAATGTTTTTACAACAAAATAACGGGTGACATTTATTGTGAAGAATCTATAGGAAATGAAATCAGCGCAACTTTGTAAGTTGCTTTTCCCCAATAAAGACAAGTTTAAAACACATCAAGGAGGAAAGTAAAAGCAGAAACAGCCACAGTGACATGTTGATGAAGAGCTGCAGACAATAGGCTCTTACTGCACCTCTGCAAATAACTCAACAGCGCAACTTCTTTACCTGCCCTGTTGTGTGATGGAGAATCACAAGCAGCAAAAATACCAGGGAACTTTAGCCATGGATCAGCCTGCTGCTTTTAAAGTAACACAATGGAGGATTGTGCTTTTTACCTCACAAATTCCCCCTACAGACGAAAAAAACGGTATTGTCTGTTACAGCTGTCGCAAAAATCTTTCTGCACATGCATTTTTTTTAAAATATATATATATACTTTATTAATCCCCGAGGGGAAATTAAATTTTTCACTCTGTTGTCAATTACACACAGGTCTGAGCACACACATACACAAACTGGACCTATACATGCACAAGTGGAGAGAGGTCAGAGTGGGCTGCCCATGACAGGCGCTCTGAGTGGTTGGGGGATTCCGTGCTCAGGGGCACCTTGGCAGTGCCCAGGAGGTGAACTGGCGCCTCTCCACACTCCATATTTTGGTCTGGACCAGGACCCTCCGGTTCCCAACCCAAGTCCCTATGGACTGAGCTACTGCTACTGCCGCCCCCAAAACTTTGTTGACATTTGTTGACAAGCCAACAATACCGGTGAAGTTCCTGAAGCTGGCATGATCATTATGTCTTCAGAACAGGTAAAGTAGCCTTATAGTATTTTGTACATACATGATTAGGCTGATTGCTTTATTTATTTATTCATTTTCGAAACTCAGAAATTAGTTGCCGTGGCGCAGATGAAGAGAATATAACTTTAAGATTACTCTAGTTGACAACTACGCTTGTTACTGTAAGTGCAATAAAACCTGTGCCAACAAAGCCAATACTTTATCAATACATGTGATCAGCATGTAGAAAGCCATATTTCAACCCGCTCTGTCCGCAGTCTCTCATTTACCGCTATTATGATTTATGATTGCAGTCGACACAAGCACATCGCGCTTGCGGTGCTAACAGCAAACTGTTTAAGACAAACTAAAATGAAGGCTGAGGCTCCTTCCCCCAACCAACTCCCTTATCAGGCCAGGCTATATGAGGCACCTGTGTGCCATTGTTCAGTCAGTTGGTCCTCTGCTCTGTCCCTGCTGTGGCTGGCGCCTTGTGCCCCAAGTATGATTAGTAGACACCCTCATAATTCCAAGTTAAGTGGCATGTTTCTTTTCAAGGTTGATTTGAGTGTTTGCTGCAACCTTGGAAACCCCCTATCTGATCCCTGCCCTTAAATTGACTTAATGCCCTAGCTAGAGGTGGTGAGTAGGAGCACAGTTTTAATAATTTTTAATGTAATTTGGGCCTGGTTAATAGTTTGTTCCTCCTTCCAGGTTCTCCCGTCCTACCTACTGCTGCTTTGTCCCCTTTTGTGTTCATTAATTGAGTCCCTTTAGTTAATTTATTTTTCTCGTTTTGTTAGGGTTTAATTCAGTGGGTTTTCTTTGATTCTCTTTAAGGTTAAGTTTCCTGGGTTATCCTATTTAAATATCTGTTACAATCAACTGGGTTATATTAGATTGTTCATTGGGTTATTTCCTGGTTACTTAATTTCTTTGTTACTTTGTTTCCTGATTTGGTTGGGTCCTTTGTTTACTTTACTGGGTTATTGTATCCAGTTATTTGACTACCTTAATTCATTTTGACTATTTTGATTACTTTATTCTATTACTTTAATACATTAATTGTTTAATTGATTACTGGGTTGCCGTATTGTATTTCCTTTGCCTGTTTATTTGGTTATTTGTTTCTGACCTTTTTTTGTATTTAGTTTTTTTCTTTCAGGAGCAGAGTGCCATATTGTTGGGGGAGCTAAGCACTCGTGGTGAGGTCCTTTCACTCTATGCATGTAAGTAAATGCACGGGGACACCCTAGACTGCACCATTTGTTTGCTGTGAGGATTGCTGTGAAGGTTGCTGTGAGGTTTGCTGTGTTGCACCTGAGGTGAGTAGCAGAAGCACCCTGGACACTTCTCCGTGTTGTCTGCCTCTCCACATGTGGCCTCTGCTTAGTTTTCTTTAGTTATGTTTAAGTTGGTTTGGGTTCTTACACAGACTTTTTAATAACTTGACTTTGAAAACTTTGATATTGAGGCGTTATTTTAGTGAATCATAATAAAAGTATTTTTATCTCCCTTACCAGCCTTAAGTATTTTCCTTTGTTCATTAACATTCCCTTTTCCTCAGCAGCTCCAGTCCCTGTTTGCTTTATTTTTGATCATTATTATTACAATAAAAACATTTGAGTTACTTGGAAAAAACATGTCTCTGACTCTTCAGTAATGTTCCTGTGTGCCTCCTTATCCATTCCTTCAACACTATTCAAGTTCTAAATAGTATTTCCTGGGGTGTAAGTCCCCAGGTGGCGTTGTCCGGCTTTCTTCTAATCCTCCCCGTAGTGCCCCTCGCCACACTTTGCTCACCGCGGTTCGACTACGCTACTCTACAGAGAGGAGGGGGATATGATGTATGCCGTAACGCAGCCAAATTTTGTAGTCTTTTAGTGTCTGGGTTCCTACCCGAACCCCAAAACTAAATAGTGCCAGTGCAAGTGAAACAGACGCTCTCAAGCAATGACGGAGATATCATCCAACCTATTGTGAGTTGATGTACCATCACAAGAATCTTGGATAATATATTTTGAGGGCTCAAAAACTTCATTGTGTTGTTTCTTTAGTGATGCAGCCATCACTAAAGAAGAGCTGTCATAAGTTAGAGACACACCTTCTGTTGTTATAGAAATGCAAATTCCTGCCGCGCTAGGCTGACGGCCCAAGCTAAGCCAACCCATGAATGCTGAAAAGGGGTACAACATTCTCTGCAGGACCTGTCCTGACTCTCAGCTGCCTGGCTCTATCCCACAACCCATAAGCAGCCACCAGCAAGCCCCACTGACCTAGGCTGTGCCTTGCACCTCCACCACAGCACCTGAGGGAAGGCAGGAGGTCAGCAAGGTCCGTGACCATGGCTAAGGGCTCTCTCTGAACATCTGCTCACTGTGATTGTTTGGAGACAAGTAGGGCTGGACTTGCCTTTCCCGACTATCAATTCTAGCAACAATCTTGTTGTCAGAAAGGTGCAGAGTCTTGTGATGTGAACACACAGTATCACAAATCTGCAGCCACAGGCTGATGGTGTGGGACTTTTTTAACAGTTCAATAGCACAGTGAGCATAAAAACAAATAAATAAATAAAAAGATCTGATGAAAGTGTTAAGCCTATATGATTACATTTACTCAATGCTTTTGCGTTTTTGTCCTACTGTACAGCATATTACAGCATAATTGGTCAGATGACATCCTAATTGTGTGAACCACCATAATGAATTCCAAGAATAAAACATGAATTGCTAAAAACAATGCAGGGATGCACAGGATTGATGAGCCCCAGTAATCTGACGTCTCCTGCATAAGCAGGCACAATACCATACTACTAATATATTACTTTTAAAATGCATTTGTAGACTCTTATTTAAACAAGCATTTGGTTAAATGTGGGTTTTATGGCTGTCTAAATCTATGCATCTTTGTTCTTATGTTTTGTCGTTTTAATTTATTGTGAAGCATGTTGTGGTTTTTACCTAAATAAATAAATAAAGTAAAGTTTACTTACTTATTTACTTACTTACTTACTTACCATGTTCTAACAGCCCAGTCTGATGTGTGTAGTGGTGTGTGCAATTATTCTGTTTCACCCTGGTGTTTATTTACATTTTAAGTATTTTTACGTCATTGCAGCACATTTGTTCTACATATCTTGTTTATTCTTGTTGCTAAAATCACAAAATGGCAGCTGAGTAATGCTGGTTGTTGCACACCATCACCATGCTAACATTCTCACAATTACAATGATGAAATGCTGATGTTAGCGGGCATTGTTTACCATGATCACTATCTTGTTATAGTGTGCTAACATTTACTTAAGACAAAGTACACTTAAGGTTGATGGCAGTGTCATTAGTTTTGCAGATTTTTTGTCATAAAGAATTAGACAAAGCTGAAATTTTAGTCCTGATGGTGATGAGCCAAAGTTATTACAATTCATCCTGTGTAAACCAAAGTTTGTGACAATCCACCCAACAGTTGTTCAGATATTTCATACCAGACCGAATGGTTGCCCACATGACCAGTGACATGGCAATAGCCATGCTGTTAGATGTGGCTTAAAATAGAAGCATCTCAAATTAGTTTTGAGCTCAGTACAGTAGTAAGTAAATCACTACGCATTAATTTGGATTTTGCGTAATAATTAAATTACTGATTGGGACACTGATAAGCCAGTGCCCTGCAATGCAATTCCCAGGCAGCATGTGATGACTTAATAACAACATAGTGACTCATAGTGAGTGTAAAAAATAATGTAATAATCAGGGCAGTCAAATTATTAATTTTTCAGTCAGTTCCAACCAGAGCATCCTGATTGGGAATCGAATAAACGCAAAATACTTTTGACTTTTTAGACTGATTTCTTTCAAATCAGTGCTGCACTGCTACAACAGTGTGGTCTGAAACAATGATTGAGAGGTAGGAGACAACTTCAAAGCCCTTATTCTGTCAAATACAGTTTGTTTGTTTGTTTGATTGTTTTGAAAGGACTACAGTGTTCCAGATGAGAAAGTGCAGTTAATGTAATATAATTTTTATTACTTACTGATGTCCACTGATCCCGACTTAATGCAACAGCATTTGCACTTTTCAGGAGTCACAGTTTAGTTGCTTTCTTTGATTTATACAGGTCATATATGTGTGAAACTATTGTTCCCTATGACAGTAAGACATCAATCAATCAATCACTTTTATTTATAAAGCCCAATATCACAAATCACAGTTTGCCTCACAGGGCTTTACAGCATACAACATCCCACTGTCCTTAGAACCCTCAAAGCAGTTGACTGATTACAACCAGTCATATTATCAATGCATAATATACTCGTGTGGTGTTGTGTCTGTGTCACTCTGCAGTTACACCTCCAAAACACAGCAGTGGACTTTCTGCGAAGTGCAGCAAAGTTTGACTGAATTAAAAACACACTGAACACACGTTAAACATGGCTTATTGAAGACAATTTGAAAAATAAAAAGTACAAAAATCGGCTTTACAATAACTTGCATGATTCACTGACAAAACACTTGTCTTTTGCTAAAAACATTTTCCAAACATACAACAAGGTTACGTTATTAGCACAAGACTATGGCATTTTACATTGTAAAAATTAGCTTAGTGGCTGGTGGTAGTTTTTCCTCATATTATTACTGTAAGGATGCCCACATTTCCCATCATGCATTCTAGTGTAGCATCCATCCAGGGACTGCCATAGGGTGGACTTCAGGGTTCAGCTTTCACATCCATATAGAAGAATGGACTCTATGGTCACAGAGATGAAGCTGAGCTTGGTATGCTGGGAGAGGTTGGACTTTCACACACTGGCCATTGCTGTTCAGAGGCTTCCATGCTTGAGCCTTGAGCTCTGTCAAGTTGTTCCAGGTCTGTTAGGACTGCTGTTGCGAGTCATCTGGACCTCCTTGGTGTTATGGTGAGGCCGAGTTCCTGTTCTCGTCCACTGATGGCCTGCCTGAGCGCATAGTCCAGGACTATCATGAAGAGGAAGGGGGTGAGGGTGTCCTTTTGCAAAACCCCTGCCTGGATGTCAAACTCCTTGCTGTTGCCATCTAGGTTGGGAGGGACACTGAAGACCTTGAGTACCCTCATCATTACAAGTCTATGTATTGAATCAAATGCTTTTTTGAAGTCAACAAATCACAGGACTACTGTCAGGTTGTTCTTTTTCAACTCCTCAATATTTGTCCTCAAGGCCAAGATGTGGGTAATGTGGAGTAAGTGTTTACGTGAAGAGGATGGCATTACATGCCGAAGGGAATTCTGGGCTGTTGCTATTCAGACTGTGCTGTGTGCCTCATGTTGCTGCTAATTAAAGACACGTGTAGAGTGATACTCCAGTGTGATAATTTCTCAGTTACAAATGATGACACGACATGGTGTCAGAAGTGGGATAGAGGGAACTTCCGGTGGTGTGCTGCATGGTATGACAGCTTGAGAACAGAGCTACGGTACCAGCCTTAAATTTCCCCTAATTCAAGAACTTTTATCCATTCAAACTGATACACACTGGCGCAACAATGAACGGAGACAAAAACAAGAAAGGAGGATATGGGTTGTGAAACACGGTTGAACAGGAAATCGACAAAGAAGTCGCTGCCAGCAAAGCCTCAACAGGACAAGATGGAGGCCACGGAGAAAGTGAAACTTTGAACTCGATTCGCAAAGTGGTGGGTGATGCTGTGGCTACGGGGATGGCAGCACCCCAGGTTGAACTGAAAAAAGACCTTTCTGATTTCCGCTCGTGTTTTCGGGAGGATATCAAAAAACAGATGGACGAGTTCACGTTCGAAATCAACCGGAAAATACAAGACACAACAAGTCAGATAGAAGGAGCGGTGAAGCGCATGGGAGAGATGGAGGACAACATGGCCGACATGGAAAAATGGGACACTGGAGTGAAAGACACCCTCTCCCAGCTGCTTTGTAATCAGAATGCATTACAGGATAAAGTGTTGGACTTGGAAGGGCGCTCCAGGCGCAACAACATCAGGATTTATGGCGTCCTGGAGGATGCAGAGGGCACCTCTGCTGTGGCGTTCATTGAAAACCTGATAAAGTCAGAGCTAGGAGCGGATTTTGGCAAGGACTGTGACCTTGGGATAGAGCGTGGTCATCGTGCCCTGATGCCAAAACCACCGGCAAGGGCTCCACCACACTCCATGGTGATCCGGTTTCTCAACTTCTCAGTTAAAGAGAAAATTCTCCACACCGCTTGGAAGCAGGAGCTACGCGTTCAAAACAAACGGGTGTACTTTAACCATGATTACGCCACAGACGTGCAGAGCAAGAGGAAGGAATATACAGCCGTTAAGAAGGTACTTAAGGAGAACGGAATATGGTTCGCGTCTTCATTGAAACGGGCACCGTTCTGTACAACAATGCAGCGCAAGCAGTGGAGGATCTATGGAGACGAGGATTCAGCATGGGTGAGTTCACCTGCAGGAGCAGGAGCAAAGACATATTGGAGGAAACACTGGCCCGACTCCTACCGTGGGAGATGACTGAGACCTGGTGTGGCGGAGAAATGGACCGGTTCCAGCGGCAGATCCGAAAGAAGCTACAGGAGTACCGCAGGACGGACCCGGCAGCTGCTGCAGGGGATGACGGATGAGTGAGGAATTTATTCTCAACTCCTCATTATAGGATTATAATTGCGGTGAGATGTTTTCTCCTCGTTTTCTTATAAGAAACAAAAACAATATAACATATTTTTTATTTCAATTTTTTATTTTGAATCTGGATTCAAATATGCCCCTTCTATCGCACTGGAGTAGACTATTGGCATTGAACCGTGTCCAATCCTTTCTTTTTCTTTTCTTTAACAAATAATGAAGGCTGATACCTACGGACTACAGGGAGCCACAAGACTTTTTTTTCCTTTAACCAAGGGGCCCCATCTTGTGGCTAGCCCCCCTCATTGTCGAAGGCGTTATGGTACCATTTTTGTTGGAAGCTCAGCTCAATGTTCTGTGTTATAGTTCTTGGGGTTTTTTTGTTTTACCCTACTGTGTTTATTTTTTGAGGTCTGGGATGTGTTGTTGTTTCGAAAGTACAACTGATGCAATATCATAACATGCTCTCTTTGAATGTAAACGGGCTAAATAATCCTATCAAAAAAAGTAAAATGATATCTAAAATTAAAAAAAGGAGAGGATAAACATAGCATTCTGGCAGGAAACTTTCTGGTTGAACATGAAAAACTAAAAAAAATGGGCTTTAGAAATACTTACTTTTCATCATATAAAAATGGCAAAAAAAAGGGGAGTTGCTATATTGATCTCAAATTCAGCCAGGTTTGAACTCATATCTGAAATAAGTGATAGAGAGGGCAGGTTTGTCCTGATAAAGGGGAAAATAGACCAAAAAGAGGTGACACTATTCAATGTTTACGCTCCCCCACATCTTTTTATAAAAAGGTGTTTGGTCTAATTGCAACGGAAACATATGGGACCCTTATCTGTGTGGGAGATTTCAATATGCTTCTTAATCTCTGTCTGACACCGATTGATGTCCCCCAGGTCCATGCTCCTTGGACCTCATATTCACACCAACACCTCATCCATTCCGGTAATCATTACACTACATCAACACATCAGACACCGCCATACTCACTCTGTGAACCTTCGTAACTTTCGACCACTCACAAAACACCCACAACCCACCTCCATGATCAACAAGCCACCTGTCACCATCAATGTGGCACTTTTTAATATTCGCTCTCTTTTAAATAGAACTTTTTTAATGAATGACATGATTTTAGATAATAAGTTAGACTGTCTTCTTTTAACTGAGACATGGCTTGGCACTGACGCACCTGTTGTACTCACCGAGGCCTGCCCACTAAATTTTAATTTTTTGTTTTCTACTAGAGAGGGTAGAAGAGGAGGTGGGACGGCCTCCATTACAAATGACACACTGACCTCAAATGGAGTGTCTTTTAACAGTTACAAGTCATTTGAGCACCATGCCTTTACTTTTAGCAGCCCTCTGATTCTTTGCATCACCGTTTACAGACCACCCCATTACTCTAGTTCTTTTATCAGTGAATTCTCTGAACTTTTATCAATCATTCACACCTCTTATAGCAGGATTTTAATAACTGGTGATTTTAATCCACAAGTTGATGATACCTCAGATCCAATATCCAGAGAGTTTTTAAACCTTTTAAATTGTCTTGATTTTAAGCAGCACGTCACACAGCCAACTCACAACAGAGGACACACCCTGGACCTGGTCATAACCCATGGCCTGTCAATCGGTGTGTCCTCTGTTGTCGACCTGGCTGTGTCCGACCACTACTGTGTATTTTTTAACATCACCAGTTTTAACCAGGAGGAGGCCCCGGTGAGAACAGTGAGGAGGCGCTATCTAACTGAAAAGAAAATGCAGGAGTGCTGAGAGAAGATGGAGAAAGAGTAAACTTATCGTTCATTATGAGATTTTACGTCAACAACTCAAAACCTACAATAACGCAGTCAAAAAGGCAAGAATTTCCCATTTCTCACAACTCATCACGAACCATAAAAACAACCCCCGGTTCCTCTTCTCCACTTTTAATATTTTAACAGGCACTGATTTTAATAAAGTTCTTAAGACACCAACAGATGATCTCTGTGAAGACTTTGCAGACCACTTCAGAACTAAAATCAAGGACATCAGATCCAGCCTGTTATCCAAGAAAGTTTTGTCTGTTAACACACCTGGACTGTTGTCCTTGCCTGAAGAAACACTGGAAAGTTTTGCCCTGGTTAATACAAGGACACTTGGTCGATATTTCTCCCAAGTAAACCCAACAACCTGCCTTTTAGATCCAATTCCCACATCACTTTTAAAGACGTTTTATGGTTTCTTTGAGGAGCAGTTTTTAGACATCATGAATTGCTCTCTTCAGACGGGTGTCTTCCCCACCGCAAGCCCCTTCTGAAGAAGAGTAACTTAGACCCCAACATTCTTAATAATTACCAACCTGTATCCAACTTATCGTTTTTAAGTAAAAATTTAGAAAAACTGGTTTTTAACTAAGTTAATGACTTTTTAAACAGAAAAAGCATTTTAGAGAGCCATCAGTCTGGTTTTAGTTGGAACCACAGTACCGAGACAGCCCTTCTAAAGATTTTAAACGACATCAGGTGGAATTTAGATAACAAAAAGCTCACAGTGTTGGTTCTACTGGATCTAAGCACTGCTTTTGATATGGTAGACCATCACATTTTATTAAAAAGACTCAGACACCTAGTCGGCCTCTCCGGTACTGTTCTTAACTGGTTTTGTTCTTATCTCATAGACCGATGCTTTTATGTAAGTATGGATACATGTTCCTCAGGAATCCATGAAATTGGATGTGGGGTTCCCCAAGGCTCAATTTTAGGTCCACTTCTCTTTAATCTTTACATGCTTCCCCTTGGGGACGTCATCAGGAGACACGGCATCAGCTTCCATAGTTATGCCGATGATACACAGCTATACATCGCTGTGTCTCCTGATGACACAGGGCCAATTGATGCCCTTTTTAACTGCATTGTAGACATCAAGTCATGGATGGCAGAGAATTTGATACAGCTCAACCAGGACAAAAGTGAGGTTTTAGTTATAGGTCCTTAAGGCCAGAGAGAGAAACTTTTACCAAAACTACAGGATCTTAAACCATCCCAATCAGTAAAACATTTGGGCGTGACTTTTGACTCTGAGCTGAATTTTATCCCACATATCAAAAATATAATGAAGATAGGTTTTTGTCACCTTAAGAACATAGCCCGTTTCTCTCTCAGGCCAGTACGGTGGTGCTAATGCATGCTTTTATTTCCTGTCGCTTAGATTACTGTAATGCCCTGCTCTCTGGTCTTCCCAAAAAGAGTATTTTAAATCTCCAATTATTACAAAACTCAGCCGCACGCGTGCTGACGAGGACCAGAGGGCGGGAGCACATTACACTGGTTTTAGAGCATTGGCTCCCCGTCCGCTTCAGGATCGATTTTAAGATTCTCTGACTGGTTTTTAAATATTTTAACGGCCTTGCGCCCTCTTATTTATCTGATCTGCTTTTACCATGTCAACCCGCGCGGACCCTGAGGTCCTCCGGCACTGGCCTTTTAACCATACCAAAACCCAGAACAAAAACCCATGGTGAGGCAGCATTTAGCCACTATGGCCCCCACCTGTGGAACAGCCTGCCGGAGAGCCTCAGGACTGCAGAGACTGTTGATATTTTTAAAAGAAGATTAAAGACACACCTTTTTAATCAGGCTTTTAACTAATATTTTAAACTCTTCTTATGTTCTTATCTGGTTCTATCCTATTTTATGTTGCTGCTTTTATCTTGCCTTTTAAGATGATATTAATCTTAATAATTGTCTGTTTTTATTTATCACTGGTACTGTATCTATTCTATTTTATTTATAATCTTACGTATTTTATTTTTGTACTGTATTTATTTTATTTTATTTATTCTTTTAGTCCTATTTTATGCTTTTAGTTTTTAGCTTTTAACTCCAGTGTTTCCTCAGAGGGGTCCTCCACACTGGGAGCTGTGTCAGGTCTGCTATTGGGGGTGCTGTCCTTGGGTCCCTTCGGCCCAGCCGTCTGGGGGTTCCTCCCTTCGATTTGGGGGTCCGCCTGTCTGTCGGAGTCGGGGGGCCTGGGTGCTGGTCCCCCCGATGGCACGGCCTGCGGCTACTCCCAGTGTGGACGACCCCAAAGGTGGCGTTTCCTTGATCCTCAGTGCCATGCCATGTCTCCCTATTGTGTGTGTGTGTGTGTGTGTGTGTGTGTCTAGTATGGAGGGTGGGAGGGAGGGGCTTTCTTTGTAATTGTTTTTCTTTCTTTAATTGTGTTAATTGCTTTTAATTCTGTAAAGCACTTTGTGTTGCATGTCCATGCAGGAAAAGTGCTCTACAAATAAAGTTGATTGATTGATTGATTGATATTCCTTCATTAGACACAACTAACAGGAAAAGAAGAAGGAGTTCAATTGAAAAACAAATAAACAAGATACTTAATGACCTGGGATTGATCATTGATGTATGGTGGTTCATGCATGGTTCAGACCCAGGATATACATTTTCATATAGTTTATTCAAGAATAGATTACTTATTTATGTTTTACCAGGATCTACACAGATTAAAGGACTCTAGAACAGGCCACAGGGACATTTCATTCACTCGGGGGTTTATTCTACATTACATTTAGATGGTAGACCGCGAAAAACATTGTGGAGGTTAAAACAGGCATGTTGAATGATCCCACGTTCATAAGCTTGATGGTGTCAGACCTAAGCGAATATTTACAGGATAATGATAAACCCTAGTATGTTATGGGACGCAGCTAAAGCGGCTCTTAGGGGGAAGATCATAGCCAGGACGGCCATGTTGAAAAAGATGAAAACCCAAAAGCTGTCGTGAGAGATCTAGAACAAGCTCACATTGTAAATAAAGATCCTTCCATTATACACCAAATTAAAACCGTTAAGCAGGAAATAGATAAAATACTATGTGAAGAAGCTGAGAAAAATATAAGGTTTATGAAGCAAAGATACTATGAGGCAGGCCCCAAAGCGACAAAACTGCTAGCTTGGAGGCTTAGAAAACAACAGGCAGAAAATACTATATATAAGATCAGAGACAAATGTTGCAAATAAACCTACCAGCAGTCTGGAGGGCATACCAAAAGCGTTTGAATCATACTATAAATCTTTATACTCTCAACCAGACCAGGTTAATAGACACAAATTGCTGAATTCCTGAATTCCTTAGATCTCCCTACCCTTGGTAGAGAAATTAACAATAACCTTGTCTCACCAATAACACTGGAGTAAACAAGTATAGCTATTTCAGGTCTGAACTCTAACAAATCACCTGGTACCGATGGGTTACCCCCAGAATGGTACAAATCCATGAGAGAACACCTGCTTCCTTTACTGGAGACCTGCTTTAATTACATTCTAAAAGAAGGCTCTCTCCCCCCCTCGTGGAGGGAGGCCTTTATTTCGTTATCCCCAAAGAAGGATAGGATAGGATGGACTAAGTGATACAGACCTATCAGTGTTTTAAACGCGGATTATAAACTGTATGCCAACATCTTTACAAAGAGGATGGAAACTGCAATGCGTTTTCTAATAAATGAGGATCAAACAGGATTTATGAAAAACAGACAAACCCAAGACAATATAAGAAGAGCCTTGCATATTATTGAACAGATTAATAAGGACAAAGTTAGCTCTGTCATTCTCAGTTTAGATGCTGAGAAAGCTTTTGACTCAGTTGGGTGGGAATTTCTCTATTTAGTAATGAACAGATTCGGCTTCAGTGAAGATTTTATACGTTGTATCCACACACTTTACTCCCCCCCTACTGCAAGAATAAAGGTAAATGATAGCCTTTCTAACTCAATAACTTTGCAATGCGGTTGTAGGCAGGGGTGCCCCGCTAGTCCTAGAGTCTTTTAAATTTATTCATTGAACCTCTGGCCCAAGCACTCAGACAAGAGACAGAATTAAAGGGTATCTCCATAGGGAGAGTGGAATATAAAGTGGGCTTGTACGCGGATGATGTATTGGTCATTGCCGCTATTAATGAAAATGCTGGAAACATATGGATCATACTCAGGATATATCCTCAACATACACAGAACCAAGGTTTTGATATTTAACTACACTCCCACACAAGAACTTACAGCAAAGTATAACTTCAACTGGCATTCATCCCACGTCAAGTATTTGGGAGTAAATTTACCCAAAGACCTGATGGAGCTATTTGCTATTAACTATGGGCCTCCCATCTTTAAGGGATTATTATTTATCTGCTCTGTTGAGACCGCTTGTATATTGGTGTAACTCATCTTGTACTGCTAAATGGAAGACCATAGAGTTATCTTCAATAGATACACCAATACAGTCAATTCTTCGACATGCAGGCAAGGAAAAGGAATTATTACAGAGAAAGAGTCAATGGGTAAACCTTTCTCTGAAAGTATGGGTAGAAGTGGTCAAACATTGCCAACTCCAAAATTAGCTTAAACTGCTCAGATGGCCAGCATACGACCCCGAGTTTATACCAGCACGGCAAGATAGATACAGACAATGGATTTATCTTGGTATCACCTCTATATGCACTATCGTTAAAAACTGGGAGCTTAATAGCTTTGATAATCTATGTCAGACATATGGGTTAGGTGGGCAAGACTTCTACAGGTACTTACAGCTTCGTGATTATTTCTGGAAAAAGGTGAAGGGTCCTAACCCAACAGAGCCACCAATGGTTATTCAAATATTTATTAATGCATTTAACTCGGAAAGAAATAAACATCTCATAAGCAAATTACACCTTGGTATCACATCATTGAAGTTAAAAAAAAACACAAGAAGTTTGTGCTCTAGAAAAGGGTCAAGACTCAGTGAATACCCTCCTAAGCCCTATGATAAGCTATTATGGCAAGGCTTACCTATACAGACCAATGAGCAGTGATAACTAACATGTCTTTGGGGTCATCAGGTGGGAACCTCCTTTCACCAGTGTTTCGTCTAGTTGGTCCCACGACACCTCCAGGAGGCTAGACAGTGATCTCTGGCATCCCAGAGACACTCCCCTAATGCCAGGTCTCACTGCTCTCCACACCAACACAATAACCTCCTTAACCTTACTTACACATGGCTTTCTCAGCCCAAACAGCACTGCCACCTTCAACCAAAGCCAGGCTCCGTACATGCAAGCTCCAGGCAGAAGCAATGCTGATACTACCTTTCCTAGCACATTCACCATACTCTATTTCACACGCTACATAGCATAACTACAATATAAGCTAAAGTTAAAGGAGATAAATGAACTCACAGGATCAGCAAACACACTCACCTTGCAGCATGGTCTTAAACAAAAGGTATTCAAATAGGCCACTCCCACACTCAAATAACCTTCCTCTTCCTGGATTTACTCCTGAAAGGAAGTGGATCTCTCCACCAGATATCAAGGAGTTATGTGCCCTGCTTAGTAGTTCCCCCTGCTGGCCCCCAACTGACATTATTTTTTCTATAGTAGATGAGCTGGCTGGTTCTTATGGCTTCATCTGACATTTCCCTCACTGTCTTCTTCAAACTCTGTCCCCGCACTCCGAGTTCCCTCAGGAGCGAGACAGCTGATCTTGCTATGAATCCCCCACACCCCACTTCCACTGGACAAATCCTAGTCTTCCATCCTCGCTGCTCAGCTTCTACTCCTAAATCTGCATATCTAAGCTTTTTCCTTTCATAGGCTTCTTCCACTGAGTCTTCCCAAGGAACTGTCAGCTCAATGAAATAAACTATCCGTTGACTCAATGAGCACAACACTATGTCAGGCCTCTGCTTGGTACAAACTATTTCTTGGGGAACAACAAGCTTTCCCCCTAAATCCACTTGCATTTCCCAATCACAAGCACCTACTAGGCGGCCACACCCCTGCCTCCTTACGAACTTATCCTTTCTGTATTTCTCTCCCTCACGGACAAACTGAATTGCTAAACTCCTATCCTTAACACCATCTGAATTCACCTGTCTTTGTTTCCCTTCGATTCCTGCAGCTAAACATTTCAACACCTGGTTATGTCGCCATGTATATCGGCCTTGTGACAAACTAACTTTACAGTCTGACAAAATATGCTTTAAGCTTGCGGTACCTGAACACAATGGGCATGATGGGTCCTCATTTACCCACAGTTTTAGGTTCTGGGGGGTTGGTAACATATCGTATGTAGCCCCTACCAGGAATCTAATACGATTCTCCTCCATACTCCACAGGTCCGTCCAACTAAGCTTCCTCCTCTTCTCTACACTTTCCCAATTCAACCACTGTCCCTGTTTAGCCTGGGCCACTACCTTAACACCCCATACTATCTCCTCCTGTCTGCATATCTGTTCCACAACCAGCTTTCGTTTATCTTTGAGACCTGTTGTATTCCATACCGGTTTGCCTGAGCCAAGCCCCAGGCCTCCCCGGCCAAACTGAACATTACCTACGATCTCCGCATGCCTAAGAGCTGCCTCTGCCTCCTGAACTGCCGTTCTTGGGTTCCACTTCCTCCCCTTGGTTGGATTTGGAACCACACACCCCTGACTACCACATCCTTACTCCCAGATAACAAGAGCTCTGTCCTGACCTTGGTACATTTAAATTCCTCTGTCAAACTGGATACTGGCAGCTGAAGTATCCCTTTTCCATACAATGCAACACTACTTAGGCACCTGGGAGCGCCCAACCATTTCCTAATATAGGAGCTAACCGACCTTTCAATTCTCTCCACAACACATATTGGAATTTCATAAATTGACAATGGCCACATTAACCTAGGATATAGCCCAAATTGCAAACACCACAACTTCAACTTTCCTGGAAGTTCTGATTCATCTATTCTATCCAATCCTTCAGCCACATCTTTTTCTAAATTTCACCACCTGTTCCTTATCATTCAACTCTACATTGTACCACACCTACCTAAGCTCTTTACTGACTTTTCCCTAATTGTTGGGATGTCCTCATCATCTATGACAAACTTCCTATCACTTAACTTCCCTCTACATATCGAGATGCTTCTAGGTTTACTAGGCTTGATCTTCATGCTGGCCCACTTCAGGTTCTTATTTACCTTCTCTAGTAGCCTCTTTGTACATGGCATTGTTGTGGTCACCAGTGTCATGTCATCCATGTAAGCCCTAACTGGTGGAAGATGCAACCCGTTCTGCCGTCTCTCCCCACCTACCACCCACTTAGAAGCCCTGATGATTACTTCCATCGCCATAGTAAATGCTAATGGAGAAATTGTACACCCTGCCATGATGCTTATTTCTAGCCTCTGCCAACCTGTTATGAAGCCTGCCGTACTTAGACACAACCTAATGTCCTGAAAGTATGCTTTCACTAAGTTGACAACTACCTGCGGCACTCTAAAATAGTCAAATGCACTCCAAATGAGGCTGTGGGGTACTGAACCAAACGCATTTGCAAGATCTAAAAATATTACATGTAGGTCCCTTTTGTTAATGTTCGCTGCCTGAATCTGGTGCCAGATCATGCTAGTATGCTCTAAACACCCTGAAAAACCTGGTATTCCTACCTTCTGCACCATGGTATCAATTAAGCTATTCCTTTCTAAGTAGCTAGCTAATCTCTGCGCAACTACACTAGGCCCGTTTCCACCGCAGGAACTTCGGGGTAGATTTACGGGGCCGGGGCCGTTGGTGCGTGTCTCCACCGCAGGAACCACCCCCGAAGGACAGAGTTCCGGAACTTTTACAGGGGCTAAAGAAGTCCCTGCTTCGGGGTAGGTACTCAGAACGGCCCCGAAAGACTCCTGGCTGGGGCTTGGGGTTTACTTGGTGCTGATTGGATATACTAAAGACGGGATGTGACGACAACAGAAAGCAAAATAGCTGGCATTATTAAAACTCAGCAGACGAAGGTTAGCATGTTCATATAGCTTTCGCCGCCATGTAAAAAAAAACTCACTAAATGGCCCGTGAAAAAAATATTCTTTCCAGCGGATATCTTAGTTAAAACATGATTGAGCTAGCAAAGCAGTTTTGTGTTGATATGTGTGGTATTTATTCAGTTTTGGGAAATCACAATGTCTAGAAAGCATCAGCTGACAGGGACGGCAAACAGCAGCAGCAAGCTAACATCAGGACGTCATCTGTTAAAAGCCTCCCGTTGTCGGATACGACATGAAACTACTCCAGTTAGCTCAATCATGTTGTAACTAAGACATATTTTTTTCACGGGCCATTTAGTGAATTATTACAGACACCGCTATCTAACCTACGTCGCCCCGGTCAAAATAGTCGAGCAACGATTACGTCACATCCAGAGCCCGTAACTTTACAGGAACCTTCCTCGTACCTCGCTCTCTCAGTGGAGACACGGCGGTTGAGAGGGCCGAATGAGAGGACGTTCCTGTAGTAGTTCCTGTCCCCCAAATAGTACCAGGAACTTCTTCAGTGGAAACGGGCCTACTGAAGAAGATCTTCCCCTCCACATTCAAGAGAGAAATCATCCAGAACTGGCTAAGGTCCACAGACTCCTTCTCCAGGAATGAGGACACCTCCTGCCCTACGCCATGCTCTTGGTATAATTTGTTTTTCCCAAACTATTCTCAGCTGTTTCCACAAAAATTTAAGGGTATCAGGCACACTTTTATAAACCTGATAGGGGACTCCATTAGGCCCTGGGGCCGAGGAAGCCTTTGCACGCCTGACCACCTCCTGAACTTCCTTCCACCTAGGTGGCCTAACATCCATCTCATGCTCTATCCCTCCTAATGGAGGGATATCGGGTGGGAAACCTACTAACCTATTCTTCTCTAAATCTGAATATGTGTTTCTCAAATATTCTTCAACCTCTAACCTTTCTGCTTTAAGCTGCCCTCCCTTTTCCTGGCTGAACAATCCTTTAACAAACTTAAAAGGGTCCTTGAAAAAACCTGTCCTAGCATGTTCCTTCTTCCTCCTCTTTTTCCTGAGATGCTCTGCCCTTCTAAGAGCTGCTAGCCTGCCTCTCAACTCCTCTTGCAACACCTTAATTCCCTCCCTTTCTTCTTCTGTAGCCTTTTTCCACTGCTTTCTTAACTGTCTCCTTTCCTTGACTAACTTCTCTATTTCTCTTTTCCGCCTAGATTTACCTGACTGTATCCTTTCACTCCTCTTTCTCTCATGCACCTCAAACCTCTCTACACCACATGAATACATTATATCTCCCATCTTTTCTAACCTTTCTATTGCATTTCCTCTAAGCCTACTCAAGATTACTGACAATTTTTTTTATTAACTATCTCCCACTCTTTACTGTCATTTGCTCTAGGCCATCTAACTTTAACCTTTTGCTCCATGGTTCTCTCTCTGACTGGCATACTGGCCTCATGTCACCTGCATCTTCTCTTACTACCCCCTCCTCCTCCTCCTCAGTGGCAGCGTTACTGATATCCTGTGAACTGTGGTTTTCTACCTGCCGCTGGACTTCATCTGACTGACTCGACTGACTTCTTAGGAAGTACTGATCAATGCGGCTACTCTGCCCTTTCTTTACCACACACTTCTTCTTTCCCTGATGAGTTCTGAGGCCTTTCACTGATGTTACTTTCTGCCAGCCACAAGGACAAACCTGAAGCATCTTGTTCTCAACTGTGCTACTTTTATCCTCTACAGATGCGCTCACCTTGCCCTGAGTGCTGCTAATTCTAGCCCTGGTGGATAGGTTCATGCCCCTATCCCTCACTGAGTCACAGATCCAAGTCATAGTCGTGCCCGTTCCAATGTCTGGTACCATGTAATCCACCTGTGAGTCATCTTCCACCCCTGCTCTCGCTGACTCTTGGGGTATTTTCCCTATGTTGGCTGTAGCTAATTTTGGTTGTAGTAAGGCTGCTAGGCCTCACCACTAGTACCATGGGTTGCTAACCCATGCCAGCATCTTTGGGGTCTTTTCCCTCCTGTCAGCTGTCTTTCCAAGCGGTCACATGGTCTTTCCCTTGTTGTCAGCTGCCCTATTCACAGCCGTCACTAGCTAAGCTAGTTCTGAATTTAAAAAAAAACACAAGAAGTTTGTGCTCTAGAAAAGGATCAAGACTCAGTGAATACCCTCCTAAGCCCACCCTCCTGGTCCCACAGCACAGACTACATAAAGAAGCGATGGGAAAGGGAGCTGGACACTGAAATATCTGTGGACATGTGGCTGAATGCCTGGAAAACACAGTCATCCTCCACCAATTCCCTGATCTGGAGAGACTTCTGTTGGAAGAACTTGATTCGGTTCTTTATTACTCCCAAACAGAAGGTTAAACAAACTGCTAATCAGCCAACTTGCTGGAGGGAATGTGGAGAAACGATGGCGGATCATGCCCATGTTTTTTTTGGATCTGTCCATCTATTCAGACCTTCTGGAAGGATGTATGAACAATAATTTCAAATATACTGGGTTTTAGTATAAACTCAACATTTACATCTCTTTATTTTGGTCATATTCCTGATGGACTGTGCAAAGATGACATTTACCTATTGAAGATCTTGCTGGCAGCAAGTAAAAAGGCCATTACAACATGTTGGCTCCAAAAAAACAGTCCTACTGCAGGCATTTTTGTTAGTATTGTTAAACACCTACATATCCTAGAACAGATGACCTACTCCATACGACTCCAAAAAGAACTGGGAAAAAATGGTGGGAAAAACGGTGTATTTATTTAGCCAATGAGACAGACACTTAATAACGACTGGCCCTGTATGACATTACACTGTAAAGATGCTAAATTTGCCTTGAGTCGCTATTCATCCCATGACCTCATATGTTCGTTTTGTATTGTGTTTTGGTTACTCCTGACAATGTAAAAAATACTCATAAATAAAAAGTTTAAAAAAGAAGTGGGATAGAGTATCCAGAGAAGGTCACCTGTGTCTGAGAGAAGCCTGTCGAAAAAGAGAGAGAAGGGAAAAAAAAAAAGTCAATGAGTTGCTGCTAATGGATGGAGCAGCAGAGGGAGACGCAGCCACGGGGGGCAGACAGGTACCCACTCCCGGGCCGCGTGCTACTTTCAGCATACAGCCACCAGAGCCGTTTGACTTCACAAAACCCCTGGAATGGGAGAAATAGATCAGGTTTGAGTGCTTTCGGCAGGCTAGTAATCTCCACACAACCACGGATGAAAACCAGGTAAACACCCTCGTGTACTGTATGGGTGATGAAGCGGATAACGTGCTGAGAGGACTGAATTGTCCGATGTGCAGCAAAAGCAATATGCCTCGGTAAGAGATGGATTTCACAGCTTCTTCATTCTTAAGAAAAACGTGATATATGAAAAAGGTTTTAATTTGAGAAAACAAGGAGAAAATGAAATTGTGGACTCATTTTTGTCAAATGTGGGAAAAGTCCCTCACATCCCAAAACACAGTGTCCAGCTAATGATGAAACTTGTCCCTCATGCGGAAAAAAAGGACACCACAAATGAGTGTGTGCACCATCAAGAACTGTGCATGAGGTACGGGAAGAAGATGACAGCATATTCCTTGGCACAATAGCAGCACTCAGCTTTACTCAGCAGACCACTTAGTGAAGAGCTAGGGCTGGTAGCTCAAGTGGGCAGCATCGACACAGAGATAATGAAAAGCAGATATCCAAAGTTGTGCAGTGGCCTTGGTCTAATGTGGCAGCCTTACGCCATCAAACTGAAGCCTGATGCGGTGCCATTTTCTCTAAAGCCTCCACGACGGGTACCCCTCCCATTAATGCCCAAAGTCAAGAGAGAACTTGAATGCATGGAGAGGATTGGAGTCATCAGTAGAGTGGAAGAGCCTACTGATTGGTGCTCAGGCATGGTGGTGGTACCTAAAAAGACAGCTGACCCTTGCATATGTGTCGACCTCACCAAGCTCAATGAGTCAGTACGGAGGGAAAAGTATATACTCCCCTCTGTTGAACAGACTCTTGGTTCATTAGCTGGTGCACGTATCTTCAGCAAGCTTGACTGCAACAAGGGCTTGTGGCAAATCCCGCTAGCAGAGGACTCCACCAGGCTAACAGCCTTTATCACGCCTTTTAGCCGTTATCATTTTAATCGGCTGCCGTTTGGGATAGCTTCTGCACCTGAACATTTTCAGAACCAGATGACAACAGAGGTTACTGAGGGGTTGGAGGGCATAGTCTGCCATATGGATGATGTTCTGATCTGGGGGAGCTCACAAGAAGAGAATGATTTAAGGCTCCATGCAGTCTGAAATGTGAGCTGTCATGGAGAGAAGTTAAATTCTTGGGCCACATTATTTCAGAGGCAGGAGTTAAATCTGACCCAGCCAAAACAGCAGCAGTCAGACAAAGTGAAAGACAGCTGGGAAAGTTCATGCTTCACACTTTCTCTCACCAGTCAAACAGAGATATGCTCAAGTGGAGAAAGAGGCCCTGGGGCTCACATGGGCCCGTGAGCGATTCAGAGACTTTCTCACAGGCCGACACTTTTACTGACCACAAACCTCTGTTGAGTCTCCTGGGCAGGGGCGCCGCTAGGGATTTTGGGCCCCATAAAAATAATTTTTACTGGGGCCTATACACAGTTGGCCGGGAGACCGCAGAAAAGTTTTGATGCTATTTTACATAAAACTATGCATTTTGATGGTATTTTTGAGTCGCGCATCTGTCTGCTTGAGCTGCAGTGTGCGCAGAGGGTTTTAATTTTTGTGTTAAATCAAAAATTAAACACTACTTATCAGCAACCAGAAGTATTTTTTCGTTTGTGAATATTTTTATCTTAATTCTAGGGTTGCAAGAAACTACCTTTTCACCATAATTTTTAAGTTATTAGTTAGTTTTCACTCAGAAAAAAAAATGTTGTTTGTTTGCTCGGTGGGCAACGTCCATTCCGACATCCCACCACTCCGACATGGGCCTCTAATTGTCTAAATGGCAATACTTAATTTTCCATCAAATGTGTCATCATTCAGACAATTTTTTCCTCCTATGGTCGGAGTGATGGTATTTTTTTCTTTCTTTCAAACATCCTGCCTTTCCGACAATTCCTTTAATAGCCTATTTTTTTACCCAAAAGATTTTGCACTATGCCGGCACAAATACGCCCCTAACTCCACAACCTCGCAAACCAACTTTAATAATCTATTGTCAAAATCTCCTGAAACGTCAAATATCAAAATACAGGTATTAATGTAACTCGGGCGAGTCTGAAACATGTTAGATTTGTGTCTGAATCACAGGGATCACTGACTGTAAACAGAAATACAGTGTCAGTGACCTGTCACAGCAGCCAGCTGGAGCAGAGCTCTCCACAGAGCCCATGCGTCTTTATGCATGCTGGCACCATATGCAACAATAATAATTGCAATTACAGATATCAATGACAGCGCTCCAATTACACACCTGAAATCACTGACTAATTCCAGCGAGAACATGTCACCTGGTACAGAGGTGAGCATCATTAACATGCAGAGACTGAGATGTCCGCTCCATGCGCAAAAAGTTGGAATACGTTGGTTCCTTCTATTCTAAACTGGAATAGAAGGAACTACTCTCTCGATGGCATTGCTCTGGCCTCTACCACTACCGTAAGAAACCTCAGAGTAACATTTGATCAAGATTTGTCTTTTAATTCTCATTTAAAACAAACGTCACGGACTGCATTTTTTCATCTGCGTAATATATCATTAAGAACTCTCCAGCTAATTCAGAATGCAGCAGCACAAGTACTAACAGGAACTAAGAAACGAGATCATATTTCTCCTGTTTTAGCTTCTCTACACTGGCTCCCTGTAAAATCCAGAATTGAATTTAAAATCCTACTGTTAACTTATAAAGCTCTAAATGGTCAAGCTCTGCCATATCTTAGAGAGCTCATAGTGCCATATTATCCCACCAGAACTCTGCGCTCTGAGAACGCAGGGTTACTCGTGGTCCCTAAAGTCTCCAAAAGTAGATCAGGAGCCAGAGCCTTCAGCTATCAGGCTCCTCTCCTGTGGAATCATCTTCCTGTTACGGTCCGGGAGGCAGACACCGTCTCCACATTTAAGACTAGACTTAAGACTTTCCTCTTTGATAAAGCTTATAGTTAGGGCTGGCTCAGGCTTGCCCTGTACCAGCCCCTTGTTAGGCTGACTTAGGCCTAGTCTGCCGGAGGACCACCTATAATATACCGGGCACCTTCTCTCTCTCTCTCTTTCTCTCTCTCTCTCTCTCTCTCACGTATCCTATTACTGTATCTCGGCCATTCTGGATGTCACTAACTCGGCTTCTTCTCCGGAGCCTTTGTGCTCCATTGTCTCTCAGGTTAACTCGTATTGCAGCAGTGCCTGGATAGTGTGACGTGTGTGGTTGTGCTGCTGCGGTGGTCCTGCCAGATGCCTCCTGCTGCTGCTGCTGCTGCCATCATTAGTCATTAGTCATACTTCTACTGTTATTATACACATATGATTATTATCATACATGTATACTGCCAGATACTAATATATACTTTCAACATATTGTACCACAGTAGCCAGAACTATAACGACAATATTTTTACTTTCATGAATGTTGTTGTAAGCTACTGTCATTACCGAGGATGTCATACAGATTACTGTATTGTGTCATGCAGATTACTGTGAATTTGTTATGCTGATCTGTTCTGTACGACATCTATTGCACGTCTGTCCGTCCTGGAAGAGGGATCCCTCCTCAGTTGCTCCTCAGGCATCTCCTCCTTCGGATGCCGAGACTTTGTGTTTATTAATTAAGCTTTCACTGACTGTATCACATCGGGGTTAATGCTTCCAAAACAAATAAAGTTATTGTTACCAGTACATTGTAAATAAAATATATTTGTGATTATAAGTTAGTTAATAACTTTGTGTCATATTATTTTTTGTCAGTATTACAGTTTTATTAGGGGCCTCTCTGGGCCCCTCTTAATCATGGGCCCCTAGAATCCCCCCCCCCGCCCCCTTTTCAGTGCCCAAGCTCCTGGGGACCGTACCCCCACAGATACAGCGTTTCCGGATGAGACTCATGACTTACGCCTACATGATCTCCCATGTCCCTGAAAAGAACCTTTGGACAGCAGATACACTGTCAAAGTCACTGACAAAGATGCTCATGGAGAGCATAAATATATATGTGGACAGCATATTGGAAAAACCTGCCAATGAGTGCTTCCTACCTGGACAATCTGAGAAAACATCTCAAAATAGACATTGTGTGCTCCAAGGTCATGAAAATGTGCCAGGATGGATGGCCGGAGTCCGGCTCGTGTGCAGGTATGTTAAACTGTACCAAGCAGAGTGCACTGTTCATGATGGCCTCCTGATAAAGGAGACAAGACTTGCCATTCCTGCAGGCTTAAGAAATAACGTCTTCAGTAAGCTGCATGAGGGGCATCAAGGTGTGGCTAAGTGCAGGGACTGTGTGCGACAGAGTATGTGGTGGCCGGGCTTGAGCCAGCAACTGAATGAGCTTGTTTTGAACTGTGGAACATGCATTAAAGAACGCACTAACCACAAAGAGCCACTGATCCCAACAGATCTCCCAGAGAGACCCTGGCGGAAGTTAGGAGCGTATCTGCTCACACTGAAAGGGAAAATGTACCCGCTGGTTGTGGACTATTACTCGAGGTATGTACAGCAGAAATAGCTAACCTTAACCACACAAAGTCCACTGACATTATAGTCCACCTTAAATCCATGTTTGCACACCATGGAGTGCCTGAGAATTTAATGACTGACAACGGGCCGCATTTCTCAAGGAGTAACATTTCAGCCTTGCAGCATATGGATTTAGGCATGTGACCAGCAGTCCACGATACCCAAAAAGCAACTGTGAGGCTGAATGGGCGGTACAAACTATAAAAAACCTGCTCAATAAGGCCAGAGATCCTTACCTTGCTTTGCTGGTGTAGGGGAAATACATGTTTTATAGGGGTGTGACGATACACTCAGCTCACGAGACGAGACGAGACGAGACGAGACACGATATTGGGTTCACGAGAACGAGACGAGACGAGATTTTAAGAAAACTACAATGACAAAATATATGACTGGACCAACAGACTTTTATTTAATCAAGTTGCACATGCATTTTGAAATGTTTTATTATAACTCTTTACATGCATGATGTAAGCATGACCTTTTAATAAACTTCTTCCACAAATTGAAACTAAATAAAAGTTAAAATAAAATATATAAAAGTAAATATTTCTTGCTTTTTTTCAAGTGCAAACAATATTATGTGCAAAACCAAATCAAAGTTCTACTCTGTCAATACAGAGTGCAAATAGTGCAAACAGAGCCTGACCAAGTATGTCACTGACAACTTGCTGCAACTACACAGCCATGTTCTTTTTTAAGAATATTAGCATGTCCACATTCACGTTAGTGGCAGCCCTAGTCGCTAGGCGAATTTATACAATGTAAAATGCTATAGGCTGGTGCTAATAACGTTAGCGTGTTGTGTATGCTTGGAAAACATGTTTAGTATAAGACAGTTGTTTTGTCGGTGACTGTTGAGTTGTAATGGAGCCAAATTATGCACCGCTACCTTTGTTACATGTTGCTGTCGTCCCTGGCTTTATATTAGAAGAGGAAAAGATCGCTAGACGCTAGGCTAATTTACACAATGTAAAATGCCATAGACTTGTGCTAAAAACGTTAGCACGTTGTATTGGTGGGGGAAATGTGTCCAGATAAAGACAAGCGTTTGTCTGTCAGTTCTGCGATTTATAGTGAAGCTGATTTGTGTACTTGTGTTTGAAATTGTCTCTATTAAGCCATGTTTAATGTGTGTTTTGAATCAACTTTATAAATAAAGTTTGATTTGAACTAAACTTTACAGTACTTAACACGGTCCTCCACCGCCGACTTTTGTTTTGGAGGTGTAACTGCAGAGTGACACAGACATCACTGCAGAAGTAAAAGTAACATGCAGATTTTTTTTCCCCACGACTAATCAATTAGTTGAAGATTATGCGCAACTTTAGTCGACCAAAATTTTATTTGGTTGACTACAGCCCTAGATAGCTCACAAATCTCGCGAGACAGATTTTTAATGCGACGAGAAATATCGTCGAGTTTAATCTCGCGAGATCTTGTGGCACGAGATCTCGTCACACCCCTAATGTTTTAGGATAATATGCACTCGTAATCATAAATTCAGGGGCACCACTCACTTTTTTTTATGCAAGAATTTGGCCAATCAAATTAATAACTCCGTATATTACTTAATAATTCGTCAGTACGCTTATCAATAATGAATCAATCTCAATATCTGGGTTATGATTTCTCTAGACAGTGATCTTTGTTCCTTTACAAGACATACAGTGGGTGGAAAAAAGTTTTCGGACACCCCATGCATTTGTGAAATATTGCATTAAGAATCACTCTTAGGTCTTCAAGTGCAATTTCTTTTAGTACAGTCACAGCCAAAATACTAAATAAATCCTAAAAAAGCCATCAAAAACTTAAAATTGATTGGTTCCATGAAAATACATAAGAAATTTTGAGTATTGGGTCATTTTGGTACCAGTGATAAAGGTCGTTCTTTTTATTAAAAGACACATTTTTTGTTGCCAAGCTTCATGTCTACATAAAGCCAGCACATTTGAAAGTTCTTCAGACACAAAAATGGCTAAAACAAGGAACCTAAAGCAGGAAACACGCCTGAAGATAAAGATTCTCAGCCAGGAAGGGTACAGCTGCCGCCAGATAGCCAGGAAGTGCAGATGCAGTCCTTCAGCAGTTGGATACACTCTGCAGAAATACAGACGAACCAACAGCTTGGAAGACAAACCAAGATCTGGGCATCCAAGGGTTTCTTCAGCAAGAAATGGCCGCATCCTGATCCGCATGTGCAGGCAAAACCGCCGAATGACATCATATGAGCTTCAGCAGCAGTGGTCAAACCAAACTGGTGTCCAGTGTTCCACCCGCACTGTACGTGGCCGACTTTTAGATCATGGCTTAAGGTCCTACAAGGCTATCAAGAAGCCCCTGATCAATGAGAGACAGAGGTTAGCCCGGCGTCGTTGGGCCCAGGCACACAAGAACTGGACAGCCAGGAATTAGAAGAAGATTTTGTGGTCATATGAGTCCAGTTTCCAGCTTTATCTTCCTCCTACTAATGTGAGGGTACGCAGAAGGCCAGACGAAGCATTATCTCCAGCATGTACAGTACCTACTGTCAAGCATGGTGGAGGCAGTATCATGGTTTGGGGATGCATGAGTGCTGCTGGTGTTGGTCATCTCACCGTCTGTGATGGCACATTGAACTCTACCAAGTATTGTACCATTCTAGTCCCACATGCTCCCTTCTGCGTGAACTGTTCCGTCGAGGTAAAAACTGGATGTTTCAACAAGATAATGCCCCGTGCCACACATCCAAGGCCAGTAGAACCTGGCTGCAGGAGCACTCCAGGCCTTAGAGTGGCCAGCTCAATCCCCGGACATGAGCCCCATTGAAAATCTGTGGTGGATTATCAAAAGGTCTGTTTCAAAGCATAAACCAAAGAATTTAGAAGAATTAAAAGCAGTAATTCAGAAAAATGGGACAAGATTACCCCTCAGCAGTGTGAAAGGCTCGTGGGGAACATGCCAACCAGGATTAGAGCTCTACTACGTGCCAATGGCAGGACTACTAAATATTAATTTGATGATGTGATGGTTTAATTATTTTTTGTTCAGTTTTGAACACATTCTCTGTTATTTGTTGACTTTGATACCGACAATGTTGAGAACTGACATATTGAAACTGTCAAGAATTTAGTTTTGTTAGTTTTTCTTGTAAACAATAAACAAAAAAAATATAATTTGTATTTATTTGTATCTGTCTAATGCAGCCACACCTTTTGAAACACAAAAAAGATTTTTCCACAAATATTTCATGATAATATTTGAGATTGTGTAAAATTTTAAGGGTGTCCGAAAACTTTTTTCCACCACTGTATATATATACACAGACAACGACTTTAGCGATAAATGAAGATTTCTAGGTCCTGTCAATTATAACTAACGGCCTCCTGTTAGAGTCCATTTTTTGGATCCTCTGGAAAAGACACACCACACAAAAGTAAAAATATGTATTACAATTTTTTTTTTTAAATTTGTGTAATTTCACTTGTCTTCTGATGTGTGATGTGGTATTTCATCAATTTATTTATAAATTAATCCTTTCATGACCAGTTTTAATGATGGAGCGCAAAAATTGTAAAAACAAAAAAAAAAAGTTGAAAAATTGCAATAAATCAATAATTACAATAATAATCTGATTCACTCCTACTATTATTGGAACAGGCACACGTGTGCCTTCGAACAGTGTCCACACTGATTTGTTTGCATAAAGTTTGCTGGAGGGTTTTTTTCATTTTATATGGGCATGCGCAGTAAATTTTAGGTGTCACGTCACCAAAATGGCCTGATCACGTGACTTTGTTTGTCAAGCTGAGCTGTTTTTGGGCACACATCGCAAAGAGGAGCTCTCAGAGATCACAACACTTTTTATATGACCTCGATCGACCAAGGGGAAGCGGCGTAATCTGATATTTTAGATCAGAGTTTTGAAAAAAGCGTCAAATCTTTCAGCGGTCTCCCTCCCGCATCTTAGCGGGGAAGCGAGGCATCATTGTCGGCAAGCGCTGTGGGAGCACCCGCTGAAAGAACCGGGCTGGATTTCCGCGTGTGAAACTACCGTCCTTTCTTTTTTTACAACTACCGCTTGCAAATGAAGATATTGCACGGATCAGAATTTTGAAAAAAGCCATAAAAATTTTCAGCGGTGTCCCTCCCGCATCTTAGCGGGGAAAGCGAGGCAGCATTCCCCGCGAGCGCTCTGGGAGGGTCCGCTGATAGAACCGGGCTGGAGCTCCGGGTCTGGAGCTTTTGTGACAAGTTTTAGTTTTGCAGCTGCTGCTTGCAAATAAAGATAATATGTCAACTCCCTCCAAGTCACACATGCACAGGTCCCATACACGTACCCACTCACACACACATGAACACGCCCCGCCGGAACGCGCACCCACTGATTGCAATGCAATATTTTTAGACAAAATTAAAGGAAATTTGGTAATTTTGATCAAATGTGCAAGCTGGTGAAAATCAGACAACACAACCTCACAATAAGCTGTTGGTATGTTTGAATGCACATATGAACTTTACTGTTCATAATGATTTGCACACAGGACCAGTTTCATCCTCTTGTGTCTGGCCAGATGGGGTCCAGCTTGAATGGGGGAAAGCAGTCTGTCAGTACCCCTTTTTTTGCAAAGGTGCTACAATAGTGTTTCTGAATGAAATTTCCAAAATTGCTCAGAAACCTATATTTTGACTTCCCCTGTTGTGATTTAAGCCATGAAAACAGATAAATCATCTCTGGGAAAAAATAACCACCAGGTAAAAATGTGTGTTTTTTGCATTTTATAATGGGTTTCAATAGGAGCTTTTTTTGGCCCTAACAGGAGAACGTAGGCCAAAGTTGTATACAGCTCATTTTAAGGTGTAGACAGGAGATTTTTTTAGGAGCATGATGTACCCTGGAAAAGTGGTTTCTGTGCAACTTATGAACTTTCTAGCATGATCACAGCCAAAATGACAACCAAATGAAAATCTGGAGGATCCAAAAAATGGCCCAACAGGAAACTGAGTAAATGAATAGCAAATGGTGATTATATAACACAACACAGATTAAACAAATATATATGAATGGAATGAAAGGTAACACTTGTTTGGGTTTAGTTCGGCTATAGTGGGAGAATAATGCTGAGATGGCCTATGATAAACGGAACTGCAGTAATGCACAAACCGTTCAATTAGACCCAATGAAACTTATTTCTATCGGGATAACCAACCGAGCCTCCTGTTCGGCCTCTCTCGCTCCTGTTCAGTCTCTCTCTCTCCACCGCATAGCGGTTATCTCAGATTATGAAAATTTTGGCCTACTTTCTGCAGCAGCTGGTGGTCCTAGTGGATCTCACAGTCGGGGGTCCCTGGACTGTCGCGAACTGCTCCTAACTTTCCCAGCAGAATAAAAGGCTGTGTCACAGCCGATGGAGCAGGCGAAGTTGCGATGTCTGGCGGGTACGGCCCGGTAGTTGGTCCACGCTGCAGGAGGCCTTTGGGCTGGATGGCGAGCCACTAGGGCAGGTGATAGACAGCCGGTTTCGAACAATCTGGAGCGGAGATTAGTTGACAGGGGCCGATCTGCTTCTTCTGATTACTCGTTTATTGTAATGTGAAAACAATATCGTCGGCTGTTTGATATTGATGTCAAATCTACTATACGCGTAAAAAGGTTGAAAACACTGTAGCTGGAAAAACTGGATCAATAAAATTTCAAAGTTCAAAATAACTTTGCTTGTGAGCATAAACATGTTAAACGTAATAAAACAATAACTTAAAGATAAAGTTGAGAGCATGCAGCTTAAAAGAAATGAACGCAAGAAAAAAAACAAGAGAATAATAACTAAGGAGCGCCAAAGTTAGAAAAAGTGTAGAAACAAACGTAAGAGAAGACAAAAAGTACAGTGACAAAAAGCAGAAGAGGACTAAAGCGTAAGTAAAAAAGCTACTGAGCGCGCCGGCTCTGCAGATCAGAAATGTGGGTGTAAAAGGGGGCGAGCCTGATCCAAGAAGGAGGAGATTCTCCTCTTTCTTTCCTCAAGATTTCAATCAAAGGAAAACTTTAAATCTTTCCTGATACGAGGGTGCATATTTTAATATGTTATGCGCAAGCGATGTGTACTCTTCCCACTATAGCTTACATTAATTGTTAAACACACAGATTAATGTTAAATCAAAACACTTAGTATACCATAATGTCAGCTAGCCTACGTCAAATACACACACTTTGATTAATTCAATGACATCGCACAATGACAAAGAAGATAATGAAATAAAATCACACGACAAGTTGACTAATACCTAATTATATCTTCAATAAAAAAACATACATGTATCAAACAGATTTCTCTACGGTGACTCTTCCTAACTTCGCCACGAGGTGGCAATATGGCTACATGTTGGGGCGTTGAGACTGCATTCCGTTATGCCCAGGCCGGACATTGGTCTTAACAAAGAACTCCTTCATATCAAAGACTTAACCACGTCATGTGAAGTCACAGCAGTTACCGGAAATGCAGAGGCACATACATTTACAGTTTATCACAATAAAGCCCTTGACTCCCCCCCGAGGTCACATGGAGGTGACAGGATGCGGTCGCCAAAAAGGGCGCATTGTTTTTAGTGATAAACTTAGCGCCTCAGGGTAATGAGGGAAGTACGCCAATGTTCTGATTTAAATCAGTCTTTCATGTGCTGTCCTTTTGAGACAGAGAGTGTCTCTCTCTTTCTTGATCGGGTCAGTTAAGGGACAAAGCAAATCTGGGTCCATCGATATGCCTCTACACTGGCATATCGTGTCACTCCATTCCAATCGACTTCAGTCCAGCTCAACTATTGATGGGACACAGAGATGCCGACCGACAGCGGTCATCTCAAAGGAGAAAGAGAGGAGGACTGCGGATAAAAAATGCTTCAATAAGCGTCACCGAGCGCAAGAGCTCAGCTGCCTCCCACCTGGAGAACAAGTGTCGGTGACAGATGCTAAAGTGACAGGGACTATGGTGGGTGAACACACAGCGCCACGTTCGCACATGGTGGATGTGCCTCATGGTACTGTTCGCAGGAAAAGTCATCACCCTAATTCCTATGGACAATCTTGAGAGCACACAAGACACTCCGACAGCAGTACCATCACACACAGTGGTGTCTTCCCCAAAACAGCCAACACGTAAACCAAGTCCAGATTCCACTACAGTCAAAACCAGATGTGGCAGGGTAGTGGTGAAACCAGACTGGACTTATAAATAAAAGACTACATGTTAAAAAAAAATAAATAAATAAATAAAACAAAGTTAAAGTTCATATGATGTGAGAATACCTCAGATAGTCTTGTTGCCTGAGAAATATTATTGTTTATTTGCAGGGAAAAGAAAAAAAGTTTTTTCAGTTTATGGCTATGTTCATAACAGGTAAAACACACTAAAGTTACTGATGTTTTGGAATACTTGAAAGGGGAGATGTGGAATAAGTGTTATATATGTGAATACGATGGCTTTACATGCCGAAGGGAATTCTGGGTTGTTGGTATTCAGACTGTACTGTGTGCCTCACGTTGTTGCTGATTAAAGGCACGTGTAAAGAGATACTCCAATAACACGACAGGTAACAGTGGCTCTCCCCTCTCTGACGCCATTTTGGTTCTGTCTCAAGTGAGGGTCGATGGTTTGTAGTTTGAAGTTTACTGTTTCAAGTTCCAAAATACAAATGTCACTTTTCGTTACATGGTGATTTATTCTAGTTATTATCATTTTTGTGTCGGTTATAATTTACACCATTAGTAAGTTGGGTGTTACACTTCAAGAGGCCAGCTGTATTTTCCCATTGAAGTTTGAGCATGGGAGCTTGAGTATCCCATGTATAGAATTCTTTTAAAAAGCGCATAGATCTAATTTTTTTCATTTAATTTATGTCACTTTTCACTTCCAAAGTGAGCCACCAATGAAATTTGAAAAATGAATGAGCTACACAAAAGGTCAGGGGCATCGCCATTATTTTCATCAATGCACCTGTGTGAAGTGATGTTAGGATGAAGGGACAAAATAACAGCACACAATTAATGCGATTTGTGCTTAAACTTTAATCTCATCACAATTGCTGCATCTACACTAGACAGTCCTAGTAATAAAAAATGTAAAAAAGGTCAAATTCATGCGCTAACTTGCTGTGCATGCATCTTACAAGACTTACTTGGATGTTTGGGTTCTATGGCAACCCGTACAATGGGTGTAGCTTCAAAGTTGAGAGGGGTGAAGGGAGGGCAGGCAGGGGAAGTTGACAGAGTGGCCGATTTCAAAACACATTCCTCCAGACCTGCGATACCTGATAGGAGAAAGAGGAGAAAAACATCAATACATAACAATAACCAACATTATAGTAAGTTTAGGGTATGACCAGTGATAGGAACAAATATATAAAGATCAAAGAGCAAAACACATGGAAGAGTCAATTTTTTTTTATCTATCTATTTTTTAAAAAGTTTTTTTTAGTGCCATCATTTTAGCGGGCTAGAGTTTGTGCACCCTCATGGCTTAGCCCTCACGTCTCTAGAAGGGTCTGGGGGATCCTCCCCCAGGAAAGTTTTATTTTAATTTACAGATTCAGATTATTAATATGAAATATATTCAACTAATAAATGATGATGTGTTATAATAGATTAAATGACCCAACAGTAAATAAAGTCATTAAAATAAGTCCCACCTTTATCAGCTGCAACATTAAAGTAATGAAAACATTAATGAATCAATAATCAAAATCCAATAATATAGCCTCAAGCAGCAATTCCAGGCTTCATGCCAGCATGGACCTTTAAAACTTGGAAGCTGGGTAGAATCAAGACCTTTGACAGTTTACAACATTAAAGATAGCCTAGAAGTTTTATGATGATCAGATCTCTCTCTGTCCCTCCACTTTAAGAAAGGGTTTTTGCACACTGAGTTTTCAACAATAGAAAAATGAATAAGTAAGTTATAGTTAATTTTGGAGCTACACTCTCACATATGCAATATGATTTCTGACAGAGAACATTCGGTCAGATCAGTATTACTCTGTATCTGATGTTGTGTTTTGGCAACAACATTAAGTACCAGACTCCCTTAAAAAAGTACTGAAAATTGTTAGGGGAAACTTTATAAACTAGGTGAAATACTGTCAATGACACATTCTTAATTATTTGTTCCCTCCTGTAAATTCAGCTGCTGCCGGTGTGAGGTTTGTACAGAGAAAATAACAGTGGCAGTTGCTTTAAGGTGCCCAATTTGGCATCGGTGTATTTTGGCCTTAATGTCACTTTGTTGTGAGGACAGCTGGGCTTGGCTCACCGAACACGGCTATGGAAATCTGCGGAGCTAACAGGAGAGAGAGAGAGAGAGAGAGAGAGAGAGAGAGGGAGAGAGAGAGGGAGAGAGAGAGAGAGAGAGAGAGAGAGAGAGAGAGAGAGAGAGAGAGAGGGAGGCTGTGCTGCTATCTGCTGACTGACTTTATTCTGAGTAGCAGCAAATCGCTAATTTGCTAGGGGGGTTTGAAAAGTTGCCAAGTTCAGTGAGAAAATCCCCAAGTTGGCAACACTGTGTTTATATTTTGACATTGACAAAAAAAAGACCTGTGGCTAAAGCCAAAAAGCCAGAACCTAAACATGCCCCTGCATCATAGAATAACTGACTCAGTCATAAACATGTTAGCTTTCATTGCTTCAGTGGCTACTAAAACTACTACTGCACAATTACTACTACTGCACTTACACAACCATCTCTGTACAAAACATATATATGCCTGCACAAAACATCCAACATATTGCAGAATCAAAGCTTAGGCAAATACACGCTATTCTGAAGGCAAAACAAGGTGCAATATGTCTCTACAAAGTGTACTGTAGGTGTGGTCTTTGAAGTTTATCAATTTTTTACTGACTGACAATTGGTAAAAATTAAATGGTCCTTCAAGGGGCTATTTAGCCCTGTTTTTACCAAGCAGTCTTGTAAGGTTCAGTTCAGTTTGGAACACATTTTTTTATTTCCATTGTCAAAAGTTGTAGATGATACCAATGGAACTATTCCTAACCATCCCCATTTTTTGTCACCCCTCTGTTGGGGTACCTAGCACAGAGATCTGGTACTAAAAGTTGGAGCTAGAAACACTGCAGTCCATATACAAATCCTGCAGCTCCTCAAGACCCAAGAAAAGTTCCCATGTCTTGCCGCCCAACTGCTGGCATGTTCATAATTGTCATGGGATGCAACCTAGATCTGGTCTGATTAACAAAGTAGTGCAAACCATTGCCTGGCCACTGTGCTTTGGCATGTGACTGAAACAGGACAATAACACTTTAGATGGGTAATCCAAAACAACAAGTTGTTGAAAATAGCATGATCATATTGTTTAATATATTGAATTGAAGAGGTCCTCATTTTTTTGCCTTAAACACAGCCTAACCATCAATCAATAAATAATTTATTTATCACATTAAATGATACAAGGTAAGCTCCAGTGAAATGTGCTCCCATCAGCTTCTTTAACTCTTACTTATTTAGTGCTTTTTGCGTCTTGTTGCATTCTTGGCTGCTGCTTAATAATTGTCCATCTTTCCAGATGGTTCTAATAATCCATGGTTTCTGGTTCAATCAATCAATTCAATCAATTTTATTTATAAAGCCCAATATCACAAATCAGAATTTGCCTCACAGGGCTTTACAGCACATGACATCCCTCTGTCCTTTGGACCCTCGCAGTGGATAAGGAAAAACTCCCCCCAAAAAACCCTTTAACAAGGAAAAAACGGTAGAAACCTCAGGAAGAGCGACTGAGAAGGGATCCCTCTTCCAGGACGGACAGACGTGCAATAGATGTCGTACAGAACAGATCAACACAATAAATTAACAGTAATCCATATGACACAATGGGCCTCATTTACGAACAGTGCGTACGCACAAATTTGTGCTTGAACTGTGCCTACGCACATTTGACGCACAAATCTGGGATTCATCAATATTTTCTTACCCGAATTTGTTCTTACTCTGCGAACAAATTTAGAACTGCCTCAGACCATGTGTACGCACAAATGAGGAAGGCCGAACTGACTTAGAAAATGCAAACACATACCTTTTAAGTTCATGCAGAGTCTATAAAACCACATTCATTAAAAATAGATTTAATTAACATTTTTTAAAATCATTAATTTACTAATATATTGGCCAAATGGATTAAATTACCATGAAATTGACACACGTTCACCCTCATCGTGACAATTAAAATATCTACAATAACATGAACAGAAAAACTATCACTCCATCAGCGTGCAGATGATCTGTAATGCCGACTGCCATATCCTTAATGCTGTAGCCTGCTGGCCAGGAGGCACCCATGACTCATTTACTTTGCAAACAGTACAGTGGGAATGTGTTTGGAGGCAGGGGCTGTGAGAAGTGGATGGCTTGTTGGTGAGCATCTTTTGTTCTGGTCTTTTATTTCAGTTGTTTCAAGTTCGTATTTTCAGTAAGTCTTGATTCCGTTAATGTTAAAATGTTATATTGTTTAGGTGACCGGGGATATGGCCTTAAAACATGGCTGATGACACCATACGCAAACCCTGAAACCCCTCAAGAGGTGCTCTATAATAACATACATGCCCACACACGCACCGTAGAGCGCACTTTTGGCGTGCTTAAGGGTCATTGGATGTGTTTGGATCAGATACAGCCGGTGGCAAACTACTTTATACCCCTGAGAAGGTGTGCAAGATCATCCTGGCATGCTGTGTCCTCCACAATCTTGCGATGGCATGGCATTCCTGTAAGACCTGGCGCCATCGCTTCTAACAAACTGTGAAATTTACTACTTTTCTCCTCGCGTAACCACTTCCTTCATTCATGAATCAACTCTAGGCAAGCAGTTTCCTTATATGGAGAAATGGGGGCGTGGTAGTATGCTGATTGCAGATCACAGACACGCGCCTGTCAATTTAGAATGGTTCTGATTTACTAACATACGCACGGTGGTGAGAACAAAATTGGCCGGTACGCACGTGTCATGAATCCGATGGTGATTTTGTGCAAGTACTTATTTTTTGCAGAGAGTAAGAACATTTCTGTGCAGATATTAGTGAATGAGGCCCAATGAGACAGAATGAGAGACAGAGACAGAGAGAGATGCAGGAAAGACGGTAATGACAGTAGCTTACAACAACATTACTGAAAGTAATAATAATATAATTACGATTCTGGCTATTGTGGTACAATATGTTGAAAGTAAATATTAATATCTGATAGTATATATATGTGACAATAATCGTACGTGTATAATAACAGTAGAAGCATGACTAATGATAACAGCAGCAGCAGCAGGCATCTGGCAGGACCACGGCAGCAGCACAACCACACACGTCACACTATCCATGCACCGCTGCAATATAAGTTCACCTGCGAGATAGTGGAGCACAAAGGCTCTGGAAAAGAAGCCGAGTTAGTGACATGCAGTATGGCCGAGTTAGCAAGATGCAGTAACAGGACATATGAGAGAGAGAGAGAGAGAGAGAGAGAGAGAGAGAGAGAGAGAGAAGGAGAGAGAGAGAGAGAGAGAAGGAGAGAGAGAGAGAGAGAAGGAGAGAAGGTGCCCAGTGTATTATAGACTAGGCCTAAGTCAGCCTAACTAGGGGCTGGTACAAGGCAAGCCTGAGCCAGCCCTAACTATAAGCTTTATCAAAGAGTAAAGTCTTAAGTCTAGTTTTAAATGTGGAGACGGTGTCTGCCTCCCGGACTGCAACAGGAAGATGATTCCACAGGAGAGGAGAGTTGTGGAATAATTTATCTTTTAACACATCCCAACCTCAATAAGACGTATGGTTACAGGTAGCGCTGCACTGCAGCCACCGCTGAACAGTGTATAGCAGTGTCCCACCGCAGGAACAAGACAGCGGCTCACATTTCCCACCATCACATCAGTCCTTATTTACCGTAAAGCACATTCCTCACCACCTTCTCTTGACTGAGTCCTCTGCTCTGTCAGATCAGCATAACAGTCACCTGTTTGAATGGTGCTGGTCAGGATTTCACCAAGTTTTGGTGAATCAAAGGGTGTTACTGTTCTGATATCCCTTTAGAAACTCATGTGGCAGTTTATTTCTGTACAGTTGTTAGCAGGATGCTCATTCAGTTGGTGCCCGTGCTTCTCCATCTTTTCCTTGATGTTTACATTTAAAAACTTTGACCTGGGTAGCTAGCAGCTAGCTAGCTAAAGGAAGTCAGCAGGGGGAAGAGTTTTACACTGGTGAGTTGATTTCCTGACCCTAATGAGTGACTCGCTGCCACACACCACTAACGCCTAAAGCCAACCACAAAAAGCACCAACACATGCAGAGCTGACGGAGAGGCGACTTCAGACATGCCCAGGTCATCATTCTTTATCAAGTTCGGGTATGATGAAATAAACGGAATAAAAATGAGCTGCCTGATTTCTATAGGCAAGTGCTTTTATGTGTCCAGTGACACTGTAGTTAAGGATATTTGCAAATCAACAATGTATCCACTGAAAAACTATGAAATACTGAGGTCAACAAATCCAAACTCCATTCAGTGCTATAGACTATGTGATACAGTTAAAAGCTCCAGATAAAGCTCATAAGTGGACATTAGGTTCATATTGTTTTGTTGAATGACTTCAAACATCAGCTATTAACTTAAGTGTTATCAAAGATGGAGAATTGGGTTAGGGTGGCAGGAACATGTACCTACCAATATCCAACAAATACTGAATTGTCCCTAGCAATAATACTGTTGTTTGTCAGTGTCAATGTATTTGGTACATTAAATGGTTAACAGATCTTGCTCTCCATTACAAGTCCCGCCTGCCTAATCCAGTATCACTAATAGGACCTGCCTCTTGGTTGAAGGAAGCTATCAATACTTAGATGCATCATGATGTGGACATGGACAATTGTGCATCGATTCACATTGACGTTCTAAATATTAAAAACGTGATGCTGATGGAACAAAAGAAACAGAAATCAACCATGAGAGCAGTGTGGCACTCCGACAGTTGACAGCATGGAAACGCCGGTAATAAACGGGCCTCTGCGCTAAATTATTAACGAAGCTCCAAAATTATTGATTCTTTTATCTGTTACTGTTAGCTTACTTTTTTACATTTTGGTGTAATTTATTATCATGTGGCAGCAGCCTCTCCTCCTGCACTCTGTGCGTCGGGCTGCTGCGCCACTTTTATGCACACAAATACAGACTGGAACAGTAGAGACACAGAAGTGAAAATAACTTGAGCTGATGACAACTATGTAATAAAAAAAAAATAAATACACTGTGTAATAAAACCTCCATGAGGAAAAATTCAATACTTAAATGACTGAATATGAAACTATCAATTCATCTGCTTAGCATCATGCAAACATATAGAAAAGCTATATTTTTAATCTGCTCTGTCCACAGTCTCTCATCCAACACCATTAATATTATGTGATAAACTAGCACAGAGCGCTTTTCAGCTAATAGCAAATTGTTACTAACAAACTGAAACAACAACTGTTTGTTAAACACTTTAGCTTAGTTTGCCATGTATGTTAAAAATACCAGAGAAAATGTGACCTGCAGGCAGTGAATCTCCTCAGCAGCAAAGGGAGGAGCAGAGAGGACAGGAGGACTGATACTGACTGATGTCTTTGCTTTTTATTCTTTCTCAGCCTCACTCACTATTGTGATGTCAGGAATATGATTTATCTTATTGACATTTTAGAATTGTTTCCAGTGAGATATTGAGTCTTTATTGTGACTTTGCTGTTTTAATATTACTGTTGCTGCTCTACAAACATTTAGTTATACAATATTCAGTTTTAATTCTGTTCTGATTTTTACCCCCTTTTTTAAAAAAAAATAATTCCTCATGATATTTACAGTATTGTTTCTCTGAGAATCTCTTTCACATTCTAGCAAAAAATGGTATTGTAACTTAAATATCCCTAATCAAATCGATATTGAATCAAATCAATCAGAAATCCAGTTGAATCCCAGTACACATATACATATATATATATATACATATACATATATACATACATATACATATTGTGTGTATATATATATATATATATATACACACACACACACACACACACACACACACACACATATACATATATATATATATATATATATATATATATATATACATATATATATATATAAATATATATATATGTATACGTACGATATATAACATATATATATATATATATATATATATATATATACGTACGATATATATACACATATATACACACACACACATATGTATATTTTTACATATCTTCACATGTCACACACCTCCATGTTATAGCCAATGGTACCCTGACTGCTGTTAGGTATCGGGCTGAAATCCGCAGAATGATTGACAGATCTTACGCTAGTGCGGTGGGCCCTGGGTTTCTCCCAGTTTAGGACAATACCCGGCCTCATGTGGCCACAGTGTGTAGGCAGTTCATGGATAAAAAGCATTAATGCCATTGACTGGCCCTCTTGTTCCCCTGAACTAAATCCAACTGGGCACCTATGGGACGTTATGTATCGGTGCATCCGACACTGCCATAGACTGTCCAGGAGCTCACTGATGCCCTGATCCAGGTCTGGGAGGAGATCCCTTAAGACACCATCCACCGACTCATCAGGAGCATGCCCAGACGTTGTCGGGAATGCATACAGGCACGTGGGGGCCATACACACTAATGAGTCACGTTATGAGTTGCTGTGATAAAACTACATAAGTTGGATCAGCCTGTGATTTAATTTTTTACTCTGATTTTCAGTGTGACTTTGATGATTTTGGTTTCCACTGACCGTTGTTAGGTCATTTTGTTCTCAAAAAATATACAGTGTACATCAGTAAAGATTTTCAACTTGAATAATTCATTCATCAAGATCTGATGTATGATTAAAGTGTTCCCTTCGGGTTTTTTTTGAGCAGTGTGGTTTCAATACACAAGGGTTAGGCAGCAGCCAATCCATAGTTGTCAAACAAGAGCCAACATCATTGTAAAAGAAGTTTAAAGACACTATGTGTGTAAAAGCACTTTGAATTACTTTGTGTACGAATTGTGCTATACAAATAAACTTGCCTTGCCTTGCCTTGCCTATGTGAAACAATTTCAGTTGTTCTTTGAGACAAATTTTGCAGTCAAAAGTGTGTCCTAGCACGTGCATTTACCTCCATCAGCATATCTAAGTATGTTCGTAAGCTCCAAAATTCTCATTTACATATACATTGCGACCGGTGTCTCATCATGTACATGCGCCATCTTGAGAATACATCCGCCAGCAAGGGACATACAGCCCCGCCTTTGGCGTTTTCATTGAGAGCCAGGCCAGCTCTGTGTGACTGAGAAGCCGAAGGAGAGGAGCAAGAGGCGCTTCGCTAAAACCCCAGCAAATGTGAAACAAAGTCCCACTCTTTCAGCATAATGCAGGATCATGCATATGCACCATCTCGGGAGACAGAATCCTGGTCGCCAAAAAAGCGCAAAAGGGAATCAAAAAGGCAACGAGACCAGCAAATTAAAAAAAAACAAAAAAAAAAACAAGGGTCAACATCGGGCTAGTCTTTTCCAGCTGGAAGGAGCTGCTGCAGGAGAGAGGTAATGCAATCAACAGCGGCACTGCATTGCGAGGAGAGGGATGAGGTGTGTGAGGTTGAGCCACTTTTCAGTTGTCAAAAGACAAGACGTGATTGGTTCGTTTAGATTTACACATTCCCCAACGTTGTAAGCACAGCCAGCATGGTGAGAAGGGGGTTTGTCAACTCTTATCATGTGTGTCTGTGTAAGAGCCTGAATGAATACTCCATGAAATATTGGATGACATGGTTTCATCAATGTTATCATAGCTTTTTGGTACACAGCGGCTACCGTTGTTGCAATACAATATAATACAATATATGAGTTCAACGTTAGATGGGAGAAATTCCTACACACTGTGGCTTTAAATGTCAGCCTTTTCAAGATAAACTGACAACTTCTTGTGCTGGTGGAGATTGTGGTCTTGCTTTAATACAAAGTCCGCCGTTATATGAAGCACCAGGCACAACATGATTATCAACATTTTATCAAAACCACAATCTTCCCCTGACATAAGCATATTTTTTTTTATGTTTCCTAATGCCGTAGTTGTTGCGAGCAGACTGTATTGTAAAATCAAATATTTTGATGTGACACAAATAAAATATGTTATTACTGAACATTTTTACTGAAACATTAACATTTTGTGACTTGCCACATATATTAACAATATCTCTGCATTATGTTTATGGAATCATGATGTTTTCTTTGAACAACAGCAGACTGAATGCAATTTCTGGCAGACAGGGCTGAACCTATTACACAATTACACAGTATGTTTACTTGGCGACAGCCCTGGTTGTTGAGAAAATGAAAATGAGTGCTGAAATTGTTTAAAGAGCTGATCTGCCCACCATTTTCAGTCTCAACTATGTCCTACAAAGGAGCCTGGAAGTAGTGCACCATAATTTGCTATTTTTCATATAAGAAGTCTGTCTGGCCATTTATTGAATAATGACAAAAGGGACTCAAAGCACTGCAATCTGAAGTCTATACATTATTTTGTTATCATGATATGTAAACAATGTTTATTTCATGCCAGGTTCAGACCACATAATACTTTTGTCCGTTCAAACAGTCACTATGTCAGATTAGGCGATTGTGGAGTCATAACATCTTGTCATTACTTACAGACATGCCAACAGACCTGAAAAACTGCATGTTGGTCCACGACCAATCATCGCTGGTCATCTTTCACAACGTGCCTTTTTATTATTATTACTATTACTATTTCAGTCACTATGGCCGTTCATGTCCCAGCTGAACTGTTATTGTAATATCATAAAAAGTGCCACCAGATGACAGGAGTCCCATTTGAAGTACCAAATGTAAACTCCTCCACAAATTCTGACAATGTTTCTCGATGAAAGCCTTTTAAGAAAATGAGGGGATTCTCTAAACTGAAACCAAAGGGGCTTTTAATTTCAAACGGATACAGGAAGTGCTGAGTTTTAAATGGCAGTGGGATGCATTAAATTTAACAGGGCAAATGGGAGTGGATTAGAAGTAAAAATAGAAAAATACAGAGGGAATAATAAAAAAAAGGCCCGTTTCTATTGTGGTCTGTTTCAAATTAACCTGGTACCCTCTGCAGGTGTGGCAAGCAAAAGCCCCACCACTATTAGTGAATTTTACTCCTTTATTTGTTTCTTTATGTTGGGAACATAAATTAGGTGTCACACAGAGGCACCAATTATGTTGGGAACAACAATATTAGGCCTCACCAAGGGGACACCATTAATGTTGTAAATTGGTTATTGAAAATAATTAATGATTATTAATAATTATGTTAAATAATGTGACTTAATTAACATTAAATCACCTCGTGGGGCACCATTCCCGTAGAGGGAAAATGATAGCCAGTTAAAGATATCAGTCTCATAAAATACGCTAAACTATTTGGAATTTTGATTAATAATTAAATTAATGACAATAACCAAAATGAACAGTAAAGCCTGAAGGATTTCGGAGTTCTTGACACATGAGAGGCTGATTATTCATTCACTCTTGTGCAACATTAAACAGACAGCAGGTATGATTCCAAAGAATTCTATTTATTCACAAAGTAAGCAAAGCAAAACCAAACCAACACACAAATTTTAACTAACTATATACAAGCTTGTTGTGTGTATATATACTGAACAAAAATATAACCACAACATTTTTGGTTTTGCTCCCATTTTTCATGAGCTGAACTCAAAGATCTAAAACTTTTTCTATACACACAAAAGACCATTTCTCACAAATATTGTTCACAAATCTGTCTAAATCTGTGTTAGTGAGCACTTCTCCTTTGCCAAGATAATCCATCCCACCTCACAGGTGTGGCATATCAAGATGCTGATTAGACAGTATGAATATTGCACAGGCGTGCCTTAGGCTGGCCACAATAAAAGGCCACTCTAAAATGTGCAGTCTTGCTTTATTGGGGAGTCTGGGGTTGTCAGAAAACCAGTCAGTATCTGGTGTGACGACCATTTGCCTCACGCAGTGCAACACATCTCCTTCGCATAGAGTTGATCAGGTTGTTGATTGTGGCCTGTGGAATGTTGGTCCACTCCTCTTCAATGGTTGTGTGAAGTTGCTGGATATTGGCAGGAACTGGAACACGCTGTCATATACGCCGATCCAGAGCATCCCAAACATGCTCAATGGGTGACATGTCCGGTGAGTATGCTGGCCATGCAAGAACTGGGATGTTTTCAGCTTCCAGGAATTGTGTACAGATCCTCGCAACATGGGCCGTGCATTATCATGCTGTAACATGAGGTGATGGTTGTGGATGAATGGCACAACAATGGGCCTCAGGATCTTGTCACGGTATCTCTGTGCATTCAAAATGCCATCAATAAAATGCACCTGTGTTCATTGGGTCTCATTCATGAAAAGTGAGTAAATCTGTGTGTAGATTTGCACATAAAAGCCTACTCTACTAAAAACCTACTCCGGATTCAGGAACGCTGCGGGAAACTCAGATTTGATCGTAAGCACGTGTGTATGATCATGAATGCCAATCCATCGTAAAGTGACAGCGCGCTCCCAGTAATCAGCAATTAGCATAAATCCCCGCCCATGAATAGCCAATGACCACCATATAAGGAGGTGTAGGTGCATCCTGTCAACCCGTCAGTCATGGCGCAGAGAAAGAAAGAGAGATTTTTCCCGAAGCGGAGATCAAAATAATTTTGGGTGACGTGGACTTAAGAAAAAACATTTTATTTTCTTCAGTTAGTGGTGGTGTGGCAGGGACAGGCAAAGCAAAGGCCTGGAGGGAGGTAACTGATGCTGTTAATGTTGTCTCCGTCGTACAAAGAACCATGTCAGAGGTGAAGCGTAAATGGTTTGATATGAAACTGGAGGCAAAGAAACGCATAAGCACACACACAAAAATACAGCGGTCACCAAACAAACAGAAGATTCATTTGTGGGGTTTTGAATGAAGTGGGAACGGGAAACCAGAGATGTTTTGTGCGTAATGGATAAACTAAATAAGTGATCGCTGTCGGACTGTAGAGCTATTTAACATTTATTTTAACACCGATAACATATAGCCTACAGCAGTTTGTATGCATCATCCTCAAATTATTTGAATCTTAATAGCCTAAAGCTCTGTTTGATACAACGTAAATTAATCATTTTCAAATCAGATTTATTCATTCAAACGATCATCCTCCTTCCACCTGCTGCCCCTGCTGAACCCAGGCATCGAGGCGGAAGAGGCTGTCATCCGGCTGTCCTTACGGATAATTTTATTATCATCATTCAACGTGTAGAAAGAACGTGTAATCTATTGAGTCGATTTACGTAGATAATTCACAATCATGAACCTAATCTGGATCTAACTAAATGTGTTATATTTTTAATATTTTGTCATGTTTAGATTACGTGTTTCAAAGGCATCTGTGTATTGTGTGCATAACAGAGCGCAATATGAATTAAAATTGTCATTTCCAATAGTGAAAAGCAATATTTATGTGCTTTACTAAATTTACACAAGCACTACGAGTGGTCAGGAGCAGGAGTAGATTCTGTGAGTAGCTACGAAAAGATCGGAGCTACTAAAATATTGATGAATGCGGACACGCATGTAAATTTCCGTCTGCGAACAGTTTACACACAAATTCCTTCTGCTCACGTTTCATGAATGAGACCCATTGTCCATAACATACGCCTGCCCATACCATAATCCCACCGCCACCATGGGCCACTCGATCCACAATGTTGACATCAGCAAACTGCTCACCCACACAATGCCACACACGCTGTCTGCCATCTGCCCTGAACAGTGAAAACCGGGATTCATCCATGAAGAGAACACCTCTCCAACATGCCAGACACCATCGAATGTGAGCATTTGCCCACTCAAGTCGGTTACGACGACAAACTGCAGTTAGGTTGAGACCCCGATGAGGATAACAAGCATGCAGATGAGCTTCCCTGAGATGGTTTCTGACAGTTTGTGCAGAAATTCTTTGGTTATGCAAACCAATTGTTGCAGCAGCTGTCCGGGTGGCTGGTCTCAGACGATCTTGGAGGTGAACATGCTGGATGTGGAGGTCCTGGGCTGGTGTGGTTACACGTGGTCTGCAGTTGTGAGGCTGGTTGGATGTAATGCCATTGTCTGAAACGCCTTTGGAGACAGCTTATGGTAGAGAAATGAAAATTCAGTTCACGGGCAACAGATCTGATGGACATTCCTGCGGTCAGCATGCCGATTGCATGCCTCCTCAAAACTTGCTACATCTGTGGCATTGTGCTGTGTGATAAAACTGGACATATTAGAGTGGCCTTTTATGTGGCCAGCCTAAGGCACACCTGTGCAATAATCATGCTATCTAATCAGCATCTTGATATGCCACACCTGTGAGGTGGGATGGATTATCTCGGAAAAGGAGAAGTGCTCACGAACACAGATTTAGACAGATTTGTGAACAATATTTGTGGGAAATGGTCTTTTGTGTATAGAAAAAGTTTTAGATCTTGGAGTTCAGCTTATGAAAAATGGGAGCAAAAACAAAAGTGTTGTGTTTATATTTTTGTTCAGTGTATGTGTGTATGTGTGTGTGTGTGCGAGAGAGAGAGAGAGAGAGAGAGAGAGAGAGAGAGAAAGAAAGACAAAGGCGGGTGTGGTGATCAAAGAGCCGTTTGGCCTACAAAACAAAATGGCTGACAGCAGAGAACTACAAGATGGCCGAATCAAAGCTGGCTTCAGATCTGGGGAGGTGTTTGTCTGCCCATGTGGTCAGGACAAGACAAAGGAAAAGAAGCGGGAACTTTGAGATGCGTCTTTGGGTGTAGCTCTGTTGAAAGCCTATTTGTTAATGAGTCTATGTGAATGTGATTTGTGTTGCAAACAGTCTGGATTAGTGCAGAGATTGTTTAGTTGTGTGCAAGAATCTGTTTGTGAACTGTATTAGCAAACTAAACACTGACCTGACAATGACCTGACTGCAAACAATCACAACTCAATGACAGCATTCAATCACATACAACAAGTTAAACAGTCTTGCTTAGCCTGTAAAGCTGTGATAAGCTATGCCCAGTTGTTACATTACCGATCCTCGAGGTCTTTACAGAGTTAGATGCTTGGTGCTAACTCACTTGGTTCTCCCTGTTGCTAGAAAGTTAGTTGCAAACCTTATGCCTGCAAGTCTAACTTCTCTGGTTCAGATTTGCCTGTGCCTTGGGGGACTTCCAGTACAGCATGCGTGCGTGTTAGTTGGCCTCCTCGAAACTCTTGCTGAAATATATATTTTATTGGTGTTTTTGCAATCTTTGCCAAGTAATCTTTATCCTAAAGTTGTAAGAGACTTGAGGGACTGAAACTATGCCGGAGATGAGACAGAAGACTAAAGATATGCCCTCCTCCGCGGCTGACTCAGGGTCCTCGGCTAAGCTAATGCTAGCAAACCAACCTAGCTTGTGCTCCACCGCACCCATACCGGTGATGGATGCTGCTGCTAACTTTCAAGCTGCCATCGACAAACTGAGGAGCGAAAACCTTGAGTCACTTGCCAACTTTCAGAAAGAGTGTGGTGTCGCTATTTCGGCTCTGCAGCAGACAGTTGATGTGCACGGGAAAAAGATTCAAGATGTGGAGGTGTCCCTAACCGACACCTGTGACCAACTCGCGGGGCTGGGCGAGACGATAGTGCGGCTGACGAAGGAAAACGAGGCCATCAAGAAAAAACTTGACAACTTGGGCAATTACACACGAAGAGAGAATTTCCGCATTATTGGCCTGCCCGAATCTGTGGAGATGCCTAAACCGGCGGACTTTGTGTGTAACCTCCTCCGTGAAGTTTTCGGCCCCAAAGCTTTTGAGATGCCTATCATCATCGACCATGTCCATCACACCACCCTGCCCAAACCGCCAGCGGGGGCCAAGCCAAGACCACTCCTGGTTCGGATGCACAGCTACAGAGTACGAGAATTGGTTCTGCGTCTCGCCAGCCACCATGAGGGGCTGATTCTGTACCGAGACAAGCAGATTCACTTTTTCCCTGATGTCAGCCCAGAGGTGGCTCGGCTCCGCTCCTCGTTTACTGCTGTGAAACGCAGACTCCACCAGGCCAACATCACCTTTCGTCTCTACCATCCCGCCCATCTGGTATTCACGTGGGACAACCAGAGGGTGAGCTTCACTGAGCCATTGGAGGCCCTTGGCTTCATTAATCAACATATACCAGCAACCTCCAGTGATCCCACCAGCGCAGCTGATCCCTGACTTTCCAGTAGCGGTGAGCTAACGTGGCTAAACTAACTCAGATTGCTATCCAGATGGTGTTTCAGGACACATGACTGTATGTGTATGCTTATGCTTTGGCATAAGCTTATTATTCCTGGCGGACTCCCATCACAGTCTGTGTCTGCATGTATAGCTATCATTGGGCTATTTCCCCTTAATGACTTGAGTTAGCCTTGTTTTTGTTGTGGTTGTTTGTTAAGTGACCCGCTCAGTGTGAGCTGTTATGGTGTTTGTTGGACTGAACTGCAGCGGCACGTTTAACCTTTCGCCTATTTTTCTCTCTCCAATCTTTATTGCTGCCTGTCGTCATTTATGCTGCTTGGTTCACATGTTAATTCGTGGTTCTATTTTTATTTTTATTTTTAGTTACTCATTTCTTGTTTATTCCACCCAATTCGATGTCAGCAGACATTGTCTGCGTTCATTTTGAGCTGGTTTATTGAATGTGTTTCTCATTTTCTGTTTTAATTCCCAGTTCTTTTTTGGAATTATTTCCCCGACCTTAAATTCTTATTTCCTTAATATTATTGTTATGTGTGTGTGTTTGTGCATGTGTGCATGCATGCGTGCATGCGTGTGTGCACATATACACCTTCTTTTCTGTTTGTCTTTTGCCTTACCACCTATATATTTTTTTTTTTTCTCTCACCTCTCGGTATTCACTCTTGTGCTCCATTATCGGTCTGCTTAATTACATTTGCTTGACAAACCTTATTTGCTGTTTGTCTCTGGTTCGAAGTTCTAGCTAATTTTCTAACATATTAGTTACAAAGAAGTTAAAAAATAAAGTTTGCTATTTTCCTGGATGCTGCTAAACAGGCATTGCGATATGTATATACATGCGGTTACGAAAAGTTGTAGGGTAGGTGGCCTTCACCCCATTCGGGGGGGGGTGAAGTGCATTCATTTCAGTTAAGTTTAGATTTTTTTGTGTTTTATTTTTTTATATCTGTATTTTCCTCCTTTATTATCATTTTTTAAATTTTATTGTGTTCTTTGTAGTTGCGTCTTTTTCCACCCCTTCCCACCCCATCCCACCCAACAGGTCCAGTTGCCGCTGCTTCCTCACCTTGGTGAAAGGTAATTACACCAATAAACACTTTGTCTAGGGAATTACATACAAATCTGGTCAGCTGGAATGTAAACCGTCTGAATAATCCGGTGAAAAGAAAGCGTGTACTCCACCATCTTCAACACCTGGAAACAGGCATTGCCTTTTTACAAGAGACACACCTTCATACATTAGATCACTTTAGGATCAGAAAGGGGTGGGTGGGGCAGATGTTTCATTATAATTTTCATTTTAAAAGCAGAGGTACTGCAATCCTCATCCATAAAGATGTTCCTTTTTCTGTATCCAGCTCCGTTTCCGACCTTAATGGTCGCTATGTAATGGTCTTTGGCACCCTGCATAATGCAGCCCTTGTACTGGTTAACATCTATGCTCCCAACTGGGATGATGTACATTTTTTTAATAACCTTTTTAGATCTATACCAAATTTAGATACACACCATTTAATCCTTGGGGGTGATTTTAATTTAGTTTTAGACCCTGCCCGTGATTTCTCCTCCAATAAACCATATCCAGCCTCTAAATCATCTAAGGTAGTTAAATCATTCTTGGAGAACTACAATTATGTGGACCCTTGGCGTTTCAAATTCCCAAACTCCAGATGCTACTCCTTCTTCTCTCCTGTACATAATTCATTTTCACGGATTGACCATTTCTACAGTGTATCACAAAAGTGAGTACACCCCTCGCATTTCTGCAGATATTTAAGTATATCTTTTCATGGGACAACACTGACAAAATGACACTTTGACACAATGAAAAGTAGTCTGTGTGCAGCTTATATAACAGAGTTAATTTATTTTCCCCTCAAAATAACTCAAAATATAGCCATTAATATCTAAACCCCTGGCAACAAAAGTGAGTACACCCCTAAGAAACTACACCCCTAAATGTCCAAATTGAGTACTGCTTGTCATTTTCCCTCCAAAATGTCATGTGACTCGTTAGTGTTACTAGGTCCAGGTGTGCATAGGGAGCAGGTGTGTTCAAATTTGTAGTGCAGCTCTCACACTCTCTCATACTGGTCACTGAAAGTTCCAACATGGCACCACATGGCAAAGAACTCTCTGAGGATCTTAAAAGACGTATTGTTGCGCTACATGAAGATGGCCAAGGCTACAAGAAGATTGCCAACACCCTGAAACTGAGTCGCAGCACAGTGGCTAAGATCATCCAGTATTTTAAAAGAGCAGGGTCCACTCAGAACAGGCCTCGGGTTGGTCGTCCAAAGAAGCTGAGTGCACGTGCTGAGCATCACATCCAAATGCTTTCTTTGAAAGATCGTCGCAGGAGTGCTGTCAGCATTGCTGCAGAGATTGAAGAGGTGGGGGGTAAGCCTGTTAGTGCTCAGACCATACGCCGCACTCTACATCAAATTGGTGTGCATGGCTGTCACCCCAGGAGGAAGCCTCTTCTGAAGACGGTATACAAGAAAGCCCGCAAACAGTTTGCTGAAGACATGTCAACAAAGCACATGGATTACTGGAACCATGTCCTATGGTCTGATGAGACGAAGATTAATTTGTTTGGTTCCGATGGTCTCAAGCATGTGTGGCGGCGACCAGGTGAGGAGTACAAAGATAAGTGTGTCATGCCTACAGTCAAGCATGGTGGTGGGAATGTCATGGTCTGGGGCTGCATGAGTGCTGCAGGTGTTGCAGAGTTACATTTCATTGAGGGAAACATGAACTCCAACATGTACTGTGAAATACTGCAGCAGAGCATGATCCCCTCCCTCCAGAAACTGGGTCGCAGGGCAGTGTTCCAGCATGACAATGACCCCAAACACACCTCCAAGACGACCACTGCTTTACTGAAGAGGCTGAGGGTAAAGGTGATGGACTGGCCAAGCATGTCTCCAGACTTGAACCCAATAGAACATCTTTGGGGGATCCTCAAGCGGAAGGTGGAGGTGCGCAAAGTCTCAAATATCCGCCAGCTCCGCGACGTCGTCATGGAGGAGTGGAAGAGCATTCCAGTGGCAACCTGTGAAGCTCTGGTAAACTCCATGCCCAGGAGAGTAAAGGCAGTTCTGGATAATAATGGTGGCCACACAAAATATTGACAGTTGACATGTTGTATGTTAATATTGACAACTTTCACTAAGGGGTGTACTCACTTTTGTTGCCAGGGGTTTAGATATTAATGGCTATATTTTGAGTTATTTTGAGAGGAAAATAAATTAACTCTGTTATATAAGCTGCACACAGACTACTTTTCATTGTGTCAAAGTGTCATTTTGTCAGTGTTGTCCCATGAAAAGATATACTTAAATATCTGCAGAAATGCGAGGGGTGTACTCACTTTTGTGATACACTGTATATCGACACTTTTTCACTCTGCTCTGTTAGAGCTTGTGATTATCAAGGTATTGTTGTTTCGAACCATTCACCACTCAAACTTGAGTTTGCTCTACAGGAAAGACCCCCAAACAGGTCATGGCATTTTAATCCTCTTCTTCTCTCCAACCCTGAGTTTGTCACCTATGTCTCAAATCAAATCGACACATTTCTTGTGACTAATCCTGTGGCTGATACGTCTTCATCTATCTGCTGGGAAGCTTTAAAAGCTTTTCTGCGTGGACAAATAATTTCCTATACAGCTCATGCTAATAAGCTTCGAAAAAGTAGAATCTCTGACCTAACCTCTTCCATTCTCTGTCTAGATCAGCAATATGCAGCAAACCCTACTCCCGAGCTCCTCAAAGATAGGATTGCTTTACAAACAGAATTTGACCTCTTAACAACTCAGTGCGCAGAGATATCATTACTTAAAAACTTTATGAAGACGGGGATAGACCCACTAAACTTTTAGCCTATCAGCTTTGCCAGAAGGCTGCTTCTCGAACCATTCCTTCTATGAAAACTACCTCTGGCTCTATCACTTCTGATCATAAGCTCATTAATTATGAGTTTAAAATTTTTTATTCAAGACTTTATACTTCTGACTCTCAAGTTAAACCAAACCAGTTTGTTGAATTTTTCAGTAATTTGAATGTTCCCAAAGTAAGCCCTGAGGATGTTTTGTTACTTTAAGAAACTATTACCCCAGAGCTTATAAAAACTTCTATTTCTTCAATGCAAAGCGGGAAGGCTGCAGGGCTGGATGGCTTCCCAGTCGATTTTTATAAAAAAAATGGACCCCCAGTGCTGCTCCTCTTATCGGCCTATAAGCCTCCTTAATCAGGATTTTAAGATTCTATCCAAAGCCCTAGGTCTCCGTTTAGAGTTGGTTCTCTCCTCCATCATTTCTAATGATCAACCTGGTTTTGTCTGTGGTAGACAGTCATTCTGTAATGTATGACATCTGCTTAATATTTTCCTTCCCACCATTCTGGTGCTGAGGCTGTAATTTCGCTAGATGCAGAAAAGGCTTTTGACCGTGTTGAATGGGATTACCTTTTCTTTGCTCTGGAGAAGTTCAATTTCGGTCACAATTTCATTTCTTGGATTAGGCTTTTATATGCGTTGCCCATGGCTTCTGTCCTTACTAACTATCTATTGTCTGACCAGTTTCACCTGGGTTGAGGTACAAGACAGGGGTGTCCTTTAAGTCTCCTCTTGTTTTCAATCGCTATTGAGCCACTTGCCATAGCTTTTAGACAAGATGATAGGATAGAGGGAATTACTCGGGGTGGTCAGACGCATAAGGTTTCCCTTTATGCAGATGACCTCCTCCTTTTTCTCTCAAACCCTGACACCACTCTTCTCCACATCTTATCTCTGCTTAGCATTTTCGGGGCCATATTGGGGTACAAACTTAATTTGCATAAAAGTGAATATTTTCCCATAACTCTCCCTACCCCTCGTCAAATTGACATACCATTTAAGATTGTTAAGGGCTCATTTAAACACCTTGGTGTGACTATCACTCGGACGTATGAAAAACTATCTCAGGCTAATTTTGCACCCCTTCTTGAGTGCTGTAAAGCTGACTTTGTGTGATGGGCAGTCCTTCCTCTTTCTTTGATTGGCAAACTTAACTCAGTGAAGATGAACATTCTCCCTAAATTTCTTTACTTATTTCAATGTCTTCCCATTTTTATTACTCGCTCATTCTTTAAAACTTTGCAACGACTAATTTCTGAATTTATCTGGGGGGGCATGCATGCATACGTGAAGAATTCCTTGAGAGACCTAAGTGGCTTGGGGGCCTTTCCGCCCCCAATTTCCAACTTTACTACTGATCAAACTTGGCCAACATGTCTTTCTGGCTCCATCCTTCAGATAGTGTACACTGTCCAGCATGGATCAGTATTGAGGCCTCCTTTTGCCGTCCGTATTCTCTCACTGCTCTCTTGGGGGCATTGCTCCCGCTTCCAGTTTCGATCCCCAAACATAATATTGTTGTGTGGCATTTGTTAAGAATTCTGAAACAATTTAAATTTTTTTTTGGCATTCAGAGCATCTCTCTCTTTTCCCCGCTCTCTGACAAGCCCTTATTCCCCCTGTCTCCCTCTGTTTTTGGAATCTGGCATGCCAAGGGCATCCAGAAATTGGAAAACTTGTGCATTAATGGTGTCTTCGCCAGTTTCACGCAACTTCAAGAAAAATTTGATCCGCCGCGGACTTCCTTTTTTCATTTTTTGCAGGTGAGAGATTTTATTAGGAAGAAGTTTCCGGATTTTCCCTCTCTCCCACTTAAAACCCATCTAGATCATATTATTAATTCGCTTTTACACTCTCAAAATGGGAAAGCTGTCCAAAGTTTTTGAATACATCATTTTGATTAATATGCCCTCTTTAACTATTATAAAACAGCGCAAGAGGGAAGAGGAGCTTGGCTTAAACATCTTGGATGACATCTGGGACGCAGCTCTTGATCATGTGCACTCCTCATCTATTTGTGCACATCACATTCTTATCCAGTTCAAGGTGTTGCACCGCCTGCATTACTACAAGACTGCCCTGGTGAAAATGTACCCGGACATTGACCCTTTGTGTGACAGATGCAAAATGCTTCCTGCGACTTTATATCATATGTTTTGGGGTTGCTCTGAATTAGATCGATTTTGGATCTCTTTTTTTGATTTATTCTCTAAATATTTAAAAAGCGTGTTACTCACTGCCCCCTTACTATTTTTGGTGTAACCTCAGAAAACATTTCTACAACCACTTGTCAACGCAAGGCTTTGGCGTTCTCCTCCTTACTAGCGCGACAGTTAATATTACTGAATTGGAAGAATGCTGCGCCACCCACACACACACATCTCATCAAGAGTATCATGTGTAATCTCAAGTTAGAAAAAATCAGGTATACGGTTAATGGTGCTCTTCATAACTTCCATAAGGCATGGGATGATTTTATTTTAGTTGTAAACCAGTTAGATGGGCTTCAATTAGAGTGATAAACTTCCAGCTGACCCACTATAACTTCATCTTCTTTGGTTGAGGACGAATCAACATGCAACTGTTTTTGATCTCTGATTCTGTATAATGTTGGTATTATGGTATATGCATTTGCCTATTTTATGGATGTATTGGATATAAACCCTGTATGCCTTGATGGTTGATATATACGTGCATCCAAGGAAAATTCAATAAAAACAATTTTGAAAGAAAATACCGTAAAACTTCAAAAAAAAAAAAAAAAAAAAAAAAAAAGATTTGCCTGCTCCTTCAGCATGGGCAAGTTGAGGTCCAGGGAAGAGAGAGTCTGTGAACAATTGCCCTCCCTTTAGTGGTTTGGGGCAATAGAGCAAGGGTCTGGGTATCTGGTCTGGTCCAGGCCCAGCCGAGAAGAGAGGTGTGGTCTGCTTGGCAGCTCCCGAGTAAGATTAAAACTGCCTGAAAAGAGCAGACCTTCTACAGATACCTGTGACATCACAGATTCACATGTCACTGTAAAAGTCCTGTCCAATCAAGTTTTGAGACTTGTGTCTCACTGAGGTGTGAGATGACCTCCTGTAGAGATGAGTGTCAAATAGCTGTCTTTGTTTGAAGAACAAAGAGCATGCAGAGAGGAAAAGCCTTCAGATGTCCAGTTTAGATTTTAATGAATGACAAATCATCTGTGGTCCTCTGAATCCCAACAGTTATGAATAGTTCACATTCTTTGCTAGCCTGATGCTAATGGCTACTCCCATTTGCCCTGTTAAATTTAATGCAACGCACTGTCATTTCAAACTGAGCACTTCTTGTATCCGTTCTAAAAAGGCTTTATTTTTGCAGGTTGCTAAAGTGCCTCTGCTGTTTCACACCATCATTTTTTCCAATTTACTCTCACTCAAGGTCACTGTACAATAGTAAGCAAAGTAATAAATAACAACAAGGAGAGACAACAACACAGAAGAAACAATACAGGAAAAAAACAACAACTCGGAAATAAATGTAAAGTGCAATCAAAGAGAGTATGCCAATTTGAACACGTGAGTTTTGAGTCTGGATTTAAACACTGGAGGAGAATCAATGTTGCGAATGTCAGGTGGAACTGAGTTCCAGAGTTGAGGAGCAGAGCAGCAGAAAGCTCTACTCCCTATGGTGCTGAGGTGGGCAGAGGGGACGAGAACCATTTGTACCATTTGAAGCTTATGGAGGGACTTGTGAGGGAGACCAAAGAGGAGAGAATTGCAGTAGTCAATGTGGGAGGCGAAAAGGCTATGGACAAGAATAGAAGTGGTGTGGGTGCTGAGGGAAGGGCAGAGACGATTAATGTTGCAGAGATGAAAATATGCAGACCGGGAAATGGAGGAGCTGTCAATTTGGAGGGAGAAACTGTCAACTTTAGACTGTAGATTCCATGCCCACGAGGAGGGGCACGTGGGAACGTCCCTAGAGGAAATATCAAAAAGGCTGAGGTGTTGTTGTCATACAGTCGGCCAATGGCAGCAGATCGCTCTGTGTTTCTATTGGTCTAATTGAAGGCTGTGACGGAAGAAGTCATGGAGGACAAAAAGAAAATCAAACATGCTAGACTTTCTGTCAGGATGTTGTGAGGCTTCCTAGACATGGCGTCAGTTTGTCTACTATGACACATTTTATGAGATAAAACAATTGATTATTGCATAAGAAAAGAGGACTTTTAAGACGCTTAAGAGTTTCTTTAGCAGAGGACAGAATGGTGCAAACACAAAGAGGTCAGAGAAATATTCTTCAAACATCTGTTTAAAGAATGTGTCCAACCTAGCAACCAGACCTCCTCACTAAGATAAACGTGTCTGTCCCTTCCTCACTCAGAGCTGCTCTGAGAACTTTCCTAAAACACTCCTAAGATAGGATTCCTAACTAAAAATTTTAGGCTAAGTTAGGAGCTCTCTGACAGTATTCTCAGAATGTTTGTGAATACAACCCCTGGTTCTTCTGTCAGATTTCAGAGAGCACACCCAGAGTGAAACGAGATTTTTAAAATTGGTGGAGTGCCTGTTTAATTTGTTTCTTAAATATCAAACGACTTAGATTCTGAGGAGATTATCAGCAATAGCTTAAAAAAAATTATATGAAAAAAAATAGAGTGCACTTTGTGTAGGCAATTTTGTAATGATTACCCAAATATTGGTTGTTAACATGTCCATAATCGATTAAAGAAATTCCTTGAAATTTATCTCCCTACTGTGTGTGTTTGATCTTTAATCTGTCTGATCGGTTGAAATCATAGAGACTTTGCTCCTAGTTGTACGCTGGTATGAACAGAGTAAATACATTCTTACAACATTTATACAAAGCCATTTTTAAAGTGATATGTTGAGGTTAATGTTCTGCATGCAGAAACGTAAGACAAGTATGTGTGGGAGGGTATCAGAGCCATGTCATATCACTACTACTAATTGTAGGTATATAAAGCTCTCTGCTATACATTCAGAACTTTTTAGAGCAGACTTTTCTACTGATTTTGAAGGGCTGGTCTTAGGTCAGACAGAAAAGAAGCAGGAAATGCTGCTCCTTCAGACACAAGTAATAATAGGGTTCATGCCATTCTGCAGATCAAATGACATAATCAGTGTGGGAGGCTGATATTGTTGCACTCCTCTTTGTTCTCTGTGATTCATTGAAAGAGCTGAAGTCTTGTTCACTCTGTTCTGTGGACAAGTCAGGGCATGGCAACAAAGAATAATGAAACAGAATTAATGAAAAATATTCAAATGCATATGTCAGATGTGAGATATTGGGTTCTCAAGAATTAGACAGATGAGGTCAAAGTGATCTTTGACCTCTGACCACCAAATTCTTATTAATTCATCATTGAGCCCAAGTGAATGTTTGTGCTAAATATGAAGAAATTCCCCAAGGACGTTCTTGAGATATTGCGTTCACAAGAATGAAACAGACACACAGTCACAGTGACCGTGACCTTTGATCTTTGGCCATCAAACTCTAATGAGTTCATTGTTGAATCCAAGTGGGCAATTGTACCTATGTGAAGAAATTCCCTGACATTGTTCTTGAGATATCATTTTCACAAGAATGAAACAGACAAGGCCACGGGTACCTTGACCTTTGACTCACAACCAACAAAATCTAATCACATCATCGATGAGTCTAAGTGGACAGTTGTACTAAATTTGAAAAAACAAAAAAAAAAAATCCCTTAAGGTGCTCTTGAGATATCACATTCACAAGGATGGAATGGACAGACAATTGGACAGAGGGACAGCCTCAAAACATACCATATCAGGCCATGGTTATCGCAGGTGCAGAGGCATGAAAGACTACTTTGGTATAAATGCTGGAATGGAACAGATTTTTCTTGTCCAGAGGTTGCCCTACTTGCTGCAGACATTCTTCCTGGCTATAACAAGTATGAGTCCCATACACAAACATGACACTATGAAAAATCTACACAAGGCAGGAGTTGGCTTAGTTTGATTCTAAACTACAACTTTACCCAAACCAAGTACACAAGTCAAACTCTGGCCTGCTGGGCTACCTGATTTGAACCCCCTGCTCGCTATCAGAAATAGACATCAGTAAAACTCCACTTTATCCACTTCCCTCTGTCTCTCTCCCTCTGCCTAATGTGCAAAACTATTGTTAAATAATTCTACAACCAGAAACCATGGTTTACTGGAAACACGGACAGTTAAAAAGCAGCAGCCAACAATGTAAGCAAGAAAGGACTAAATTACAGAGCACAAGTTAAAGGAGCTGATTGGATCACATTTTATTAGAAGTGTACCTTGTACAACTTTATGAGACAAAAGACTGATTGATTGATTGATTGGTGTTTATCTCCACCTCAATGTTTACAGTTTTCTTGTCTCCTTTCCCCTCTGTGTGAATGTTGTGCTTGAGTTTTGCCTCCTATGAATATATGTCGTCTGTCCAGGTACTTCATGGTGGAGAGAAGATAGTGTGTGGTACATTTCTTATATGTTTGGTGGCACCTTTAAGTTGCTTGATGTCCTCCCAGTATCAAAATATTTTACATATGAATACAATTTATGATATTGTCCTGATTTTTCATTTTATAATTTTGCTATGTTGGTCTAAAAACAGTGTTGACAAGCAAAACAGTTTTGGATCTACTTTTGCTGCAACATTACACAACACTATCCTACTTAGATGAGAAGACTACAAAAACAATCCTTAATTTGGAGGATTTTTAATTCAACATTTATGAAGACCTTTTGTTTGAATAAACACAGAGAGCCAATGACAAACACATGTCAGCTTTTTTTCCCCCTTAACTTTTACACAGGGTAGACACTGCCAGAATCAATTTAAACAACATACATAAAAGCAAATGGGCATGTTGTGGCAAACATTATTTCTCTAATAATACAAAATAAACAAAATAACATACAAATCATATTACATTTTATTTTATTTTTAACTACATGTAATTCTGAATCTTTTAACTTTCATTTCCACGAAATGTTTTCCTACTCACTACCTTTTCTCTCAGCTCTACTAATCACTGCCTTTCTTTGCTCCCACTTCCTCTCTGAGCTGAGCTTTCTGATGTGATAAAGAAAGAAAGAAAGAAAGAAAGAAATCAATCAATACACAGGGGGCTGAGGGGCTGATCATTATTCAACACCTGAACTCTAGATCAACTGGGTAATATCTTTTAACATTTCCCCCAATTCTCACAGCAAAAACACACTATACACACTTTATCTTGTGCACGAACACAGTCTTGGTTTTGAGCACAAAAAATACAACAAATGTGTGGCTTTGTGTACAGACCATGAATACACAAACATACAAGGCTGAGTACTCGCTGATTGCAAGAGCAGATGCAAGACAGTGTTGGCTGCCTCCTGTGTAACTTAACACTGCAATTACCCCAAGGTGACTCAATCCCTATGAAGAACAATAAAACGGAAAGAGGAAAAAAATATGAACTCAGAGAACCCCAACCAGCCCACACCCCCTGCCACTGGCACACAAGTGACTTGATTTAAAATGCAATGCACAACATCAGAGCTGCAGTTTTGATGACTCAGCAGGTCATAACAAAGCATCCTTCCATGTGTTTCATCGAAAAACAAGTATACACGCACGCTCACTAGCTTAACCTAACGCTTCAATCTGGTTGATTTGGAACAACAACTAAAAAAAATCATGGCCAGAGGCAGGCATGCTATGACTGCTGCACTAAAGAAAGATTTCAAATTAAAAGTTGGAAGAAACTGTTTTATTTATTTATTTTTTTGTCTTTTTTTTGGCAGGTTCCAACCCCCACTCTCTCTCTCTCTCACCCCATTTCACTCTGTTCATTAAAGGCCAAAAAAAAGCCCGAAAAAGGAGGTTGCGCATCAACAGTGATGATACTCAGAGTGCTAAACACAAAAATCCAATATGATCAAAAATGTAAGAATGGTAGCACATCTCAAATTACCAAGTTAAGGAGACAGACAAAGTACTCACGTTTCACTTCTTTTAATGGCTCACATGTGAGTACCAGTGGGGCGCACAGACTTTTTGAAGGGCAGGGGCAAAAAGAAAAAAAAGGGCACATACAGCGTGTTCTCGCCACTGAAGAGGGCACTAAGTTCCGCGTATTTTCGAGGGCACTTTAGACACGTTTATATGTTATACAAATGGCACATTATATAGCCTTAAAACAGACTAACTAGGTAGACTACTCAAGTTAGTTTGTAGTTAGGATCAGCATCCATGAGAACCAGTGACGGACTGACCATCTGGCATTTGGGCAAATGCCAAAACAGCCGTATGGTCGTGCTGCCGCCGGCCACCAGGCAACAAAAATAAATAAATTAAACATTTAAAAATTTAAAAATAAATAAATCTTCTCTCGGCGGCCCAAACATTTTTATCGGCCACAATATACATATAAGTAGTAGCCTAAATATAATTTTAAATAAATATGGGTGAAATGGGGCTACGGGTAATATAAAGTGTTTTTGGTTTTTGGTCATCAAGCATTTTCTCGCAATCATTGAGTGATGACATTTGACATCTGACAAGTGACAAATGAATGATGGGTAATGCACTCAACGACAACATCACAACAAGAAAAGAATATGGATCGAGGCATGAGTGGAGCGGAGAAAAAGAGAGAGAGAAAAAGAAAAGCTATCGAGAGAATGCCAAGAGTGTGCAAAGCAATAATCAGAGCAAAGAGTGGCTATTTTGAAGAAACTAGAATATAAAACATGTTTTCAGTTATTTCACCTTTTTTGTTAAGTACATGTAAATAGTCATGAAAATAAAGAAAACGCATTGAATGAGAAGGTGTGTCCAAACTTTTGGCCTGTACTGTAGCTCTGGCTCAATATAGATCAAAAAAGGGCCCAACATAAAAGTCACTGCAACAGCAATGTTTTTACCACCCAAGAGGGCAGTTTATCATGTTTTAACCAGCAAAGAGGGCAGTTTAGTGTGTTTTTTCCACCCAAGAAAGCAGTTTAGTGTGTTTTTTGGCTCCAAAGAGGGCACTTTAAAGCACGTTTTGGCTCCCAGGAGGGCACTTTAGCAAGCGTTTTGGCTCCAAAGAGGGCACTTTAGCGCGCGTTTTGGCTCCCAAGAGCGCATATTTTTCGACAGCTTCTGTAGGTTAATAAAAAGCAAAAATCAGTAAAATTTAAATTCAAGCCTCAAGGAAATCCTATGGAAAAAAGGCTCACAAACTGAAGCTTTTTTAACTGAACATAGCAACTTAAAGTAGAATCATAATTGGCAAGCTAAGATGTATACCAGCAGGAAGCTGATCCAGGATACATATTGTACTCCTAACCATGTTCTTTGATAATAACAGTGAAAAAAGAAATCTGATCTGTCCTTATGTATGTGTGTAACACCTGAAAGTTTATTTTGAAAGGCTTAAAATTAAGATACACAACTTCATGAGTTTTTTCGTGAAGGCCCCTGGACTAACATGTGTCCATTCTAACATGTGCACACACACATAATGCATGCACACACATACTGGGGACCAAGCCTGCAGAGCTTAGGATGACTCAAGCTTGAAGACATTTCCTCCAACCACATACAGCTGGCTGTGCCTCTGATTATATGGTATTTTCCATTTCTTCTGCCCTCCCTTTCAACCTCCATTAAAAAAGCAATGAGGGAGAGGCGAGGTAATAAAAATGGAGAGGAGGGATGAAGTGAGGGAAAAAGAAAGATACAGGGATATACAAGTAACTTATCTTTGACCTTGGGTTGATCTTATGCTGTATTCAATGTGGCTTTATGAAAGGCATATTGAAGCCAAAAAATTTAAGAGAGCACAAAACAAAATTTCAAGCACCTGCAAATCAAGCTTTGCGAGCACACAGGCAAGGATTTCTAACAACACAATTAGATTTATGGATCAGGGAGGAAAGAAGATTTGAGCATGCAAGAGCAACTGTGTGACAACATTTAAGCAAGCAATGGATTCTCATGCTGGTAACAATCAATGTTCACTTTTTGCAGTCTGATTCCCCTGAGCTCAAGCTCAAACTCAAACTCGCAGACCATCACCTGTTCATATTGACCTGGAAGTAAAGGGTGATCCTTATCAACCCTTCCTGATAAAAGCCAACAAAAAGCAGTATTTGGTGTCTGTATTATCTTAAAAATCTAAATGTATTGAAACTAAATTACTAAAATCAAATTCAATGTGTAGTTACTAGCTATATATCATAGTGGCTGTGTAAGCGTGGTGTTAACTCCTATTTCTAGTGTGATCTTTCAAACCAGATGTAAGGGAAGCCTGGGAGACAAGGGAAACGTGGTGGTGCTGTGGCTTGACCTTGAAAACATCGATAGTTCCATACCCAACAAGCTGGTCAAAGAGGTACTCAACCTGCACCATACTCCAGGTTAGTTTAGTAACCTCCTTTTTGACTACTTCAACGGCTTCAGTCTGAGAGTCTCTGCAGGGTCTACAACACAAGAGTGGCACAAATTTGATAAGGCAACCATTATTGGATGCTCAGTTTAAGTGATACTTTGCATGATTGCCATGAACATGAAGGTTAAGTCTGCTGAGGTTCAGTGCAGAGGGCCCCTTATCAAGTTTGGTGCCCATTAGGGTCTTTATGGATGAGCTGGCTGTGACAGCAGCATCTTGGAACAAGATCCTGAAAGGCCTTGAGGAGCTGATTACCTGGGCTTGCATGACCTTCCAGCAAGGGAATTCCAGATCCATGGTGCTGAAGAGCATCAACAAGTTCACGATCTCCACTGTCGAGGGCTTTGAGATGAGGGACAGCAGGTTCCTACACGACTGGCTGTCTCGGGGCCTAAGCAGCATTGCCCTGTAAGGGCAGAAAAGAAGCTGAAGCTCCCCATCAGCAGCCTGAATTCATAGTGACCTGTGCTAAGCAGTCGCTGCCATACCAAGAGTCGTAAGTGCTATATCGTAGGCAACTAGACTTGCTTGCGTTTCTTTTCTGCAGGGGTTCGCACCCACACAGGGTTTAAAGCCTGCAACTATGTACCAGTCCTTTAGAACTGAAGAAGCATGGATGAGAGGCAAAACTGCAAGCAAGTCCAGTTGCCTACGATATAGCATGTACGATTACCACGACCTGGATGACTGTAAATCTTCACTGACAATACCGAGAGTCCCATGAATCAAAAGTCTCTTGTCACAGAGACAGGATAAGATAGAAGTGGAGAGCAGCAGAGACTGCGTAAGTCACTGAGTTGTGGCTAAGGTACAGGGTGCTGGTGGGCACATTGTCTTGTGGAAGGGCTGGCCTGGATAGCAGCACAATACCTTACTGCGACAAGGTGCAGGGGAAGGACAAGAGGTTGCTAATCTAGGATGAGATGCAAGCATTAATCCAGAAAGAGTGAGTTAGCAGGATGGTTGGAATGCAGCATTAGGGAGCCTGGACAAGATGGGAACAAGCTGTGGAGCGTCAAATCTCTTAGGCTGGGCTTCAGAAAACTGAACCCTAGCAAATAAAATTCTTAACCCAGGCTGTCTACAACATTTTGCCCGCTGTGCCAATTGAGAGGGACCTTGGAGGACAACTTCAACTTCTGTTTAAAAGATCTTGGTGAGGGGTGCTGCTGCTGGCACTATGACCAAGTCCTGAAGGCCACTGAGGTCACAATCTGCAGTGGGATTAGCCACTGAAAGCTCCATCGCCCAGTGAAGAAGACTATCGCTGCTGCCAGAGTGGGGGGGGAAGTAGACATCAGCTGCCAAGCCCACCTCCTCTGGCCTGCTAACAATAATACAAGACTGTGAGCTTAACGTTGACTTGGGGAAGCTATGGAAGTTTTCAGAAACTGTTGTCACAACAACAATAAGGCCAGACATGGTTCTGATGTCAGAAGCCTCAAAGCAGGTCATTATCTTGGAACAGACTGTTCCCTGGGAGGACCTTATTGAAGAGGCTACCGAATGGAAAAGGCCAAAGTATGCCAAGATAGTGGAAGGCTGCTGAATCAACAATCTTCAATGGGCTTGCACCTCACATACGAGGTTGGATGCAGAAGGGGCTCAAACACCAGTCCCTCTGCAGGGCCTCCAACAGGCTGGACATCACAGGGGCGAGTAGGTGATGGGCCATAAAGTTGGCCACAGATGCAGCAGAAGCTGCTTCAAGATGGCTGTGGATCAGAAGGAAAGGGCCATGGGTGGGTCAGTGCTACCTGGACACAAGTCATGGCTTGATCACCCAGCTTGGGTCACCTGGAGAGGGTGTCTGATTGTTGAAAAACACCAAATGACCCCAGGTAACGTGACTGATGATGTGTCCAAGTACACCACACAATGATGTATGCTACAAGTAATTTCTCCTTTGTCTGTTTTTATAAATAATTTTAACAGAGAATAATAAGAAAATACACAGCCCCAAGCCACAATCCTGCATTCAAGACCTTTCTGGGCCAACAGAAGGAAGCGGCTCAATTGGCAAATCAAAGGTGTAAGCAACAGTGAGCAGGATTCAAGCCTCACAAAGCTCATCAAAGTTACTTCAGCTGACTAAGTTTTGTCCAAAAAAGGAGTAAGACCAACCACATAATGGTTTCATCATCACTAAAGAGCATTTCAATAACTGCAGACTTAAGTACCACCTTTGCTCCCCCTTTATCGGATGTGTGCAAAACCTGGTGGGTAACTTCACAGATTGGCATAGGATGTCTTCACTGAGTTTAATTAGGGTTATTCCACCATAATTTGAGCCATGGCTCATTTACATTTAAGCCCTGCCCTAAGGTAAGACATTTTGATGATGGCGGCCATGCTTTTGCCCAATCTTGCTATTTTATAGAGTGACTGTATGATTCAGTCCCACAAATTTGTTGACCAAATTTGGTGTTGATAAATTAAAAATCCAAAGAAGTCTATTCACATTATTGTTTATCCACAATATGCAAATCGAAAAGAAGTCATCACTGTGGCTTTAATTGTTCAGGGGCTTTTTTATAGAGCACAAAGATTTGTGGATGTGTTTCGAATTCCAAGTCAATCAGACTCACTTTGTGAGGGGGGTGGCCTATAGTTCCACCATCAGGCTGACTGGAATCAAATTTAATATGAAGCATTAGGACATTATTTCCAGTTATGGTGCCATCTTTCACATCTCTAGCTCATTTAAACTCACAGTAAACTCAACGATGGCATAATATAGATATAAAATACAAAATAGGCCATGCCCACAAGCTCCCAATGACACTTTAGATCTTGGATGATACTTGCCTCTAGAGCATGTGGACCAAATTTGGTGAAATTCTGTCAATCGGTTATTCAGATTCATGTTCTTGACATCTGTAGTGACCCTTATGGGTCAGACTCAATATGTTTTTCATTTTATAGCCTGTTGTGACCTGCTACCTTCTGGGAAAACGTTTGTTCAGTGTAATACACAAGTGTCTGAAATGTTCCTTGTTTTTAATAATGAAAATAGTTTACTAAAGTTTCCAGGGGGCAAAGTGCTATCTCAGCCCCAATCAGCAGTATTCTGTCCATTCTCGACACTTTCGCCACTGTCTGTTCACAATAAATAAAAAGAAACAGATCCTTATCCACATTTCTGCGGTCCCTACTAAACTGGCGCCGAACCATGACTTCTATGTACGTTACAGCAAAGACAGTGGATAAACCAAGACGGTCCACTGTGAGTCAGTTTCCTGTATCAGTGTCACATGGGGTTAGAGCATTAATGACTTTGATTTTTTTTCAGGTCGACTTATCTGTCAGTAAAGTCGAAGTTGAGTTGACAAGTCATTCGATGATGTCATCATATTGACACAGCGGAGGAAAGTGAAGTATCTCCACACGTGATGTGTGTCTGTGAAGGCCCGAACATACTTGGGCGGAACGTATGCGGAACGGACTCTGCGGACGTCTGCAAGCCCTGAGCGTGCAAAGCTCAGATTTTACGACCGCGCGGACTCCGCTCCGCGCACCAGTCACTGCTCAGCATGTATTTTTCACATCGGGGGATTTTTCACGGACATTTTTACAGGAAACTACAACACGGAAGTGCGCTCAACTATGAAAGCCCAAATGACTGCGGACATTCCTCGCGGAGTCTGCTCCGCTTATAGCACGCCCGAGTATGTTCACTGCACAGAGAGAGAGAGAGAGAGGGAAAAAACACACGACTTGTCGACTCCTCCCAGGGGATGTCGACTTGTGCCACTGACGTCGACAAATCGACTTTTCTGTTGAAGGCTAAGTTCGGTTTTTTGACACCTGGGCCTTATTTTTAGGAATAAATACCCTCGTAGACTCACCCAGACGATTTAGGTGGAGCTCGGAGCCGTTTTCGAGCAATTTAGATCCATCCGACGGCGTCTTGTCTCATGCCATAGAAGCGGACGGGGCCAGACATCGAAGCCCCTAAATTAGACATTATCTGCTGCGAAACTCGCTCATTTCACCTACATTTTATAAATGAATGGTCAGTGTTATCACCATGTCCGCTCAACTTCCTTGTTATGGTCATCCGGGGCTTTACAAGGATGGGTCACTTTTGGTGACGTCATAGACGTGCGCCGCAGGAGCGCAGCTGAGTTCCGCCGGCGCTAGGCTAGGCTATACAGCTACACAGCTATTCTTGTGCAACATGACGGAATATTTATCCGATGTAGAAGTGTCTGATGACGACTCTGAGTATGATGGATGCCCGTATCGTTTTGAGCCAGAATACACCGACAAGGAGCTATTTGAAAGGAGGATGCAGAGGGAAAGAGCCGAACAGCTGGCCAGAGAACAAGCGACCACTGCACGTCCACGAATGGGGGCTAACTGGTGTTGTTGTGGACACTGCACGCCACAGACAACAGAAGAGAGCCTTTACTGCTCAGAGTGGGACTTGAGACCAGAGGAAACACGTATTGATGCCCCCCAAAATACGTGTCTCACTACACTGGAAGATTTTTCTGCCATGACAAACCGGGCTGTGGTAGAGACTTTTTTTCATGTCCCGAGAGTCAACTGGCAGACGCAGCCGAAGCCAGCAGGACCGAACGGACAACTTTCGATAGAGTAAGTAGCCCATACAAATGTAAAAAGGGTATATTTTCTATGAGTGTTTGCTTTATAAATAAATAACGGTCGAAACAACTGACAATAAGTTTTGGAGAAAGCATATGACTACTTTTAAGTGTGCGCTAACAATGCAGACCCATGATGATTGCAGCTCGAGTCACAATTTATTGCCTGCAGAGAATAACCATATCATATGCATTGCGAGTTAGTTTTTCAAAAACTAGCATGGACTAGAGTAAATTATATTGCGTTACAGTGCAGTATTCTTTTGCAGGAATGTATTTTTAGAAGGCTGCTCCTGCTCAGACATAGGTCGTGAAGATAGCTATTCATTTTATATAAGGAGCTTTATACGCTGGCCGACGTGCACTGGTTATCGACCAATATTATTACATCTTCAAAAGAAATGCATTACCTCCGCTGCGTCTGTTTTGCCCTCTGAAACAATCGGGATGGCATTCCTCCTGAGGTACTGACGCTGAGCTTCCTGGCCTTTTATCTTTGTCGTCTTCGTAATGAAGTCTTCTGGAGCGAAGTGAGCGCTGCAGACCCGGTGACTGACCCTCCTCAGTTCTTCCATAGCAATATTCGGGTCCATTTTCAGGACAACAAGCAGAGCTTTAGTAACTCCGGGTTTTTCAAAGGAAGCCTGTGGAATGTGAACTTTGTCCACCTAGTCATTTTGTTTGGACAAAGTGGAAAAACGCAATGACAAACCATGTTTGTACCCGTGTAGCTGTATAGCCTAGCCTAGCGCCGGCTGGACTGCGCTCCTGCGGCGCACGTCTATGACGTCACCAAAAGTGACCCATCGTTTTAAAGCCCCGGATGACCATAACAAGGAAGTTGAGCGGACATGGTGATAACACTGGCCATTCATTTATAAAATGTAGGTGAAATGAGCGAGTTTCGCAGCAGATAATGTCTAATTTAGGGGCTTCGATGTCTGGCCCCGTCCGCTTCTATGGCATGAGAGAAGACGCCGTCGGATGGATCTAAATTGCTCGAAAACGGCTCCGAGCTCCACCAAAATCGTCTGGGTGAGTCTACAAGGGTATTTATTCCTAAAAATAAGGCCCAGGTGTCAAAAAACCGAACTTAGCCTTTAATGCCCTACATGGGGTTCGTGACCACCACGCCCCTTTAGGAGACTAACAGCAGGTCCTGAGTCCATTGACTTCAGTGGGAGAAATGAACGTGATTACAGATTTCGCCCCATAATCACGGAAGCAAATATTGGACCCATTTATCACAAGCCACATATCTTCAGAACATTCTGACACGAAAATGGCAAATTTCAGACAGACAAACCAGGAGAAAATTTACTTTGTTCAAGACCTGTCTTTGTCTCAACAACACACTCGCGCAAGATCTGGCAACAGATATCTCCTCTTTGGTGCTGAAATCAGTGCAGTTTCACTAAAGATACTGGATTAAAAAAATATTTTTTCCAGTGCATATCTTAGTTACAACATGATTGAGCTAGCAAAGCAGTTTTGTGTTGCTATGTGTGGTATTTATTCAGTTTTGGGAAATCACAATGTCTAGAAAGCACCAGTTGCTGCAGCTGACAGGGACAGCTAACAGCAGCAGCAAAGCTAACATCAGGACGTCATCTGTTAAAAGCCTCCCGTTGTCGGATACAACATGAAACTACTCCAGTTAGCTCAATCATGTTGTAACTAAGACATCCGCTAAAAAAAATATTTTTTTTCACGGACCATTTATTTATTTAGCTTACGGACAGTAAAGGTGCACATATGTTGACAGAAGCAAGGTTGGGGATACTCGTCTTTGATTGGGGTATGGGGGACAACGCCTACTTGGGAGACCGGAAATGTATACCATTTCATACAATGGGGGTATATTGTAGGTGGGCCATCTTGTAGTAATCCATTATCTTTGGTTACAGCCCTTCCACAAAGACATTACTTTATTAGATAAAGCCAGTAATGTCAAGATCAAGATTTCCTGTCTGAAAAGGGTCATACTTATATTTTAGATATCTCCAGATGAACAAGAATCTATCAATATGGCAGTGTTATCAACAATTTGATACTACTATTGATAATTTGATTGAACAGTCCATTGACTTAATTCCAGGAATGATTTTTTTTTTTCCCTCCTTAAGTGTTAATTCTTCGGGCTTCTCTGCTCATTGTTAAATGTTTAGTGGAGGCAGTTCCATAAATAATCTGCCACAGTACTAATATTATGTGAGATTCCACCATCAATGCAGTATGCAAATTCATCTGTAGCACACTGGTCCTATGGAGCTTTTTACCTATCTTTATTCAAGAGACCAGACTAGGAGGGACAAGGAGCAGAGTGAATGCATTTCGCAAACAACCAACATGGCTACTGATTTTGAAACTGCGATGGCAAATTTGTTGAACGAACTGGAATATACATTTCCTTTAAAAGCAGAACGGCTGCACTGAAAGCTTTTATTGAAAAAAAAAGGATGTGTTTGCCATCCTTCCTACGGGGTTTGGTAAAAGTTTAATTTACCAACTGGCTCTGTTGATCAAGAAAAAGATGGGACTCAGTGAAAAACCAGTGGCTATTGTTGTTTCTCCACTAGTTGCTCTCATGGAGGAGCAGGTCAGGGAAGCGACCAAGCTGGGAATCACAGCCATGCAACTCAGAGTCCACAGTGAGGAGGAAATCCGCAAAGACGGCAATACTCTTTCACAGATATCATCACAGCTCATCTCCGCTGCAGCTTGCTGGTCTGTTTACAGTGGCATTGTGCTAGTCTACGTCACACGTTTCGTTTACTCTGACTGGTTTTCCCTCTTTCCAATAGCGTGAAGGGGCACTTTGAGTGACAGCCGTTGATACCGCCCCTCAGGAATAGAGGAAATGTACACTCTGTGTCCAGACCCGTTCGCGTTTTTTGAACTGGGTCTGGCAAGGCCTGCCCTTGCACTCAAAAAGCCTCTGTTTCTGCTCAAACTGTGTGCTCACACTCAATGATACAATGTTGCTTGTGTCGCAGCATAGAAATAATTATTTTATTTCTCTGTGCTGTGCTGCCTCACTTAAGGGAGCGCCACTGGTGGCCAATCATTGAGTTGAAACTGAGTATATAAGCAGCGGCTATCCCCCTGCCTCTACGTTTGTGCTCCCATCTGCATCACTTCCCCATTTGTAGGTGCCTGTTTGCAACAGGTATGTCTGCTTCTGCTATATCTCACTGGTTGTTGGTCTCAATGCTTAAGGCATTTATTTTGTGCTGCAGAGTGACTGGTGTATCCCTGGCTTGTGTATCCCAGCTTGTGCGTGCGCGCACTTCCCACTTCTGGCTTGTTGTGGTAGGTGTCCTCTTGATGCCTTGCTTCCTCATCCAAAGAGGATGACTATTGACTGCATACACAACATTTAACTGAGTTTAATTCCCCTTTTTAAATGTGTGAATGAGTGGAAGAGTTATATTTCGTTAGTGTGGATTAATTGCAAAAGTTTATTCTTTTTGTTTTATTTTGTTTCATTTGGGCACTTATTATTTTGAATAATTTGTATAGTTCAATTTGAAACCTGCACATTATTTAGTATATTCTGTTCAATTAGTATATTTAATTGTTGTATTAATTTGCCTTGTTTTCTTCCCCACTAATTTTTTTATCCTTTTCAGTTGCTGAAGGGGGGTGCTGGTGATCTGGGTGGTGGTATCTCCCCCCTTTGTGTGTGCTGTGCTCCCCAGGGAGTTGGATTACTTCACCACCGAGTGTGTGTGTCACGTGTGCCTGGGTGATTTTTGGTTTGAAGTCCACCTGGTCGCTTCCCACAGAACACTGATGCATTCATTTTGTTGTGTGTTATAAAAATGACAGAAATTGCATTTATATCCCAGCATGCTATTTTCATAATGATTATAGAAATTTCCTAGAATTGCATGTCCCAAAGAAAATGCATGTGAGTGCTAAAATAATCTGAATACAGCATTATTCATATGCTGCCATTATGACCGAATGTAGCAGTTATGGATGTAGCAAATTTGCAACAAACAGAAATCTTCAAATAACGTAAAACATATTCATCACATCAAGTCTTTTCCAATATGTCAGCTGTAGAAGCAAACATTAAGCTAGTACGTATTTTTATCTTAGCACAACTTACCTAATATTGGACAATTTCCCCAAATCTGCAGCCTCTACACTCAGCGGTTGTTAGCCAGCGTATTAGCTTCCATGAACCGGATGTGGTTCTCACTCTGACCAGTCCTACAAGAAACCAGTGCTTGCAAAAGGTTCCTAGGTACGTACTGAATATGCACAAACTGGCATTAGGGGAATACATATGATATCTTGGCTGCAGTCTGAATGGTATGTTGCGAATTCATGGCAATCAGCATCATTCCAAAAGTCGTAAAGAAAGCAAGGGAAGAACATTTAATAAAGCCCTGGAGGGCAAGAGTGGATGAACCCAGTTAAAGAGTACCCGCCCGGCAGGACACTCTAAAACTAAAGCGAGCGTGCCTGCAAGAATGCAGGGATCATTTCATTGCTCAAAAATAAACCTGGCATTCCATTGGTTGGGGGATTTTGACAGGGTTGTTACACAAAAAAATCCAAGAGCAGGACAGAAATCTGAGAGCAGAAATTCCACGAGCGCACAGAAGCAGCTTGAGCGTGAGGAGAAGAACTGAAGCTGGAGCAGGAAATCTGTGCAAGCAACATTGTACCTGAGTGCGAGCACACAGTTTGAGCAGAAACAGAGTAGATCTAAGTGCAAGCAGAGGCTATTTGAGTGCGAGGGCAGGGTTCTGAGAGACAATATTACAAAATCTGAATGTGAAATCAATAAATAATGCTCTCAAACTGATATACCACGCTCTTGAATAAAGATAGGAAAAAAGCTCCATATGGTCCCTGCTCAGTGTAACTCAATGTGTGTCTATTACAGTCATTCTCAGCCTTTGTTCCTCTGCTCTCTTTGTCTAGAATGTTAGAACAAGATAAGTGAAGCTGCCATCCTCTTTCACTCCTCACTCATGCCATCTATTGGCTCTGTTAATGCTGCCTGCCAGCATGCCTGTACCGCATGACTCAGACAAAGACTGAAGGGGAGCAGCCAGCAATACTGAACAATAGAGAGCACGTAGTAAGGGAGCCATGAAGATGATAATAATGACTGATTGCTCTGAGATGTCTATGATGCTGTGGGATGAGGTCAACCAGGCCCTGAATCAGTGTCTGAGACCAGGTCACTGCTGTACAGTGGTAAAACAATGAAGGAAAGGACAAAATAATGGTTGGCCGTGAAAACCTTGGGGGGCTGTGCTGCCATGCTATGCAGCCATCTGTCTGCAGACAACTGCCAGAGGAAGATACCTTTACCTCTGCTCTTTCTCTCCCATACTCTCTCTCTCTCACACACACACACAAACACACACACACACACACACACACACACACACACACACACACACACACACACGCTCTCTGTTGGGTGTGTATTTAGGCCACTGACTTTCTAACTTTACACTGCTCAGAGCTGACCCACCTAGCCTGCTTCTGAAGTATTCTACTATTGATCAGCGCATGGTTAATGGAGCACAACTCTGTCAGACAATACTGGTATAATCAGAAACACTTACCAACACCCCATTACCAAAACTACCATTACTACTCAAATACCACAACTACAACCTGGACCGTGTAAGGCCATGTGCAAACTTGATGTATGAACAACATGAGAACCATTTTTTAATTCAACTTCACAAACACGGTATGCACACTGTATTGTCCGTTCAACAGCATCACTCACACCAACAGCACCACTGCACACAGCTTAAGTAGTGTCACGCATGCCAATAGCATTAACATTTGTTACACTGTTATTACAGAAATATTGATACAATCTACTTTTAGATAGTTCTGGTTGATCATAATTTAGTGATAATTATTGTATTTATAACACTGCATTCAGAGTAATAGCTAAATCCTCTTGGCATCACTGCAATAAAATCAGATGACTCAAAAAGCACAGTCAGATGATCAGACAGTTCCTTTATAAATCTCTGTATCCATATTAAATTTGAAGGTAAAACTCAAACTGAGTGCACCTGCAATGTCGCTAAAAATCACGCACAAGTACAGCCAGTGCAGTAGGTCAAAGTTCAAACAGGAGGTTGCCTAACAATATTATTCATCTGATACATCTGTACAAACAATAAACATGGACTTGGTAAATAGACTTGCATTTGTATAGCGCCTTTCTAGTCTTACGACCACTCGACCACCTGATAAATATGACAAAGACCAACAAGCATGACTGGGGTTGCAACAATATGAGATATATTAATGGTACAATAACCATTTCAGAAGCGGACTTTATCTTTGATTCCATACTGACCTTTTGGTCCAGCACCCAGCATTAATATTTTTGGGATATGCGTGCTACTTTTACCTGTTATTACAATAACCATTTCATAAAATATTGCTGTTTTACGGCATCTCAGTATTACAAAATATATATTATTATTATCAGTCAGAATGACACATATGTTTTATTACTATAATTGGAACTTGAAACCATTTTGCTAATGGATGTTTGTGTAAAAAGTCTCTTAGAAAATAACTATTTGCATTTGCATTTGCACTAGTTGCATTTTTTTTTTTTCAATATTGCAGGTAAGCAAATGTACACGGCATGATACCCGTCAACTTTTATTCTATGGTATACCTTGAAACTGGTGTATTGCTGCAACTCTGTACTCAACTAACCATGTCTGTATAGAGAAAAACATACAAACATGGTTATGGCCTGTGAGTCATACGCAAGGGTCACAGGATATGATGCTAGCAGCTCTTTCTGACAGAACATGTTAGTAAGCTTTCAGTTAGCTGTCATGCTGAAGAAAAAGCCAGCCTTTTTTAGAGAGCTTCAGGATGCTAACTCCTTCCTTCGTAAAGTACTAGACAATGAAAATTATGTGTTCATGGCATCCTCACTGCTGAAACGTATATTTAGTAGGCATGCTGAGCACTGAAAAAGGTCTCCCATATTCTGATGAAAATGCCTTTGGTGCCTGCGTAAGCACATGCTGTAAGTGTGTGCATGCATTAATATACAGTTCATTAAAGGTTCCTGTTTCCGAGATTTGAAAATATAAATAAATTATAACTATGTATTTTTAAAAACTATCCTAAGTCCATGTCAAAACTCTGACAATAACGACAGTGGTGGACGATATTGCCAGTATTGCATTCAGAGCAATCTAATGCATGATAAAAATACTGACAGTGAATCAAAATCCATTGGCACAGCTGAAGAACTGGGGTTTCTGCCAGTGTATTGCAAGCCAGGCAGCCCAGTCGGCCTAAGCTGACCCCCCTACCCAGCCATATCATCAGGGAATTTTTCTAAAAATTTATCTTTAGGGTTTTTCAAGCTACAGTCTCTTACAGAGTAAAGATAAAACTTTCTACTAATGTTACAATGAATTCCAATAAAAATGAAACTGAATGCACACACAAACACACCCGTATGCACACATATATACACAGAGCACAGAGCTGGCAGCCTTTGACCTCACAATAGCCACAGCTAAAGCGGAATTCAATCCAAGTCAGTGAAGAAAGCTTGCTAGCATGTATGTTAACGTTACCGGTTAGCCAACATTTGACTGTATGATTTTAACGGTAATGTTAAAATTAAACAGTCAGCAGCCGACATTTGCATTCACAAAGAGTGAGCTGATGATAGCAGTACTTTATGAGTCAAAGCTCAGCAACAGTTCAATTCATGTTACTAACATTTACCACTTAAACTGACTCCTCTTCATTACCGGTGGGACTTGAGGCTGAAAAGAAATCCAGGGCTCTCAAGTCTCCCATTTTGAGAGTGTGACACATGCATTTTAACCTTTTCACACACTCACCTGCCATACCTGGTATTTGTCACGCATAAAAAAAAAAAACACCCATGAAGTTACATCGCTGTATATGTAGTGGGACGTGTTGCAAGACACTGTGGGTACCGAACTTTGCTCAGCTACCTATCAGCCAATCAGATAATAGCATTGCTGTATCTGGGTAAGATACAGGTGATCTGACCGCAGCAAGAAGAGGGTGCATATACAAGACAGGAGTGTCTTATCACATATGTACAGTAGGTCATCTCATCATTTGATTTTGTAGCCTACTGAATGAAGTTACTTGTTGCACAAAAGGAAAAGAATGAGAGCTTATCTCGGGGAATATCAGCTTTTACCAAACAGTTTGACAAGACCACATGTCAACTTTAGCCAACAATTTTTTTGCTCACGGAGTTGTGGCTTAGTGGATAGAGCAGACGCTTCATGCACAAGACTTTTGCGACAGCGGCTCAGGTTCAACTCCGGCCTGTGTCCCCCTGCTGCATGTCACTCCCTCTGTCTCTCCCTCTTTCACGCTTAAAGGGGAAGTTCCATTTTTTACAAATTGGACCTTATTTCTGGCATTAAATACGGTTGTTTACTCACCCAGATAAGTTTGGTGTCATTTGGAGTCATTCGGAAGATATTTAGAGCGTACATCCATATTGTGGGAATGATCGGGGCACCGACAATGAGGCTCTAAATAACACATTATCTGCCATGAAACTTGTTCATTTCACCAATATGTTTTTATGAATCGCTAGAGTTGCCTGTCATCATCATCCAGGTCATTTATACTGACCTACTAACCTATGCAAAAAAAAAAAATAGAGGCAATTCGTAAAGACAATCCTCTTTACCACTGAAACGTTCACATTTCTGTTTCTCACTTTTTGTCACTGAGCACTATGTAATAATAAATTCACGTTTTGCATAAGAAGTGCCTCTGCTTTTTGTGCAGTGTGCGAGCCGTTCTACACAAGTGATGAGAAGAAACTAAAGAAATGTAAATTCTCGTAGTTATTTACTTATCAAGCCAACTAATTCAAGGAAAATAAACAATTAATGCATGTGTGTAGGCTACTTACTCAATCCAAAGTTGCCCACTCAGTCCTGCAGGCTTTGGCTGGGTCTTCCAGTTTACTTTCAGGACACGAAAAAGTCTCTACAACAACACGGTTGATCATAGAAGTGAAATCCTCTGTAGTTGTGAGACAGTCATTTCTGGAGACATCCAGACGTGTATCTCCTGGCCTAAAATCCCACTTGGAGCAACAAAGGCATTCCTCCTTTGTTGGCAAGACAAGAACAAGAACACCACCAGTTAACATCTATTCTCGGACGTGCAGCGGTTTGTTGTTCTCTGGCCAGCTGTTCCTCTCTCTGCCTCCGCATCCTTCTTTCAAACAGCTCCTCATCCGTATACTCTGGCTCAAAACGGTAAGGACGTCCATCAAATTCAAAGTCGTCGTCCACAACCTCAAAATCTGACAAATATTCAGCCATGTTTCAAAAAACTAACAAATTCCAGTTGTAAACAAAGCCGTGCTGCGGGTGTGCGGCGGCACGTGCACCTGGATGACATCATCCAGGTCAGAGGTTAGTAGGTCAGTATAAATGACCCGGATGATGATGACAAGCAACTCTAGCGAATCATAAAAACATATTGGTGAAATGAACGAGTTTCGCGGCAGATAATAATAATATGGATGTATGCAGCTCTCGCGGCTCTTTATATCTTCCAAAGGACTCCAAATGACACCAAACTTATCTGGGTGAGTAAATAACCGTATTTAATGCCAGAAATAAGGTCCAGGTTGTAAAAAACGGAACTTTCCCTTTAACTGGTCTGTTAACTTTACTGTCAATTAAACACTAAAATGCCCCCCCAAAAAATATTAAAAAAGAATCCTTGACAAATTCAGCAGCTTAAACACATAGAGATGGTTGATGACTTACTCTTTCTAGCAGCAACCCGCAGCTCTATAGGTCACTCTGGTTGGTCGGTCCACAAAGCTTTTTGTGAATAACTCAAAAAGTCCTTGACCAGAAATGCTCAAAATTTGCATACTACAACTAGAGACCACAAGTAACTATACCAGAAAGAACAACCATGATTCATCCATTAATGGCGTGATAGTAGCAAATGTGGTCGCAGCTATTGCAAATTTGCGCTTGTTTTCTCACAATTAGGCATAGCAGTGTATTCAAGTGTGGGCTATTCACCTTATTTTTCACGGAAACACAGAGGCAAAACAGAACGCAGCCAGCTTCCGTTTTTTTGTGCAACACTTGTATATGTGTGTATATATACACATATATATACACATATATATTATTACTACTTACTACTTTTGAGTGATATGGGTATTTACATTTTATGTACTACCTAGAGTCACGGCAGCCTAATCCATCCAGACGGTGAATGCTTGCTTCCTAAGATGAGCCGTAGGCAGCCGGCGGCAATCTGTTTGTTTTTGAAATTCCCCTCCTCATCGATACAAACTGGGGATTTGCTCTGATTGGCTCGAAAATCTGTCAGTCAACCTAGTTTGACCTATGTGCTTAGTCTTTCTGGATTCCCCTCCTCACCAATGCGAATCTGGGATTTGCTCTGATTGGCTCGATGGTCTGTCAGTCAACCTAGTTTAACCTATGTGCCTGGTCTTTCTGGATATGGGGTGCGATCCTACTCGTTTTCACTTGTGTTCTCTCAGATTATTTCGCCACTCAACTTTCGTTTCATCTCGTCTTGCCAAAAAGTCGGGGAGATATAATATGCTTTTGGCCAAAGTGTGGGTGTTACAACACCGACATCCCCCACGTCTGCAACACGCCTGACTGTGGGGATCACATGGGAATAGGTAACCTGTTTCTCAACTGAGACTGGAAACTATGTCAAGGACGACTGGTAAAGAGACATATGAGTCAGGAGCAGCAGAAAACACTCACTGCTGCTAACACACACCACGCACAAGTAGGTTTAGTGTGTAGGAACAGTGGTCCAATTCAGTTTGTGTTTAAATCAAAGTCAATTCATTACTGACTTTCAACAAATACATTCATCAACAGTAGAATTTTACTCAGTTGAGTCCATATGAGAGAGCAGATGGACCCCACGAAGACCAAAGGAATCCAGTGGAACCAACAATGTCATGCTGGAAGCAGACTAAATAACGCTCCAAAGTTAGGCTTAATTTTGGCAAGAGAAAAAGGGCATGGCCATTTTCACAGAGGTCCCTTGACCTCTTACCTGGAGATATCTACATGAAAATAGGTTCTATGGGTACCCTCAAATCTCCCCTTTACAGACATGCCCACTTGAGGGGCCAAATACATGTAAATACATATAAAATTACCTATTGTGACCTCTAGGATAATCAGAACCTCGTGACCAGGGTCCAAAACTAACACTCGCCAATTACAGGTAGATTTTGTCTCTGGCTGGTAAATTTTTAAGACCACTCGCCACTCTGGTGAGTTATTTTTTTGCCAGCGAAAAATGCATTTTTTTGTTACTGGAGAACGATGCAGGTATTGGCTGGTTTCCTGGCAGAGTAAAGCCTCTTTCACACAGAGCGCGATTTTCACAGAGCAAGCGGAGTGCAAGGCGCGCAAGACAGGATTCGGGGGAGGACAGGCTCGTTCAGGAGCTATAGCTCCATGGTGACCGCTTCGGGTCTACTTCAGGCTCTTCCCTGCTATTGGACACACCGAGGTGTCGTCACAGCGTGTTGCGGTGAAATTAAAATTTTTTCAATTCGAGCGCAGGCTGGCGGCGCGCAGACCCCACGACATGCACCCTCTCACGTGCTGCTCAGCTCGGCAGCAGAGCGGTGCGCTCTTGCGCCACTGTAGCACATACACAATGAATGGGTTCGCCGGCGGAGGTCTGCGCTTTGCGCGCTCTGTGTGTAAAGGGCTTAATGTGTATTTCAGGCAGAGACGATCTTTGGTCACGTAAGTGCGTCAGTCATGACATTAACACAGCGAGCTCAGGTGGATAGCTGGCTCGTTGGCGAGGCCCAGCTGTGAGGCTAGCAGAACGTTAGCCGCAGCATAACCGGAGGGAAACACAGCCAGTTAGCCTGCGCTAGCTTCCCAGCTAGCCCTGGCTCTCCGTTTGGATCCAATCAGAGCACCAAGCCCCGGATTGTTATTCAGGTTAAAGTGGGAAGAAGCAGCGGGTTTGTTGGGCACCTGAGTGAAGCTGAGTGAAGTGGAGCCTACGGAGGAAACACTGGGACTGTCTGGATGTAGGCTAATAGCAAAGAGCATGGATACCAAGAGGCGAAGTTCCGTTGAATTTCTGCCAACAGCCACCGGGGGCGCTGCTGTAATGCTGCCACCATCTTGGACTGTTGAGCTTAGACTGTTGCGCCCAGGCAACATGCAGGATGTCAAGGAGAGAGGAGAAAACATGTAAAAGAAAACAGTGTAGTGCAATTAACTGCAACAATTATCAGTGGAACACCTTGCACCTGGCCTTCCACCATTTCCCGAAGGATCCCGACAGGTAAGAACTCCTGAGGTGTAAGTTTTGAAGTGTTTTAATATCAATTTAATATGCCAGTTTTGGAGGGAAGGTAACACACACACACATATATTTATATCTATATATATATACACATATACATATACATACATATCAGTGGCGATTGCTCTAAGACTGCAAGGGAAGCTCAGCTTCCCCTAAAATGTCAAAAAATAAGTGGTCAAATATGTACTGTTGTGTTTACATTTCATTAATTAAATATGCGCTAGAGCGCATTCAACTTTTGTTCGGAATCAGCTACTTATCACAGGTCAGTGATGCGACTTTCTTCTCATTCATTCCCGTAGCGTCACAGTGCATTAAACAGTGTAGAAGCTCAGCGTCCAAAGACTTCAATAGGGAAGCATAGAGTGGGTTGTTCCACTGCAGCAAATCTAGACAGTCATTGGATAAATGCTCGGTTCTGTCCTGCCCATCAGACGCTCAGCGTCTCTGGGGGTCTATGGGGCAGTGGGCTGGCCTCGGCTGGCCTGGACGCTGGGCTTCTGCATGATGATTGGATGATCTGTCTGAGGCTGAATCCCTTTTTGATTGACAGCGAAATGAGCGAATCAGCGATCTTGAAATATAAACCACCACCGGAGCGATTTTCAAGTTTCATTCCGTTGTTCCGAGTTGATGTCGAGACTTTTCCAATCCTCTTAGTGACTTCTTCTTTGTTAAAAACGACTAGCGACAAATCTAGCATCTTTTTCTGGTGTTTTTCTGTTTGGAGACTCTGACTTCTGTCGCTCTGCAGTTACCGTCCCCAGTATATATGTATATGTATATATATATATGTATATGTGTATATATATATATGTATATGTGTATATATATATATATATATATATATATATATATGTATATGTGTATATATATATATATGTATATGTGTATATATATATATATATATATGCTGGCAGCCTGGAGGGATGCTGACACGAATGCTGACGTTTATGTTATCTTCTGTTGGTTCTGCTTCATGGAGTGGACACTTTCAGCTGAGATGCTGAAGTAGTGATGTCATGTTGTTATGGTAAGCTGGTTTGCTTTTTCAATAGACTCAATGTACAGAGTTTTCATTTTGTTGCATCATGAAATGATCCCAAACTTTGGACACTTTCATTTTTTCTAGCCTGTCTCTTCTCTTCACCCCTGCCATTTTCTCCTTCTTCTGTAATTTTGCAATCAGCACTATCAAATCACATCCTTTATTTGGAGCATGGATGTAGGATTTTAGGGTGTTTTTTAGGGTTGTGCCGACGGGCGATCTGATTCACGATGTCTTTTTTATATGACGATGCAATCGCAAGGTGTGGGGGGGAGACAGCGCATGTGTGGAGCATGCTGACGAGATCGAGGCTGAACGACGCTGAGTGAGAGGAGACAGAGGGAGGCTGCTTAGTGAGAGAGCAGAGGGTGGGGGTGGGGGATCAACGCCTCCACCCGCTCGACACAAGCATACTCGGGTGTACTGTAAGCGGAGTGGACTCTGCGAGGAATGTCCGCAGTCATTCGGGCTTTCATAGTCGAGCACACTTCCGCGTTGTAGTTTCCTGTAAAAATGTCCGTGAAAAATCCCCGTGATGTGAAAAATACATGCAGAGCAGTCACTGGTGCGCGGAGCAGAGTCCGCGCACCAGTGACTTAACGCGCATGTCGTGAAGCGGTGAACAAACCAAACAACACAATGTCAGGAGAAATTGAAAAGATATGCTGTCTATGTAAAGTCAACTTGCTAATTAAGGAGCCATTACAAGTTCAAGAGTTTTATAAAGCTGCTCAAACGCCAAAGAGAGGCTATAAGTGAACGTTTCAGCGATGACATCGGCGATTTCACTAGATGGCGATAGGACGATAGGATATGGACAAGATCGCCCAACTCTAGAGTCTTTTTCATGTCACGTATCCAGAGCATTAGTTTTATAATAATGCCAACACACTGAGTTTTAGGATGGTGCCTGTTCATTCCAATGGAGATGCTCACCTGGCTACACCAAAAAACATTTCCAGTCTCCAGGTTTACTTCTGTGGTATACGGCCCACTGAATATGCAGTGTCTCTCCTGCTGCAGTTCCTGCTCCACTCATAGACTTGACATTGTGATGACATACAGATTTTTAAAATCGCTTTTTTCAGCTCCATGAAAGTTTCAGAAATGTGAGACCTCCATGAATAAAACATTCCTAACAGAAACAATCATAAGTGATGGTGTTTACAGTTCGAGGTGTCATGTCAACAGTGTTGAAGACATCTTTTTTTCCAATGGCGGTGTTACGTGCCATAGAGTTTGGGTTGTGTGTGTGTGTGTGTGTGTGTGTGTGTGTTTGTTACAAGTGTGTGTTACAGGTGTGTGTTCCTTGGATGGCACCTCGCAGCTGGTGCCAATCAGCAATCAGTGGGGTATTAAGGAGAGTGGACAGAGGCCGCTGGCTGTATGTGGACCGCTACAGTGCTCCAGGAACTGTGTCTCACCACCTCGCAGTGTTTTAGTGTACCCAACGTTTTAGTTTCTAGGATCCAGTGTTTTTCTGAGTTTTACTTATTGTGCATTATTGTCCCTCCTTTTGAGTGGACTGTTTTCAGTTTATGGTTAGTCCTTGTCATTCTCAGTTTTTGGAGGATTGTTTTGTGTTCGTGTTTACATTTTGGTTTCATTAATAAAATATTTGGCTTACGTTTACCCTACCAGCGCTCATTTTTCCCTCCCCGGGTATGTATTGTTTCTTTTATTATTGTTACTCCTAAACCCCCTAGACAGGTCAGAACATAACAGGTGGTCTATGGGCAAAATGTTTTTTGTGCTGCAGGGGATGTTTTCGCTGCCTCAGCTGATGTCCCATATGGTAAACAGTGTCACAAAACTAGAAGTGCTCGAGATGGTCAGTTTCACCATTTAGATTTGAGCATGTGTGTCTGTGCCTGACAAACAGCACAGGAGCAGCTCAGCAGTGTGCACCTAAATGATACCAAAATGTGGCAGAGACTCTCAGCATAGTTTTTTTATTACATGACTATTTTGGTACAAACATACACCTGCTAGCGTGTCGGATAGACTTTTAAGATTTACTTGTCAAAATCATTCGCACTGCATTTGGTGCTTGGCAGGTGCTAATTTCTGAACCCATTGGACCTTGTCTGTCGGCCAAGTCAGGGCAAGATTTTATGACTCCACAATTCCCTAATCTGACATGGTGACCTTCAGTATAGATAAACATATTATGTAGTCTGAACCCCACATTAGAGAATTGTGATCCAGAGCAGCTTGACGCCACTGCTGAATGAATGTAGCGGAAACACTGCAGATGACTGATATCATTTTCATCACTGTGTTGTCATACATTTATTCACCTTTCCAGTGATGCTAGAAACCAATGGCCCAGTGATTTCTTTCACAAGCCCACCTTCAGACTTGAAGAAAAACAAAAAAACTGAGTTTCATACAAGCAGGCTAAAGAAGCTCCAAAAAAAACTTTGTACTTAAATTGGCAAAATTCCCAGACAGAAGATGAAAGAGCAAAACAGAGACATTCTACTGTGTCTCTCATGATTCATGATCTGTTGTGTGCCGCACTGAGATGAACCCAGCTGGCCTCTACCATCACACCGTTGTGTGGTTGACATCAGTAAAATCATTTAGTCGGTGTGTTCTGCTAAAGATCTGGGTCAGTAGTCAACGCTGGCACACAGGGAGGCCTAATGCAAAACAAATGTTTTCATAAAGTCGCTCAGTGTTGAATCAGCATCATTCATTCTGCTCAGACTCCTTTTTCCATTTTTTTTCCCCTCCCAGAGGACTGACTTGGATGACTCAGGCTATGGTTCAGTCTCTCAGACAGCTGGTTCACATTAAGCCCTGATGATGAGAATTTGATGTTGCCCATGTCTTTAACCACTGTAATAAACTGCTGGCCTTACTAAGCTCACAATCAAACACCATCACGCCGGCTGTGTACTCCCTCAGCTGCAATCACAGATGAATCCCAATGCTGGCTGTGTGTATGATACTAAGAAGACACCAAAGAAAATTAAACAAAGGACTTTTGTTAAGGTAGCCAGACAGTTCCCACAGCTTGGGGTGTATCGGCCCTAATACATACCGATCTGTCTTTTATGGGGAAATATTACACCAAACTGCAGAAATTCCTTATGCTTAATGAAACTTCGCTGAGTCCAGGGCCCCATTTTTCAAAAGTAATCCGCTCGGATTTTGGATAACAGATTGGATCAAATCTTGAAAACGGGTTTTTCAAAAGAAAAAACGGATTACGTAATCGGATTAGATCACGTAATACAATCTTGGTTTTGATCCAGATCAAACCTTTAGTTTGGGTTTTTCAGAACTTTTTAGTAGGATTGGGATCACTGTGATCCAAAAAATCTGGATTAAACTGATCCCATCAGAAGGGTGGATTCAGCGTGGATTTCAGGCTCAAAATGTAATGAAACTTTAAAATTGTATCAAATAATACTATATTCGGATCATGCAGTGTAGCCTACAAGATATCCTATTTATTCATAAGGTTTTAATTTGATTTGTTCATCCGTCAGGCTACAGTGATTAGGTAGGCTATAACGTATTAAGCCTTTCAGTATAGGCCCGAGTGGACAATCCAGCCAGCCAGAGAACGCGTTTCGCATGTATAAATAAACCAACAAAGACAGCGGGAGGAAGGAAGAAGGAGGAGGAAACAGCAGAGAGTGTCAGTAGTTCATCGATAGAGAGTAGTGAAAAGTTTTTTTAGTTATAAAGTTTGAGAATGGACCACACTTACCACGCAACAGGAGAGAATGAACCCGAACCGTCATCTGCGAAGAAAAGAAGACGCAGCTTCACTCCTTGTGATGCACTTTCTGCGGCACTTTTCCTCCTGATGATATATCTCCCCAACGATGGTAGCACCAAATCCCATTCTGTGCAGCAAAATGGGAGCGGAGGATTCAGCCTCTCTTCTCGCCTGCTCAGCATCCAACACATGGAGTTCCTCATCTGTATGCTCCGGCTCAAACAGGTATGGCTCTGGGTCTGTGTCCGCTACAAGAAACTCTTCAAAATCGCGTAGCGACTATAGTTTGGAGATATTGATAGGCTAAATAAACAGCTGAGCTCTGTTTACAAGCTGTCAGTCAGTGTGCGGGCTGGAGATTGGTGGAGCAGAGAGGGGAGGGGGGTCCCCGCTAGGTACTGTAAACGAGTATGTGTGTGTGAACTGTGTGTGTTATGCTAGAAGAGCTTGGGACGGAGTCTTTTACCCCCTGGAGTGTTATCGGAGTTTTTGGAGTGCTCAAATAAACGAGCCTTTTTCCCAAACGCTACTCTGGTCTCCTGCTCGTGAGTGATTTATTACAATATCGTAACAGGGTTTAGATTTCTAAATAAACATTTACCTTGTCGCTAGATAGACCTACTCCTGAAAAACTTGCGTCTGTGCAAGGCTTTTTGTCCCTTCGAGGCCACCGTCATTTACCCGATGGGAGGGGTGAGCGAGTGAGCCCTGCAATCTAGAATTTGACCACTGATGTCACTGTTTTCAGTGGTTTTCAACCCATTTTACACACTGGCCCTTCAATTCTGTCACTACTGAATGTGTATTTATCACAATCAAAAATATTTTTGTTTTGTTTTTGAAAATATTTTTCAATACTCATCTGTGTGAACATCCAACGTCAGAGTTAATTACTACCGAGCAGAACCTTAGAAGCCAGGCTCCACCGGCTGCAAACGTAAGCGTCACGTCAGCGTAGCGTCGCGTCGCGGCGTATTCATTTGGGCTCCACTGACTGCGTACGGAAGTGACACGTAGAGAAGCCAGCGGGGTTGTTTACCGTTTGCCAAGCCAAGAGGCTGCATGTAGGCTGCATGAAATTTTAAAGCATTTCCCACCTAAGTTATTACATATATTTGAGTTATCTACATGTTGTGCTCGTTTAGCATTATTGTGCTCGTTTAGCATTATTAACTATTTCATGTAGTTTTTATCTGCTGAAGGGTCGCGTAGGGGAGCGCAGCACGACAAAAATAAAAGAGCTGTGTAAAATAGAGAGTTGTCGCGCAACAGACGGTGATTGTAGCGCCGCTCCCGTTGCCGGTGCAGCTGCTGTAATTGATTAACGGGGCCGAGCTGCTACGGGACTCGCGCTGCAGTTAACACTACTAACAGCGTGAGTTAATGTCTCTGCACATGTTGAGCTTCCAGCTATGTTAATACAGACACAGGCTAATATAACATAACTTAGAGTTGTTCGGACCACTTTTGGACTTGTTTGCCCACATATTTGTACCGAGAGGTCTTTGGATCCGTTCTGCTACGTCTGCTTCTTTTTCTTCTTCTGGCAGACCAGAAGGTGCACCGGAATTGTAACGACAAGCTACATTCACAGACAGTGAGTTCCATTATAATGTGTTTATGAGCGAGGTTGAACAGGTAGCGCCAAAAGCAGAAAAATCTATATGTGGCTGAGATAATTTATTCGTGGCGCACCGCCACAGATAAATGAATGTATGGGAAACACTGTGCATGCAATGATAAAACAGAATAACCAAGTAATGGCAATGGCATCACTGGTTTTTGAAATCCAAAACAAATCCAAATCAGAAATAGAGTCTAACTATTGCGTCCCTTATTGCACGTCCTGTTTGCTCGTTCTGGCAGAATGCAGGAGGTTGGTCAGGGTCTCCAAGGGGCTCTGGTGCATCATTGTGCAGGACAATACAGGCAAGGGTTATGTTGCATTCTTTCTGTGGTTCCGCTCTCAGGTAGTTAAGGCATGCAAAGCACCTCTTAAGAACTCCATTTAAACGCTCAATTGCACATCTTGCTCTGCAATGAGCGGTGTTGAGGCGTGCCTGTGCTGGTGTATCTGCTGTCAGAAAAGGGGTCATTAGCCATCGTAGGAGTGGGTAGGCACTGTCTCCTAAAATCATGCCATCCGGTCTTTTGGTTTGGAGATCACAGCTGATTTCGCCACTCCCATATAGTCACAAACAAATTGGTAGAAAGTCCCACATGCATAAAATCCGAGAGCAATGAGGATCTGGTCTTCCACAGACAGCCCGTGACTCCTTTGGGTTCTGTGTTGTAGTTTTGGCCGGAGAAGGTTCACAAGGTACTCGATATCAGCCTTCCCAAAGCAAAACTGGGCATACAGCTCCTCAGTGGTGTATTGCTCCAGTGGTTTGGTACGCTCAATATACACCCTTTGACGGTATCCTCTCCTGGCGAAGTGGTGGTGGCGGTGGACAACACCTGCCATTTCACTGTCTCTCTGTGACCCTCTCTGTGAATCCTCTGAGAAAGGCTGATTTAAAAGGCTGTGTAATTGGTCTTTTCAAACACACCCATTATGACTGATTAGTTTTGGCTTCTGTTCAATTGAGGCAATCAGACCCAAGGCCTATAAATGATGAACAATGTTCACTATAGTAAAGCAATGAAACCATGGACTCAAGAAGCTGTAATTTCACTGCTGCCAAAACCATCGCACTACTAGAGGGTGTTAGGTGCCAATATGACACAATAGTGGGAAGTTTTAATTCTGCTAAGGGTGGAGATACCAACAAAAAGAAAAATGATGTTTGGATTTTAATCATCGAAAATGTGAATGCCATAGGGTCTGGCCAAAGGAGGACCACAGACCAAATAAAATTTAGATAGAAGAATCCTAAGGCCAGGGCAACAAAGGACCATGCTGAAGCCAAAAACCCACAAACAGGCAACAAGCCCGTTAAGAGGGAAGATTACACAGATGTGGTCCTCGACATCATTGGAGGTGAGAAGTCGAAAGCTCTGCATGGTATTCAAGGTGTTGTAGGGGATGGAGAGCCTGGGACTGAGGAGGAGAGTCAGCCAGTTCCTCCTGAGGCTGATCCAGAGAGCACATTTATTTTGAATCTCAGCTTTGTTACTGCGGAAGAAGCTGGATCCTCACTGGTAGAGCTGGCAGTAGTTGCCACAGGATCTCAGAGGAAAGGCTTGAAGCGCCCTTCATCAAACAAAGATGATTATTACAAGGTACTTCTGCAAAAAGAGACTGAAAGGGCAGAAGTACAGATTCGTCTGGCAGAGGAACAACCGACTCTCACCAAACTACAACAAACCAAGCCCAGACTTGAGAACCGCCCGCTAAAGGCCAAGCTCAGACAAGCTGGTCTCTCCGCATCAGATGAAGAACTCTGAAATTATTGTTGAGTAGTTGACATTAAGCATTTTTATTGAATTCAATATATCTATATTTTAAACTTGTTCTAAATATCCTCAATGTACAGTGTTGAGTAATGTTTTTATTTATTTGTTGTAGGTCTCAGATGAGCGGACTGCCGGAAGAGGGTGGGTTTTTTTGTGTGTTTTCGTTCAAATAAAAATAAACTTGTATTGACCCCACATGGGCTATTCTACTGGTTGCTCTGTACATATCTATAGTTCTACATTGTGATTTCCTATCCTATTTGAGCACTGGTTATCCAGATTTGGTGATCCTGAAAAGTTTCTATCCGGATCAGATTGATCCAATCTGATGTTGCTTTGAAAAACCGGCTCAAAAGTAAGATGGATTACGTGATCATGGATAGTGAAAAAAAAAAGGATTACCAAATCCGGATCAATTTGACCTTTAACCTCTTGAAAAACTGGGCCCAGGTGACTGTCTTGCTCTGAATGAAACTTGTCCTCCTGGTTTTAATTACTTTCAGAAGCCCGGGATTTCAGGTTGTAGAGCTGGACTGGTTATGTTTCACAGTGAAAAAAGTTAAATGTTTTATAAAACATTTTGGAGCAGAAAAGAGTTTTGAGCAGTTATGTGTATGAATATGCACATACAGCTTTGAATAAAATAAAAAAAAACATCCTTATCCTTGGTGGATGAAATGACAATTAAAAAAAACTACCACAGCTCATTCTAACCAGCCAACTATTTGCTGAGGTTCAGTGAAACCTGGCACTCACCTAGAGCTGAAAACCATCTCCAGGAAACAACTGAGGTTGCACTGTCGCAGATAGCATGATGGGGGACCATCAGTTTTCAAGGCTGTTGTTTCCAACAGCTGGAGTTAACGGGGTCTCACTTCCACGACACACTGTTTTCACAAACCAAGACAAACATAGCTCTTTGTCATGCGGTCTGCATACTGTGTCATCATGTGATTAACTAGAAAATGATGATTCCCACATCAAATGCTGATTCCCACATCAAATGCTGCTCCCTCTCCAATTACTTGCTCCAGCTGTCAGATAACAATAGGGGTCTAACCAAGGCCAAGCCTGGTGGGGCTTACACACTGGTGCTTTGCTGGAAACTCTTGTTTGAATTGAGTTTGCACACTGCCTACCACTAGTACAACTTTCTGCTTAGTCATCAAGCTTCTTTTTGGAATACAGAAATCCCTGTAAACAAACTTACTGTGTCGTATTTCATGATTACTTACCATCGCAGTTAAAAAGAAAATAAAGAGAAACTTCTCCCTCAGGCGTTTTTACTCTGTCACAATCTGCGGTGAACACCCACCTGCCCTGAATACGCTGCAATCACTGCAGCTGTGCTACACTGAGTCAGGATATATGAAGATGGAAAGAATGGCAGCAACAGGATCATCTAATTACAAAAATGCCATTTAAGAAGAGACATAAGTTAATGCTACATTTCAAGTTCATTTGAATTTGACAAATTAGAGTAACACTGTCAATGAGAAACCTTTTACTTGGTGTGGAACTGCTTACAAGGATGGACAGAAACAGGACTGCTGCCTTCACATGCTCTTTATGCTTCTTTGATGATTCAAAAACTTTGAGCCGGGAGCTAACGCTAATGTTCCTACTCTTCTCCGTGAATGAGAGCAATGTTTTAGCCTAGCAGGCAGCCCGCGAGCCTGGCGGGCTGCTCAAGGTCCGGACATTAACCCATCCTGGTGTTTCCTCCGCAGCCTCCTCTTCACCCAGCTTCACTCAGCTGCCTGATAAAACCACTGCTTCTTCCCACATTAACCTGAAGTAATGTTTTAGCCTCGTGGGCAGCCCGCGAGCCAGCTGCCCACTAGGCTAAAGCATCGCTCTCACTCACGGAGAAGAGGAGGAACATTAGCATTAGCTCCCGGTGTTAGCACTAGCCGAGTCGGCTGCCACCAGCTACAGGAGTAACTTACAGCTATGGAGCGCTTCTGCCAGCTCCTCTAGTCACTGAGCCTCGCCTTCATATCAGCAAATATATTACATTTATTACAGGTACCATCATCATTGAAGCAGGCAGGGGAATAGCTAAACACAGCAGAGACCGAGACATCGCTAACTGCTAGATGAGGCGAGTGGGGGTTGGGGGTGGAGAGCAGGGGTAGAAGGAAGAGTGGCTCATGACACACTTTGTTTTGGTCTACAGGCAGTGCACAACAGCAAACCTAGCGGTGAAACATTTTGGCTTATTGCTCCTTTCATGGTGCATTGTGGGATGTTCAGACATTTTTTGTACAACTCAACCCTGGTTGGTCAGGCTTTCTACCCCCTAGTAGGGAGGGAAAATAAACAAGGTTACACATTACAAGCAAATGTGGTCCAAATGTGTAACTGTTTTGCTCTCATGTGATAAGGATAAGATGTATTCAGAGTAGTGAGGACACAGAAATCTGTTTTTTTTTTTTTCATTCAGATGTGAGCCATAAAAAAATAAATAAGTAGAAAAATAAACATTTTACTTATGAGGTGAATGTTTCTCCACTTCTGTTGCTACAGTAAAATGTTACAGTTGGTACACACATTGGTACATCCCATCTATAACCCTAATCAAATAAAGGATTATTATAGCCTCAGCAGTGTATAGCAAATTAGTGGAACTTAAGAGTCATGAAGTCTGACCATATTCAATCTAAGCCACAGAAGTCTGTCTCTGTGCAACTAGCCAAAGAACTCTGGACTCCAGGCTCTGTGCTGTGAAGGCCACTCCCAAAATCCATTCACAGCCCATCTCTGAGCTGACAGTCCAAACTACATAGGGAGCAAAGGGATCTGTAATGCTCACTCAAGGGAGGATTTGCGACGGGGTCCGCTCATAATTCCGACATCCAATTGCTCCAAAATCTCAATGTTTTGACATCCCATTGTTCTGACCATATTAAATCCACTGTTACAAAGTCCTGTTGTTCCAAAATTTCATTTTTCATTGTTATAAAACAACTGTTTCATGGTTAAGATCTGGTTAGGTTTAGGCACAAGAACTACTTGGTTAAGGTTAGGAAAAGATCATGGTTTGGGTTAAAATTATAACTTTCAACACTGTTTGTACTTCCTCAAAACAGGGCGACCATTGTCATCATGGCAATAGTAAACAACACGACAACACGGTCTCTTGCTGCTTTCCCTTGCTGCTTGCTTTTTCCACTTTTTGCATTGCAACACTGAGATTTTGGAACAATGGGTAATTTTCGGAATAACGGGATGTCGAAAGAATGGGATGTCGGAATTATGACATAGCACCATTGTTGACAACCTGTTCCTACTGAGCATTCTGCTCCATGCCCATACCAGCTGATGACTGTACGTCAATATCCTAATGCACGTCTCTTTCACAATTCATGGCATTCGACGATATCACACAGCTCAGATTTTCATTCAGTGTTTGCAGCACTCTGCTCAAGGAGCCCAGGAACATTAATGTGAGGTCACATCAATACTGCACGAAGGAACAATCACCACATGCTGCTTTCTACACAAACTACACAGGCATTCACAAATACACACATACTAACAAATTTAAGCAAATTAAAACACAGTATTATTCAGGTACTACTTTGTATGCAATCACACAACCTTTAAAAAGCTGATACTAATATCAAAATAAGATATGTCTCGCAGTTTATATTCCACTTCATAAACATCCAACATCAAAAAGCAGAGACACAGAAACTTTAACCTGTGCGGCAACTAATAATTATTTGAAGAACTGAAGAATTGTTTGTCTATTAAATGTCAGGGAGTAGGGAAATTCCCTTAAAAATGATGATCAATCAATCCATCCATCCATTTTCTAACCGCTTATCCTCTTAAGGGTTGCGGGAGGGCTGGAGCCTATCCCAGCTGACATCAGGCGAGAGGCGGGGTACACTCTGGACAGGTCGCCAGACTGTCACAGGGCTGACACACAGAGACAGATAACATTCACACTCACATTCACACCTATGGACAATTTAGAGTCACCAATTAACCGATCCCAAACCTGCATGTCTTTGGACTGCGGCAGGAAGCCAGAGTACTCGGAGAAAACCCACGCTGACATGGGGAAAACATGCAAACTCCGCACAGAAGGGCTCCCACACCCAGAATCGAACCAGGAACACAATAAATCAACAAATCATCAAAATGGTTGCTGATATATTTTTTATTCATTAACCAACGATTGCTCATTTAGCTCAAATATAGTACAGGAACATTCCACCCACACTGTGTAAAATCCCCTGCTAGAGGTGATTGACGTCACTGCACGCCACTCCCACTCCACCTGAGAGACATTGTGTGTGCGTACGCAACTCGTGCAATCAAAACTATTCGATTGAGTGAACAGGTCATCACCCTCACTCGGCTTCTCAGTTCTGCAATGATTGTTTTTTTCTTTGTTGCAACAGTGTGCATTGATGACAATGTAATCATAGATGTTACAGTTCATGGCGCGAGGTTATTGATGATAATACCACAGTGTAGATACTTATTATAATTAGCATGCTAATATCTTACCTCATGGGGTGCTTATCTGGGGAAATGAGTAGATTTAATCCAGTCTATATGCTACTAATTGTTATCTTCAAGCTGCTGCATGTTCATTTAATTACTTGTACTTTTAAGTTGCAGCACTGTTATACTATAAACAGCGTAATCCCTAACTCAGTGGCGGACCGAAGCGGCCCGACACTCTGGCCCGGTCCCGTGACCTACATCTTGTGGAAGCGAGTGCCATATTACATATAATTACAGTCGTTGCTAACAGACAGACAGATGGACAGCAAGAGGGAGAGAGAGAGAGAGAGAGAGAGAGAGAGAGAGAGAGAGAGAGAGAGAGAGAGATAGCATCTCTCTAGAAACTAGAATTACTGCCTCGCAATTTATGCCTTCTACCTGTACTGTGACCTTGTCGTGATGGAGTAGGCTTGCATGCTTCTATGAGCCTATGGCCCCTGGCAGGTTCAACCATACCACACTGGTCTTGGGTGAGGAGTGAGATGAAAGGCAGCACCTGGTCCTCCAGGTTGGGGGTTGGGGGTGGCGCTAACAACACCACCTCGAAAAAAAAAAAAAAAACTACTGTTACAGAAACTACAATGAGCAATCCTATTGACATCAGGCGCACAGTAGACCCCAGCCACCCAAATTCTTTGGGTGGCAGTATGACCACTTCTGATGAAATCCGAAAGGAAGTCAGGAGTGCAGAAGAGGGCCTAAGACCAAGGTCCGCATTGGAGCATGGAACGTCCAAACCATGTTTGAGACCACCAAGACAGCACAAGTCCTCAGTGAAATGAAAAGGTACCACCTGGACATCCTGGGAATAAGTTAGAGTCACTGGACCGGCTCCGGTCGTCAAGTCCTGCATGATGGGTCTGTCATCCTCCATTCTGGCCACGAGAACACCCACACACATGGTGTAGCTATCTTAATCTCCAAGGAGAAGGCCAAAACCTTGCTGGAGTGGGAACCAGTAAGTGAAGCAGAGCATCACCAAGGAGATTATGCACAGACGCCTGAGATGGCTAGGACATGTGTTGAGGATGGAGCAGGACCGCATCACAAAAGTCGCCTTAAGATGGACACCACCAGGCAAAAGAAAACCTGGGAGGCCCAAAACCACCTGGTGTAGAACTGTGACACAAGAGCTGGAACAGATGAACCTGTCATGGGGAGAGGCACAACATGCTGCCAGGGACCGAATGCAATGGAGAGTGCTCATTGAAGCCTTATGTCCCATAGGGGACGAAGAGGAGTAAGTAATTAAGTTAGGTGTATGTCTCCATGCAAAAGTCAAGTGTTAGTTATACTTTACATCCATACCTGTGAAAACATAAATGCTTCACACACATCTTTCGCCAGGCAGCACCAAAGACCTATACAGCCAGCACAATTTCAAGATTAGTGTCACCAGTTCAGTATCTGACCTGTCTGCGCTTCTGTTCCTGAGTGAGATACATTTTGGGGCCAGAAAAGTGTTTATGCAGAACATCATAATGTCACACTGAAGCTGACCTCTGACCTTTTAGAATTAAATTGTCATCACTTCATTATTTTATCATATTTGATTTTTTTTGTGTGAAGGTTTGTCAAAATAAGTATATAAATTGAGTTTTAGCCAAAAACATGTTTTGTAAGGTTACAGTGACCTTGACCTTTTACCACTAAATTCAGTTTGTTCACGTTCATAATGAATCATCCTTACGTACTAAAGTTTGTTTTGGAGTTCCGCAAGGTTCTATGCTTGGACCAATCCTATTTACTCTAGATATGCTTCCTTTAGGTAACATCATTAGAAATCACTCTGTAAATTTCCATTGATTCACAGTTGTATTTATCTATGAAGCCAGAATAAAGTAATCAATTAACTAAACTTCATAACTGCCTTAAAGACATACAAACCTGGATGAGCACCAACTTCCTGATGTTAAATTCAGACAAAACTGAAGTTATTGTTCTTGGCCCCAAACAACTCAGAGACTCTTTATCTGATGACATAGTTTCTCTAGATGGCATTGCTCTGGCCTCTAGCACTACTGTAAGAAACCTCGGAGTAACATTTGATCAAGATTTGTCTATTAATTCTCATTTAAAACAAACCTCACGGACTGCATTTTTTCATCTGCGTAATATTGCGGAAATTAGGCCTATCCTGACCCGAAACGATGCAGAAAAATTGGTCCACGCTTTTGTTACCTCAAGGCTGGATTACTGTTACTCTCTATTATCAGGTAGCTCTAGTAAGTCCTTAAAAACTCTCCAGCTAATTCAGAATGCAGCAGCACGTGTACTAACAGGAACTAAGAAACAAGATCATATTTCTCCTGTTTAAGCTTCTCTGCACTGGCTCCCTGTAAAATCCAGAATTGAATTTAAAATCCTTCTGTTAACTTATAAAACTCTAAATGGTCAAGCTCCGTCATATCTTAGAGAGCTCAAAGTGCCATATTATCCCACCAGAACTCTGCGCTCTGAGAATGCAGGGTTACTTGTGGTCCCTGAAGTCTCCAAAAGTAGATCAGGAGACAGAACCTTCCATTACCGTCTGTCCTGCACTTCTCTCTGTCTCTGTCTATCTCTGTCTCTGTCTCTCTCTTTTTCTGTCTCATGATGTCATAAGGATTACTGTTTTATTTAATTTAGTATGTTGATCTGTTCTGTACAACATCTATTGCATGTCTGTCCATCCTGGAAGAGGGATCCCTCCTCAGTTGCTCTTCCTGAGGTTTCTACTGTTTTTTTTCCCTGTTAAAGGGGTTTTTGGGGGGAGTTTTTCCTTATCTGCTGTGAGGGTCCAAAGGACAGAGGGATGTGTGAATTGGGAATCCTTGGCCAACCAGTATTTATATACGGTATTGTCAAGCCAGTACTCAGAATCGCCTTCTCCCCCATGTTGGCGATGTCAAACGATTTCACACAAAGCATGCGTCTAGCTGTGTGATGTGTGTGTGTGTGTGAATTGGGAATCCTTGGCCAACCAGTATTTATATACGGTATTGTCAAGCCATTCATCCAAAAGGACAAAGGGATGTCATATGCTGTAAAGCCCTGTGAGGCAAATTGTGATTTGTGATATTGGGCTTTATAAAGAAAACTGATTGAGTGATTGATTGAAATCAGTAAATCACAGAGTCCAAGAGCAAATCTGTGTCAAATTTAAGGAAATTACCTTAAGGCATCCTTGAAACATTACCTTCAGAAGAATGAGATGGATGCAGTGTCACAGTTTTGCAATCCTGGTCACCTGTTCTTTTCAGTCACTTAGCCTGTGTGTGTGTGAATTGGAAATCCTTGGCCAACCAGTATTTATATACGGTATTGTCAAGCCATCCATCCAAAAGGACAGAGGGATGTCATACGCTGTAAAGCCCTGTGAGGCAAATTGTGATTTGTGATATTGGGCTTTATAAAGAAAACTGATTGAGTGATTGATTGAAATCAGTAAGTCACTGAGTCCAAGAGCAAAGTTGTGTCAAATTTAAGGAAATTACCTTAAGGCATCGTTGAAACATCTCCTTCAGAAGAATGAGATGGATGCAGTGTCACAGTTTTGCAATCCTGGTCACCTGTTCTTTTCAGTCACTTAGCCTCAGCCTGTAATTTTCAACTTATCCCACCTCTCTGGCTCTCTGCAGTTGGGTTCAAACACCACCTGTTACACACAATGATTTAGACTTTCCACCACCAAAGTCTAATCAGTTCATCCTTGACTCCAAGGGGATAGTTGTGCCAAATTTAAAAAAAAAAAAAAATGAAAAGCCATTCATGAAATATTGTGTTCACACAAATGGGACAGATGGATGAACTGAAAACATAATTAAAGTAGTAGCCAATATCAGCACCTAATTTCTTTAGTTGAACCTGGAGTCAGCATGTGTAATTGAATTACAGAGTGGCTAAGCCTCATTTGGGCTGCCTGGTCAGAATGTGGGCTGTGGTTGGTTGGTTAGTTGGTTGGTTGGTTGGTTGGTTGGTTGGTTGGTTGGATGGATGGATGGATGGATGTCTCTGCATGGAGAGACACCACCACACGTGAGAGAAACTACAATTACTGCCTTGCAGTTGTATTCCTCCATGCAAAAGTCAAGTTGCAGTTATACTTTACATCCATATCTGTGAAAACATGAATGCTTCACACACATCTTCCCCCCCATGAGCACAGAAGATCTATACAAATCAGCACAGTTTCAAGATTAGATTACTGAAGCTGTGTCACGTCTGGATTACTGCAATTCTCTTTTCATGTGTCTCAGTAAAATTTCTGTAGATCGCCTTCAACTAGTGTAGAATGCCACTGCCAGGCTGTTTACCAAATCATCCAAAAACTGCCATATTACTCCTGTCCTGGCCTCCCTACACTGGCTTCCTGTCAGCTTTAGGATCAGGTTCAAAATCCTTGTTTTAACATATAGAGCCCTTCATGATGAGGCACCTGAGTATCTGTCTGACTTGCTTCATGTATACGCTCCTAGTAGGACACGTACGTCAGCCAATCAAGGCCTGCTGGCAGTTCCTCGCACTAGGCTCAGAACTAGAGGTGACCGGGCCTTTGATTCCATTGCACCCAGATTGCGGAATGCCCTCCCACAGAATTTGAGAGCTGCATCATCTGTTTAAGTTTTTAAGAAGCACCTTAAAACTACCTGTATAGGCAGGCATTTTCAACTTGTCTTAAGTGATTTAGTTTTGCAACAACTGCTGCTGTTTCATTTTGTGCTTCTGTATGTTTGTATGTACAGGGTTCCTACACATTTGGAATTTCAAAATTCCATATTTTTCCATACCCTAATTTCCAGACTTCTTGGCTTTTTTTTCAGAGAATATGCTGAGTAAATATATCAGTGTATCATATTTCACATCATATTTAATTATCCTTAATAAGCGATTGTAGCCAAGTACCATAATGGCATGCAAATAAAAACTCAGGTAAGCTCAATGTCTGGGCTGAGGTAAAAAGGTTGGGACTCTGGGTGCAAGCGATGCAGTAACGAGACAGTGTTTTTTTTTTCCTTTCATGTGGCTCAGAATCGCCTTCTCCCCCATGTTGGCGATGTCAAACGATTTCACACAAAGCATGCATCTAGCTGTGTGATGTGTGTGTGTGAATTGGGAATCCTTGGCCAACCAGTATTTATATACGGTATTGTCAAGCCATCCATCCAAAAACTTGCATCTACCCATTGTGAACCACGTGAAACTCGTCCTCTTGTCGAAAGTGCAGTGTTGGAGTGAAACTTGATACCTGGGGGGCTGGAGGAAGGTCATGGGACAGCGGACTGGACATACCACTTGTCAATCAGGTAAAAGGGGCGGTATGTTTTCTGAGACGTTTGCTCTCACAAAAACTGTGCTTGGCCCGGCATAAAACACGATCCGGATTGATTAAATTATTTTTGGAAATACCTAACATAAATATTTTTCCATACTTTATTTTTCATTTTTCATACTTTTTAATACCTGGAAATTGATCAAATTTGTTTCCACACTTTCCATACTTGCATAGGAACCCTGTATGTATGTATTCTTGGTTTGTGTTTTAATCCTGTGAACCACTTTGTGAGTTCTCTCTGTGAGAAGTGAGCAAATAAATTTTACTTGCTTACTTACTCTGATCTTTTAGAAAAAAACTGTCATCACTTCTGTTTTATTCATGTGTGATAATGTTAGCCGTGATACTAGCCATTTCATTGTTATGAAACCATTTATTTGAAAAATACATCACAGTATGAAGTGACCTCTAGCATAATCTCAGCCTCATGAAACTTTACAGCCACAAACTAAAGACCTTGAGCATTTAGAAGATTGTTGGTTTCGTAGGTATTAGGAGAGTAATGATCCATCGATCCGGATCGACATATCGAGTTAATGATCACATATCGTGCAAAGTGAAAACATCGATCCATATCGTCATCTTTAGCACAGGCTATTATTTTAAAAGTCAGTGTCACCGTTAAACAGCGGCAAGCAGCCAAGAGAAATACGATAAGGATAACGTTATTTACTTGGGAACAAATCACCAGAGTGGAAATATTTTGGATTTTAGAAAAAATACTGGACAACATAAAGAGCACATATCATATGTAAACAATGATGTTATGAGATAAAACACAACGTCCCTGCTTGGATGAGCATCTCACTCTGCTAACTTCTTGCTTTAGGGACATTAGCTGCTCTGTTTTAACAATTTTCAGCTGAAAAATGGTGCAAGCAGGCTGAAATTAAACCGTGCTGTTCTGTCAGGAGATGCAGTGGTGAGTAAGAAATATAATAACGTTTTCACGTTTTTTTTCCTTTTCACATTTGTTGATTATTTGTGTTAGTTGAGTCAGTTTAAAGTGAAAATTTACTGCACTTATTATTTATGTGTTGTTTATGTGTTTTATGGCCAAAAGTAAAAAAGAAACGGGTGGCAGCATCTTCTGTAACAGACTGTATTAACTGGGCATTTAATATCATCGCAGACCACTGAATCATATTGAAATTAAATCGAATCGTGTCAAACTTTGTTATTTCGGAAAATACAGTATCGTTGTCCAAAGAATCAATATAATATTGTTGTATCATGATGAAACTGGTTATTTACACCCCTAATAGGTATATTAACTATAAGGGGGTTTCTCAGCAGTCCAAAGAACAAAGTGCTCGCCATCCAATTGCCCCCCTGAAAAAACACCCAATGATACCAGCATATCCCACGTCTTATTCCAAAAATGCTGCATTAGGAATAAAGCCTAATTCGAAATATCTGAATGGATTTGCTGTTACGAGTATCAAATTCAGAATATTGTCATATTTGGAATAACAGACGAATATGAGTGTACATGTAAACATATCCAATGACAGCTTTTTCCAGTTGGACAAAGAATTTAACAATCAGACTTTTGTAGGACTTTTTGACAAACAAGAAAGAAATTGAAAGAATTTGTTCATAGTTCAACATGACAGTAACACACTATAGTCAGGGTTCTGCATACACAGCCAGCTTCCACATACTCATACTTGAAAATAAGATGGCAACCTCATGACAATAAAAAGAGGAGCTGCCTTGTTCTTTGTTGTATAACAATATGTGTCTTTGTACTGCCTTAGAGCAATTATAAAAGTGTAGATAGCGAGAGATGTTCTCACCTAGCCTCCCTCTGAAACAACAATCCGCTTTAGATTGATTTCAAAATCTCTAATCTAGTGAGATTATAAACTCTGTCCAATAAAGCAACACCAACTGCAATGCAATAACCACAATGAAGGAATGGACATATTTACCCAGGACATTTCCCGCAGGCACCTCCTCCAGCTCCTCCAGCTCTCTGCCCATCAGCAGGTAGAGACTTTCCACAGAACAACAGGACAGATGAGGCACCTCAGGGACACAGTCTGGAGCACTGCGACCCCCTGGCAGCTGACAGATATGAGAGAAGGAGTGAGCATGAGGAGCAAAGAGGCTGAAATAAAGCATTTGGAATCATAGGGTTTTTGGGATTACAATGTATGCGCAGCTTGGTTCACATTTCATTGCCTATTCAGTTAGGATCTCAAAACCAAATTAAATGTTATGACTTGTCTAATGTCAGTGCAGCTGCAAGGGGAGAAGCCGCTGAGATGATTGTTTGTTTGTTTTTTCCCGTTTAGCTTTGCTAACATAGCTTCTCTTCTTTGTGTTGAGCATTTTGGAAATATTCGGGGACTCATGAGCCTTTGAGCTGTTTTTAGAAGAAGTTTTGTGGGCTATTGTGCAAGCATTTTGCGGTAATTCCTGATTAGGAAAAACTTGGTAGCTCCAAATTTGTGCAGGCTGAGCATTTTGAATGTTGCTACTTTGTTTAGCTTTTGGCTAAGATAGTTGGACACTTACTTATTAGACATACAAGATGGCGCTGGGTGTCAGCAGCCAGTTGCAGCAGCTCTGACTATAAGCATTTTTGTTTCTTTTTCGTATCTTTAACTTTGTGTTTTTATAGGGTTTTTTTGATCATTTATATTGCACTGTTGCAGCGTTCTAGTTGTAGCATTACTGGGGAGTAATTTGTTTCTTCTTCGCATAGTTTTCTTTAATGTTAACTATGTTAACGTACACTCACGAGAAACTACTCCGTGTCAAACATGGAGCCGGTATCCCCGCTGTGCTGATCCCTGCATAGCTATGGAGAGGCACCCACCGTTGGAAGAAGGCTGGCGCTAAGGTCAGAGAGAGGACTGAAAGAGACAGGAAATTCAAGCCCTTCTTGCCATCTATTATCATGGGGAATGTGAGGTCACTCGCCAACAAAACAGACAAACTGGCAGCCCTAGTAAACAACCAGCGTGTGTACAGGGAGTGCAGCATGCTCTGCCTCACGAAGACATGGCTACATGGGAATCTACCGGACAGTGTTATCAATCTACCTGGCTTCACGCTGATCTGCACGGACCAGGGGAAGCTGAGCGGCAAGAAGAGAGGAGGGGGGCTTGCTATCTTTGTTAAGTGGTGTAACCCCGGACATAAAGGACTGTGTGTGTACTCCTGATGTAGAGCTCCTGGCAGTGGGACTATGGCCGTACTATCTACCGTGGGAGATGTCACACACCATCATGGTGGTTGTTTACATTCCCCCATTAGCTGTTGCAGCCAGCGCGAGTGATGTCATCCACTCAGTGAACGCAGGACAACAGAAGGAGCACCCCAGCGCTCTCATCCTGATCAGTGGGGACTTCAATCATGTCTCTCCCTCTCCTGTCCTGACGAGAGATGCGCGGTTGACCCGTGGACCCGCGGATGACGCCACGAAAAATAATATTTTAATAAAATTCGGGCGGGTTGCGGTTGAAGCACTCAAATAAAAAAAAAAAAATCAACATTTTACATATTATTCCAAAAGTAAACAAACGATACAAAAACACTTTTTAATCAGGCAATTGTTTGCTCATCAGCTTACTGGCAAGATATAATGAACTGCACTGTTTGAAAAAGACGATAGGTCTACTAATAGCGAGGCATCTTCAATAGACCTAAAAACTAATCGGCGGATGGCGGGCAGGTTCGGTTTTGAAAATTGGTGAAAAAACGTTCGTGCAAATGGATAGCGGGCGGATAGAGATTTTAAGAAGCGGTTGCGGATGAAAAAATACGTCATCCGCGCGTCTCTAGTCCTGACCAACTTCACACAATATGTGGACTGTGCAACGAGAGGGAATAAAATCCTGGATCTTCTGTATGCCAACGTGAAGAAAGGATATAATCCTTCTTCTCTCCATCCACTTGCTGACTCAGACCACAACCTGATACTCCTTGACACCACCTACAGGCCCATGGTGGAACAGCAGGTGGCCAGCACAAGGTCTGTAAAGGTTTGGTCTGATGACACAGTGGAGGCACTGCAGGAGTGTTTTAATGTCACAGACTGGGGACTTTTAATAGAAGACGTCGGCGATGACATGGAGGGTCTCTCTCGTTGCATTACAGACTACATAAAATTCTGTGAGGACAACATTGTCTCAACAAGAAAGGTTTACTGATTTTATAACAAGCCATGGATCAATAAAGACATTAAAAGCCCTCTTAACAGAAAGAAGAGGGCGTTCATGTACAAGGATCACGAGGAACTCAGGGCTGTTCAGAAGGAGCTGAAGAGGAGACTGAGGGAGGCCATAAACAGCTACAAGGAGAAGACTGAGGCCAAGATGGGACAGAACAACACATGAGGTGCGAAATGAGATGAGGACGATGACAGACTATGGGAAAGCCACACCTGGAGTCAAAAGGTGGCCCAGAATTTACAACAGAGCTAAACCTATTCTTCAATAGGTTTGAAACACCCCCTGTGAGCTCTGTCTGTGGTTCTGAGACCCCACCCACCATCACTGTACCCATTCACACCTCTGCTGTAGACTCTGCTCCCCTCCTCAGTAGCGACCTCTCTCCCTCCTCCTCCCCCTGCTCATCGACAGCTTCAGCTGACAGTCCCCCCTCACTCCACTGGATGTATTGCTTTTCCTCTTTTTTCATTTAAGGTAATCAGCACATCAGATCTGTGTCATGTAATCACTGCAGCTGTTTGCCATGTGACCATAATTGCATCAGGTGATCAGCTATATTTAAGATGGCCTCTTACAGTATGTGTTTTGTCTGACAAAGAGCACACAGCTCAAAACGTACGTCACGGTGCAATAAATTATAATTTTTTCTGCAAAGAGTCCTGCAGTGTTGCGAGTCATTCACCCTTTTTCATCACCATGGTCATCCCTCAGCCCTTTCACTCTTCCCCAAGTGAAGAACATCGCTGTTGAGTTGAGCTAAGCTGGCTACAGCCAGTTAGCCACCATCTCAGATTAGGCAACTGTGGAGTCATAAAATTGTGCAACGACTTGGCCAATGGACACGCTGGTCCATGACCAATTATCCCTGATTATCTTACACAACATGCATGAGGCCATCGGATTATTCTTGTCATATTTTTATTATTATTACTATTATTTCAATCACTGTGGCTGTTCATGTCCCAGCCAAACTGTTATTGTAGTAATGTAAAGAAGGGCCACCAGATGGCAGGAGCTACATTTGAAGTACCACATGAAAACGGTGTTTTTGGCAGGCATTTTAGATTTAGTCTTAGTCTTAGTCTTTTGGACTAAAATGCTTATTAGTTTTAGTCAAATTTTAGTCATTTCTATATGTGATAGTTTTAGTCCAGTTTTAGTCGACGAAAACTCAGAAAGGTTTTAGTCTAGTTTTAGTCAGTTTTAGTAAAAAAAAAAAAAAAAAAAGTAGTATCATCTTTTAACAAATTTAGGTCAATAAGTATTGGAGATTGCTGTTGGACAGACACCTTTTATCTCTATATTTCAACTTTTCAACTTTTTTTTTCATGAATTGATGCCCTGCTTCATCATACAAGAGTGTCACACATAAGTTGTGAAAATAGCAGATCTATAAGTTCAACACATTGAGACGGGTCGGGCCAGGTTTGGTCAAAAATGTAGCTATAAATTGTAATCGGGCTGGGGTCGGATTCGGTCAGCTTTCAGTGAAAATGTAGTGTAAAAATAAATAAAATCCTATTGTCTGTCCTGTTTATTGCTTGGGCACTGTTATTTACGTGACAACACCTGAACATAACACACACAGACACACACTTGCTGTTTGTTTCTACCTCTCCCCACGCTGGAAGAGGAGACCTCAAGACCTCCCGCCGCCCGTCTCCGCCTTGATTAAACGCTGAAAATAAAATAAAAGATGGAGACAAGTTTTTCCTATTTTATCTTATTTTGTTTAATTTCTCCCTCCCCTCTCACTGGAAGCGTCGGACCTCCCGTCTCAAACATGGAGGTCTCACTCTCCGCTGATCGCGCCCGGCCTGTTAAATACCCTGTAACCGTAACAACTGTGTGAAACAAACTCAGTGCTTTGGTCATTAAATAATGTCGGGCTCGATTCGCGTTCGGACAGAAATATGTGGCCCATGCCGCACTCTAACAAACACACACACACGGAAAACCGGACATTAGATTACACGTACAATAAGCAGAAATATCATGTATTTTGAACGTCTGACAGACCACCTACAAACATTTACATCCATTTTCATCTCGTCAACGAAAACTCACACACGTCTCGTCATGTTTTAGTCATCAAAGAGCCATGTTTATCTCGTCACCATCTCGTTATCGACATGAAAAAAAGGGGCGTCAACGAAATAATTTCGTCATCATCATTGTTGACGAAAACAACACTGCATGAAAACCGTGCCAGTCACTGAATCCTCCACAACAAGTTCCTGCAAATGTTTCGCAATTAAAGCCTTTTTTTAGAATATGAAGGGATTCTCTCCACCACAACAATATGGGGTTTTTAATTGCAAATGGATACAGGAGGTGTTGCGTTTGAAATTATGGCACTATGCATTAAATTTAACATGGCAAACAGGAGTGGATTAAACTTAAAAAGAAAAATACAGAGGGCATGATAAATAAAGGCCCACTTCTAATGTAGTCTGTTTCAAATGAAGCTGGTACCCTCTGCAGTTGTGGTAAGTAAAGGCTCTGCCACTATCAAAAGAAAATCAATCATGCCAGACTTTCTGTCACTATCCCGTGAAGCATTTCAGATATGGCGTCACACTACATGGGATTTAACGATGGATTATCGCATACAACGCTCATTGTCATTCCTAAATCCAAGCCAACATTGTGTGACACTGCATCAGGCTATAATTAGGCTGGTATCGTGTAGTCCAAACCTGTCATAAGGAGGGGTATTGCAACTGCAGGTGAAGAGCAATATAAATTACTTAAAAGAGAAGCCTGGAGAGGGTAGTAGAACAAGACTTATTTGATGGCCACAGCAAGGAAGTCCATCGGTGCATCCAAACAGGTGCTCCAGGGATCAGCACACCTCCAGAGGCTTTGGTGTCCAAAACAGTTTACACCATCCAGCCAGTCCATGTCTTAACTAAACAGGAGTAAACTTTAAATTTCTTCTCCTTGAGCCACTCTCACTGCTCTATGTTCTTCTCCAAGCTGCTTCTGTTGTTGATTTTCCATCCCCCAGCTCACAGATGTGCCTTATTTCTCTCCTCTCACTCCCCACCTTCCTCTCTTCTCAACCTCAGGGTTGTAAATGACTCTTCAGCCATTTTTCTTTTCTTTTTTATCCTTTCTGCCACACTGTCAGTGTTAGTCACCGGCTACCTGCAAAGCACTAATTTTGTGTTTCGCTTTGTGACAAGGTGTGAAAACAGGTGAAAAAAGTCTGCTCTGTTTGCCCCTGTTCTCAGGGGTGTGTTTTCACCATATATGAAAGGGTCCAGTACAAGGTATGTCCCATCTGTCTGGGGACTGTCCATGCCACAAGCATTGCCACGAGAGACAGGTCACATTCAAAGAGGAAGTGCTGGAAAAGACAGCACAATCCACTTCTGAGAGTGAGTGACTGTCTGCCTCAAACAGCAGTGAGCTGGTGGTTGAGGTCCCTGCTAGTAGCTGGGCTGATGACATGGAGTAGGTGGTTAGCCAAGTTCCAGTTCCTCTGTGGGCACTAACCATCTGCTGAGGCTAGCTGCTCACATTGATGGTGATGATGTATTGGGCTTTGGCTTGGACATGCATGGTTTGTCCAAGGATGAACAAGAGGCTTAATCATCTGGCCACAATGCAACTGTTACTGCGTCAGCTGGCCAGTGTAAGTGTGGCTCCGTGCTATTTCTTGAAAATGGCCACTTAAGCTATAGAGACCAAGCATATAGCTGATGCATGCTTCAGTAAAACTCTGTAGTCCGTGTTCTTCCTTTTAAAAACATCTTACATCAACGTAATAAGCACGGCCAAAGACTAGTGTGCTCCCAAGGCTCCATAGTTTCAACTGAAAATCTAACAGGTACAGGCAATAACTTCATACCTTTTAACTACTCAGAGGCTAGAGCTTACTACACTATTACACAGCTTATTGGTCCTAATTAAGCATGCTACACTGAAACTATGCTTATCCTCAGCAATTAAATACATTCCATTTGTCCATGGAATAAGTTGTTTTTTGCTTGTAATAAGAAAAAAAACATTTAATCAATGGACAAATTTTTCTACTATTTCAAGTGAAAATTTGCTTGAAACAAGTGAAAACTGTCTAAAAACAAGTTACTTTTTCCGGTGATGAGTCTTATTTTAAGTGTAATGAGATTTGTTCTGACTAGAAATTAGACACTTTGACTAGAAATAAGACAAATATTCTTGGTAAGATTTTGAGTTTTTGCAGTAGGTAAGACCACCAGAAAACTTAAACAAAGAATAAGTGAAGACAAGAGTGTGATCCGTCGCGAAGATAAGAATTACCAAGTGACAGTCCACTTCAATGAAATTGAAGCACGACGTGGCCTCCCTCCACTTCTGTGGGATAGAACAGGTTTCTATGCCACCTAGGGGTGGAGACCATGACTTGCTTCTAAAAAGAAGGGAAGCGCTCTAGATTTTTAGGTTACAGACACTGTCACCAAAGGGACTAAATGATGAATTGTTGTTGAATGTAATGTTGTAGATTTTCTACTGATCTGTTGTCTGTATCAGATGTGTTGTTAGCAGGGAGAGTCACCCATATGGAGCCTGCCCCAGTTGGTGCATTCAGGGGCCGTAGGAAATGCTGTAAAATACTCTTCTTTGCTTTAGCTTTTGATATGTGTTCTTTTTTCCTTATAAGTGTAGCTTATATATATTTACTATTTATTCTATACAGTTTTTGAAAAACTAAAAATATTTTTGTACACTAAATTATTCAATACATTTAAAAATCTTTAAATATTGGCATGAATGCCCTTATGTGTAGGCTATATTACTATGTTTTTGTCTTTGGATATGTTATCTGAAACGAATTTTAAAACATATCTTGTTCACATATTGTAAGCCTAAAGACCATGAAATGTTTTTGTCTTTTGTTTATTAATTACTGCTGTTGTACATGGGTTAAAGCAAGCCTGAAATGTGGAGCACGGAAGATTTGTACGCCTGAAATCTGAAATCTTTTCCGGAGCGGGGGGCTTGGTGTTGCGGTCACAAAAATGAAGAAATAGAAATGTACTGTGTGTATTGTGTAATGTGTTGCAAAGGAATGTGTTTAGTATTAAAAACGAACAAAAAGATTATAGCTTCAGTAGTTACTTTTCAGATTAAACTTTTATAGCATAATGAGTTTATAAATAAAGACTAAACTTAACTTAAACTTTTAGTGGTTCCCAGACTTTTTGACTTATAGCTCCTACATCTCCTTTTTTGCCTTGATGCTATATTTTTAGAAGCTAAATCATTTAGGCTGTTTGCAAAACTGTATCGCGCTTGATGTGAATTAAACAGGCAGTTACGTTGACAATTCGCCTCTGGGCAAGCTGTCATCACTGAAATGGATCATATAATGTTGTGGTGGTGACTTTAAAACTTCAGCATAGAGGATTTTTATTGCAGCTTTCGCTTCTGTCTGGTTTCTGTTACCTTACCTTCAAAATTACTGCTGGCTTACCAGAGGGTCTCCCGCTTCGTCTGTGCTCTGTCTCAATGTGACATGATGTGAAAGCATGCACAGGCATCAGTGTTGATTGGCTATCACTTGTGCCATGTAACCAATCAGAGGGGGCTGTAGGCGGAACATTGTTACAAAGCCCAGTGCAGTGGGGACTGCGGGCAGGGAGAGAGATGGCTTTATCAGAGCCAAAGGAGCGAGTTTTAAAAAACATTTATTTGATTGGTTATCAATGAAAAAACGTCCGATGACGATTATGGTAAACAGTGGGTTGTGTTTTGTAGGTTGTGCACACACTGTGCGCCTAAATCATTTTCCCGGTTCACACATATATGTATTTTTATGGGCAAATGCGAGTGAAATGCTCGCACTGCAGAGCACTTCTGGCCGTGCCAGACAGAAACTTCGCCACGCCGGAAATCCGGCGCTGTGCCAGAGAACTTTAACCCCTGTGCTGTCCTAAAGTAATGCCAATAATGGCGGAGCTTACAATTATTACGGTCTTGATTAAATTTGCCTTGGGTTGTTTAATACCGGGTCTTGGTACCAATCCCTGCCCGGGCGTCTGATGAAGTCTCCTGGTTGGCCAGTGATAGATTGGTGTCAAACTGTCGTTATAGCCTGTCCAAGCACTTCATGCATTTTCGAGGGCACAAGAGCCATGGCCCTCGTGGCCCTCATGAAATTCCTGCCCTGCCTGGAGGGATACTTGGCTGTGTCTTCATCTGTAGTAAACCCCCCAGAACCTTAAATTGTGGGTAAATGGGGGCCCACCATGCCCATTGTGTTCAGATACCACAAGCTTAAAGCATATTTTGTCTGGCTGTAAAGTTAGCTTGTCACAAGGCCGATATACATGGCGACATAACCAGGTGCTGAAATGTTTAGCTGCAGGCATCGAAGGGAAACGAAGACAGGTAAATTCACAAGGTTTTAGGAATAACAGTTTAGTAATTCAGTTTGTCCGTGAGGGGGAGAAATACAGAAAGGGTAAGTTAGTAAGGAGGCAGGGGTGTGGCCGCCTAGAAGGTGTTTGTGATTGGGAAATGCAATAGATTTAGGGGGAAAGCTTGTTGTTCCCCAGGAAATAAGTTTGTACCAAGCAGAGGCCTGACATAGTGTTGTGGTCAGTGAGTCAACGGATAGTATATTTCATTGAGCTTACAGTTCCTTGGGAAGACTCAGTGGAAGAAGCCTATGAAAGAAAAAAGCTTAGATATGCAGACTTAGGAGCAGAAGCTGAGCAGCGAGGATGGAAAACTACGATTTGTCCAGTGGAAGGGGATGTAGGGGGTTCATAGCAAGATCAGCTGTCTCGCTCCTGGGGGAATTCGGAGTGCGGGGACAGAGTTTAAGGAAGACAGTGTAGGAAATGTCAGATGAAGCAGCCAGAGCTAGCCAGTGGATCTGGATGAGAAAAAATAATGTCAGTTGGGGGCCAGCAGGGGGAACTTCTAGAGACTAAATAATAGACTAAACACTGGTGAAAGGAGGTTCCCACCTGATGACCCCAACGAGATATTAGTTATCACTGTTCACTGGTCTGTATAGTTAAGCCTTGCCATAATAGCTTATCACAGGGCTTAGGAGGTTATTCACTGAGTCTCTCCAACTCCCTAACAGGATGTAGTACAGTTGAAAACAACTCTTAATTTCTTCTTCTTGGGATGGTATATTCCATGATGAGGAATAAGCCATACTCTCCCGTTGCTGCTATCTAGCTGCTCTTCTGGAACTCTGGTGGCATATCCCTTCTCTAACAGCTCCCTCATATATCCAGTGTACTCTTTATGGAGTCAGGATACTTGAGAAACTTCCTTTGGAGACTTGTCAGGCGCTGCTCAGCTTGATGTCTACTGTCAGGCATTCTCCCATCTTTGTCTGTCAGTGGTAGCTCGATGCAGTAGTGACCATCTACTAGTCGAGGAACTGACGGTCTTCCTGTGACATCTCTGCTTTATCATTGTGTCCTCTTCTTGGGAAGTCGGCATTGTACAGCTGAGCAAACAGATTTTCCACATTAGATACTGATGTATGATTGACCGAGTGACTCACCATTTCTTGGTTTGCAGAAGTGGTAGTGGGTCTTCTGAGCGGACCGTTGATGACCCATCCGAGAGGTGTCTTCACTGCATATGGCCCATTGCCCCTGCTGTTTACTATCTGCAAACTATCTCAGTGGCTTTGTAGGCATCCACACCAATAAGCAAGCTGATTTCTGCTTCAATGTGCAAGATGTGAACTTCCAACAAGTAAGGCCACTGTTCCACATCCTTCTGCAAAGCTATGTTGTCCCTTTTCACTGGTATGCTTGGTTGGGTCAATGTCTGAGGAAGGCCGATGTAATTCTCCTCTTCCAGGCTAGATACTTCCAGATCTGGCAAGATATGAGTGGTCACCTTCTTTTCTGATCCCATAGTAGTCAGCAGGAAATCTGCCTTTCTTCCTCTCAGGTTAAGCTGCTGCATAACGTTATCAGTGCAGGAGGTTCCAGTGCTTCCTTGGTCTAAAAATGCATAGATCTCCTTGCTTCTTTATGCCCTTTGCCTGGCCTCATATGTTTACTACGAACAAGGTTTTGAGGTTCTCCACGCATGAACTGCTGCAGGTAGAACAACCTATCTCATTGGCTGACAGCCTTTTCCTTTTCCTTTGCCTGTTCAAATGCCCTTATGAATGAGCAGCAGTTGAGTGGATCCCCTGACAATGTTGGAACCTCTCTTTGTGGGAGTTGTGACATGCTTTGCCGCTTGACTAACATTTCACTTCTCATTTTGGCACTGCATTATTTTAGAAATGCCATTCGCGTCGACTGCCTGCTGTGTTTGGCCTGGAGGTGCTGCTAAGCCAGCTGCCTTATGAGGCAAAGATGTGTGTTGTGCATCAGTCTGGCTTTTTTGTGTTGTGGCTGCAGGTGTAGAAAACCCCACTTGTTGCGACTCATCGTCTTCAACTTTAGCATGGTAAGTGTCCTTTAAACCTACGTGCTGTGTATTTGCCTTTTGACTCATAATATTCATTCAAGCCGTCTTGAGCCCCTTCATAATCTGCATAAACCTTTATCTTAGCATCTGATGCAGATTGGCCTCCAGCTTCAAGTGCTCTTTGCATTCCTTCAAGCGTGCCTCCTCCAGCTCAATGTCTTTTCTTTAAAAATGCGGCACGAATTAACAGCTCTTCACGTTCTGCCTCTAGCTTCAAACGAGCAGAACTTACAATGGACGCTTGTGATGAGTAACTGAGCACTGAGCTAGCTTTTTTCCCATTGGATGTGGGACTAATGACCTTAGAGATGCTATCTCTTGGCTGTATATCATCATAAGCATCATTATCATCATCACCGTTGTCATCTTCTTTGTACGATCTCAGTGTCCTTTCAACCCAACACTCTGTTTTTTGTACAAAGTCTCCAAATTCCAGACATTTGGACCAGCACCAGTTAACCTGATCCTCCTGTTCATCGTCATCTTCAAGAAGAGGTAATATTTGCATTAAAGTCTCAGAAGAACTTTACAAAGAAAAATAATGCTTCTTCTTTAATCACTTCAGCATTATCTTTATCTTTCTTTAGGTTTTCAATCTCCATCTTTTTAAGTATAAGCTGAGCCAGCTTACCATTCCTTACCAGTCTTTTCAGTTTTTCTTCCATAGCCTTTGTCGTGGGCTTTGGTGCCCTCTTCTGGAGGTCTGTTGTAATGTCCATTTTGTACAGGGGTGCCCTGGTAAGTTTTAATGCACACAAATTGTACGTTTTTCTTCAAGCGACAGCTTCTCTTCCTTCCTCATACTTCCACAGTAAGGATTTTAACATGTGCTCTTAAAGATGACTGCTGCAGCTTGCCGTGTTCAGGCTTAATTGGACGTAGCTCTGGCAGATGAAGGCACTAAGCAAATCTTTCTTTATGATTCAGATTCAGATTCACTTTTTTTGTCATTTCCCTGAGTATTTACATACAAAAAGAAACAAAATACTCACTTTTGTCGTGTGCACATCCATAAAGGTCCTCAGGTCACTTTTAATCCTTGATCAGCGAAGGTTTTCTTTCCATATTCCTCTTCTCTTCTCAACGAGGAGTCCGTCCATATGCTTCGTATCCTTAACGAGCTAGTCTTTGACTAATGAAAGTGTGGCTCCGTCTATTTCTTGAAAATGCCCACTTAAGCTGTAGAGACCAAGCATATAGCTGACACATGCTTCAGTAAAACTCTGTAGTCCATGTTCTACCTTTTAAAATGTTTACTGAAAACTTTGTTCTTCAAATACAAAATGAAAAAAGTACTTAAAACATCTTCCATAAACGTTCGTAAGCACGGTCAAAGACTTTTGTGTTCTCAAGGCTCCATAGCTTCAACTGAAAATCTAACAGGTACTGTACAGGCAATTACGTCATACCTTTTAACCACTCAGAAGATAGAGCTTACTACACTATTACACAGCTTATTGGTAATAATTAAGCATGCTACACTGAAACAATCAGCAAATTAAATACATGAAAATATGTTTATAAATATTTTACAAATGGCTCTAACAGCCAGGATGACACATCCTTTCTCTCAATGTACCACCATGAGGCTGAGAGACCAGAAGTGGAGTGGCCCTTTCCTCCCCTGGCTTAGAAACCATAAAAGGTTTGCAGTATTGTTTACTTTGCCCTGAGTCAGCAATGTTTAAGAATCACCTGCCCATGTTCCCGCCTTGTCGTATGAAGCTTAATTGGCCCTGTCTCATAACCATGGTGTGGTAGGCCACACAGTCCTCCCATCAAAACACAGCAGGTTCTCTGCTTTGCATCTAGAGAAGATTTACAGAGCACAGATAGGAACCGCCCATGCGCTGGGCTCTGTCAACATGCTCCAGACATACCAAGCCAAGAATCTGGCTGAGCTTGTAACACTGTGCCTGCCAATGGTATGCCACTTCTTCTTGATGTAGTCACAAATGCCACGCTGCACAGTGTGTCCCACTGTGTGTCCCACTGTGCAGCACTCTTCACTGGCAGAGGAATGGCATCTGCAGTGGTGGCATAGAGACACGTGGTTGTTTCTTTCCCAAGTTCTGAAAAGGGATAGGGCCGTTTATTAAGATGAGCCAGTGTCTGTTGAGGGTTTATTTGGGCAGTCTCTCAACATAATTTGGCAAAGTTCCATCTGCAATAAAAAGGACACAAGCTCTTCGGTGTTCACAAGCCACCACATCCTACAAGAGGTCAGCACAGCCGACAAGTTTGGGTTCTCAGCCAGGACAGTATCCACCTAGTCAGTGCTAATACCACTCGACCTGTAGCAAGGATCTGCTACCCGGCCTCCAGAACGGTTCAGTGTTGTGTTTAGGAGGAAGAAACCAGACCTGTCCTAGCTCTGAAAGTGAGTAGAAAGGGGCTCCAGTGGTAGAAAGATATTGCAGACCTTATCCACTGCCGCCCAAGAGCACCCTCTTGTTTTGTTCAAGGAACCAATCTCAAAAGGCATTGAACTCCCCTAACACAGTCTCCAAAGCACAACCCCTTTGCACACAAATGTAGCCCCCAGTTTATGAGTGGCAAATATTACTCAGTCAACCACAGCAAGCATTTTTTATGCATCCCCTAATAAAGGTGAATCCAGTTCACTATGGGAATGTTATAAATGATCATGTTGCAAATGTAATAAACAGTACATCTTCTATTCAAAACACTGCAAATCAAATAAAACAAAGCAGATAGGTGATGCACAGCACACCAGAGGGCAAGGGCCCAAGTGCTGCAGGTCAGTCAGCTAGCAGGTCAACCCCCTTGATGGTGCACATGCATAGCCTCTCAGTGGGTGAAGAGCACTGATGCCTTGAGTTGCAGGTTGGAGATCTGCACACCACCATGTTTTTTCTTCAAAATAAACATGGCTGTAGGAGACAAGGCATTATTGCAGGAGGAAATACACACTTCGCTGGGCATTAAATTGATACAAGGGATTCCCGCTTCAGAGGCAAACAAAGATTGGTAAAACCATAATTTTGTTATTCCAAAGAAAGGGAGAGGATTATGTCCTTCGGTAGACCTGCTAGGGGGGTCTGGGGGATGCCCCCGCAGGAGAAAATTTTGTATTTGACTTAAAGGCATCAATCTGGTGAATTCTGAGAGCCAAGTTATGATGGCAGAATATGCCTAGATTTAAACATCTTTGTGCTTTTCATGTGTGAAAAATATTGTATTTTTACTGATAAAAACACTAGTGGTATGTTATGGTGAAGGGTTACACTTAAAATACGGCTAAGGATTAGTGGTTAAACATTTCAGCAATCAGAGGAAAAATGACTAACATACTGATCTGCCTCTGGAGGGGTGAATGCGTACTGCCGCTGCTGAAATATGACCACCACTGCAGATTTTTTTTTTCCCGTCTTCGCTCTTTAGAAACTACCGTTATATTATTTGGCGGTATGGACGCTTCGTATCCAGGCCTATACCTTGTCCTTATTAAGCAAACTAAATAGCCTTATTTCTTTATCTTATTTACATGACAGCATTTGTGTCTCTACATGGTCGCGCGTTTACAATTCTCCTCTGCTGTATGTATCACACACAGCGGAGTTTCGCCCTGACACGCGCGCGCACACTAGAGCGTGGCTCAGGTCGCATTTTCCTGACCGAACCTGCAGCACTGCACTAATTGAGCGGAGCCTGTGTTGCGTTCAGGCGTTGTCACGTAAATATCAAATTCCAACACTTGACTAGGCCATAGCACAACACAGCAGCATGTCAAGTACACAGAACAAGAACACAATTTTTGATTTCTTATCCGCCCCCGTCTGTAGAATTCTCCAGCCGGTGCGCTACAGAGTGACGTTCATTTACCGGAGGTATTGTATATCTGGCTGATTTTTGCAGACTATGGTGGGGCAAATTAGACTGTCACGGGCTGCCATAGTCCCATCAGTGTATAGGAAACACTGAGTGGTGCTTGGGCTTTTAGTGATCAGAATGTTTCAATGCTGGTTTTGAATTCACCAGCTGTATGCACTGCATTGACTCCAGAGAAAGCTGACAGAAGCTTTTTTTGTGTGTCTTAGCCCCTCCCAATGGGGACGCATGGAGAGACGCAAAGTAACCATGCAAGGAGAGAAGAAAAAAACGAGGAAATATGTTTTAAGAGAAATCAGATGTCCTTTCCTTTGAAGCAATATCTAAAGGGACATCAGTTTCTAATGACGGGCAGCAGCTGATCACAGCTGGATCCGCCGTCAGTTCACTTTAACAGCCGTAGAAACTTTAGATGGACTTTGTGTCGGCACACATGCACACACTTACACTGTGTGTAAGCACACAGTCCTCACTGCCAGAGCTGCAGTGTTTTTGCTCTGTTTAACAAACACCTGCACATGAAAACAGTCTGCTGTCTGTATTTATACTCAGTCCTGCTCAGAGGCAGGGTATGAATAAATAATGACTTATTTATTCATTATTTGAATATGATTATAGTGTCTTTATAACACTGGAAATTAATAATCAATCTAAATGTTTCAAGGGAAATTGAAATTTTGTTCTCATCAACCCAACACTCATCAGTCCCATGTGACCGAATGGAAATGATGATAAATGATGTAAAGGTTTTTCTTGATGACAGACTCCAGACAGACAGATTTTACTTGATAATAATAATTAATAATAAAAGTGAATGGGGGAATACCATATTTTAAAGAGAGAAGGAGTGTTGGTTTGTTTTTTGTTGTTTGTTTTTTTTGATAAATGAAGAACATTGTTTGTGCTCCTTTTGTTGTTCAGACTGTTGGGATTCACAGGACCACAGATGATTTGTCATTTGATAAAATCTGAACTGGACATTTAAAGGCTTCCCTCTCTGCTCTCTTTGTTCTCTAAACAAAGACAGCTATTTGACACCTATCTCCAAGATGTCTCACCTCACACCTCAGTGAGACTCAAGTCTCACAACTTGATTGGACAGGACTCTTACAGTGACATGTGACTCTGTGATGTCACAGGCATCTGTAGAAGGTCTGCTCCCTTCAGACAGTCCTGCACTCTTACTTGTGAACTACGGAGCAGCCCACATCTCTTTCCAGCTGGGCCTGGAACAGCCCAGATGCTCAGGCCCTTGCTCCTTACCCTGAACCATCAAAGGTGTGGCAATTGATCACAGACTCTCTAACCTGAACCAGAAAGTTAGGGGTGCAAGTACAAGGTTTGCAACTAGCTTTCTAGCAACAAGGAGAACCATGTGAGTTAGCACCCAGCGTCAAACTCTGCAAAGACTCTGATACCCATTTCCAAAGCAGTTCCAGTGCTTAATTTGGAACCGGTTTTCCTGTTTTGACAAAAGAACTGGCTCTGGGCCAGAAAACGCGGTTCCAGAGTGGCACCACTTCTTAGCTGGACTAGAAGAATGAACCACATATGTCACAGGGAAGGGGGCGGGGTTATTGAGCCAGTCAGCCGCTGCAATGCTAGAGGCGATGGTGAACGAAAGCGCAACGCTGCCACAAACGGACTCCAGTAAGTTCCTTTTCGAACATTTTCGCTTTGCATATAGTTGTTTAGTTTTACCAGTTACTTCAGATAACAGCTGTGTCCCAATTTAGACCCACGTCCCTCGCAGGATGTGATCCTAAATTGGGACACAGCTATTGTTTGTGATGTCTGCTTGGCTTAATGTTAACTGATCAACAGGTCAGTTATCTGCTATCAAACAAGACGATGCTAACTTGGAGCTAACGTCGCTACTCCACTGCAGCTTGCCAACACCATCCAGCAGCTCAGGTCAAAGCCACCAGACGAGACAAGAGCTGTTGTGCTTTTTATCCAGTAATTTGTCTCACCAGACACTATGCAAACATGGAGCTATACCTAAAAGAATGACTTAATATAAATGTGTGCATACAGAATCCCCTACCACCCATGACTGTTGCCATTGAACAGGACAGCTACATAATCCAATCAGCAATACTATGCACAGTTGTCACTGTTACTTTTATACCCACATCCACATTTCGATATGGTGTGAGGTCTGTATACTGTGTCCTAAGACTAGTGCTGATTGTTGAGCTACATATACAGTGGTGGAAAAAAGTTTTCGGACACCCCATGCATTTGTGAAATATTGCATTAAGAATCACTCTTAGGTCTTCAAGCACAATTTCTTTTAGTACAGTCACAGCCAAAATACTAAATAAATCCTAAAAAAGCCATTAAAAACTTAAAATTGATTGGTTCCACAAAAATACATAAGAAATCTTGAGTATTGGGTCACTTTGGTACCAGTGATGAAGGTCGTTCTTTTTATTAAAAGACACAATTTTTGTTGCCAAGCTTCGTGTCTACATAAAGGCAGCACATTTGAAAGTTCTTCAGACACTAAAATGGCTAAAACAAGGAACCTAACACAGGAAACACGCCTGAAGATAAAGATTCTCAGCCAGGAAGGGTACAGCTGCCGCCAGATAGCCAGGAAGTGCAGATGCAGTCCTTCAGCAGTTGGATACACTCTGCAGAAATACAGACAAACCAACAGCTTGGAAGACAAACCAAGATCTGGGCATCCAAGAGTTTCTTCAGCAAGAAATGACCGCATCCTGATCAGCATGTGCAGGCAAAACCGCCGAATGACATCACAGGAGCTTCAGCAGCAGTGGTCAAACCAAACTGGTGTCCAGTGTTCCACCCGCACTGTACGTGGCCGACTTTTAGATCATGGCTTAAGGTCCTACAAGGCTATCAAGAAGCCCCTGATCAATGAGAGACAGAGGTTAGCCCGGCGTCGTTGGGCCCAGGCACACAAGAACTGGACAGCCAGGAATTGGAAGATGATTTTGTGGTCAGATGAGTCCAGTTTCCAGCTTTATCTTCCTCCTACTAATGTGAGGGTACGCAGAAGGCCAGGCGAAGCATTATCTCCAGCATGTACAGTACCTACTGTCAAGCATGGTGGAGGCAGTATCATGGTTTGGGGATGCATGAGTGCTGCTGGTGTTGGTCATCTCACTGTCTGTGATGGCACATTGAACTCTACCAAGTATTGTACCATTCTCGAAACCCACATGCTCCCTTCTGCGCGTGCACTGTTCCGTCGAGGTAAAAACTGGATGTTTCAACAAGATAATGCCCCTTGCCACACATCCAAGGCCAGTAGAACCTGGCTGCAGGAGCACAGTATCCAGGCCTTAGAGTGGCCAGCTCAATCCCCGGACATGAGCCCAATTGAAAATCTGTGGTGGATTATCAAAAGGTCTGTTTCAAACCATAAACCAAAGAATTTAGAAGAATTAAAAGCAGTAATTCAAGTAGAATGGGACAAGATTACCCCTCAACAATGTGAAAGGCTCGTGGGGAACATGCCAGCCAGGATTAGAGCTCTACTACGTGCCAATGGCAGGACTACTAAATATTAATTTGATGATGTGATGGTTTATTTATTTTTTGTTCAGTTTTGAACACATTCTCTGTTATTTGTTGACTTTGATACAGACAATGTTGAGAACTGACAAGAATTTAGTTTTGTTAGTTTTTCTTGTAAACAATAAACAGAAACATATAATTTGTATTTGTTTGTATCTGTCTAATGCAGCCACACCTTCTGAAACACAAAAAAGATTTTTCATGATTTTCATGATAATATTTGAGATTGTGTAAAATTGTAAGGGTGTCCAAAAACTTTTTTCCACCACTGTATATGCATATATATATATATACACATATCTATATACAGTACAGGCCAAAAGTTTGGACACACCTTCTCGTTCAATGCGTTTTCTTCATTTTCATGACTATTTACATTGTAGATTCTCACTGAAGGCATCAAAACTATGAATGAACACATGTGGAGTTATGTACTTAACAAAAAAAGGTGAAATAACTGAAAACATGTTTTATATTCTAGTTTCTTCAAAATAGCCACCCTTTGCTCTGATTACTGCTTTTCACACTCTTGGCATTCTCTCAATGAGCTTCAAGAGGTAGTCACCTGAAACGGTTTTCCAACAGTCTTGAAGGAGTTCCCAGAGGTGTTTAGCACTTGTTGGCCCCTTTGCCTTCACTCTGCGGTCCAGCTCACCCCAAACCATCTCGATTGGGTTCAGGTCCGGTGACTGTGGAGGCCAGGTCATTTGCCGCAGCACTCCATCACTCTCCTTCTTGGTCAAATAGCCCTTACACAGCCTGGAAGTGTGTTTGGGGTCATTGTCCTGTTGAAAAATAAATAATCGTCCAACTAAACGCAAACCGGATGGGATGGCATGTCGCTGCAGGATGCTGTGGTAGCCATGCTGGTTCAGTGTGCCTTCAATTTTAAATAAATCCCTAACAGTGTCACCAGCAAAACACCCCCACACCATCACACCTCCTCCTCCATGCTTCACAGTGGGAACCAGGCATGTGGAATCCATCCGTTCACCTTTTCTGCATCTCACAAAGACACGGCGGTTGGAACCAAAGATCTCAAATTTGGACTCATCAGACCAAAGCACAGATTTCCACTGGTCTAATGTCCATTCCTTGTGTTTCTTGGCCCAAACAAATCTCTTCTGCTTGTTGCCTCTCCTTACCAGTGGTTTCCTAGCAGCTATTTGACCATGAAGGCCTGATTCGCACAGTCTCCTCTTAACAGTTGTTCTAGAGATGGGTCTGCTGCTAGAACTCTGTGTGGCATTCATCTGGTCTCTGATCTGAGCTGCTGTTAACTTGCGATTTCTGATGCTGGTGACTCGGATGAACTTATCCTCAGAAGCAGAGGTGACTCTTGGTCTTTCTTTCCTGGGTCGGTCCTCATGTGTGCCAGTTTCATTGTAGCGCTTGATGGTTTTTGCGACTCCACTTGGGGACACATTTAAAGTTTTTGCAATTTTCCGGACTGACTGACCTTCATTTCTTAAAGTAATGATGGCCACTCGTTTTTCTTTAGTTAGCTGATTGGTTCTTGCCATAATATGAATTTTAACAGTTGTCCAATAGGGCTGTCGGCTGTGTATTAACCTGACTTCTGCACAACACAACTGATGGTCCCAACCCCATTGATAAAGCAAGGAATTCCACTAATTAACCCTGATAAGGCACACCTGTGAAGTGAAAACCATTTCAGGTGACTACCTCTTAAGCTCATGAGAGAATGCCAAGAGTGTGCAAAGGGTGGCTATTTTGAAGAAACTAGAATCTATCTATCTATCTATCTATCTATATATTATATATATATATATATATATATATATATACACACACATATATATACATATACACATATATACATATATATACATACATACATACATACATACAGATATATATATATATATACATACATACATATATACATACATACATATATACATACAGGCATCTCAAAGTTCCCGCTTCTTTTCCTTTGTCTTTGTCCTTACCACATGGTCAGACAACGGCCCAATTCCAATCCGGCCCCTAAAGACTCAAGCCCTGAACCGTCACTGACTTAACTGACGTCAGCTGTAAGTGATTGTGTGTGAGTCTGAAAGGGTTCCGAATGCTACAAATAAGAATGGGACAGCACTTATCCCCCTCTCTACAAAATTTTGTTGACACTGGGCGTGATCATTTATCAGTTATTGTCACCATATATTCCACACACAAAGAATATATATCAATATCTATCTATCTATCTATCTATTGATATCCCATCTTAAATCCTTCTTAATGTAATGTTTAATTGTTTATCTATCTGGGTTTTTTTTCGCTCTCCTTCCTTACTGTTTGCATATCTGCCAACCGTGTTTTCGTTTTTTTTTTTTCCGAGGGAAACCCCTGTATTTGACATCACAACACTTTGAACTGTGGGTAATTTTCTTGCCGTAAGTCCGCATCGATGCTGAACTACGGTAAGGGGTAAAAAAGGGCTCACTCGCTGACTCACTGACTTGACGATTTGACAATGGGACAGCCCTCACACGCTCACGCACTTCACATGAACGCGCCTCTAAGTCAGTGAGTCTGTAAGGGATCGGATTGGAATTGGGCCAACACCTCCCCCGACCTGAAGCCAGCTTTGATTCAGCTATCTTGTAGTTCTCTGATGTCAGCCATTTTCTTTTGTAGACCAAACAGCACTTTGATCAACACACCCGTCGATCAACACACCTGTCTCTCTCTCTGTCTCTGTGTGTGTGTGTGTGTGTGTGTGTCTCTCTCTCTCTCTGCGTGTGTGTCTCTCTCTCTCCCTCTCTCTGCGTGTGTCTGTGTGTGTGTCTCTCTCTCTCTCTCTCTCTCTCTCTCTCTCCCTCTCTCTCTTGTAACAATAAGGAAAATAAGGAAAACAATATTTACAATAAATTAGTTATAATCTATATTGTTGGTAATACTGTATGCATAATATGTATAACTATGATTGACTCAATCACAGTCATAGTCACATTTAATCAATCTCAGTAATAACAGTAATAACAAATAAGAAGAAAACAACAAACAACAAATATGTGTGTCATTTCCTGTCTCTCAGTCTATGGCAGACACAAAGATTGTGGAAGTTTGTGTTGAAGTTGTTAGTGTGTGTGTGTGTGTGTTGTGTGTGTGTGTGTGTGTGTGTGTGTGTGTGTGTGTGTGTTGGTGGTGGTGTGTGTGTGTTGATGTTGACACGAGAAATAAATGAATAAATAAATAATTAAGAATTAAACAATTAAAAAGAAGTAAATACTGAGTTGTGTTTCTCAGGTTCCACTGGCTGTCCTCAGGGCGTGACATGAGATGATGAATTTAGCTGCAATGTTCTCACATTTTGGTATTTCCCCAAGTAAACATGGGAGTTTCTCCATGTCTGTCATGTTTTCAAATTCAGGGTGTATTTTTATTATTTTGGGAAAGTGTTCATTTCTCAGAGCCTGGTATTTGGGACATGAGGTGAGGAAGTGTAGTTCTGACTCGACCTCTTGTCTGTCACAGTGCGAGCAGAGTCTCTCCTCCTCTGGCAGCCAGCTCTGTCTATGCCGACCCTTCTCTATAGCTAGGCTCTGCTCACTGAGTCTGTACATAGTCAAGGCTTTTCTTAATTTAGGATCTTTTACTGTAATTTAATTTGCTAATGTGAAGTTTCTTTTTAGGGTCAGATAACATTTTAGTTTACTCTGTGTTTTAGTTGTTTCCTTCCAGTATGTGATATAGATTTCTTTTTGTTGGTTGATAATTTGGTTTGGTCTGATTGGCTTGGTGTTGTGGTCCTGAGGCTGTCCGGGGCATGTTAGGTTGTCTGGACAGAGCCTCAGGACCAGATGGCTGAGGGGGCTCTTCTCTGGCTTCAGCTCTTGGCAGGTTAGGGCTTTGTGATGGTACGTCTGGGGGTCACTAGTTTTTAGGTGATTGTAAAATTTAATTGCTGTTTTTTTTCTATTTTCAATATGAGGGGGAATTGGCCGAGTTCTGCTCTACATGCGTTGTTTGGTGTCCTTCTTTGGACGTGCATGATGTTCTTACAGAACTCTGTGTGGAAAGATTCTATTATTGTTTTGTCCCATTTTTCAAATTCATGATTTAATTTTGGTCCCCAAATTTCACTGCCATAGAGAATTATCGGTTCTAATACAAATTGGAAAATTTTTAGCCAGATTTTAATTGGAATGTCCAGTTTAATATTTCTTCTAATTGAATAGAAAGCTCTCCTTGCTTTGTCTCTCAGATCTTTCACAGCCAAGTTGAAGCTTCTTGTGGAGCTTATGTTGAGGCCAAGGTATGTGTATTTTTTGTATGTTGTAATTTAATGTCCAAATAGAAATTGCGTGTTTGTTTTCCTGACTTCTGGACTGCTTCTGGAAGATAATCATTTTGGTTTTCTTTGGGTTAACTGTCAGGGCCCAGGTCTGACAGAATGTATGCAGGAGGTTGAGGTGCTGCTGTAGACCTTATTTTGTTGGTGACAGCAACACCAAGTCATCTGCGTACAGGAGACCCTTACTTTCTGTGCCATTCAGGTTGAGGCCAGGTGCTGTGGATTGATCTAATTGACATGCAAATTCATTAATGTATAAATTGAAGAGGATTGGACTAAGACTGCATCCTTGCCTCACCCCACGACCTTGGGAAAAGAAGGCTGTTTGTTTGTCTCCTATTTTAACTGCATATTTACTGTTTGTGTACATAGATTTAATTACATCATATGTTTTTCCTCCAATGCCACTGTTGAGTAGTCTGTAGAAAAGGCCCTCATTCCAGATGGAATCAAAGGCCTTTGTGAAATCAACAAAACATGCGTAGGCCTTTCCTTTCTTCTTGTCTAATTCTTGCTCAATCAGGGTGTGGAGGGTATAGATGTGGTCTGTTGTGCGAAAATTTGGTAAGAATCCAATTCGGCATTTATTCAAAACATTTTGGTCATTGATAAAACTGATGAGTCTTTTATTCATAATGTTGCAAAAGGTTTTTCCCAGGTTACTTTTTACACAGATCCCATGGTAATTATTAGGGTCATATTTATCTCCATTTTTATAAAGGGGTATTATTAAACCTTTATTCCATATGTCAGGAAAAGTGCCAACTGCTAGAATTATATTGAAAAGTTTGAGTATAGCCAATTTTAATTTATGGTCAGAATATTTGATCATTTCATTTAAGATGCTGTCGACTCCACAGGCCTTTTTAGCTTTCAGGGATTGGATGCTTTCTGTCAGTTCCTGCTCTGTTATTGAAGCATCTAGAGGGTTTTGGTTGTCTTTGATTACTAATTCAAAGTTTTCCACTTGGCGTGTGTTTTGTTTTGGTCACTGTTCTTTGTAATATTGCTGTATAATTCACTAAAATAATTCATCCAAATGCTGCCATTTTGTATTGCCAATTGATCTTGTTGTGTTTTGTTTAGAGTGTTCCACTTCTGCCAGAACTGGTTTGACTCTAAAGATTCTTCTATTCCAGAGCTGGGTTCTGGTGTGTTGGTCTTTCTTTGCTCTCAGTGTGCGTTTGTATTGTTTCAAGGTGTCGTAGTAATGAAGGCGTATCTTTTGGTTATTTGGGTCTCTATGTTTTTTGTTTGATAACTTTCTTAAAGTATATACATATATATATATATATATATTCTTAAGTATATTTTTGCAATCATTGTCAAACCATTTGTTATTGTGTATTTGTTTTGGTTTTTGATTAGAGGTTTTCAAGTTTGATAACTTTGCCAATTTATGGAAAATTGTGTTAATTTTACCCACAGCAGTGTTTACACCATCATTATTGTGGGGATATATTTCAGAAAGAAAGAAATCGATTCAATATTGGATTTTGGCATTTTCAAATGTCTTTTGGCAGCTCTCCATGCTGTTTGATTTCCATCTGTATGAATGTGTGGTGTTGTACAGTTCACTGGGTTTAGAGGCCTCATAGTTACTGTGTGCCCTCTTCAGACAGACCGTGATCTTGCTGTAGTTCGAGAGGGGTGTGAGTGGGTTGACTGTGAAAGCTCTGAGAGACATTGGGTCCAGATCTGTTATGGCATAGTCCATGGACTGTGGAACGCATCTGAACAAGGGGGGGCCATAATTTCAAGTCACGCGAAGGGGGTGGGGGGGGCATATGCATTGAAACAGACAATATTACTGATGTATTAAATAACGTTGCGGAGCACTTTTTTTATTCCAATGCCACACAGTCACATCTACAGTACACGCATGAACATGAACACATGCTTGCTCAGATTAACCCCCCTGATCACACTCTAACATTCACACACAACAGGCCAAGCCTATTTACACATAAACACACAGATGAGGCCAGAGTGGAAGCTGGAGTAATTTGATCATTTTGTTTTTTCTGTTTACTTGAAAAAACATCAGATATTGACTTCTGTCTCTTCATTTTCCTGAACTTAATTTTCCTGAATTTCTGACCATTACCGCCCGCAACCGCAATGTGTGTGTTACACTCCCGCTCGCTCCCGCAAAACTCTGAGAATTTACGCCCGCACGGTAATAGAGATGCATTGATTTTGTGATCTCTCTCTCTCTCTCTCTCTCTCTCTCTCTCTCTCTCTCTCTCTGTGTGTGTATGTGTGTGTGTGTGTGTGTGTCTCTCTCTCTCTCTCTCTCTCTCTCTCTCTCTCTCTCTCTCTCTCTCTGTGTGACTCTCTCTCTCTCTTTGTGCATGTGTGACTCTCTCTCACTGTGTGTGACTCTCTCTCTCTCTTTGTGCATGTGTGACTCTCTCTCTCACTGTGTGTGTCTCTCTCTCTCTCTCTGTGCATGTGTGACTCTCTCTCTCTCTCACTGTGTGTGTGTGTGTGTGTGTCTCTCTCTTTCTGTGTGTGTGTGCGTGTGTGTGACTCTCTCTCTCTGTGTGCGTGTGTGACTCTCTCTCTGTGTCTCTCTCTCTCTCTCTCTCTGTCTCTCTCTCTCTCTCTGTCTCTCTCTCTCTCTTGTATATAGTTAGTTAAAATTTGTGTGTTGGTGTTGGTCTGCTTTGCTAGTTTGTGAATAAATATAATTCTTTGGAATTATACCTGCTGTCTTTAATATTTGATGTTAATTAAGTTACATGATTTAATATAATTATTAATTATTATTAACTGACCCCAACATAATTGGTGCCTCTGTGAGACGTCCCTATTTTATGTTCACAACATATTTGGTGCCTCCGCGTGAAGTCCAAATTTAAATTCACAACAAGACGTACAATTGACAAAGCTGATATTTAACTGGCCTGGACTATGAGTCAAAAAAACTAATGAAATCTAAATTTGGGAGTGATACACTATTAAACTCTACTGATGTGATGTATGAGATCAGTCCGAACACCTGCAGTGTCCAATAAATAACATATGCAATAATGTGACGTGTCAGTCACTGAAAGACTTCTGTTGAGGTTGCTCGTGTAAAATTTGCTCTAAGCTCCTGAGAGATCCCTCCTTGCTCCTCAATCCCTGCATTTGAGAGCACAGTTAAGACCTTTGGGACAGCCTTTAAGATGGCGCAACAGAACAACTTTAGGTTTAAGCAACTATGGGCAAAAATGTGCCACCAAAACATCCCTCACTTGGCAGCTGGACAGATCCACCCAGCTGCTTGTGCCAATGTAGTACTATGCAGATTTATCCTAAAAAATCCCTCTCAGTTATAACTTCAAGAAGTCCACCATCATTCCTGCGCCCAAGAAAACAAAAATAACCTGCCTTGAATGACTACCGCCCAGTGGCTCTCACCTCTGTAGTGATGAAGTACTTTAAATGGCTGGTTAAGGATTACATCTGCTCCTCACTAACTAGAACATTGTAGGGCTGTCAGAATGAATTTTGCTATTCGAAAACAATTCTAATTATTGTAAAAATAAGCATATTTGAAGTTGGAAACTGAGGTTAGAATATTTTGAAAAAAAAAAAAAAAAAAAAAAGGTGCTCTACCGTGCATTAAGAGATGTTTTTTGGGGGAAATACATGACTGTCAGAGAAGCCCCGTTTACAAACAGACCTACAGTCCATCTCCTCTCCTCTCTCTTCTCAGCGGAGGGTGCCCTGTCAGCCCTGCGCTGACAGTGACAGGGCACATGTCTTTGATCCGAAGTGACACAGCCCGTTTGCTCATGCTTCAGGGTCGTTCAATAGAATAATTGCAAAAAAATATTGTTTTAATGTGTAACTACTGAAATGTTCTCAAGGGCTTTCATAAATTCCTACAATGTTGCGGCACTGCCACCTTTGCAGGTTAAAAGTTAATGTGTCCAGCTGCGCAACGGTGTCGGTACCGACAGATGCTCACTTTTGCATGTGATGCAAAATATTAAAATAACGTCATTATAACACAAAAATATAAAAATGCGGTGGTAGGCCTAGGCTATAGCCTATACCAAGGAAAAAATACAATATTATTCAAATATTTAACATAAAAAACATTAAAAATTCGAATCTGATTTTGGGGGAAGATTGATAGCCCTAGAACATAGGATCCACTACAGTTTGCCTACAATTCCAAATGATCCACAGAAGACGCCAAAGCACACACTCTTCACACCTCACCAGGAAAAGAAAGGGAGCAATGTGAGATTGCTGTTAACTGACTTCAGTTAAGTGTTTAACACCACTGTTCCCTTCAGGCTGGTCGCAAAGCTCAAGGAGCTGGGCTGAAACACTTTACTGTACACATGTGGATCCTTGACTTTCAAGACAGGCAGACCCCAGGTGGTGAGAGTGGGTGAAGACACCTCCTCCACCCTCATCATCAACACCAGAGCACCCCAGGGCTGCGTTTTGAGTCCCCTGCACCTCTAACTCCAACACCTTTATTAAGTTTGCCGTTTGCTGTTTTATCTCAGACACTCAACAAAATTGGTAGCCCTGCAAAGAGTGGCTTATTCAGCTGAACACACTATAGCTGCTCTACCCTGCATAAAGGATGCTTATACCAGACCTAGCAAAAATAAGGCCAGGAGAATCATTTCAGATCCCAACCACCCAGGTAACTGCCTTTTCTCTCTGTTGAAGTCGAAAAGAAGGTATCGGTTACACCAGGCAGCACTGAGAGACCGGGAGGAGCGTTTACCCTTAGGACACAAGGATAATGAATGATGACACAGTCTCAGACTGTTATAAACTCACTATGATTTAAAGAGGCACCACATTGCATCTTTTCCTAAATATATCATTATGAAAATAATGTGGGTTGCACAGGGTAGTGGCCATAATGAAATCAGACTACCAGCATTTACATAGGTTACTTGGTGGCTTTGCAACAAGCTTCTGCCACCGGTGCCGAAATTTCATGGAAAAAAATCTGCTTTACAGCAGGAAACGCGTCATGTATTGAGAAATTGGTCGGTCAGCCAATCAGGGACTGGAGCGAGTCCTTATGAGGAGTTGGGCATGACATAATTGAGTCACGAGCAGAATGGCAGACAGACAAAGTTTGGAAACAGGTGAAAAACGGCCTATCAAAAGAAGATGAGCTCCTCTGTTTGAGGAGGCAAAGAAGAGCAAAAAGGAGAGTGATAAAAGAAGAGGAAAAACAAGAGTAAACCTCGGTCAGGCGTTCAAGAGATGGAGGGAGCTCCATGACCAAAGAGGCTTCAAAACTGACGTCCAGCTAGCTTTCTTTGTAATGGATCAGTAAGTAACACAGCTAAATGTTAGCTAGCTGAGAGAGGACTGTACTGTACTGGCTGCTAGTTCATTCCTAGCTGGCCAGCATCGCAAATCGCCGCAACCAGGGAGCAGGTAGCGAGTGTTGGTCGGCTGACATTCTCATTGCCATTCTACGGCAGCCCTCGGACAGTGATAACCCCCACCCTTCCTTCTGCTCCCTTCTCAAAGGGCAGCTATCCACGGACATCGCCAAGCTAAGTTACGCCCAGCTAAGTGAACACTGAACTTTGCTTCCCATTCAATTTGAGCTCCAACCGGCCGCATCGTTTCCATACAGTACTGTTTATTCTAGAATTGGGACTGTTTACATGTGCATATTGGTATAATTCCACTGTGTCTACTGTCTACTGTTGTTTGTACTGATACTGTACATATTGGTATATTTTACTGTTGTTTGTACTGGTACTGTGCATTCTGGAATAATTATTTACATTACTATTTGTTTTTTCTTCAGATAAATCTGATAATTGTTGCTCGGTCTCTTTACTCATTAACTTAGTAGAGTGTCCACACACCTTCTCATTCTACATATACAGAGACATACAGCCTACATTTAATTTAATTTAGAGAGTCTAATACAGTCATATTTTTGATTATCTCTGATCCCCACAGTCAATTTGGTCTCTTTAATAAAAAATCTAATAATTAAAATATTTCTATTATTTCCAGTGTGGTTTGTTAGTCTGCCCATAATTTTCTATGTAGTCTATGGGCTGTCAAGTTGTTATCACAACTCCTAAGAGTCCCACACTAATAAATACAACTAGGGATGCACCGAAATGAAAATTTGGGGCTGAATAATATTAAATGCTTGGCCGAATACCGAGTACCGAATACCGAATATCGTTGTTTTTCATTAGTTTTTGCAGATGAACACCCTCCAGATTAGTGTTGTCATGGTACCAAAATTGGGACCCACTGTACGATACCAATGAAAATATCACGGTTCTGAGTAGTATCAGAGTACCACAGTGAAAATGACGCAGATGTGCCTTTTGTCATTTATAAAAAGATAAATCACTGTTCTATAACACATCACTGATATTTCAATGGAATAAATTACTTATTGACTTATTCATACTTCAAAAACAGAATCAGTAAGTGATTAACATAAGGGGGGATCAAAATAAAATAAATAAAATAAGAATAAACCAGCCACCCTCCTCCTCTGACGGTCCCTTCATAAGTAACAAACAGTCCCTAAAGTGCAGTGAGGTTTGTGGGCCGTTACTGACGCAATGATAGAAATGTGAACGGCTCGTTTCTCCTCTGACACACCACATACCTGTGTTCGGCTGGCTTGGCTGTTCAGGTACTACTGGGCAGTCATGACGCCAAGAAGAGGATATTACTGGAGCCGACTTCTCCGTCGCCAGTAAGCCGATGGCCGCCGTATTTGACAGGAATACATCACAGACGTCTGTGTCTGTGACCCCTGTTCAACCTACAACCGGTGGGATTCACCTATTGTTTCTGCTGGTGGTTGAAATCTGTACTCACACAGCGTGCTGAATGATTTAAGCCTATTTTGCTTGCTCAAAACTATTTTTAGTCGCAAATGCAAGTCCGGTGACGGATGGATCGCTACACTGCCGACATTTTACTCCGCCCGTCATGGCACGCTGTTTGATTGCGTTATCAAAACACGCTGCTATTATTCAGCCTTGCTTTTAACTTACTGCACCGAATACCGAATGTGTGTTTTTTTGCAATATTCGGCCAAATATATTCGGTTACCAAATATTCGGTGCATCCCTAAATACAACTTAAAATTAAAATGTTAAAAAGTTGCAAATGTACTGCAGATTTGTACATTACATAGACAGAAGTGTGGAGCAAGTACTGTAAAGGTTGACTAGTAACTGTGGGTTTACCATGTTCAGGCCCTGGACAGGGTCATACTTTGGTCCCATTACAAATGCTCTCTGTCCTTTCTTGACCACTCCGCTGTAGACCCGCGCAAATGCTATAAAGTTCTCCTGCTCTTCTTCCTCTTCTGGCTTTGAATCTTTCAGTGTGAGACTCTCCATCTTAGCTGACAGGGAGAAACAAGAAACACAGAAAGTGTTCCTGTGATGTACACTCACAGGGAACCAAGCAGGATTTATACTTATGAATAGTATCAACACCGTGCCCACCCTATGCCATAACATACGCCATGGCCTGACGTACATCCCCTCAAAAACAGTAACTACACACAACAGACCTCCTGTCTATTTTGTAAGATGAAAACCATTTCCCTGAGTGGAAACAAAGCTTTTATTTACTTTTATTTCACATATAAAAAAAACTATATATTGTGAAGATAATAAAACCCCCAACAAAATAGCATTTTAAATCTTGTGTGTGATTTATCCTGGCTTCATATGAGTAGAGGAAATCTCCACTGGTCGCTAGGCTAATTTATACAATATAAAATGCCATAGGCTTGTACTTATAACGTTAGCATGTTGTATTTGTTTGAAAAATGTGTTTATGATAAGACAGGTGTTTTGTCTGTGAATCCTGTGAGTTATAGTGAAGCCAATTTGTGTACTTGTACTTAAAATTGTCACTATTATGCCATGTTTAATGTGTGTTTTGAATCAACTAAACTTAACAGCACTTTACAGGAACCCCACCACCGACTAGAATTTGGGAGATGTGCAGAGTGACACAGACACACCACCACACAAGTCTAGATGTTTACAATGGCATAGACCACATGCCTAGGCTATGGCGTAGGCTCTGTGAGCTGACACACAAGTATAAATCAGTCTTTACTTGTACATACTCTGACACTGGATGCTAGATCGTGTTTTCCTTTTTTTAATTCAAGTTCTTTAGGTTAGCTGCATCCAAAGAATCATAAATGCCTCTACCTGCTTGTTCTTTACCTCCATGTAATTTTTAGTGATACTTTCTAGGGATGCACCGAAATGAAAATTTGGGGCTGAAGCCGAATAATATTAAAAGCTTGGCCGACCGAGTACCGAATATTGTTGTTTAGTTTTTCATTATTTTTTGCAGACGAACACCCTCCAGATTAGTGTTGTCATGGTACCAAAATTGGGACCTACTGTACGATACCAATGAAAATATCACGGTTCTAAGTAGTATCAGGATACCAAAGAAAAAATGAGGCAGATGTGTCTTTTGTCATTTATAAAAAGATAAATCACTGTTCTATAATACATCAATATTTCAATGGAATAAATTACTTACTGACTTATTCATACTTCAAAAACAGCATCAGCAAGTGATTAACATAAGGAGGGATCAAAATAAAATAAATAAAATAAGAATCAACCAGCCACCCTCCTCCCCTGACAAGTAGAGAACAGTCCCTCCATAAGTAAAGAACAGTCCCTAAAGTGCGGTGAGGTTTGTGGACCGTTACCTGCCACAATGACAGAAATGTGAACGGCTCGTTTCTCCTCTGACACACCACATACCTGGGTTCAGCTGGCTCGGCTGTTCAGGTACTACTGGGCAGTCATGACGCCAAGAAGAGGATATTATTGGAGCCGACTTCTCCGTCGTCGCCGGTAAGCCTATGGCCGCCGTATTTGACAGTAGTACATTACTGTCTGTGTCTGTGTGATTTAAGCCTATTTTGCTCGCTCAAAACTATTTTTAGTCGCAAATGCGAGTGCAGTGACAGACGGATCGCCACACTGCCGACATTTTATTCCGCCTGTCAGGGCACGCTGTTTGATTGCGTTATCAAAACACACCGCTATTATTCGGCCTTGCTTTTAACTTATTCCACCGAATACCGAATGTGTGATTTTTTGTAATATTCGGCCGAAAATATTTGGTTACCGAATATTCGGTGCATCCCTAATACTTTCTATTAAAATATATTCAAATTTCATTATTCAGTAGCAAATGCAGCTTTGCCTCTTTTGGTTGAGTTTGATAGAAGTGCTAATATCCTATGGATAAAATGCTGCCAATATAGTGCTCATTTCAGTACTCACTACTTGCATCTCCAGCATTTCCCCACATCAGCCAACGGGTAAAAATATAGATGAAAAGTGAGAGATAGAAATGAGTTAAGAAAAGAGTTAATTTTACCTGTGCCAAATCCTGCAGTTTGGCCTTCCAGTTGCGTACACCCTGAGTATGTGAGGTCTTTGTTGCTTTCTGCAGCTGCTTGATCAGCTGTCATCCTTTCAGAATGTCTCTTTCTCGCCAGCTCCCTGCGCTGGGCAAGCTCTTCCTGGGTCAATGGCCTACACAGACACAGACACAGACACACACAGAAAAAAACATCAACTATGCTGTAGAGCAAACCTGCTTCGCAGCAAGTTCAGTCCAGAGAATCCCATCAAGACATGTAAACAACCTATATGCTCAGCCTCAAAAAAATTCTTCTCATTCTGTATTTGGGTTGGTAAATATAATAAAATTCAGTTAATAACCAGGTACGTAATCTCAAAGTTTTGGCTTATTAAACCAGACAACTCAGCATACATCAGATACCAGCCTGACTACATTCAACTCACTTTGTCATTGAGGCTACTCAAAGCACATGTATTTTCCTCTTTCCTTCTCTCTTTTTATAGTGCACCAACCTTTGCCACCCTCTACACCTGACCTTCCCGTTGGAATGATTAGCCATTCATTTAAAGGGTACATCACCTAAACTAAGAATTTCAACATGTTATTTTCATGGCCTGTGGAATTTCATGAAGCATGTAGCAATATTACTGAACATTAGCTACTCTCTCTTAAAGCCAGAAACCAGAAAAGGAAGTCTCACACTTGTGATGTCATGTGGTATAAGGTCCAGTGCTCCTCCACTGAATGGGAGACTGATTTTGTTTGCTTTCTTTCTATATACTCAAATGAAATTTATGCTATTGTAGTGTTCTGCTGAAACAGAAAATATTCCCATCTACTCACATCATTCTCTTGGGTGTTCTCCGTGTCTTAGATCAATAGCAATGGCATGTAAGAATTTTTAAAGTGGGTGTAGTTCCCCTTTAAACTAGAATGACTGCTTTGCAGTTGTATGTATCCTTGAACCTGTCAAGTTGCAGTTATTGAACATCCATGTCCATGAAAACATGGATGCTTCACACACATCCCACATCCCCCCCAGCAGCACAGAAGATCTACACGATTGGGCCTTCCCAAACCACTCCTCACAGTCTACCTACCCACTTTCATTCCATTTCGCATTCACACCGAGGGTTCGCCACATTGAGTGCCATCCCAAGCCAACTAGTGTAGAGCGGAAGTGAGTTATAAGACCCTCCAACAGCAAGCCTGCATTGATGCAACTTAGTGACCAAGTTATTTCTCATTAAAACATGATAGACAAAAACAAAGGTTAACAACAGCAGCACACACAGATTTAATGTAAGTGCTACAAATTCATATAAAGAAGATGACGTGGGAGAATTTTTTTTTTTTTTTCTCCATAATGAGGAACATAAAATTGGATGAAGACTTATTCTTCTCTGTGGTTACCAAAAGTTTTGACAGTTCCTCTTTCTGCTGCAGAGAAGGTAGCTTGTCCCAACACTTGCCACTGTGTTTATCCTTTACACCTTCATGAAGGGTGCTTCATTCATCTGTAAAGGTCACTACAAACAGAAATGCACTCCGTGATAAGAGTGGGAGTGGGTAGGGTCTGGTATTGGAAAGGCCCAATTAGCACATGTACCAGGTGAACAACCAAGATTAGAGCAACAAAGGTTCTGTGCTCAGACCAGTCTTATTCACTCTATATATGCTTCGTTTAGGAAACATCATTAGAAATCACTCTGTAAATTTCCATTGTTATGTGGATGATACAAAATTGTATTTATCGATGATGCCAGAAGAAACTAATCAATTAACTAAACTTCATAATTGCCTAAAAGACAAAAACCTGGATGAGCACCAATTTCCTGATGTTAAATTCAGACAAAACTTATTGTTCTTGGCCCCAAACAACTCAGAGACTCTTTATCTGATGACATAGTTTCTCTAGATGGCATTGCTCCGGCCTCTACCACTACCGTAGACCTTGGAGTAATATTTGACCAAGATTTGTCTTTTAATTCTCATTTAAAACAAACCTCACGGACTGCATTTTTTCATCTGCGTAGTATTGCGAAAAATAGGCCTATCCTGACCCGAAAAGATGCCGAAAATTTTTTGTTATTTCTAGACTGGATTACTCTAAGTCCCTTATCAGGTAGCTCTTATAAGTCTTTAAAAACTCTCCAGCTAGTTCAGACAGGAACTAAGAAGCGAGATCATATTTCTCCTGTTTTAGCTTCTCTGCACTGGCTCCCTGTAAAATCCAGAATTGAATTTAAAATCCTACTGTTAACTTATAAAGATCTAAATGGTCAGGCTCTGCCATATCTTAGAAAGCCCATAGTGCCATATTAGTCACACAGTGCCACATAGTGCCCACCAGAACACTGTGCTCTGAGAATGCAGGGTTGGTATTGGGTATTATTAGGCAATTACAAGTTGTCATATACAGTGAAAAACACATAGTTCATATTAAATGATAATAATAATAATAACAGTAATAATAATACTACTACTTCTACTACTACTACTACTAATAATAATAATAATAATAAATACAGCACAATATTAAATTATAGCAATAATGGTTCTGATCAGCATTCGCGTGTTTCTCTAGTATCATGGCAGAGTGTTACATATTTTGCAGCTAATTTTATAAATTGTGGATCTTCTCCCAGACATAGTTTTAACAGTTCATCACATTTTTTCTCCTTCTCTATGTCTCTCTCTCTCTCTCCCACTGTAACACTAGGGGTGTAACAATACATGTATTTGTATTGAACCGTTTCGGTACGCAACGTTCGGTTCGGTACAGGGCTGTGCACGGGTGAGTTCACAGCCCGGAATTTTTTCTTTTTTTTTTGGCTCACGGGCCGGAAGTTGCGTGTGTTTACGTTCCGCCGCTAACATGTGCAGCTACTCGTGCAGCTACACCCGCAACCCGTGCGCAAGATGGCTACTGCTAGCAGTAAACCGGAGCTTGAAGATCCTCCCCTGTCGCTAAAGTCTCCTGCTTGGGAACACTTCGGCTTCCTGGTTAAATATTGCAACGGAGAAAGACAGGTGGATAAAACGAGGGCTGTGTGCCGACACTGTTCAGCTGAGATCGGGTATGTCTCCGGCAACACGACAAACATGCTAACTAACCTAAAACGGCACCACCCGAGTGTAAATATCACCACTACAAGAAGAAAAACCAACATAGTGCAAACGCAGCTGACCTCAGCATTCAAGCAGCCTCTCCCTGGCAATTCAGATTGGGCCAAAGCTATAACAAGAGCCATTGGAGTTTTTATAGCAGCGGATCTAAGACCATATTCAGTTGTTGAAAATCCTGGTTTTAAACACATGCTCAAGGTGATTGAGCCCCGGTATGAAGTTCCCACTCGTCCGCACTTCAGCCAGAAAATAATTCCACAACTTTATGAACAAGCTAAATCTTCTGTTGTCCAAGACTTGTCAAAAGCATGTGCAGTAGCACTCACAACTTATGGATGGACATCCAGAGCTAACGACACAGGTGGGAAACACCAAGGATACTCTGCAGCTGGTGAAGGAGGAGGTTGCTGCATACAAGGCAGTGAGTTGTATTTCAGTAGACTCTGACCCACTTCTAAGGTGGAAGGCCAATGAGGCCATATATCCCCTAACTGCAAAGTTAGCAAGGCACTATCTTGCCATACCCGCTACCTCTGTCCCTAGCAAGAGGGTATTTTCAACCGCTGGGGACATTGTGACTGCCAGCAGATCTGCACTTACTGCTGACAATGTGGACAAGTTAATTTTTCTGGCAAAAAATATGAAGGTTGAGTAAAAGTGAACAGGGCTTCATGCTGGAACTGTTATTGCTGCACTTAACTTGTTGAAAAGTTTTGTTAAAAGCTGTTTACAAGGAATTTATTTTTTTAATAATATTTCATACATTTGTTGTTTATTTGAGAATTTTATTTAACTTATTACCAGGCAGCACTTTGCATTTATTTCATTTTCCTGTTTGTATAAAACAGTAAGTTGTTACAGTAATTTGTTGTTTACAAATAATAAACACCCAAATGAACAACAAGAAAATTTAGGTTTTGCATTTTGTTCCCATACTGTATCGAAAATGAACCGAACCGTGACCTCAAAACCGAGGTACGTATCGAACCGAGATTTTTGTGTATCGTTACACCCCTATGTAACACTGTACATATTGCCAAAGCAAGCGTCTGGAATTAAAAAATAATCATAATAATAACAATAAAGGAAAACAATATTTACAATAAATTAATTATAGTCTATACTATAACAAAGAGGAAGAAAACAACAAACGTGTGTCAGCTGATATGTGTGTCACTCCCTGTCTCTCAGTCTATGGCAGGCAGAAACATAGACTGCTGCTAATTTACTATTCTTTGATTCTTCCCCTAGTAGGACAGGCAGTTTGTCCTCATCTGATAGTTTTTAAAAACCTTTTGTTATGGATTTGAATTTTGGGAAATATGTCTCTCTAATATGTTTATATTTTTCACATTTGGTGAGGAAGTGTAACTCTGTCTCAGGTTCGCTAAGGCTGTAGTGACAGCACAGCACCTGCTCCACAGGGAGCCAGGTTTTCCTGTGCCTCCCTGTTTCAATAGCAAGGCAGTGTTCACTCAGTCTGTACTTTGTCAAGGTTCCTTTTAGTTGCTGATCAGTCACCATGCTCAGATAATCTGCTGTGGTGTATTGTCAATTTAGAGCCACATAGCACTGCATTTTGCTCTGTGTTTTTGTTTGTGTTTGCCAATAGGTGATGTAGTCTTGTTTTAACTGTTTTGTAATTGGGTTGGGTCTGATCGGTGAGGTGTTCTTTTCCTGGGCTGTGTTTGTAGGGCAGGTTTGTGATCTCAGCCTCAGGACCAGTTGGGTAAGGGGGTTCTACTGCTCATGTCTTGGCATTGCAGGGCTGAGTAATGATACAAGAGGGGGTCTCTTAGTTTTGGATGTGTCAAAAAGTTAATTGCTCTTTTTTGTATTTTTATCATTAATGGGTATTTGCCTAATTCTGCTCTGCATGCATTGTTTGTCGCCTTCCTCTGGACATGTAGAAGAATCTTACACAACTCTGCATGTAGGGTCTCAATGGGGTGTTTATACCACTGAGTAAAGTCATGTTTTGTAAGTGAACCCCACACCTCACTGGCATAGAGTGCGATTGGTTCAATAACACATTCAATTAATTTTAGCCAAATTCATATTGGTATTTCAGTTTGTATATTTTCCTTTATGGCATAGAAAGCCTGGCGTGCTTTCTCTCTCAGCTCACGAACTGCAACATTAAAATGTCCAGGTGAACTTAGTTTTATTCGTAGATAGGTGTAGTGTGTGCAGTATTCTACCTGTTGTGTACCAATTGAGAACTTAGGCAGAATGTCCTCAGATCTGGATCTTTTTTGGAATATCATTATTATGTTGGGTTTTTTTTTTGGGGGGGGGGGGGGGTTACTGTCAGGGTCCAGGTCTGATAGTAATGCTCTAGCAGATCCAGGCACTGTTGTAGACCCTGTGCTGTCAGGGAAGAGAACCAGGTCATCTGCAAAGAGTAGGCATTTCACCTCCTGATTGTGGAGACTTACACCAGGTACAGAGGACTTTTCTAGGGTAGTTGCTAATTCATTTACATAGATATTGAAGAGTCCAGGGCTGAGATTGCAGTCCTGATGGACGCCTCGACCTTGGGTAAAGTATTCTGTCTTCATTTTACCAATTTTTACACTTAACATATTGCCAGAATATATTGATTTAATAATATCATATATTTTATCCCCTATACCACTCTCAAGGATTTTGTAGAATAATCCAACATGCCAAATAGAATCAAAAGCTTTCTGGAAGTCATTAAAACAGGCATACATTTTGGTTTTATTCCGGTTTATATGTTTATCAATTAGGGCATGTAGGGTGTAAATATGATCGGTTGTGCGTTGTTTTGGTATGAATCCAATTTGGCTTTTGCTCAAGACATTGTGTTTGGTAAGCAAGTTCATAAGTCTGGTGTTAATAATATTACAGAAAACCTTCCCCAGATTACTGTTCACACAGATGCCTCGATAATTATTAGGGTCAAATTTGTCTCCGTTTTTACAGATAGGGGTTATAAGTCCGAGATTCCAGATCTCAGGAAAAAACCTACACTCAGAACCAAACTGAATAGTTTTAATATGGCCAATTGGAATTTTTTGTCCATGTGTTTTTTAGTATCTTATTCAGGATGCAATCAGGCCCACAAGCTTTTTTTTTTTTTTAGATTTGAGGGTCTGCAGTTTCTTTAGGAGTTCCTGATCAGTAATTGTTGAGTCTAATGGATTCTGATTATTTTTTTATAGCTAGTTCTAATTTAGTCATCTTCTCAAGAATTTGAGATTGTTCTGTGTTTGCATTAATGTGAACAGTGTGATACAGTGTTTTAAAATGAGTGGTCCATATATCACTGTATGGCCAATTCTTGGTGTTGAGGTTTGTTAAGGTTTTTCCAATGTTGTCAAAAGTTGTTTGTGTTGATTGCCTCTTCAATTATTGTCAGTTGCTGTTTGCTATATTGTTGTTTTTTTTAGTCTGAGTGTACGTTTGTAGAGTTTTAGGGTCTCACTTAACTTGTGTTGTTTTACTATTTGCGTGTCCCTCTTCATATAAACATAACATGTAAGCGAAAAAAACTATCTCTTCAAAAACGCAAGGACAGCAGTTAAAGCTACCACTGCTGTGTGCCACTCTGCACAGCATCAGCGAGGTGTAATTCCCACCTGAGCTTTCACACCTTTCCAAAAGATAAAGACTTGCGGAGACGGGGTTGTCAACATCAAGAGGGATCATTTTACCGTCACGAATAGTTCGAGAGTATGTTTGTGACACTTTTGATCTGTTGATGTAATTGAGCCTCCCACTCCGGCTGGATGACAATGCCTGCAACCTGGAGCCCTCCCTGTTCTTTTCCATTGGAACAGCTACCAACCCCCAACCCCACGACCTAGAGTTTGGGAAAGAGCAGAGCGACCAACTAACACCATCCCAACAGAGACACAGGCTGACGTCCCAGAAGATGATGACCCCCATCTCAGTATCCTCCTGACCATGACCACTGCACCAGTACCGCGCCTGCTGCGCTGCACCGAAAAACGAGGAGCTACAGGATGAAATAGCAAGGCTCTGAAAACAAATCGAGGAGTTGACCATCAGCCGCAAGACCTGTTTGGAATGGTTTTCTGCCTCTGATGAGGACATAAGACTTTTTATCAAGTAGATAAAATATCCACCGTCTTTGTCTGATATGAAGTGTTAGAGCCGTAGAGCAGTAGCCTAAGCAGAAAGTAACAACAATATTATCTGTGTGGAGATGTGTTGTCCAGGTCCTGACCTTAGTTCTTAAATGTTCAAGAATGTTGTATAATAGAGATGACAACAAAGATCAAATGATTAACATATTTGCAATTCAATGCTGAATTTTGACAATTAACATAGGCTAAAGCATGCAAGGCTTGTCTTGGTTAAATTAGAGATGATCTGAGTGATGAGTGGCGCGGGACAGTAATGTCAACCTTGCAACCTAGAAAAAGTCTGAAACGGCTCACGTTATCTATCTGAAGACAATGCAAGTGTTATACACCAGTGTTGGGAGTAACACATTACAAAAGTAGTGCATTACAGTAATGGATTACATTTTGTTGTAATGCGGTAATGTAAGGTATTACAATAAAATTTTAGTAATATGTAATGAGCTACTTTCTCACTAACTTGACACATTACAATGCACATTAGTTGACTATTTCCTGTTGCTAGAATTCAATATTGAGAGGCTACATTTGCAAAATGAACATACTTCCCTCAAATTATGGGCAAAGGCGCTCAGTCAAGTGGCCACTGGGGCCTACTGCACCTTCCAGAATGTATAAACTAGGCTACGTTTTTCCATCTTACGATTCCTGGGCATACTTCAGATTATTTGGTGAAAAGTAACTCAGAAGTAATGCACAGGCAGTGTAATGCATTACAATTCAGAAACGGTTACGTTGTAAGGTAACTAATTACTTTCAAATGACAATAATATGTAATGTATAATGCATTACATTTTGGAAGTAACTTGCACACCACTGGTGTACACAATACAGCTCAGTGAGTGGCACAGGACAGTAATGGATGGACCCTCTCTGGTGTCTGAAATAAAGATGAATTAATGATATGATTTAAAGAAGAATTAATGATTAATGAAGATGACTGAATGAATGTCCCACCTGATGGCCTTTTGGAAGCAAAGATCGTACAGGCTACAAGAGCAAGGAGTGTAGCGAAGACTGATCAGGTCCCTCACACTGCTAATGCAACGGTAAATGTTTTCCTGTTGTCCTTACAAAGCATATCATCATTTTTAAATTAATCCTTTTCTCAGAATAACTTGTGCAGGTCACAATGTATTTCTTGCAATTAGGTATTAAAAAAAAAAAAAAAAAAAAAAAAAAATATATATATATATATATATATATATATATATATATATAATAGGGGTTTTTTTTTTTTTTTGTTTTTTTTTCCTCAGATGCTTCAACCCATTGACGAGTTCTTCCTGTTTATGAACTACCTATCATTGGGACTGATGCAAAAGGATTTGGCCCACAGATTCAGAATGCATCAGGCGACTGTAAGCCGCATTATTAACACCTGGGCTAACTTCCTGTACACTGTACTGGGGGCTGTGGGTATTTGGCTAGATGAGGACACTGTGAAAGCTCACCTGCCAGATGTGTTTCAGGACAACGCTGACACTCAAATCACTATAGATTGCACCGAACTGCGATGCCAAACTAGCCTGAGTGTCAGACTGAAGCTCCCAGAACCTTCAGTCTGACATCGCCTCCATTGAAAGCGATTTACAAGGGGGAGGGAATTTGATTTTTCCCGAACCAATTAGTAGAGATCAACGACTCACCCAGAATCTGATGTCATTAGTATCCATGCGTCGGGGGTGCCGAAAACAAGCGAGCATCACCCGTTTAAAATGTCTCCGTCGTCATGCATGCCCAGCTGCATCGCTGTTAAATCCAGTTTAGTAGCTTCCTTAATTTGGTCCTTCATTAATGCCAGTAGTGGCGAAATACCTCGATAGCATCGTTAATGTGGTCTGTAGGATCTGCAGCGGTCGCCATTAGCATGGCGCTGATTGGCTAATCGCTAGACCCACCGCAACCCCCCCCCCCGTTCATTGGTCCGTCCATCGCTTGGACGAGATAAATCGCAAATTCATTGCAGTATGCCAGACCAGAGATGCAAGCCTACACAGTTGAGTGGGCAGGGTCTATGGTCTGGAACCAGGCTAATGCCAAACCCCACATTCCCTTCTTCTCCAGAGCGAGGTGTTTTCTACTAATAAATCACACTGTACACTCAAAGGGTTGATTGGGATGGCCCCTCAAGGCCCAGTGATGTTCGTGTCTTCTCTTTATGAAGGTGCCATCAGTGATAAAGAGATCTTCAAGCAGTCTTGCATTGTGGCCCTACTTAACCCATCTACGGTCATACTGGTGGACAAGGGTTTCCTTGTCGATGACTGCATTCTATGCAAGATCCACATACCCACGTTTCTGTCAAAAAGAGCTCAACTGTCTACACTAGAGGTGAGACACAGTCCATCGCAAGACTGAGAGTCAATGTGTGATTCGTAGGGTCAAAGAACACAAAATATTCAGCATAATGATCCCCCATTCACTAACAGGCAGCATTTACCAACTTTACACCATTGCCTGTCTTCTGGTGAATTCTCAAAATGGGCCCTTGGTGAAAGCCTGGAGCCCTTGCTAATTTCAATGTAGAGTTATAGAGATGATAATGTAATGTGAATGTATAATGTATATATATTCAGCAGCCACACTTATGATATTCAAATCTTTATTCTTATTATATCTTCCGTGCATTTTTAGGCTCACAGCTCCTTCAGCATACTTTGTGTTACAGACAACATTCAAACATTTAAACGTTCAGCTATTTCAGAACGTGTGCTATGATTTTATACATTTCTAGCATTCATACTTTTTATGATATTAAGCATTTCCCATAATCACAATCACAATCACACTATGCAATGTTTTTTACTTTTATATGTAAAAAAATAAAATAATACAATAGCAATACAACTAGAGATGTCCGATATTATCGGCCTACCGATATTATCGGCCGATATTGGCATTAAAATGTAATATTGTCAATTATCGGTATCGGTTTTTACTTTTTTAATGAAACAACTTTTACACAGCATGCACATATTATATATCAAACTCTTCAGCTACTTCTCCTCTTACTCAAAATGTCAAAATATGAGAGATGTGGTGTATAGTTTTTGAGATATCTTTGTTTGTTTGTAATATGTGTAAAGTTAGTTACCTGAAATGATTTAGTTTTCTTTTATTTATTTTTTCTGAGAGGGGGGACCCCGCATATATCGGTATCAGTTGATATCGGTATCGGAAATTAAGAGTTGGACAATATCGGTATATCGGATATCGGTATAAAAGCCAATATCGAACATCCCTAAATACAACTGAATAAAATGACAGATGTTTTTTTATTTTTTTTAATGCTTGAGTTCATGTCCTCATTATTGTGTTGATTTACTTGTGCATGGAGAGGTATTTGGGTATATAAGTGTTAAAGTAGAACAGGTCACACCTCTCTCTCAACACTCTTAATACAGTGCAATCTCTGTATAAACGCAGCACAAAGACGTCATCAAGGGCACAGATAATAAAATCACATCATTGCATACCCATAAGCAATAACTGCCCCTGGACTTGCCAATAATAGCTATGGCTCTCCTTCAATTTATGTATGCCTTGGTCAACTCTGAGGAATTTGCAGTCTATGTAGCTTAGTGCATTTGAGCATTCAATTTCCACTAGGCCAAATGATGGACGCTCAAGCGGGTCATACACAAGCCCATCAGGCGATGCACCCAGCCAAGGGGCATCAGGATAAATCACTAGCCCACACTTGGTCAAGTTAAGGTTTTTTAGAACTGCATAGTCCTTTAAGGCACCTGTTTCCATTTCCAGTCCCTTCTTCATGTGTGCTGTTTGTCTATCCCCCGGATGATGCTTTCTGCCAGGCCTTCTGCTGTGCCTGGACCTCTAATGTGGCTCACCTCTCTGTAATGTGAGGCAGTCACTCTTTCTCTCCAAAGTGAATGCCACTCAGGTGTTGCGCTTTGGCATCTCGTCGCCTCCTCAATGAGGTGTGACTATGGCAAGGTCACAGACAGTGAGCTGAGGTGTAGCTGTTCTTGGTGTGTTGGCACAAATGAACATTCAGTTGAGTTTAGATGATAACCTTCTAGGGGCACACTCGGGAATGCAGGTGCATCCACATGCATGACAACACTGTTAGATGGAGATGGTGGGTATTGATAGGGCAGTACACTGCCAGCTTGTACCTCCCCGAAGATGGAGTCCACTAGTGGCTTATCAGCTGAGATGTTCATTTTGCAGATGAGTGGAAGAGATTCTGGCTTCATTCCAGCGTAGGCAGGTCCAAGGTTGAGGGTGGAGGGGTCTGGGAGCTCACAGCTGTAGCCCTTGTAAAGTGCAGATCTGAAATATCATAAGGCAGTCAAAAACATTTTTACAACACAATGTAGTCTGTTAAAGGGCAATTTTATTGTATATTGACCCATAGCTCTGTTTGAGGTCACAGCGGGCTGTCCATAGAAAAAAGAACGAGAGTTATGGACAGGTAACTAAAGCTGACCTATAGAGCCTCAGCTTTACTTCCCTGTCCATAACAGTCAATGTAGTGTCAAAGTTTCGCATTCTTCTTCCTATGGACAGCACATGGTGAGCTCCAACAACAGGCCTATGGGTCACATTACACCAAAATTGCCCTTTAACCAGCACAACTGGCTGTGAGTCACGTCATGTCATCTGAAGTACACAGAGGCAAAACAGAACGGATTTTGAAGAGAGCAGGGTCTCCAGCAACAGCAATAATGGAATAACATTTTCATTGGACAATCAACAGCATTTATTATTACAACACACAGTCTGCATATTAAATTTGATGCTACATACCTAACTCCACTGGCTGTTGTAGCACATGGTTTGGGCTTTATGACAACCATGGCATCCATGGGTCCTGGCCTCACCCCCTATTTATTTAAAAGGTGGTGTTAGAAAAGTGACTGGTAAAGTGTGATACAAGCAATCAAGCATTAAATACTGAAATGATACAAACCATCGTTTGTGGTTTATGCCACTTCTGCTCCGTCTGCGTGCATTAAAGAACAGGTGGGACGACAGACATGCCACATTCGCAATAATGGGCTTTCTGGTAAAGCAATGCAACTAAGTGGTTGCAGATTCCACAACCAGCCACACAAGAGCAGTAGCTGTTTACCAGCACAACTGGTTGTGAATCATGTAATGTCATCTGAAATACAAAGAGGCAAAAATGAATGGTTTTTGAAAAGACGGTCTCCAGCAACAGCAATAAGAACAAAATCTGTCCTGTCATGTTGTTAGTGGTGCAAGCCACTTGTGTACTGTCTCATGTAACATTTGTGCTGCTCTGCATGACTTGCCTACTGTCTTTCACCACTTGGCTATACTATCCTGCTCTTGTGCAGCATTGTGCGTGAACTAGTAAGTTCAAATACAATAGTTGAATGAACAAGCTCATGTTTCCGTAAACTATGAATTGAACATATTTTCAACTTGAACTTCATTTTAACTCCAGATAAAATTTTTAAACATAGGAGTGCGGCCATCTTTTGCATGAATGAAATAGGCCTACAAAGGACAGGACAGTAGGTAGATTGTGCAACATTAAAGGCCAGTGCCACCACCAACAGAACAGTGCAGGTTTTGTTTCTACTGCTTCTTGAAGAGTGTCATCAGGTATATCAGTTAATAAGTATAATAGTTGGAGCCGTATGTTTGTAAAGATGACAGGACAGCTTTGAGTTAGAACATGCAGTTTGAAGAATAGCTGAGTCAGTGGACTATTTTCTACTTTTGGAGCCATAAATGTAAGTTAAAGTACGACTCTGATAATAGCTCGAATGGTAAAACATCTCCCATTTGTTTACTATAGACCAAGTAGCCTATATGGCTTGTTGATTCCCACTCAGCTACCCTGGAACTGCAATTGGCTACCAACATCTTTGCCTGTGGTTATCAAAGCTCAAGTGAAGTAATAGACAGGGTAAAACTTGTGTTGAACAAACCTTTGAACATGTTCAACCGAACTTTGAACCTGATACTTAAAAGAAATCCGAACGTGAACGTCATTTTAACTAATCCTACTCTCAGCTGACGTGGCGTCTCTGCTTTCTTCATTGATCTCTAGCAGTGAGCCCTCACTCTGATCTAGTTAGATCTATTTTTGCCTGATATTTTCATCAAAAATACAAACATGTTAAAAAATAGGCATTTCTAGTGACATAATTAACCTGTAACAAGACGGATCATGACTAAAAATCACAACAGTCACAGTACTAGACTCCCGGCTCAGGCTAGCTGGAATTAGCTTTACTTACCTTCAAAATTGCAGAGGTAGGAAGAAAAGTAAAACTTGAATCTTTTTTCAAGTTTACTCTGTTGTGTAGTGGCTGAAGCTCGGACAATACGACAGACAACGTCAACCGTAAACTTTGGTAGTTCTAAAAGGCACCGGGTGAATTTTAGAGAAGACTCGACCATGATACTGGCACTTCTGCATTCAGAACGTCGTAACCGGAAATATCAAAGCACCCTTACGTCAAACGCGGAAATTATGCATGCATGGAGCCTATTGATTTTACGAACGTGGTAAGAAACTGAGCGAGACACGTTGGAAAATTATTAATTCATGCTTTATGTGAAATATACAGTCGTATGAAAAAGTTTGGGCATCCCTGACAATTTCCATTATTTTCATTTATAAATCATTGGGTGTTTGGATCAGCAATTTCATTTTGTTCTATCAAATAGCTGATGGACACAGTAATATTTCGCTAGTGAAATGAGGTTTACTGAATTAACACAAAATGTGTAATATGCATCAAAACAAAGTTAGATAGGTGCATAAATTTGGGCACCCCAACAGAAAAGTTACATCAATATTTAGTAGAGCCTCCTTTGGCAAAAATAACAGCCTCTAGACGCTTCCTATAGCCTCTAATGAGTGTCTAGATTCTGGATGAAGGTATTTTAGACCATTCCTTCTTACAAAACATCTCCAGTTCAGTTAGGTTTGATGGTTGCCGAGCATGGACAGCTTCAAATCATCCCACAGAATTTCAATAATATTCAGGTCTGGGGACTGGGATGGCCATTCCAGAACATTGTAGTTGTTCCTCTGCATGAATGCCTCAGTAGATTTTGAGCAGTGTTTTAATAATAATAATAATAATACATTTTATTTAGAAGCGCCTTTCAGAACACTCAAGGACACTTTACAGAGTGGATAAAAACACAAATAAATAACACAAGGAAGTACAAGCACAATAATTAAAATCCATCATGTAAAAAATAAGCAGGGTCGCTGTCTTGTTGAAATATCCAGCCCCGGCATAACTTCAACTTTGACGGTTTCTTGAACATTATTCTCAAGAATCTGCTGATATTGAGTGGAATCCAACTTTAACAAGATTCCCAGTACCGGCACTGGCCACACAGCCCCACAGCATGATGGAACCTCCACCAAATTTTACTGTGGGTAGCAAGTGTTTTTCTTTGAATGCTGTGTCCTTTTGCTGCCATTCATAACGCCCCTTGTTATGACCATATAACTCAATCTTTGTTTCATCAGTCCACAGCACCTTATTCCAAAATGAAGCTGGCTTGTCCAAATGTGCTTTTGCATACCTCAAGTGACTCTATTTGTGGCGTGTGTGCAGAAAAGGCTTCTTCCGCATCACTCTCCCGTACAGCTACTCCTTGTGCAAAGTGCACTTAATTGTTGAACGATGCACCGTGACACCATCTGCAGCAAGATGATGTTGTAGGTCTTTGGTGGTGGTCTGTGGGTTGTCTTTAACCGTTCTCACCATCCTGCGCCTTTGCCTCGCCAATATTTTTCTTGGCCTGCCACTGCTGGCCTTAACAAGAACTGTGTCTGTGGTCCTCCATTTCCTCACTATGTTCCTCAAAGTGGAGACTGACAGCTGAAATCTCTCTTTTTGTAGCCTTCCCCTAAACCATAATGTTGAACAATCTTTGTTTTCAGGTCATTTGAGAGTTGTTTTGAGGCCCCCATATTGCTACTTTTCAGAGGAGATTCAAAGAGAAAACACCTTGCAATTGGCCACCTTAAATACCTTTTCTCATGATTGGATACACCTGTCTATGAAGTTCAAGGCTTAATAACCAATTTTGTGCTCACATTAATCAGTGCTAAGTAGTTACAGGTATTCAAGTCAACAAAATGACAAGGGTGCCCAAATTTATGCACAGCCTATTTTTCACATCTGATTTAATTTCATACAACTTAATATTGCTACACTAAAAATCTTTGTCTGGAAAATACCCCAGTACTCAGCTTTTATTAGAAAATGAATGGAATGGAATGGAATGGAATGAATGAATGAATGAATGAATGAATGTTTTATTTCAAACATGTTAAAGTATGCATGCCACTGTGATCATTTTCTGTGAAGACTGAGTAAATTATTATGCAGTCTCAGAAGGGGGCCTAAACGTTTTCATACCACTGTAAAACTACATGGTGTGGTAAAAGGAGAAGAGTTGAGTCAATTGTTAGCATGTAACAAGTCTGCATCTGAAAGTCTGCTAGCATGCGGCTTATTAGCATGTGAATGTTCGCGAGCATACGGCTAATGAGCATATGAATGTCCACTAGCACGCGGCTAATTAGCACAAGCTTAAGTGCTAAATGTTACCATGTAATATCCCATTTGACTATGCTAAATTTGTTAGTGGTTCATGTAATTGTGTTTAAGAAATACTGCTGATGAACAGAAATGTTCTGTCATGTTGTTGTAATAAGGAGACTGACATTTATATTGTTTCTATGCAGTTTTAATGTCAATTCTGAGTTATTTGCTGCAGTTTAACTGCTGACCAAGATTTACCTTACTGTGTTTTACTAGTGAATTTCACTGTTAGTAGGCTAATGGTTAATTTGTACAGTCTTCAATAATTGAGGAATAGTTTAAAGGTGCACCAGTCACCAAATTGATGCTGTTAATTGCGTTGTATTGTTTTTGTTCTACTACAAGTATGACTCTCTAGCTTAATTATTTTGGTTAGTTATGAGTGAAGTTGTGATTTTGAAACTAAAGTGAACTACATATGTTGTACCACAGAGACTGTGAATTGGAGCATTAAGTTGAATTTACTAGCCTTATTCTATGATCGATATTGTTCATAAAATTACCACATGTAATTTTATCTTGACCTCATTCATTGGTTTTTATATTGAGTCCACATTAGAAATGCTGAGACTTCACAAGACATTTCAGAGCCATCAGCGAAGATTCCAGAGATTTTGAGACGATTTCAGAAAGAATCTTTTCCAGTACTGGATAGTGAGCCCAGCCCATGAGATACAGAACCTGTCAGGGTCATAGCCATCATTTCAGAAGTTAGGGGGACAAATTGTTCAGAGGTCTATTGAGTGATTTATCATCCTCTCATATTCAACTGCACCTCTCCTTGGTGGCTAAAGAACCAGATAACCCCAACAGCCACAGTACAGCACCAAGGGACGGACTTAAGTTCTTTAAAATTATATACGATCAAAATCTAAAGTTTTAGCTGCCACACTCTGGCTGAGTTGACACAGAATGACCCTCGAGCATCTACAGGGTAAGTAGCCAGATAATTAAGTGCCGAATACCTGCCTGGTTTCTCCCTGTCCCTCTTCTATCTGTTGTAATAATATGGATAATAAATGTGCAAAGCAAAATTTATAAATAGAATTAAGAATAATAATGGTGACATAGCAGTGGAAATTAACCTCAAAGTCACTTTTATGCTATAGATATTTTTTCTCACCTGTGAAGACCCTGCATGATCATCCTTGCTGGCCTCTGGTCCTTTGTCTCCTCCCTGACCCTGCTCTTTATATTGTAGCAATAAGGATTAAAAAGAATATGTGCAAAGCAATAGTGAGCACAAGTTCTGCGCAGAAATTAAGGAGATTTAACATAGGTAACAATAACATTAGTATTCTTGTTAACAAGCTTAACTTGATATATTGGTATCTATTAATTAGTCATCATTTAGCTAACATTATCTACATGCAACAGCATTACTCAACTTACACGGTTTGTTTGGAAGAAACTGTGTAAGGTTTTTTGCTTCTTGCGGGCTGGTTTGCTGAACATAGTTAACACAGCAGCAGCACTGGCCAGCAGCACACATCTTGTCTGTGTGCGATTGATTCAGATCACAACAGGACAGCATGTGTTTTAGTCTCTTACACAGACGCCAATGACATCAGCACGCTGGCTGACTCTGTCGTCTGCGGACATTCCCATAGGAAAGTTGTAATAGAACTAGCAGTGGCTCCCAGCGCCAGTGATGTGATTGGATCCAAATCCGTGTAGTTCCATCCTCCCTCGACCAACAGCTTATTATCTTTGCCTTACACCCGCCTACACAATTGCTGTTCCCCGAATTGTTGTCCATAGCGCAACAGAAAATATCCGGTACTTATTTTTCGATGACAGGACTGACTCTGAACAAACCCGACAAATATCCACAAGTTTCTTCGGTGTTGTAGCCTGAGCCATAACTGACTACATCACAAATCTACATCCCAGTACTACGCACCGGTAGAATTGAACTGAACACGCACACACCTATTCAAGGACAGAGACCATACCTACCTTTGGATTGCGGACTGAGTGTTAAATAGACATTGAACAATAGACCCGTTTAGTTTTTAAGTGAATTTGTGGACCAAATGTACATTGTATTTGAACTTACATGTTGAATCGCTATTACCCTGTTCAAATATTTTCAATATAAGCTCTTAAAATCTACAGTGGCATCCTGTGGTACTGCTTCGCTATGGTTATCCATCCTCTCGGCTCCCATCATTCCTGAAATCCTCTGAGTCTGGACCAATCTTTACAGTTAGCTCTAATATTCCTTTTAGAGTTGGGCAGTATCCAAATTTTGTTACCGTTAAACCTTCCGTATACGGTATTACCGAGACTAATTAAAAATCACTTTGAAGGGCTCAGAGGGAGTTGCCAAAATGTCGACTTGCGCCTATACCGTTCAGAAACAGGATAGCAAACATTACATAGGCCTAAGAATACTGAAAAATAACAACAAAACATGTACAACATTAACAACTTTTCTTAACTAATATTGTGAGTCCAAATACAGCAGTCAACCAAACAGAATGAATTGTCTGTGGGCTACAGTCCACTTCCAAAAAACTAACAATAAACAACAACGGCAGTAACGATAATGTGTGCTATACAGCGTATACTCAGACCGCAGCAGGTAAAGTCCACTGGTTTATTTTAGAATCTATCAACATAAATCAAATAAATTAAAAGCACAGCTCTACAGCATCCAATACTAGGGCTTATCAAATAAGAAAAACAGTACAATAAATAACAAGGCACAACCGAAAATGGGCATATATAATACTATCCTGAGAAGCAACGGGAAATAGCCTACTGTTCACTGGTTTATTTTTAGAGCCTACCTTTAGTTTGAAAAGTTAACCCTCTCCAAGTCTGAACTTTTCTGTCTGTCAGAACAGGCTACTGCTCATTTAAAATGAAATAAAAACAAAGTATAATGATAACTATAGCAGCATCCTATGCTTCAAAACTATTCAAGGTTTTTCGCCAGAAAAACCAGCATGTTTGCGTTTTTCCAGCTGGAGCAGGGCACGTAGGGGATTGACAACTTTGGCCGCGGTGCTTAACACCTGCTGTGATGGAGAGCTCGTGGCACAAACGCACAGGTTATTTCAGGTAGCCCTCAACATTAGAGGAAAACACATGATAATAATAATAATAATAATAATAATAATAATAATAATAATAATAATAATAATAATAATGATAATACATTTTATTTGTTAGGGCGCCTTTCAAGCCACTCAAGGTCGCCTTACAGCAAAGATCAATCAATTAATTAATCAATTTTACAATATCACAAATCACAATTTGCCTCACAGGGCTTTACAGCATACGACATCCCTCTGTCCTTTGGACCCTCACAGAGGATAAGGAAAAACTCCCCAAAAAACCCCTTTACCTGGGAAAAAAAATGGTAGAAACCTCAGGAAGAGCAACTGAGGAGGGATCCCTCTTCCAGGACGGACAGACGTGCAATAGATGTCGTACAGAACAGATCAGCATAATAAATTAACAGTAATCTGTATGACACAATAAGACCAATAAAACACAGCAAACAAAACATCATAACACATCATACAATACATTAAAATAGAGGGGATGACAGTAAGAAAGTGTAATGCATATGATCAGGTGGAATGGGCAAGTCTGAACAGATGTGTTTTAAGTTTGGATTTAAACGGATTGACAGATGTGGTGTTGCGGAGGTCAAGGGGGAGTGAATTCCAGAGCTGGGGAGCAGAGCAGATGAATGCTCTGCTCCCCATGGTAGCCAGACGGGCCTGGGGAACGGAGAGGTGGATGGAGGAAGAGGATCTGAGTGTGTGAACGGGTGTGGCAATGTGGATGAGATCAGACAGGTATGGAGGGGCGAGGTTGTGAATGGTCTTGAAGGTGAGCAGTAAAATCTTGTATTGGATACGGTGTGTGATAGGGAGCCAGTGGAGCTGCTGCAGGACTGGTGTGATGTGGTGAGTGGATGGGATCCTTGTGAAAATGCGAGCTGCTGAATTCTGTACCAGTTGTAGTTTATGGAGAGTTTTTTGTGGAAGGCCGAACAGGAGGGAGTTGCAGTAGTCAAGCCGGGAGGTGACGAGACTGTGGACCAGAATGGCAGCTGTGTACGGTGTGAGAGAGGGGCAGAGGCGGCTGATGTTGCGGAGATGGAAGTAAACTGACTGGGTTATGTGGTTGATATGAGAAGTGTAAGAAAGTGTGCTGTCGAGGATGACACCCAGACTCTTGACCTGTGAGGAAGGAGAAATGTTAGAGTTGTCAATAGATAATGTGAAACTGGGGGATTTGGATAGGGTGGGTTTAGTGCCAATGAGTAGAATTTCTGTTTTGTCGCTGTTTAATTTGAGGACGTTGGATGAAAACCAGGATTTTATTTCAAGGAGGCAGTCAGTGGGGGAGGAAGGTGGGAGGCTGAAGCCGGGTTTGATGCAAATATGGAGCTGGGTGTCATTCGCGTAGCAATGGAAGTGGATGTGATGTTTCCGGAAGATGTAGCCAAGGGGGAGTAGGTAAATGATAAATAGGAGGGGCCCCAGGACAGAGCCCTGGGGCACACCTGTGGTGACTGGGAGTGGTTGTGATGTGAATGATTTGAGTTGGATGAACTGAGTGCGGCCAGAGAGGTAGGATTTGAACCAGTTGAGGGGTGTGTGTGTGATGATGCCAATAGAGAGGAGTCTGTCCAGGAGGGTGGTGTGTGAGATGGTGTCAAAGGCCGCACTCAGGTCAAGCAGGATGAGGATTGATAGGAGACCAGAATCAGCTGCCAGGAGGAGGTCGTTGGTGATTTTGAGTAGTGCTGTTTCAGTACTGTGGAGAGGGCGGAAACCGGACTGGAATTGATCAAAAAGATTATTGCGGGAAAGGTGGGAGTGGAGCTGAGAGGCAATAGTTTTTTCTAGTATCTTTGAGAGAAATGGAAGATTGGAGATGGGACGGAGGTTACTGAGGTTATTGGGATCTGCGCCAGGTTTCTTGAGTATTGGGGTGACAGCAGCTGTTTTGAGGGGTGAGGGAACAATTCCAGTGGTGAGGGAAGAGTGGATTATGTGCGTGATGAGAGGGGCCAAAGAGGGAAAAGTGGCTTTAACAAGAGCAGTTGAAAGGGGGTCTAATTGGCAGGTTGATGATTTGGATTTTTTGATCAGACCAGTGGTCTCAAAAACGGAAGGTAGAGCAAACACTGAGAGTGACTGGGAAGGGGACACAGGGGGAAATAAGGAAGAAGAATTGTGAGAGGAGCTGGGAGCAAGTTGCTGGTGGATGTTATTAATTTTAGTAGTAAAAAAAAAAAGAAGGTATTACAGAAGAAGGCAGTAGAGTACATATGTGGTGGAAGTGAGTCTGGGGGTTGACTAATGTTTCTGAGGAGTGAAAACAGGGTCCTTGAGTTGCCATCGTTTGAGTTGATTAAACCAGAGTAATAGGTGGATTTAGCTTGTGAGACGCAGTCCTTGTAGTGGAGAATGTGGTTGTGATATATTTCCTTGTGCACAGTGAGACCAGTCTTATTGTAGAGGCGTTCCAGGTGGCATCCATTGGATTTAAGTTGTCTGAGAGCGGGAGTGAACCATGGTGAGGAGCGGGTGAAAGTGACAGATCTGGTTGTAAGTGGGCAAGATAGTCCAGGAAATTAGACTGTTGTTGTAATGGTGTACCAGATCATCAGGGGTGGAAGAGCTGTCTGTGTTGGGGAGGGAGTTAATGCCAGAATAGAGAATGTCCAAATTAATGTCCTTAATATTACGGAGATTGATTTTGGAAAGTGCAAGGTTTGTGTTGAAGGAAACTAACATGTGATCGGAAAAGGGGAGGGGAACTGCCTTACAGTCGACAGGAGAGAGACCAGAACAGCATATTAAATGAAGAGTATGTCCTTTTAAGTGTGTTGGGAAGTTGATGAGTTGATGGAGACCAAAACTGTAAATGCAAAATATAAAATTTCTGGTGAGAGCGTTGCTGGAATTGTCCATGTGGATATCGAAGTCTCCCAGGAGTAGTATGTTTGGAGAGAGTGTGGAAAGATGTGTCAGGAATTGAGCAAAGTTATTTAAAAACTCCTTATTTGGTTTAGGGGGACGGTACACGGTGGCAACGATGGCGGGGATGGGGCCAGATAACTGCGAGGTGATGGATTCAAATGTGTGGTAGGCAGGGGTAGAAACTGGCAGGACTTTCCACTTCTCGCGGTAGAGCATTGCGAGACCTCCTCCCCTGCCAGAGTCACGTGGTCGACAGCTGTAAATAAATCCAGGAGGAGTGGATTTATTAAGTGGAGTAAAATCATTAGGCAGTTGCCACGTTTCAGTTAAACAGAGAAAATCAAAGTTATGGTCCGTGATAAGATCCTGTATGAGCTGACCCTTGCTCGTGAGTGAGCGGATGATTTAACAGTCCGAAATTGGTACTGGTGTTATCATGCTTGTGGGATGAGGAGGCAGGGGCACTCAGTTTTATGTAGGAGAGGTTATTTTTATTTACAGCTTTGAAAGTGGACTGTGGGCGGAAGGGTCTGACAGTTAAAATGGTCGCAATGGGGAAAGCAGCTGGAGAGGGCTGTAGTGACAGCAGTGGCCTGTAGGGTGAGTAGACGGAGACAGTGGTACACTGAGAAGGCACAGTAGAAGAAGAGGGAGGGACCTGTGTGTGTGAGTGGGTGTGGTGAGTAAACAGTCAGTCATGTGGGTATGATTGCACAGCGTGCTGCAGGTTGGCTTTTAGCATGATTCCAGAACAAGTTAAAATTATCTATGAAGCCTATACTGAGTGCCCTGCAGACAGACTGGAGACAGGTGTGGAGCTGGAGGACTCTGCTGAACTTTTCTATCCCACAGCCGTGAGGAGAGAGTGGACCACTGATGAAGATGGATTTTGCCGGTGCCGGTTAAGAACTGTAGGAGTTGTCTGAACTGTGATTTGGTCACCTCAGAGTGTCGAAGGGATGAATCATTAATTCCAACATGAACAATAATCCTGTGGATGGAGGACGGCAATGTGTTCAGCAGATCTGAGAGTTTCTGCAGGATGACGAGGACTGTGGCTCTGGGGAAACAATGCGTTGCAGCATTAAAAAAGCGGATGTGTCGAGTAATTGAGTCCCCAATAATTAAAGTAGTCGGAGGAAAAAGGGGGCGAGGGGGTGCTGAATGTGGGGTCTCATGGCTGGATGAGGTGGGAGAAGCGGTCGGTGGAGGAGACTTCACCAGAGGCGATGAGGTGGCTGGAGAGGGGCCCACAGAGAGGGGGGCGGGAGCGCGCTGCGGTGCCGGTGTAAACAGCGGTATGGAGCGGAGAGTCTTGCAGAGAGAGGAGCACTCATGTATGGGGATAGAGGGCCTCGGAGGTGACGGTGAGCCGTGAGAAGATGAAGAAGGAGGGGGAGGAGATGAAGAAGGAGGAGGAGGGCGCTCGGGCTCCTCATCGACAGGAGGAAAAGCGAGGGGTTCAAACTTATTCTCCAGCTGGATGTTGTGATGAGGCGCGTGGGAGGAGCGCCTCCCTCTCCTACCGAGAGCAGGGACCAGGCACCAGGGCTCAGGGTAAGATGGGGTGGAACTGGTCAGGACCCTGGGCCTGGCCCCATGTCGTATCCAGGAGTCGTCAGAAACAGTGTCCGGAGGGGGGTCAGCCGCGGTGGCGGCTGGCACCGGAGGAGGGGCAGCTTCAGCGGTCTCAGGAGCAGCATCAGGGCCGGAGGGAGCTGCGTCAGAGCCAGAAGTGCAGAGGGAGGCAGATTGTGTAGGGCCGAAGGTGATGGTATCCATTAACATCTCGGCTTCATGGATCTGGTACAGGGTGGGTATTCGTCCCTCCAGTTCTGTGATCCTCTCGGCGAGGTAGGAGCAGCTGACACAGCCGTAGGGAGAGGTAAGTGGAGCCATGCTGTGTGTGCGGTGTGTGGTACACGCAGGTCGGAGCCCACAGCGTTGGTGTGGTGTTAGCTGTGGTGATCCACCCGGTATAATCCTCAGCAAATGGGCTTCATATCGTTGATAAAACAAGCCAGTGGTAACAGCAGAGAAAGCGCAGCTTAGTCAGCTGACAGAAGTTTTCCCACCCACATCACATTTCCACCTGAGAAGGGGGTCTTAATCTCCCTGAATAACAGGCAGTTATCTCTACTCCTGCTCGCTCCTGTATGGTGCCGATCGGACCTGCCACCGCGTCAGCTCTTCTTGTTGCGCTTCTCCCTCCTCCACTCTGATGGCCACTGGACCTGCTGCTGCTGCTTGCAGAAGTTGTGGGTTTTTTCACAACCAACTCGCTTGACGCGCGGCTTGCCATCTTTTCTTCTCTTTCTCACATCTGAGCTGTCACGTGACAACATCATATCCAAAAACTTTATCAAATGTCATCTCCCGACAACAGTTAAGAGAAACATTATAGCCTACTATTAGTTTTAAATTGTAATAGTATTAAATTGAAAATTCAACCACATATACGTAGGTGCTGGACAAACACTCATTATTTAGGAATTAAATAAATTATATTTAATATTATATCAGGCCCCTATAGGCCTATATGGGCGGCAGATTTTTTTAAAGACAGTAATGAAACTGACACCGTTGCTATTTTTAGATACCGTGGGATACCTTATTACCGTATTACTGCCCAAACCTAATTCCTTTTGTCACACAATACTTAGTGGTAGCACATACTGGTTACAATATACTCTCTTCAAAAAGACCATAGTGACGACAGCAACACAGCTGCTCACAATGGGCTTGATTGACAGTATCCAACACAGGATTCAGCTGCATGATGACAAACCACTTAAAACAGCCCATAATCTGGCCCTGACAACAGCAGAAGCCCTGCCCACTTGCTGGAACTGACTGCACCACTCTTTTGTATAAATCTGATACAAATGGGGCCACAGCCTGACTTCAAGATTCCAAGAAGAAACAACAAATGAACAAACCACACTAGATGACGGCCTGGTATTATATCTTCAAACTGCACAAGTTAACTCACTCAATAAAGCTCATTTCTCCCACATTATTTCCTCCAAAGGTAGAGAGACAAAAAACCTAAAGCAGATCATGCTAATGTGAATGTTATCATTGTTTTGTTTTTGTTTTTTTGTTTTTTTAACCAGGCATCTAAATAAATACATCACTGTGTGAAGCATCCAAAGCTTCATGCTTCCCCTCAGAACACAGTAAAGTCACTGCTCTTTTCCTTGAGAGGTCAAATCAGTTGCTCACTGGTAATAATGGGAATGCCAGGACTTGATTTTTGGCCTTGCCCATTGTGGTTATGAAATTACCAAATACTGAAGCTGGACGCTTGCAACCACAAGCAGACCTTTTTAATGTTGTGAAAAGGGAGGAAAAAGTGTGCTGGAAAATACAACACTGTTTTGAAATAAAAGCAGTTTTCAAAATAAATATCATCACTTTTTACCATCAAAGGATTTTGATATTTTCCACTCTGGCTTGACTATGGAAATGTAAGCAGTGAGCATTGATATTCACATGTATGCCACAGTAGGGCCCTGATCACACAGAAAGTGTTTTAGCAGCTGGAGGCTGCTCACTGTAATTGTTTTTATTGAGAATGAAGCTCTTGGCTCGCTGTTTTTGCATTGCTACTCGACTTGTGTTTCTGTGTTTTAGACCCCTTGCATTTTTGCCGCAGTGCTCTGAACTGAGTTGAAAAAAGTTCAACTCAGAGCAAAACAGCGCTCCAAGACTTCGCTTTTTTTTTTTTTTCCATTGTCCAGTCAGATGATTTGAGAGGCAGGCCCTCTGTGGTGGTTATAACAACAAGTTAACAGTTGGTAAACAATGGAGGAGAAACTGGTGGTACTCCCCATGATCCACCATCTTTTTTTAGGGTCTCATGTACTCACACAGATCTCCGTTTCCCTGTGCCCAACAAACTATTCACTAACAGCCTCTCACACTCAACCAGAGCTACAGCAAGTACCCTCTGCCTGTCCATTTTAGGAACTAGAAACTAATTACTGTAAAAACAAGTGAATAATTTTAGCTAGCCAAAATAAACGGTAGTTGGATACACAAGAAGGTTAGGGCAGAGCCCTTGAATGGATAATTCATAGTAATAATTAAAGCTGCTGCACAGTAATGGTCAGGGCCGGGCAATTTTAGGCAAAATTAGGCAATTCTGAGCAACAAGCAGAGTGTAGGAAGATGAAAAAAAGGTGGCATTCTAAGCATAAGAGACTATGCTCTATCTCACTGAGCTAATTACCAAGAGACAACTCTGCGGTATATATGTTTAAAACTTCTTCTAGCTCATTATAGGAATTCTACAGCTGCAATGATTAGTCTATAAATCAATAAGTCAAACACATAAATAATCCACAACTATTTCATGATGGATTGATTGTTTCAGGCATCAGTGTTGGAGTTACCTTTGCAGATTTGAGGATATCCTCCTCAAATCTTGGTTTATCATGGTTTTGGACCTTTAGCCAGACAATGTGAGATATTTGTGGATGCCAGATTGGAATTGGGGAAAGGTAATATAAATTTTACATAATTTTATAGACAAACATTTAATATAGAAAATAACTGGAATGCTAATCAATAATGAAATGATTCATAGCAGAGATGGATTTGTAAAATTGTAAATGCACCATTACAGCTTCATTTTAAAAAGGAAATCAACATTACCTTTCAGCAGCAAAACCGCACAAATAAAATAAAATTAGGCTAAGCAGATAAAAAAACACTTGTACCATTATTGGGAAATGTTAGCCCCTATGTGTCCTTTAAATTCTCATTAAAATAAAACTCAAGTGTATCCTGTTGTTGGTCTCAAAACAGCACAGCCAAATTACTCTTTCTAAATCTCATACTGATGTTTCTTTTTTATAAATGTTTGTTTTTCTGTTCCATGTAGCTTCAATAACATTGTTAAACAGTGATGTGTGACCCAGCACTAAACCAGCAGCTCAATGGTGCCTTTCTTAAGAAGACATCTATTTCCTCACAAAACACTGAATGTGTGGTATATGTAAAAGCCCATGTGAAAAATGTAATACAAACACACTAAAACAAAGCATATCACAACATAGAAGTTACATCATATAATTATGGCATGCCCTTCAAATTGTGGATGAGTGGCTGAAGTGATCAGACTCATAATATACAAAGGAAAGAAAAAACTCAAGCACAAGAAAGTAAGAATAACATTAACTGCTAGCAATTATGAACAAACTGGCCTGATCTAGCTTAAAGCTAAACATTATCCATGGTGACAAAGATGAAAACATTTTTTAAAATGTAAAAGTAGCTATTGGATAGACTCTGCATATTGACTGATAGCTAAGCCAAATAAACAGGGAAGGGAGACAAGGGATAACAGGGAAAAGAGTCTCTCCACGAAACTGCCTGGATCATAATTATTTTAACCTTAGTAGTCTCTAATCCACATAGCATGATGCCTGAACATAGGACTTTCACATTAGAATGTCTGTTCTGCCTTAGCTGAGGCTTGAACTCACAACTTCTGAGACTGATGTCCATCTTCTATCTCACTGAGCTAATTAGCAAGTGACAGTTTATGTGTGGCTTCACAAATTGACTAAGCCAAGCATCAGGGTGCCAGACAGTAGCCATCCATGCCATGGAAAAGCAAATTTCAAAGTGAAAGTTCCAAAGCTGTAGCACATATGGTTGATATGTTTTGAATAGACTGCATTTTTTCATCTGCGTAATATTGCAAAAATTAGGCCTATCCTGACCCGAAAAGATGCAGAAAAACTGGTCCATGCTTTTGTTACCTCAAGGCTGGATTACTGTAACTCTCTATTATCAGGTAGCTCTAGTAAATCATTAAAAACTCTCCAGCTAATTCAGAATGCAGCAGCACGTGTACTAACAGGAACTAAGAAACGAGATCATATTTCTCCTGTTTTAGCTTCTCTGCACTGGCTCCCTGTAAAATCCAGAATTGAATTTAAAATCTGACTGTTAACTTATAAAGCTCTAAATGGTCAAGCTCCGCCATATCTTAGAGAGCTCATAGTGCCATATTATCCCACCGGAACTCTGCGCTCGGAGAATGCAGGGTTACTCGTGGTCCCTAAAGTCTCCAAAAGTAGATCAGGAGCCAGAGCCTTCAGCTATCAGGCTCCTCTCCTGTGGAATCATCTTCCTGTTACGGTCCGGGAGGCAGACACCGTCTCCACATTTAAGACTAGTCTTAAGACTTTCCTCTTTGATAAAGCTTATAGTTAGGGCTGGCTCAGGCTTGCCTTGTACCAGCCCCTAGTTAGGCTGACTTAGGCCTAGTCTGCCAGAGGACCACCTATAATACACCGGGCACCTTCTCTCCCTCTCTCTCTCATATCCTATTACTGCATCTTGCTAACTCGGCCATTCTGGATGTCACTAACTTGGCTTCTTCTCCGGAGCCTTTGTGCTCCACTGTCTCTCAGGTTAACTCTTATTGCAGCAGTGCCTGGATAGTGTGACGTGTGTGGTTGTGCTGCTGCCATGGTCCTGCCAGATGCCTCCTGCTGCTGCTGCTGCCATCATTAGTCATTAGTCATACTTCTACTGTTATTACACACATATGATTATGTATACTGCCAGATACTAATATATACTTTCAACATATTGCACCACAGTAGCCAGAACTATAACGACAATATTATTACTTTCATGAATGTTGCTGTAAGCTACTGTCATTACCGAGGATGTCCTGCATCTCTCTCTGTCTCTCTGTCTCTCTCTCTCTCATTGTGTCATACAGGTTACTGTTAATTTATTATGCTGATCTGTTCTGTACGACATCTATTGCATGTCTGTCCGTCCTGGAAGAGGGATCCCTCCTCAGTTGCTCTTCCTGAGGTTTCTACCGTTTTTTTTCCCCGGTAAAGGGTTTTTTTTGGGGAGTTTTTCCTTATCCGCTGTGAAGGTCTAAAGGACAGAGGGATGTCATATGCTGTAAAGCCCTATGAGGCAAACTGTATTTGTGATATTGGGCTTTAAAAATAAAATTGATGAATTGAAAATTGATTGAATAGGTTTTGAAATATAGAGGCTTGCTGTCTTTCTAGCCATGTGATCAGTTGGCGCACAGCATCTGAAACACACTCCACTCTACTTGAGAAATGCTTTGCGTTCTTCTTGTGTCTTAGCTCGGAAGCCTCTGCATCGTTTGAGAGGATGACGCTTCATGTGAATCGGACACTGTCTGTTTACATCCAGGTTACTGCTGGAGGTCTCTAAGTATTCCTGTTATCTGTTTTGTGTGATGAAACTTGGCCTCTAGATATAGCATACCTCTTAACAGGGTTGTCTGTCTTCATTGCTGTGCTACTAGATGAGCTGAGAGTGAAACTTGGATCATTGCAGATCTGAGCCTCTCTGAAGACAAAAGTCCAAGGAGAATGAGAATGGTGGAAACTGAACCTGATTCTGCATCTTGTACAAGCTACCTTGTGATATCCACTTCTCCTGAAGTGCATACAGCAATTTCTCCACTATTGGGTTAACACCCCAAGATGTATCCAAATAGGCAAGTCCAGGTAAGTAACCCTCTAGTTTTGCTGACTCCAACTCCTTTAGCAGATCACCAATTTCTCTCAATTACAGGGGATTTTTGTTTCCAATCCTGGGGAACCTCTCAAACTTGTCCAAAAGAGCCTTCTCAATTGTTTCAGGGGAACCATAGCACTCCTCCAGACATATCCAGGCCATCCTGAGCCCAGCCTCAGGGTCACTGACATGAACAGCTCTGATTCTCCTAACCTGTTCTGATGACTGAGGACCCAGCCACTTCGCTAGAAGGTCAAGCTCTCGTTGCAGGTAAGTCTCAGTCCATGCATGGCGTTTGTAAAGCTTGATTTCCATCCCCAGTAGCTGTCTGGTCGGCCGTCAAACCTGAACATCCCAGAGGTCACAAGCTCATGTCGAGCCATGTAAATAGTCATAGTCATTCATACCTGTATGGTCAGGCACATATGGCTGTGGCATCTGCATTCAGCGGGGTTGTGTGCGTCTGAGGTCCCCTAATGGGAGACAAACTGTGTGACTGTGTCTCGGTTGGACGTCGCACAGCTGGCTGCTTCATGCTACGTGCTTCAGAGTAGCTACTGTGGTGCTTGACAGGAGAAGGAGTGATATGCAGCTCATCCCCAGCCATGTGAGTGGGATTATGCATACTGTATTGGTGTGGCAGAGCTGGAGGAGCTCCATGAGATTAATCAGGTGTAGTGTTACCTTCAGGATAAAGCAATGAATGGTGACTAGAATGCATTCTAGAGTGGCACTCAACGTAGTCGCTTGTTCTTTTCTCTCTGGAGTCATGTGGAATATCTGCAATGACTAGCGAGCCTGCTTTAGAGTCCATTTCTGCTACTGCTGCTTCCAAAATCTCTGCTTCAACTTCTGCAGCCGCAACCTCTTCTTCTTGCTTCAATGCAGTTAAAGCTGCCTCCATGAGTACCTCAACTCAACTCAACTTTATTTATAGAGCACTTTAAAAACAACTACAGCTGAAACAAAGTGCTGTACAAAAATAAAAACATAAGACAAACAATAAAAACAATAAAACAGTAAAACAAGAGCAGAGTCTCATGCTGGTTTAAAAGCCAAGGAGTAAAAATGGGTTTTAAGACTGGTTTTAAAAACAGACAGTGAGGGGGCCAGTCTAATGTGGACAGGTAAATCATTCCACCATCTGGGGGCAGCCACAGAAAGGGCTCTATCCCCTCTAAGCTTCCGCTTAGACCTCGGTACATCAAGGAGCAGCTGATCAGCTGACCTGAGGCACCGAGCAGGGGCGTAGGGATGAAGCAGCTCAGAGAGGTAAGGCGGGGTGAGACCATTTAAAGATTTAAAAACAAATAAAAGAATCTCAAAATGAATTCTAAGGTGGACGGGCAGCCAGTGGAGGGAGGCCAGAATGGGCGTAATGTGTTCCCTCTTACGTGCTCCAGTAAGCAGCCGTGCAGTAGCGTTCTGAACAAACTGGAGATGTGCGAGGGAAGACTGGCTGACTCCAAAATAAAGTACATTACAGTAATCCAGCCGGGACGTGATGAAGGCATGGATTACTATTTCAAAGTGCTTTTGTGCAAGAAAAGGTTTAACGTTTGCCAGCTGCCTAAGGTGAAAGAAGCTGGACTTAACCACTGCACCAATTTGACGCTCCAATTTAAAACCACTGTCCATCTTAAACCAACACTAAGTAACTTTTCAACCTTCATAAAATATTTTCATAACTTTTGTAATGATACATCGACTTACAACTAGTTGAATGACACCTCTGTCATGGCCTGAAGGGGTCTGTATTGCTTTCACTGGCACTAAGCAACTTCGAGGAGGGTGGCAGTAACCCTGCCACACAAAAAACTACAAATGTGTTGACTGCTTTACGGCATACGTCACTTCCCCCTTTCCCCATTCGTTACAAAGATGGAAGTCGATGCGATCGCCTACGCGCAATTACTGCTATCATGGCAGAAGCTGCAAAACAACCAAAGAAACGAAAAGTTTTGTCTGAGGAGACAAAAAAAGAAAAAGGGAGGCTACCCGGATAAAAGGACAGTCAAGGATCAACATTGGCCCGGCTTTCACTCGCTGGTGTGAGCTCAAAGATGAGGAGGGATTTCTGACCGATGCTGCCTTGGCTCTGTTCCTGATGGACTAGTAAGTAGCTTTCGATGCTCCAATCAAAATGATAATGCTGATGTTAGCTATCGGAAATACGCGTGGTAGCAATAAATAGTTCCACACTGACACGACCAGCCACGCAACAAGCTCAAAAGTACTGTATAATGAAAAAGCAATGCGATGACAAACCGCAAATATAGAGTTTGAGTAAAATATGTAGGTTCCTATTGTGGAAAGATCAGTCATACTGAATCATTGTGGTGTTATCATGTCAGTTTGTATGTACGTGACAGTAGTTTCTGATGATTGTTATGTAATGGTTTCAGAGAAACGGGATTCTTGTCGTGTTTTTGTTGAGTTGACTACAGTGATTGCAAAAGAAGTCAACCCGTGTTGCTTGCTCTAAATAATCAGTAAAACAAAACCCGTGTGCAATGTGCATTGAGTTATGACTTTTCATGGTCCTGCTTATCAATAGCACCTTGTGCTGAGTGTAGCTAAAACTACAGGGATTGTTGCATGTTTAAAATTCTACATGTAACGTTTATTTAGTCAGTCCTGAAGGGTCTGTGTGTAGTTCACTTCAGTAGCACCAAGCACCTAACTTTGAAGGTTACAATCTCAGTTAGCCAGTAAACTTGACATCTTCAAGTCAGTCTGATAACAAGATATTTTTGTTATTGTTATGTGTCTATTGGACATTATGTTGTGTAAGGTGTACGGTGTTGTTCCATATTTATTTTTTTCATGTAATTGTCTTTTTATATTTGATGTTGTATTGCTAATTATAGTTATTCTTATCTCATAATTCTCTAGTATAACATAGATGATGCATTTTATTACATTGTGTGATGTTTATATAGTGCATTTATTTCCAGTATGTATACTTTTGTGTTTCTCTTGCATTACTCTTGATCCATATAAATTTCTTACGTTATTTCTCTACAGCTATCAAAAGAAGCAAGTAAACGTCTACTCCCCACAAGCAACACCTCCAACTGCTACAGCCTAGTTTCCAGCTTTACAGAAGAGTCGGACCATGTTAGGTACTTTGTGTTTCCCCAGGGCCTGCATTTGTTTGTTTTGGGCAACGTTTAGTATTTTTCAACATGTCCTATTTTCTGTTTTGACTCAGGGGAGAACCGGAGAACCTGGAAGAAGGCGCTAGGGCAGAATCTTACAATCTACTCTATCTGCAGCATGCATTCTCTGAGTGTTGTGGAGGAAGAAGAGCGGCATGACTCTCCAGATGACTCCAGATAACTTCTAACATTGTCACACAGATTATTCAATGTTTCTTATTTTAACTGTCATAGTTTATTTTTATCCTGCTCTATTTATCCATGTACATGCATCACACTCCCCTTTTGTTTTGTTTTGTTTTTTAATTCACAGTAATTTTTTTCAACTGTCATTGTCGTTCATTTACTACAACTGTAATACAGTGTTGTTGTGCCATTTATTTATTCAAATCATACACATATCCTGTCATTGCAAAAATGTACATTGCATTTATGCCACTCTTTTTTTTTCATGATATTTCTTGCGTAACACTGTGCATGTGCCTGGAAATGTTTTTCTTTTTTCTCTAGGTCATATGTTTTACTTGTTACATCCTTTACTGTGAAGGGACAAGTGGCAAAATAACAATTTCAATGTGTTGAATGTGACAAAGTACTTGAATTTTGAAAACTGTGAAAAAGGGTGTATAAATAAAAGTTTGTCTGGGACTGTCTGGGTCTCGGGGTTCAAGTCCTCTGGTGTCCTACTACTTCCCCTCCCTCTCCCTCTACCTCTACCTCTGCCTGCACCTACTCCCCTTCCCCCTCTGCCCCTGCCTCTGCCAGCACTAGTGTGTGGGGGCTCAAACTGGTGGAGGTAGTGTCCTGGACAGCAAATTCCTGATAAAACAACAGACAGAAATGTTATGTTACAAATGTAAAAAAATTTTGATGTTCAATAAGCATCAGAATCATATTGAACTTTATTGCCAAGGACATACAGGAATTCGTCTTGGCTTTTAGTAATTCAGAAATGACAGTGACAATAACAAAAATGCTAGCCAAAGTGGGAGCAGCAGACGGCCAGCCATACACACCGGCGCCATCTTGCAAGTGTCACTTCACTTCACTGTACTAACCCTAACCCTCCTCTACTTTCAGCTGAGCCTTCAACCATGAGCTTGGTTTCTCTTTTAACAAAGGTGGAGTGAGCACGCACTGCCTCTGCCCTGGCACGTGCTTTAGCTGCTACTAAACTAGCTGAAGATTTGCTGGACTTAACAGATGCTGGCTGAGATGGAGCATTCTGCTGATCCTCTGAGTTTCCCTTGTTGTCCATCTTGTACATGCTGTACATCAGTTACTTGGTATGAAGAGCACAAATCTGATGAAGCTGAACGGTAGACAAAGAGCTAATGTTTTTTTTCTGCTGTAACACCTGTGTTGAGCCAGCTGTGATGCTGTTTTTTCACTATTCTGTCCACTGCGTGTGCGTGACTGCACAGAGTAACAGATAGCTAAAGACTAGCTTTGGCATTGAATGGTGACTCAGACGGTAAAGTAAGTTGAGGCTGTTTACTGTTGGTCTCTGTCAGAGCTGTAGAGGCCGTTCAGATGTAGCGTCTTTTGCATGCACAAATCCATTAGTTTCAATGTAGACACGCGTCAAGCGCACTCACAATCCACAGCGACGTTGTAGCGGCGCGTATTCGGAGCGACGCGCCTGTTTTTTCCTGTGCATCCGCGCCGCACAGAGATGGAAAAATCTCAACTTTTTCGAATGCAGCAAGCGCACTGCATGTCATGTGATAAGAATTAACCAATCAGCTCCACGGATCTGCTTCTTCCTTTCCATCCAACAGACTTCACAACATCATGGCTGCATCCCAAGTCCCTTAAAATTACTGCTAACCACCTTATCTAGCCACCTTATCGAACTGTTTAGTCCCTCCCAATCAGGAAAACATTTAAGGAGTCAGGAGTTAGGAGTGAGGAGCGAGGTGTGCTGATAAGAGACATGAGCCTCACTCAGCCTTACTCTGAAGCGTCATGTAAAGCGACGTCCGTTTCTGATGACAGCGACACAGCTGGATCTGCTGCATAACGGAGCCAGCGTTTGGGCGTGAATACCAAGTTATTAAATCCACTCGCCATCATTCAACAAGTCAGCTGCTGAGTGAATAAGACATCAGACCTGTCAGTTTGCCTCAATCAATGCAATTTTATTTATAAAGCCCAATATCACAAATCACAATTTGCCTCACAGGGCTTTAGCATATGACATCTCTCTGTCCTTTGGACCCTCACAGCTGATCAGGAAAAACTCCCCAAAAAAACCCTTTAACAGGAAAAAAACAGTAGAAAGCTCAGGAAGAGCAACTGAGGAGGGATCCCTCTTCCAGGACGGACAGACGTGCAATAGATGCTGTACAGAACAGATCAACATGATAAATTAACAGTAATCCATATGACACAATGAGACAGAAAAAGAGAGAGAGAGAGACAGAGAGAGAGAGACAGAGAGAGATGCAGGACAGACAGGAATGACAGTAGCTTACAACAACATTAATGAAAGTAATAATATTAATTAATATCAATATTAATAATTAATATTACCTACAGGCTATTAAACATTATTCCACTCACATGACATGCAGGACAATTAATGATGGGCAAATGTGTGTGTGTGTGTGTGTGTGTGTGTGTGTGTGTGTGTGTGTGTATGAAATAAACTTAATTACAACATGACAGTCTTGCAGGAAATATCATTAATGTTACTCCTTGTAGTCACGTAGGCATGTGAATTACAGCGTTTCATTGCAAAGAATGCATGTAACAGGTACACTTGCGCTGTTTCTCCGCCATCTCGTTCAAATGAGCCAGATGTAGGGGGCGGGTATTTATACGTCAGGGCCTCAAGCTGAAAAAGACTTCCTGTTAGGAACCTCTTGTGTTACCTTACTCATCGCACCTAACAGATCCCTCCTAACTCCTAACGCTAACTCCTTACTGGCAGGAATAAGAGACATGAGACGGCCTTAAAGATGGTGGACCTTGAACGGTTCCGCTTCCGGTTCAAGTCAGGAGTTAGGAGTTAGCAGTATGAAATAAGTATGTATCTAATAACACACACTATCTCTCTACCAGCATCTCCCTCTTTCCCTCTCCTCCACATACACACGTGCACACACCTCACCTCCTAATGCTTGCTGGAAATCCATTTAACTTTTTTGAAAACTGTAACTTTTTTACTCCCCCTGTGAGTGACAGGCGGTTTTGGTTGCTTAGTAACGGCAGGCGCGACAGTAGCGCAACCTCCGAAGCGCCTTGGATAAAAGGATGGAAACGGAACAGCTGGCGTTTTCCACGCGCTCTTAGAAGCTACATCTGAACGGGGCCTTACAAAGCCAGAAGCCATTTCTTGTGAAACTGGAATATGAATACAGATAAATGTTTTTATATACATGAAAGTGTTATAAATTGCACTGTTAGCTTAAAACATAGAGCTAGAAGCTACATATAAACATGCTGCATACAACAAAATAGCACTTTTAGCATGAGCATCTAAAGGTGAAAAAAATATAAAATAAGCGATCAGTATCTACAAACTATAAACTGCACAAATATAATATATAATAAAACTTCCAAACAAAGCTTGGAGCACTCTCCATCCATAATAACAACCAAGATGGCCGGTCTGGCCTGTGACCTTACCCATGTGACTCTAACAACCAATAGAAAGCCAAGGAGTTTCAAAATAAAAGAGAACCTTTCAAAATACAGCAAGGGGGCACTGTAGGCAGCCATAGCCATGGGCAGTCACAGAAATGTCAGTAGTGTGTATACATAATGCAAGTAGCGGGCAAAAGAGAATGGAAGCCCTTGTAGGCTCATTAGCCGAGCATTTGTCCAGCCATTTTCCTTCCTGGCTCATAGTCTGAGATGACTTTTATTTCCTTCTCATACTGTGTCTCTGTCTCTCTAGCCCTGTTTCCATAAAACCCAGAAAAAACAACACCAGTCCCAGTGACATGGTCCACTTCTTCATAAAAGCACAGTACAGTTTGGGACCCTGAACCTTTTTTAGAAATGGAACCATCACAAAAATGCCTTGTGGTGGCCATGGCCACCATTTCACTTCCTGCCATAAACAAATAATGTATTTCTCATCATATCTCCTGGACAAAACATGCTAACACAGAATAGGTGATGTCTTATCCTATGTTTTAATGGTCAAGGATTACAGTGATGCCATATACAACATCATAAACCCTTCAGGTAAATATTTAAGGAGTAATTCAGTGATGCAAGAAGGAAATCACAGTATCTGTGAACCTAGGCTAGACTTTATAATATCATGTCTGTTGCATGCATATTTATGTAGAGTTTGAAATGCTTGATCCTTTTGTTGATTAACCCTAACAATACGATGACTGTTAAGAGTGGAACAATATTCAACATGACCGTAGCAACTTATCTTCAAAGAGTGTGTCTAACACACCAATTTAAATTTAAAAAATGCATTTCAGAAATATGTCTGTCTGTTGGTGTTGTTGAACCTGTTCTCCACGGTCACATGCTATGTGTGTTGCAACACATGAATATAAACAAAGCACAAAAGCAAGGGAATTTGTGTTTGGTAGATTATTTCTTTGTTGTAACAATGCTTAAACATATAAATCTTACATCATTGGAAAGCCGGTTTATTTCCCTTTTAAACGGTGCCACATTTGTAAGGAGTTTGTGGGATGAGCAGCAAAGCTGAGTATGTGTGTTGCATCTTCTCTGCCAATGCCAAACAGCTTTTTTTTGCTATTGACTCTTGTTTGGTGTTGTTTGGTGGATTGGATGATGGAAGTCTGAAGAAACAAGACATATTGGCAATTTAACAATTTATTCATTTAACAAAACAGGGGCCTCAGCAGCATGTCGAAGAACCATACACAGCCACAACAGCCTGGAACCTCCTCCGCATGCTGGTCACTCACTGCTTTGGGATGGCATCCCATTCTTTAACTAGCATTTGTCACAATTCAGCCAACGTGGTTGTGTTGGTCACTCTGGCACTAACAGCACGCCCAAGCTAAGCTAGCCCAGGCTCCCACAAGTATTCAATGGGGTTGAGGTCAGGACTGCTGGCAAGCCATTCCATCCTCTCCACTCCCAAATTCTGGAGGTAGTCTCTGATAAACCCCGTTCTGTGGGGGTGAGTATTGTAATCTTGGAGGATAGAGTTCAGTCCCAGACTGTGGAGATATGGGATTGCCATTGGTTTCAGAATTTCATCTCCATATCTCTCTGCATTGAGATTGCCTCCAATGATGACAAGCCTAATTTTTCCAATGAGGGAGATGCCGCCCCACACCATCACACTGCCTCCACCAAAAGATGTTACTCTATCAGTGCAGCAATCAGCAAAGCATTCTCTGCATCTTTTCCACACTTTGACCCCATGTTCCAACTGCAGTAGACACAATCTGGACTCATCGCTGACCATAACGTTCCCCCCGCATGTTCAGGTTCCAGTGCACATGTTGCCAGCATCATCAGCAAAAACAGGCCTAATGGTGAAGGGCAGTTATGGCAGGCCTCCTGGCAGCTCTACCAGAGAGACCGGAGATTGGCTGCATGCAGTCTGTTCCAGATTGTCTGGGCAGACAGCCGTCGGCCATATCATCCTGCAAACCTTGACTGCAAATCTGTAGAAGACTGCCATTGGTTCCAAAGTGCTGACAGGATGAGGAAACATCCCCCGTTATATGGAACTTGGCCTTCAACTTGCAGATGGTACTGGGGCTCACTCCAAATATTGCCACAACTTGGTTTTGCAGAACACCAGCTTGAAGTTACCCTATCACATGGGCCCTATCCAGATCAGTCAATTGTGGCATGAAGATTCTTGGAGCAGACACCAACTGATCACTGTAGTGGGGCCCATGCCAGAAGCTCAAAACAAGAGTCAATCGCAACAGCAAAAAAAAAGCTGTTCGGCACTGGCAGAGAAGATCTGGCAAATTTTTCATGGGAGCAACCCATACTCAGCTCTGCTGCTCATCCCACAAATGCATGTTCCTTACTGTTGCACCATTTAAAAGGGAAATAAACAGGCTTTCCAATGGTATAAGATGCCAAGAACCATTGTTACAACAAAGAAATAATCTACCAAACACAAATGTCCTTACTTTTTGTGCTTTGTTTATTAAAAAAACTTGTCTCATAAATATTTAAATGTTTTATTCAATCAGTTTCTCTGAAAAGTGGAGACTAATAATAGAAACACATTCCACATGTTGATAATCCTAATATATCATGCGTGGGTTGGAACAAGAAGTAAATAGGACCGTGCTGTCTGCTACCGTCTCAACGAAGTGCTCTAGGGTGCTTTCACTTTAAGTGTCTGTGCACTGCAGTTGCACAATAATTTTCATTTTGTATGAGAGGTTTTTAGCTGCAGCTCATTCTCTGCAAGAATCCAAGCTTTTATCAATGCAGCTTGCTTTATTGCAAGGCGCAGACTCATGTTTTGCAAATCGGTGTATTTCCATACGTGATGACATTGACTACACAGTGATGAATTCATTTAGATGCTTGGCTAAAAAAAGCACAAAATAATGATAACATTCACATTAGCATGATCTGCTTTACGTTTGTTGTCTATTTTTGGAGGAAATAATGTGGGAGAAGTGAGCTTTACTGAGTGAGTTAACTCAGCACACTGAGGAGGTTTCAGGGTACTGTGATGATTTGAACACTCTATTGTTATTGTCCGACTTTAAACAAATGTATCAGTGTTGTCAGAATCACAAGACTTTTAGAGAGAATATATTTCTGGATCATATTTAAGATTAAGTGGAGTAATGGAGTAAAGAGTTCTAAATTATCAGTATATCAGCTTCTCATTCAATGCGTTTTCTTTATTTTCATGACTATTTGCATTGTAGATTCTCACTGAAGGCATCAAAACTATGAATGAACACATGTGGAGTTATGTACTAAACAAAAAAAAGGTGAAATAACTGAAAACATGTTTTATATTCTAGTTTCTTCAAAATAGCCACCCTATGCTCTGATTACTGCTTTGCACACTCTTGGCATTCTTGCAAATAAATCACATTACTTATTATACTCATTATTATTACTTGAGCTTGTTTTATTTATTCATTTCACAGATAGTTATACATCCTTAGTCCTTAAATTAAAATTTAAAATTTATTTTATGGTGTTGCTGCCCTGGCATTTGGCCCTTGTGTCCTCAAAAAAATAACAACACGAAAGGCCAAGTGGCCTTGCCCCTAAAATGACGAAATTCCAGGCCTGCCGTGGAGGATCCACACATGCATCCTTCGAACTTCTCAGCAAGAAGGACTCAGCCCTTTGTGAAACTCGGAAGGATCCTTGACATTAGAACAGTCCTTCAGCGGGGGTCAATGACGTAGCATCCTTCAAATCCGGCCATTTGAGGATCCTTCCTTGATACTGAGAAACACCTTCTGTCCAGAGAAGCAGCCGTCTGTCAAGAGCAGAGCTGAGAGGGCAGTGGCTGGCCAAACTGCCTTTAGCAGGCTGACTGACAACAAACATTTACTGAACCAAAATTCTTTTCATGTCAGGTCCACGGGAAGAAGTCAACAGTGTCTGTATTTTTGATTCATTGATTTTACTTCCCAGCTCACCGCAGCAAATGAGGGGAATCTGCCTCTCACTGACAGATTGGGAGCTGATCAATTAATAAATATAAGGTTAATAAGTTCAAAACACAAATACAGCAGGAAATTTGTGTGATTAAATATGTCTGTCTTTCTTTGTGAACAACTCAAGATGAGCTTGATCAGTGTTGAGTTGGCTTCATCATAGAAGAGGATTGTAAAGCACTCCACAATGGAAATGACCTCCTCTGGAATGCTTTTTGGAGGCTTTGACACAGTCATAAAGGCCTCTTTTGCCATTTCATCAGCATTCCAGCTGTCTTCTTTCCCCTGGTTGCAAATGGAAATATTGTATCATACCCAGTGAAGGCATGGAAAACAGTAAGAGCTTAGGAATGCCAGAGACTTGGACGTCATTGGCAGGTATGTATCCAAAGTTTGTGCCAAGCCAAAATTCTGCCACTTGTTTGAGTCATTGCCAAATGTACACCTAGTGGTCTATCATCCACAAGAAACAGATCAAATTAGATTGCCCCTTTTGTGCATGAGTTAAATACACAAGTAATAATGAGTGTGAGTGTCAGATGCTGCCAGAAAAGGATTTACAGGTGTTGTTCTAGGCATTGTTATGGCAGTGTGCCATGCAGTGGGGTGTTCAGTGTTAAAGAGCACATTCATAAAAATACCAGTGCTATTAGAGTAATCAGCATACAATGTCTCTGTATTTTCTCTCTGGCTATGCGCTTTCATTTTCTGATTTTATGTCCGCTGGCCATTCACAGAAGCTGGGGGAGGTCCCTGTTACTGCTGCAGGATCATTGGTCATGTTGGTATTATTGCCATATAAAGAAAGCTGGTGCTATATGTTCATTTCAGCTGGCTAGCAAGTAGGCAACATACTATCAAGTTCATTAACTGTTGCTTTCAAGCTCACAACGAGATTCCCTACCTGCTCTGGGAGAACCAATAAAGTAAAATAAAAACTCTTCTTTTTGATGAACTTGTGTTAACAGCTGAGGCTCACATTTAAGGAAAAATTTACAGCTAGTGTTGGCTGTAGTAACTACCTAGCTAGTAACCTGCTATACATTGCAAGATGAAAACTATGGAAATGCATTGCATTCACTGAGTAAAAAAAAAAAAAAAAAAGTAGTAGCTTGCTCATTCATACATATATAGATGTGAAACCCCGTCAAGTGTGTCTTTGACATCATTTACAACTTTCACAGCTGTTTGTGGAAAAGCACTCAGCAAATCTCTTTTACATATTTTTGTTCACATATTTACCACTGACCTATAGAATTAATATGCACACATCAAGGTTGTAATTTGAATAGCTTACTCATTTGTGAATATATTGGCATTATAGGACTTCCCATGTGTCTGTGACATTCTGTCACATTTTTACAACTTTCATAGCCTTTAGTTTATGTCAATGGTCTTATTAAATGTATAAATTAAAACATGATGTATGAGACATATCTACTGGGCATAGCTTAGAACATGATTGCAACACACACACACACACACACACACACACACACACACACACACACACACACACACACACACACACACCCCTTACCTTTGTCTGTTCTGGGGCAAGGCCTTGGTGTCTACAGCAAACATCTTTGACACAAACACGATGAGTGGAGCGCCATCCCCCTTTGAACATTGGAGGAATGCTGGTAAGGAGAAATAGGAAGCAAACACACATCTGAAATCACTGCACAAGAGCGAGCTAAAAGCCAAAATGTTAAAACCAAGGCTTTACCAAGACAAAAAGGTAATGAAATACTTAATTCAAACAGCATTTATTTGAGACGACACAAGACAGTCACACAATAATTTCTATTTTCCTTTTTCACACACAGGATCATATCAGTGGTGTGTCCATATTTGGAACTTCCAAAAGATCTTCTATCTTGTGTGTTCATCAGTACACAATTGATACAGCCCTGTAAGAATATTTAAAGTTGCTGTAATATAAATCTAAATCTGAAAATGTAAAATCTAAAATAAAACTGAAATAAAAATAAAACTTAAAAATAAAACTGTATGAACTTATCTGCTGACCAAACAGGCTAAGCAAGACATTTCAAACGTCCCTCTCCCCAGCAATATTTTCCAGCTCCTCCTGGGGACACTGAGAAGTTCCCAGTTCAGATTAGATATAATGCCTCCAGCATGTTTCTAGGTCTGCCACGGGTCATTCTACCAGTTGGATATGCCCACAAAAGATCCACCGGAAGGTGCCTAGGAGTAGGGATGAGCGAGTACACCACTATCTGTATCTGTATCTGTTCAACCATCTAAATTATCTGTATCCGTATCTGTACTCGGAGTGGGTGGGGCCTAAACCGGAAGTGGGTGTGGTTCAAGTACAAGGGGATGGTTTGCAGGGAATGGCTGCTTTGCTGCAAATGCAGTGAGTATTGGTGAAGAGGAGGAAGAAGGTGAGCCCTTAGCAGCACCCAGCTGAACACCAGTGTCCTGAGAAGGAATGCTGCCAGGAGAGGTGGCGGAGGTGGAGGAGGAGGTGGCTGATACAGTGGGCTTTCTCATGTGATGAACATACAGTGGTGGAAAAAAGTTTTCGGACACCCCATGCATTTGTGAAATATTGCATTAAGAATCACTCTTAGGTCTTCAAGTGCAATTTCTTTTAGTACAGTCACAGCCAAAATACTAAATAAATCCTAAAAAAGCCATCAAAAGCTTAAATTGATTGGTTCCATAAAAATACATAAGAAATTTTGAGTATTGGGTCATTTTGGTACCAGTGATGAAGGTCGTTCTTTTTATTAAAAGACACATTTTTTGTTGCCAAGCTTCGTGTCTACATAAAGCCAGCACATTTGAAAGTTCTTCAGACACAAAAATGGCTAAAACAAGGAACCTAATGCAGGAAACACGCCTGAAGATAAAGATTCTCAGCCAGGAAGGGTACAGCTGCCGCCAGATAGCCAGGAAGTGCAGATGCAGTCCTTCAGCAGTTGGATACACTCTGCAGAAATACAGACGAACCAACAGCTTGGAAGACAAACAAAGATATGGGCATCCAAGGGTTTCTTCAGCAAGAAATGGCTGCATCCTGATCCGCATGTGCAGGCAAAACCGCCAAATGACATCACAGGAGCTTCAGCAGCAGTGGTCAAACCAAACTGGTGTCCAGTGTTCCACCCGCACTGTACGTGGCCGACTTTTAGATCATGGCTTAAGGTCCTACAAGGCTATCAAGAAGCCCCTGATCAATGAGAGACAGAGGTTAGCCCGGCGTCGTTGGGCCCAGGCACACAAGAACTGGACAGCCAGGAATTGGAAGATGATTTTGTGGTCAGATGAGTCCAGTTTCCAGCTTTATCTTCCTCCTACTAATGTGAGGGTACGCAGAAGGCCAGGCGAAGCATTATCTCCAGCACGTACAGTACCTACTGTCAAGCATGGTGGAGGCAGTATCATGGTTTGGGGATGCATGAGTGCTGCTGATGTTGGTCATCTCACTGTCTGTGATGGCACATTGAACTCTACCAAGTATTGTACCATTCTCGAAACCCACATGCTCCCTTCTGCGCGTGCACTGTTCCGTCGAGGTAAAAACTGGATGTTTCAACAAGATAATGCCCCGTGCCGCACATCCAAGGCCAGTAGAACTTGGCTGCAGGAGCACAGTATCCAGGTCTTGGAGTGGCCAGCTCAATCCCCGGACATGAGCCCCATTGAAAATCTGTGGTGGATTATCAAAAGGTCTGTTTCAAAGTATAAACCAAAGAATTTAGAAGAATTAAAAGCAGTAATTCAAGAAAAATGGGACAAGATTACCCCTCAGCAGTGTGAAAGGCTCGTGGGGAACATGCCAACCAGGATTAGAGCTCTACTACGTGCCAGTGGCAGGACTACTAAATATTAATTTGATGATGTGATGGTTTAATTATTTTTTGTTCAGTTTTGAACACATTCTCTGTTATTTGTTGACTTTGATACCGACAATGTTGAGAACTGACATATTGAAACTGTCAAGAATTTAGTTTTGATAGTTTTTCTTGTAAACATTAAACAAAAAAATATAATTTGTATTTGTTTGTATCTGTCTAATGCAGCCACACCTTCTGAAACACAAAAAAGATTTTTCCACAAATATTTCATGATAATATTTGAGATTGTGTAAAATTTTAAGGGTGTCCGAAAACTTTTTTCCACCACTGTATAACAGATGGTTATGTAGAGATGTTGTATTGTAATGTTTTGGATCTCTACCTCTGCTTATTTTGGACTTGCAAAGCTTACACATGGCTTTGGAGAGATTATTTTCACAAACAGTGAAAGAGTCCCATACTGCAGAGGTCCTTTTGGTTTTTGGTGGAGGAGGACCTCCATCACCAGATGCAATATTGGTCTCAGAGGGGGCAAGGTGGGAGCTACCACTACTGCTATTGCGAGTGATATTGCCTAGTTCAGTGTCAGCTGAAGTACCCTCTGTATCACTCATTGTATGAGAGAGAGAGAGAGAGAGAGACAGAGAGAGAGAGAGAGAGAGAGAGAGAGAGGGAGAGAGAGAGAGAGAGAGAGCGCTATGTAACAGTTAAAATATCTACTGTATTCAAAGCCTATATAAAGCTTAATTTGTAATATTTATAATATTATATTTATTTTTATGAACAGCCATATACAATAAAAATATTAATATAGGCTACTTTGTGTGTTCAGCTATATGTGTGTATGTGTGTAAGTGGTCTGTAAAACTGTTTATTTTTTAATGATCTGTGTGAACTTGGTGATTCATGTAAACATCCAGTGATGGCAAACAGGGAAATAGTATGTCAGCCTTGTTCACTGTATTCTGTTCAAAAGCACCGCGTTCAGTACGAGCAAAGTTTTCCAACTGACTTCACATCACCAGCCAAACTAACAGCAAGCAGACGGTGAAAACAAAAAAAAAAAAAAAAAAAAAAAACCCGACCGGAGTGGAGGCGGTGACTGACGCGACACGAGCCGTTTTCAGCTCTGTCTTGTCAAATGCACCGCGTACGTTACGAAACAAGTTCACTAAGTAACTTTAAATATCATACAAACCGAAATAGAAGCAAGCTGAAGAAAACCTAAAGAGTACTGAAGAGAGCAATGTGAGCTAGAGTCAAGCCAAGCACAGAGAGATCAGTCACTGTCTGTGTGTGCGAGAGTGGGGCACAACTCTGGCTGCAGAGAAATATGTCTGTGTAGGGAGGGGCGGGCGCTGTGTGTGACTGGCCAATCACAGAGCGTGAAGACAGTCAGTTACCAAATGAGGATTTTCCTTCAGCACGAGCACGGATATTGATGAGTTTTACTCGTATCATGCTCGTACTCATCAAAAATGCTTTATCCGTACCAGATACTTGTCTGAAACGAGTATCTGGCTCAACCCTACCTAGGAGGCATCCTGATCAATACCACCTGACTGGCCCCCTTCAACACTCACACCGTTCAGTGCTCCAGCCCTAATAATAATTCCTTAAGTTTCAGTAGGGTCCTCGCACCACTTGGTGCTCAGGCCCTCATAATAATTTTCAATATTTTAATAGGGCTTCCCACAGCCATTAGTGCTGGACCCTAGTAACAATAAAGGTGTCTAAATCAGTCAATAAGAAACTTCTTAGAGGCCCTTTACACTCACCAGTTTTTGAGGACGTCATGTTTCATTTTAGTGATGCCTGAATCTCTCCAGACCTGACTGTTTATAAAATGCTGATATTAAAAAGAGGATTTTTCATTATACTGTCATTGACCCAAAAGGACATAAAAATGGAGGTCGGCATTAATTCAATACTACAGATCTGGTGTGTTTGTGTTTGTGTGTGTGTGTGTGTGTGTGTGTGTACCTCTTTTCAGCTCTTGCGTCTGTTCTGGCAACGAGTCAAATCGTCGTGCTCCGACACTCATCAGTTTCTCCACCCTCTCTGCAGTTATGTCTACAGGACTAGGAAGTTTCTCACACACCATTGCTGCAGTCTGTGTTAAAGAACACTTGGGACCAAATGCACAAACATCTCCAACTAAAGCACAGAAACAAGCACAGGAGGGGATAATGGATAAAGACACAAGACAAAGGATACAGAGGACAGCCTGGGACACAGGTAACCACTGGCTACAGATGGCAGAGAGGAGGACTTTGGGATCGGAGTGACGAGAGTCCCTGGCCATCACCTTTACCCCCAGTGATGTCACTACCTTCTCCACCTTCTCCTTGTCTCTAGTCACAGAAACAGATAAGACATCTTTACAGACAGACCACAAGGCATAGAGGGTAACACAATCTGACATGTACCTTTTTATTACAGCTATTTTGTGGAAATATCACGATCACCAAAAAGGGTCATTGCAGAATATGATCCAAGCTAAAGCAATTGAGTGAGATTGAAGGGCTGAGACTTTAAGTCTGGTTTATCAACCTGGCATTCCCTTAAATGTGGCCACTGTGGCTAGTGCAACCTATACACTTAATTATGTTGCTTTGCACAAGTCCTCATTTACCTAAACCTTTACAACTGATGTGGCAAATGCAAAGTTAGCATGACCCATAGTGTGACAATGGCCACATTTATGGGAAATATGCCAGGTTGATAAGCTAGCACTAGTCAGTCTCTCCAAGCTACTTGATGTGCCAATGTGACAGAGTTAAAGGTGCACTTGATCAATTCTTGTTGCTAAACTATGTGTACTTATTCATCATTTTATATCATTTAAAATTTCTGAGTATTTGTGACTTTTATCTCTACAAGTTATTTCTTTTCACTGTTATTTTTAATGTTTCATGTGGAAATTAACTTGCTGCACATTGGTTCTTCTGTACCTCTTGGGTTTCTGTAGCTCCTTCTGTCTGTGCTTCACAGTGCCGTTTTGCATTGCTGGGGCTAAGTCGCATTGTAAAATGCTGCTGCACTACTTTATTATTTACTCTGTAAATGGAACAGTTTATCTTGTAATCTTTGGAGCATATTGTTAATAGCTTAACTGTCATGTTAGCAGCTGTTTTGTGTTGTTGATGGCTAATATACATTTTGTTGACTTTTTCATTTTTCTGCCATTAGGCACTGAGAGAGCGGAGTAGGAGGAAGGCTCCTGTAACGTTACCAGGCTCTGGATGTGACGTAATTGTTGTGCAAGCATTTTGACCGGGGCAATGTAGGGGTGTAGGGCCTTAGCGGTGTCTGTAATACTCAGTAACTCAATAAACTGTCCGTCCAGCGGATGTCTTAGTTACAACATGATTGAGCTAACTGGAGTAGTTTCATGTCGTATCCAACAACGGGAGGCTTTTAACAGATGACGTCCTGATGTTAGCTTTGCTTCTGCTGTTAGCTGTCCCTGTCAGCTGATGCTTTCTAGACATTGTGATTTCCCAAAACTGAATAAATACCACACATAGCAACACAAAACTGCTTTGCTAGCTCAATCATGTTGTAACTAAAATATCCGCTGGAATTTTTTTTTTTTCACAGACTTTTTATTGAGTTACTGAAGCTATGAACAAGCTAACCCTCGTCTACTGAGTTTTAAAAATGCCGGCTATTTTGCCGCTTTCTGTTGACGTCACATCCCGTCTTGAGTATATCCAATCAGCACCAAGTAATCCCCAAGCCCCAGCCAGGAGTTTCTCGGGCCGTTCTGAGTACCTACTCCGAGGCAGGGACTTGTCTAGCCCCTGTAAAAGTTCCGGAACTCTGTCCTTCGGGGGTGGTTCCTGCAGTGGAGACACGCAACAATGGCCCGGGTCCTGTAAAATTACCCCAAAGTTCCTGCGGTGGAAACAGGCCTAATTGTATTACAGCGAGCCGCCTTGTATCATGTGAGACATTGGCACTGCAGCTTATAACACCCAATTTCTGGTGTGAAATGCTGTTATCCTGTGTGTTTTGAGGTGCAGAGATATGTGTCCAAAAGGAAATTAATGTGCCATGTTGTCTTCTGCAGGTATTTTTTTGTTTATTTAAAGAGTAACTAAACCCTAAAACCATTTTTTTCAGCTGATAATCATTGTTTCTGGTTGTATAGTAGTGTTACTGACTGATCCTGCTCAAAATCTTGACAGTTTAGTGCAAACTGTTGAAAATCTACTTTTTATTTTAAACATGTGGTGTGGAGTGCCCTCTACAGCTTGAAACACAGTTACTACATTTGAATTTACATTACATTATATTGGAGGCGAATGACTCTTTTTCAGGGCGAATGACGTCGCTGACCGTCCATGCTAAACCTGCCCTCCTCCCTTTACTCCTCCTCCCCTTACTATAAAACCATTCTGTCCTCAGTTATCAAACTGATAGCGAGTAGGTTGGATCAGAGCAGAGAGAGTAGTAGAGCAGAGAGAATATTTAGTAATTTGTTGAATTGTATTGTTAGCATAGGGTATTTTAGTGTAGGTTTACAGTTAGTAGTGTGTTTATAGTATTTAGGTTAGTTGGTCAAGGAGAGGCGCCGAGGCTCAGGAGTATATGTGCGGGGCGGTGAGTGAGGGATGTGGAGGGCTGCTGCACGGTGAGAGAGAGCCGAGCCGCGGGGGTATATGTGCAGGGACGCGAGGGAGGGAGGGGTGGATGGATGCGGTGGGCTGCAGAGGCCTGACCTCTGGGGAAGCCCTCTCTCCTCTCCCCGCAGCGAGGGACAATCTTCACTCCACCCCCTTCCTCAGCCGCTTGCCTTTTTTAAATTACTGCCTCCAAAAAAATAAATCATGTAATCACTTGCTATAATAATCATACCGAATATCACAAAAATAGCTGCAAATGTTTTTTATAGTTCTCTTCTTTAGTTTTATTTAATTAGTTTCAAATCATGGACTCCAATAATGTTGCAAAAAATCCTGAGTGAATATTGTTGCTCTCAAACCAGACAATGTGACTGTACAATTAAGCTACATCTTCTATAAAAATAATATTTTAATACATTCAACACATATTGTATGTACTAAAAAAGTGCAAATTCTTATGTCAATACAGAGTGTTTCTCCATACTGCAATGCCATTAGTGCATTTGATGACGCCTCTGATGACGTTTCAAATGATGTCCACGACTTCTGATCAGCCGGAAAACGGAGGAAAATCGCGGGACTTTTGAAAAATCGCAAGCCCCCACAAATATTGTAGACTTTCGTTGAATGTGTGTTAATTATTGCAATCGCAAAAATCACAATTTTCCAGAGGGACTGATTATACCTTCCTCTGTTTTGGATTCTGTGGCTCTCTGTTCCCTAATAAGGTCAGCATTTCAAGAATGTTGCCACTGGTTAATTTGTTTGTCACAAAATATCACAAGGATTTAACTCAACCCTGTAAGCAGATCTGCTAAATGTGGAACTGAAAGAAATTGATATCATTTTGATATCAACAGCTGTCTGAAATACTAGTCAATGTGCAAAGACATTCAAAAGCACCTGGTTGTAATGTCGCAGGAACATATTTGTGGTAACTGATTCTTATTGTTCCATTTTTCCCTTTCATTCTACCTTTCCCTCTGTTTTTTTCCCACCTTTTCAACATTTTAATCTAAAATCTGCATTCCCTGTCCTGGAATATGATTTTACAACTTTATCTCTTAGGCACTACTTCTCATGTGCCAACATTTATGCATTGTCCATCAGTATCATTATCATCATCTAGTATTTATTTGACATTGTACTTCCCTGCTTTCTGAGAAGAGGTATATGATTGTTACCCCATTAATGTACTACCATATATCTTCGTGTTTCAAACATTCCATAACAACAGAGATTTCAGTCAATTAAGACAGCAATACTGCTTGTGGTTTTTAGATATAAGAAAGTGTTACAGGGTTTTGTCTTTAACCCACCTCCTTGTGACAACAGCATCATATAAACTCCAGATGTTATCCAACACAAGCTGCACAAACAGTTGCTTCTTTCCTTTGGCCTATAGCAGAGAGGGAGACAAAGAAAACAGAATGAATTTAAGAGGTAAGGAAAGAAACGTGAGTTTGAGCCCTTGATTTCAGTCTATTACATATCTTAGATTTCAAGGCCACTGCGATGCAACACTTTATACCTATAGATATGATACATGTTGTTGTCCTTAACAAAGGAGTGACTGGATGTGTCCTCGCCCCCCTCCCAGCCCTGTCCATGTTGATACTTTTTTTCCTCATTCCAGAGAGGAGGCACTTAAGCCAAAATCCTGAGGTTTAGTTACTCTTTGGGTGAATCCATCAGTGTTTTTTTCCAGCAGTTAGCAAAAAGCAGTGACATAGGTTACAATGCTGATAGCCTCCCCTCCCTCAAAACGTTTTTTTTCCCCTGGGATTGTGAAGCCCTGACCTGTCCTATCCTCCATCTCATTGGCTAGTAGTAGTAGTATTTTAATTAAACAAAATGCAATACGTAGTGACTTTGTCTTTGCTTTGAACATTATTTGCATTTTATTATATACCAAATCATTAAATTTCATGGTTTGGTTTGGGGATTTCAAAATAGTGAATTAGTCTGATCATTGTAGCCAGCCTTATTAATAATATATATGGCTTGTTTATGTAGTAAGACATTTCAATTTGCAGTTTAAATTTCAATACTTGGGCTGACCAACAAAATCCCAACACTTGGGCCGAAGTTTCAAATCTGTTTTATTTAATGTAGTTTTCCAACCACAGAATATTGCCAGTGAATGACCTTTAATATAATTTTTTTTATAAAAAAAAACAAAAACAAAACTACAAGTCTGCAGCTATACTAGCAGCTTAGAACAGTAGAGTTCTGAGCTAAATGCTATTGGTAGCATATTAACATGCTTAGTGACATTACTGCAAGTTACTAACTTCGCTTCTTCTCTGGACGCCTGGATCATGGCTTGTGGTTGCTCTGCTGCTGTGGTCCTGCCTGATGCCTGCTACTACTGTTATTATTATTAGTGTCATAACCCGGGTCAAAGGCAATGACAAAGACGGAAAGACATAGCGCGAACTCAAATACAAAAGTATATTTATTTAAAGCAGCTGTGCGGAACTTTTTACCATTAATAAAACTGTCCCTAGTTCGTATCACCCCCCCTTGAAGGTCCGCATATTTATTTGAACCCAACAGCGACAAAAAAGCCTTTCTCTATATGGCTATTTAGTGTAGCCTCACTTGGGTCAGACGCACAGCGGAAGTCAGCAAAGCAGAATATGGCACCCGAGGCGAAAGTGATTCTGTTCGCCCGCAGCAGCCCGCAACGATTAAACCACAGAAGAAGAAGAGGGAGCCGTGTTTACAGTGTTCTTCGAGTAAGCAGTACGAAACGGGCATTGCTGAACACATAACACCTAACAGTTTTACCAGAGATGTATCTATGAGGACTTGGTTGTACTTTTGATGTCATGGCGAATAACGAAGGAGCATCATCTAAAATTATCTGTGACTGTGACCATGAACACAAATATACAGCAGGCAGTTGGCCTCAGTTTATAAGAAATTCAGAGCTACACCAGAACATTTATGAACAGGCCTTACTTTACTACTCATTTGTCTATAACGTAAGCATGTTGGCATGTTTCCACTAATTACTTGGACTGACCGAACGTTAGTAGCATTAGCTTTGCAAGCGAAGGCTGCAGGTAACAGCTTTGCTGTGTTAGGATTATGTTATGTCTTCACTGTGTATCTTCACATAAAAGAATACTCCGACGATTTGGGAGTTATGCCCTTTCTCTATCATTTTCATGTTGAGACAACATGATGGATATCTTTTTTGTGTCTATACGTCCAGTGGCTGGGTCTCAGCCTTTAGCATTGCGCTTACAGGTGGTCAGTATGTCCTGCGCTGTGATCCGCGGAGGGATACACCGGTGAGCAGGCACAGATGTAGCTTGTAAACAAAACTCAGCTGTTTATTTAGCCTAGCGATATCTCCGGATTTTAGTAGCTGCAATGGACGACTTTGAATGCGATTTTGAAGAGTTTCTTGTAGCGGACACAGATCCTGAGCCATACCTGTTTGAGCCGGAGCATACAGATGAGGAACTCCATGCGTTGAATGCTGAGCAGAGATGAGAGAGGCTGAATCCTCCGCTACTATTTTGCTGCACAGAATGGGATTCAGTGCTGCCATTGTTGGGGAGATATATCATCAGGAAGAAAACCGCCGCAGAGAGTGCATCACAAGGAATGAAAACTTTGCTGCAATCACTAATCCTGGCATGATTGAAACTTTTTTTCATGTTCCTAAGATGAACTGGAAAAAACGCCCCAGGCCTGCAGGAGCTGATGGACAGCTTTCAGTCGGGTGAGTAATATCGTCCGTGTCGCCTCTTTGTTTGCTTTTACCGAGTGACCTAGCGACCTATCCCACAGTCAGCTGCAGCTGTTGCTCACCGGTGTATCCCTCCGTGCAAGATGTACTGACCCCCTACAAGTGCCATGCTAACCGCTGTCTCAATATGAAAATGATAGAGAAAGGGCATAACTCCCAAATCGTCGAAGTATTCTTTTCACATAATAATGTGGACTCAGCAGATGACTTGTTAACTGTTTATTCCTCCTTACACCGAACGTACACGGCTGCTTCTCATTGTTTCCAGTAGCACAACAACGGTTACTATATTACCCAGAATAACTTGAGGCTCACACTACTACAGTAGCCTTAGTAGCTCAAAATACAAAACAGATTAGATTAGATCAGAACAAAAACACGACAGGAGAATTTACTGAGTAATTTTGCTGTTTCCACTAATTACTTGGCCTGACCTGACGTTAGTTAATCCTCTCGCTCTCCAAAACAAATGCATGCGGTAATTGCCGGCTTTACGACACCAGGCTGTGGGTGTCATACCGCTTCGACCGAAGGGGCGCTATAATCAACGAAAACGAAAAGTTCCGCACAGCTGCTTTAAATAAAGCAACGTAATTAAACGGAATATAGATACGTGGATGTGTGGAGCATGCGAGGTGTGGTGTTGTGGAGATAACCTAAAAGAAAAGCCAAACAAAAGTACGGGCCCTGGCAAGGAGTTGAGAGAGAGTAAGAGCGCAGCGTCAGCCAGCACTGTTTATATCCGTCCACACACTGGGTCCAGGTGCTCGCGATAAGGATAATGAATCGATCAGCTGTTTACCTCGGGAGAAAGACAACACAACAACATGTCACCAATTACGTCATTATAGACAGCATGACAACCCGCTGAACCTTGATTATGCTTTATGCATGCAGCAACTTCAACACTTGAGCAAATATATGGTAAGAAAAATTTGACCCTTGATCACTTTGAACTTTCGGGATGCCGAATACCGAGATGAACTGGGACAACGCCTTCACCACCGCTTTAGTAGTGATGGACGTTAATGGGTACGCAGCCGGTTACCTGGTACTTTGGCACATAACCGTGAGCAGATACTTGCAACCAGATTTAGCAGGTGGCAACAGACCGACAGAGTCCACAATCAAACACTCAAACGGTCCACTTACGGCAGAGATGGGTTGCAGAGGAGCAGACTTTACACGCTGATTCGGCTTGCTCATTAATTGGCACACATGACAGGTTTTAATGTACGTCTCAACATCTCTTTTCACACGTGACCAAAAGAAATGTTGCAGGATGTTTAGATTTGTTTTCCTGACCCCGAAGTGTCCACTCTCTTCGTGGGCAACTTTCAGGACAAGTAGACGAAATTTAGCCGGCACAATCAACTGAACAACAGCATCCCCCACACAATCACCACCCACAGCAGCCCATTTCCGAAACAACAATCCGTCCTGCAAAAAGTAGCCACTGGCTGCACTGTTTATCTCTGAAGCCGACAGAACACAGTCAAATATTTCTTTAAGAAAGGAATCATCCAACTGCTCCTGCAACAACTCACCTTGTGGCGCAGACAGCACAGACAGTGGAAAATCAGACAAAGATGGAGCCTCGAAATCAGCATCACCAAGCTTCCCGTCAGATAACTCCGACTCAGCCTTACTCAGTGCACGCGAAACCACACACCTCACTGGAGCTCACGTCAGAAACATCATCAATCGGACAGAGTTAACAACAGGTTATGGAGGGATGTCAGCTCAAACTCTCTTACCAGCCAGACCGTTGTCCAAATTAAAATGAACCCCCTCAATAGGCAACGCCAGTCGCACCCCCACAGCTACCTCAACCTGCACCATCTCTGATGTTATTGAAGACTTCTGGAGACTCTGTTGTGAGAGCATGTATCATTCTTATTCTTCTCAACAAGCAGCGGATGCTGCCGTGGGCCCTTCCCTCACCCCAAACCACTCACAGACGGCCCAGTCCTCCCCCCCAGCAGCAGTCAGAGCAGGACATGTTAACCCCTCTAAGTCCAGACTGCAAGTGAATCGCGCATGCGCGGAACCACCGCTGGCTGATCCCGACCTGGCTTACAGTCAGGGTGGGATGTAAAATGTAAAATTCTTTGTCTAATATAAATCACTGAAAGAAGGTTCATTTGTAGTTCTAAATATATTCAGGGTGTTTTTTTTACTCAGTTTTTGTCTCTCCCACGACGTTATTCCTCTCTCCTACAGCAGCCATTACAATTACATGCATATGGACAATTATGCAAATTGGGCGATGACGTCATTTAGCGACCTCCAGCGACTTTTAGGACAGCCAATAGCTACTTTTCTTACTGAGGAGTTGGCAACAGGGCCTCATGCTCAGTGTCGCAGTGACGCAGTCCTGCCAGTTTCTGTACACCAACACCATTTTCCTCAAGTTGTGTGTATGATTTATCCTTCAGGGATTTATATATCGGGATTTATCCTGGCTTCATATGAGCAGAGGAAATCTCCGCTCGTCGCTAGGTTAATCTATACCATGTAACATGCTGTAGGCTGGCGCTAATAATGTTAGCATGTTGTATTTGCTTTGAAAACATGTTTAGTATATGGCAGTTGTTTTGTTGGTGAATGCTGTGAGTTGTAATGGAGCCAAACTATGTACTGTTACCTTTGTTACACTTTGCTGTTGTCCCTGGTTTCATATGAGAAGAGGAAAAGATCGCTAGACGCTAGGCTAATTCATACAATGTAAAACGCCATAGACTTGTGCTAATAACGTTAGTATGTTGTATTGGTGGGGGAAATGTGTGCGGATAAAGACAAGTGTTTGTCTGTCTATTAAGCCATATTTAATGTGTGTTTTGAATCAACTATATAAACAAGTTTGATTTGAACTAAACTTTATAGCACTTAACATAGCTCCCCACCGCCAACTAGTGTTTTGGAGGTGTAACTGCCGAGTGACAGACACACCACGACTAATCGATTTGTTGAAGATTATGTGCGACTTTAGTCAACCAAGATTTTCTTTGGTTGACTACAGCCCTACGAGAGACATCATTATGCATATAATGATTCCACTCACATTTAATTTCTACAATTTGGCTTCAGTTCACCACCTCACCATCTGCATCACCAATTTTCTCTGTCTCCAAAATGTTGGAACACATGCGTCAGAGTTTCCCTTCAGGTGCACACATTCCCATGTCAAGTTTTGTTTTTAAAGATCACAAATTTTGCATAGGAAGTGGCGTACGCCTCTTTCAGGCCTCATTTTGTGTATATGCAAGAGTGATAAATGAGACCCCAGGTCAGTAGAGAGAAACACAGAGGCTGGTGAAAATTATGCTTTGGTCACTCCTATCTGTATATCCCTAACTTACTCAGTCTCTGTCAAACTAAGTGTAGACTAATTTGGATTGATGTTTAATAAATGAATAAATAAATAACCGTGACTACTGCAGAGTCTTTTGACCCGGGTGTCAATGGCAATATAAAACCTTTCCCACTGCATTAAAAAGCAAGATGTTAGTGCAGTGGGAAAAGGGCAAACGTCTCTATTCACCACCCAAGCAGCAGCAGTAACAGTTGTAATATTTAGCAAATCTCTGATTTTTAGGGTTTCAAGCCCAAAGAGCTGAAACCCTTTTGGCTGTGTGCCGATTATTATTTTGCTTCAGAAATGTTTTCAGAAATTTCTGAGATGTTACATTGGAGACACATGAAATTTTCACCAATGACAGGAAGTTTTGTGTAAATGCAAATCATAACTTCCACACCATATGTTGGATTGACCTGCAATACTTTTCCACAAGTCCAACTCAATGTACTCTACAAAAAGCCTCAAAAACCATGATGGTGTGCCTTCATAAATTTTACCATTTTGACTTTTACTGAAAGCACATTTTTGACATCTTCTCCTAAACCATAAGCTTGATTTGTACCTAAGGTTCAGAGGATCATTCTTGGACCAATCTTATTACACGCTTGTTGATATTTCATTGCATTTTGAGGATACTGACAATGAAGATAGACACTAACTTTACAATCATTGGGCCAGTCATCACAAAACTTGCAGAGTACTGTATGTCCACATAAGTTTACGAAACATACCCTGAATGCTTCATTTAAAATGACCACTGGGGGTGGCTATAAATGGGCATGGCATAACAAAAATCAGACTGTAAATCAGAAATTGGTTGTCTAATTATTACAAAACTTGTAGGATATGTGCCATAACAATATTGAACCATGCATGTAAAATTATTTTGTGGACCATTATTGGACCAGGATTATCAAAAAGTTGGTGATGTGTCATTGCCTTTTGAATATACTGACTAACGAACTTCATAAAGGGGTATGGCTCAGCACATAAACTTAAGCCTAACTTTGCAACAGTAGGACAAACCATCAAAAAACTTGGAGGTAGGGATATCAACGGTTAACCGCAAAGACTATTTTTAACCTGTTACACATGTCAGTCTATAGGTTAATTTTGCAACTTTTCAGTTAACTACACTGCCCACCATCCAGGTATGGTGGGAAGTAGCTAGAGTCAGTAACACTGCTCATTCAGCCATTACTGCTAGTAACACTGGGTGGTGCACAGTACAGAGTGACCACGAAACCAGTGGAGACCGGAGGTTAAACAGTGGGCATGCTTCCATGGCTAGCTGTCAGCAAAGCCAAGAGAAAATAAAATAAAAGGCAAAACAGTCATATCACAAAACATTAAATTCTCGCCACCTCTAATTGGATAGTGCTTTGAAACAGAGCACTGAAGCTCACTGAGGAAGGAAAGGCCTCTTGTATTTTACATCTTTTTTTCCCTAAAAAACAACCAGTTAGCTCAGGAGTTGGCAACCTTTACTATCAAAAGACCCACTTCTTGCCAAAATTATAAAAGAAAAAAAATAAATAAATAAAAGATCTACGTAGAGCCACAAAACATATTTGAGAACTTCAATTTAGGCAAAACAGCCTATTATTTCTCCACATTAGTACCTGTAACATAACCTAAAGAAATGTGCGTAGCATAACACAAATCAAACTATAAATGGAACATTATCCAATTATTGCAAAACTCACAGACCATGTGTCATAATAACATTGAACTACATGAGTAAAATAATTTTATATCACTCAGTGGGGGAACCACCATTTTCAAACACATTGATTGACCTGGTCACAAATCAATGACGTTTGTTTAAACGTGACTGAACTGTGGATATTTTAATGAAGTTGTTTGAACACGTCCCTAAAATGTTCTTGCAACTGAACATTAGGGAGTTATGGCTTTTCTGCAGAGGCACATGGGCCGGCACAGACTTGGTTATGCATGAATGAGCGCCTGCCTGATCATTAACCCCAGAATTGGAAAAAGGACATGGGCGAAAGGTAAAAAGTGTTACAAAGACAATCAATTACTGATAGTTACATTACCTGAGCTCCTTTCATGATCTTCTTTGCTTTTGCATTGAGATAGAAATCCCCCCACAGGGTTTTGAGCAGCACCTCTTCCTTAATGCCCATTCTCTGGCTGTAGATGTGGGCAAACTGCTGAATGCTACAAAAAATAAAATCCAATCTATTTACAGTTTTTATGGAAGTGCACAGGCATCAGAAATGTAATTATAGACATTTATTACAAACTATTGTATGCAGCAGTGTTTAGCTTTTTAATGAGTACAAGAAGCAACTCGTTGCTGGAGCCCTGTTGTTCTGGCTGTCATTCTTATTATTATAAATAATTCACTTCAATAAAAGTGTTTATGCAGCAAACACTGTGAGACCAAAAGTCACTAAAATTGTTAAGTGGGTTGCACATTCCACTCACTACCCAGGCACAAAAAATAATATGATACTGACTTCAGGGTGACACTGTAACAATCAAGTGTATGTTTTTGTCAAAATTCTTTTACCATTTTTATTAATTAATTTGCATCTTTGCTGCAAAGGTCTTCTGCTTTAAAGATGCTTCAAAACATTTCACATTCCAAACTTAAAAAAAAAACAAAATAAATCAGTAAGTACATGCTACAGACCTGGGGCTGTATTAACAAAGCTTCCTAGTGCTAAGAGTTGGTCATAGGGATGAAATTCTAAGAAAATTCTTAGAATTGTGACATTTTCTTAGAATTTTCCCTTAAAGTTAAGACAAGATTCTTGTAGAGATAAAAGACATTCACAAAGCATCTTAGGCCTTAAAAGAGCTCCGAAGGTGAAAAACTGTTAGGTGCAAGGGGGATGACTTTTAAGAGACTTAAGAGTTTCTTAATCAGAGGAGAAAATGGTGGAAACACATAGAGGTCGGAGGAATATTCTTTAAATGCTGGATGACAGTGAGTAAATGAAATGCTACAGATTATATCATGCAGGAATAATGTGTGGTTGATCTCATAAGGGATACACACATATAGCGTTAGGTGGACACTAAGATATTTGGAAAATTGGAAAAATGTAACAGCAGCAGCAGCAGTGATGACTTGTGGCTGTCTCAACCTTCCATCAGCACAGTGACCACATCAACAATGACAACACTTTCACAATCAGCAGTTCATTTCATTTCCACTTGGTGTCCACACCTTGCAGGCTCACAAAAGAACGTGTATGTGGCACCCAATCACACCTGCTCAAAGAATGCATCATACCTAGCAACAGGATCAACCACATCTCCTCACTAGGTAAAAGTTTCTGTCCCTTCCTTGTTCAGAGTTGCTCAGAGAACTTTCCTAAATGACTCCTAAGCTAGGGCTCTTTACGGAAACTTTTTAGGCTAAGTTAGGAGCTCTCTAAAGCACTATTCGGACGGGATTAGTTTTATATGGGCACGTGGGGTAATGTCACTTTACCACAGGACGTCAGTAATATTAATGGCCGATTCGCATGGGATAAGAAATATCAGTAAAACTGGGGCATCAGTGGCGTAGTGGATAGTGCCGGCGCCCCATGTATAGAGGCGATGCCTCGCTGCAGCAGTCGCAGGTTCGACTCCGGCTTGCAACCCTTTGCTGCATGTCAACCCCCACTCTCTCTCTCTCACCCCATTTCACTCTGTCCTGTTCATTAAAGGCAAAAAGCCCCCCCCCCCAAAAAAAGAAATATCAGTAAAACTACCACAAGTGGGAGGGGTAAATCCATTCACGCACTGCCATCCCCTTCTGCCGTCATGTGTGTATGATAGGCATCAAAAGCAAAAGCATCATGAAATTGAGTTTGAATATTTTAGAATTAATTTAGCAGAGTTCAAATAATATTAGAATTTATTATTAGTAGTAGTATTAGTATTTTTTTTTTTTTTTTTTTTTTACAAAAAAAAGAAAAAACACAAAAAATAAGATGCTTATTGCCGACACAATATGAACGTCACACTGAAGTGCCAGGTATGACCAACTTCTGCCTCGCTATCTGAGCAATGTTTGGATACTTCAGTGCGTAGTTTTCCACCACAAGAGTGGATCCTGGTCGGCTCGTAGTGGTGTCTCATTCTGGTAACGTTTCATCTCTTGAAAAAGGGTAGGCAGGGAGGCAGCAGGTGCAACACTCTCCCTGTATGTCTCCCCGAACAGGTCACACATCGCGGACAGCGTAGTGGGTGGTGTTGGCGCAGCAGGCTCCTCCGTCGGCGCCTCTCCCTTCCGCTGCATGCCTCTCTGGCTCGGTTTGTGCGCAAGCTATCTCCGCCCAAATGGGATTCGCCATGATATACAACATTATTGATAGTATTAATTAATTAATTAATTAATTATTAATGGCATTCGAATGATCAAATTTAGGTTTGAACTTATAAAAAAATATATATATTTGAATATATTTCTAACTTCGATTTTTTTTTGACAGCCCCAACACACATATTTACTGCTGGTCTATTCGCACGGGATTAGTATTACCTGAGGTAACTGTCCTGGACCCTTTTGCAGAAGGTAAAAGTCGTGGTAATCTTTACTGACATCGTGCGGTAATGATTACTGACATGGCACATTCGGACGGGACTAAAATCTCTGGTAATTATTACTTTACCCCACGTACCTATGTAAAACTAATCCCGTCCAAATAAGGCATTAGAGTGTTCTCAGAATGTTTGTGAATACAGCCCCCAAAATTTTTTCAACACATCCACTGAATCATGACAAAAGTTTGTCTCACTACAAACTATAGTCAATTCAGAAGTCTTTATTGGTGGCCAAATCTTTATTAGTGAGACTAAATCAGTATCCCACTAATGAAATATTTGGATTTCAAATTAAATAACACAAGGTTTAATAGTGAAGACTTTGAGCTTTTAAAATGCATTTTTCCCAGCATAACTGAAGGGTAAAAATCAGTGAGTAATCAAAATTATATTGTTGACTGTTATCTTGACTTTCTCAATTGCAACAGTGTAATTCTTTAAACACACCACAAAAAACAACACTGTATTTACAGAATAAGCACTTTGAAGTTGTCTCCTACCTCTAAGTCATGGTTTCAGACCACACTGTTGTAAAAGCGCAGCGCTGATTTGAAATAAATAAATCTAAAATTCAAGATCATAAAATACATTTCTTTGGATTCATTTGATTCCCAATCAAGACACTCAAAAAATTCAGTGATTAATTGCAATTTTACACCATCAGCAGCCTCCAGTGAAATTGCCTTCTGTGGTTGGTTCTGTGTCAGTCTCTACATCTGAGGTCCGGGGTTTTCAATACAACCCTCCACCCCATCATCATCTAATGTCAGCAATGCAGCTTAAGAGGGAACCAGCCTCACCTGAAGCCCCATCCATCCATGGCGCTGGCAAAGACCACATTTCCTTGATCAGGGGAAAAGTAGAGTTGGGAGTCATCAGCCTCCTCCAGCCCAGCGCTCCAGTCATAAACCTGATCTTTACTCAACAGCTCGCTTTCTTTCTCCTCCTCCTCTTTTTCCGCTCGCTCCTCCAGCACTTTGGATGTGAACAAAGTCCCTGTCACTGCATTCACCTACAACAAAGGGCGTGCATACCAATACTCAGTTACAGTGCTCTAGAGAACACCACAACTTTTTCATGTTTTCAGTGAGTTAACAATTTTACTGAATACTGAAGGTGTCTTTGTAGCGCAACATTGAAACTGAGGCTGTTTAAGAGGACTTGCATAGAAATGGTATACTGAAAATATACTGATTGTGGCGTGTGTCAGATAAGAGCTACTAACCTGTTCAAGGATCTTCTGCAGGTGAGTGTAAGCTTCCTGAGAGGTAAGCTTCAGCTCCATGATGAGTCGATCTATCTTATTGATGACCAGGACAGGCTTGATGTTCTCCAGCCAAGCCTGGCGCAGCACAACCTGGGTCTGCACACAATACACACAAGCAGGGGAAGAAAAAAAAATATATATAAAAAAAACAAAAACATTTCATGTGTGTATTGTATAGGTTTGACTAAGGTTTTACATGGCTGGTCATCCAAACTCTCATTCCTGTGTTTAATAACAGTAATTCTAGTTGTCACTGTAATCAACCAATAATTTATCAACGACCACACAACCAGTGTCTCTGTAATTTGCTTTCAGTACATGATTTTGATTTTATTTTGTCACGATCATAAAAAGATTATAATCGAAGAAAAATGATTAATGCGGCGTGTATGTAAGTTCCTGTGCTGGAAAAGCACCATGAATGCACCTGTGTTAAGTATAGCAGCAGCAAGCATGCGACATCTGTGGATCAATAATATGTGGAGCAAGCGATCGAGGACATGGCAGAAAGGCAGCCTTTGGTTGAGGAAAAAGGTAGGACAACTTCAGTCATCTGGAAACATTTTGGCTTCAAGCTGACGGACGTCGAGCAAAAGGAAATTGTTTGCAAAGTTTGTCACTCTGTTGTGTCTTCCCCCCAAGGCAACACGAGCGGGAATTAAAAGTCTAAAAAAGTTAATAAAAGTTTCTTGCAACCCTAGAATTAAGATAAAAATATTCACAAACAGAAAACACTTCTGGTTGCTGAAAAGTAGTGTTTAACTTTTGATGTAACACTAAAAATTAAAACCCTCGGCACGCACTGCAGCTCAAGCAGACAGATGCGTGACTCAGAGCAGCATGTGTCATTGACACCAGACTCAGAGTGCAGTGGCCCAGTGGAAGATGTCACCATCAGCATGTTATTTTATATCCAGAAAATCTATTTTAGCATTATTTTGAGTCACATTGTTGAAAGAATTTAGCTGTCTGTGTTCAAGCAGGATAATAGGTCTCCATTCATTGCACGTCAGGCTTTCCATTTCCTTGTCAGAGATGGTGTTGCGTTCAAGGTCCCCCCCAAAGAACGGGAGAAAAAAAAGGCTGATAATTAAAAAAACAACAACAAAAAAAAAAAACACAATCGAATCCCGTGCCATTGAATGAAGCTTCAAAGCTTTTTTGGACGAGCCCTAGTATTTTATTTTTTTTTTTAATTATTATTTTAATTTACTATTGTTATTTATTTATTTTATTTTATTTTTTTTACTTCTTTACTTGTTACTAATTTATTTCTGGCAGTTCTTTTTGTTATATATAAAGTTGTGTTTTGGTGGAGTTTTGAAATCAATGAATAATCGTGTTTATCAATATATATATATATATATATATATATATATATATATATATATGTGTGTGTGTGTGTCATGTCTGCGCTTCATGGTGTTTGAGGGATTTTCCTTTTTGTTTTTTAAAGAGGGAGACTAGGTTTATTTTTGCGCAGCTGTTAATTTCTAACACAGCTCAATATCAGGATGATTTTATTCAGACTATCAATTTGGTGTTGATATGGTTTAATTGTGGCGTCAGCTTTAAGCTTTATTGTAGCATATATAATGTTATGACAAAGAAGAACAGTTTATCAGATGCAGTGATGTTAGACGATAATCGTAATACATGCAATTCATCTGCGCAGCATTGATTTCATGGGATTCACGGGTGTGATCAGTGTCAGATGTACAGATACAGGTACTGTAGCTACTTGAACCAGTGATGAGTAATTTAACCTACACATAATTTTATTTGCTACCTTTTTTTGTCTTGATTTTTCCCTCTCTCCTCCTCTCTTTCTTCTCTCTTTACGCATTTTTTTTTCTTCTCTATTATGTGATTTCATTGATGCTTTGACAGGGGAATTTCTTTGATAAGCTTTTAGTGGCTTCTAACCTCTCCGGCACTTTTCTTTTTTTAATCTTGTAAATCTTATACTGTCTGTTTTTAACATTATGTGCAAATAAACTAATCTTAACTAAAACTAAACATTATTCATCCCATAATACGTTGCCCCGCATGTTTCATAAAAATATGAATCTACAGTAAATATGTTTCCTTACAAAATGAAACATTAAGTCATCAGTGATATTTACCTGTGGACACACTCCCTCCACTGCATCAACAACTACAATGGCACCATCACACAGCCTAACTGCAGTGGAAACTTCTGAGGAGAAGTCGACATGACCAGGAGAGTCGATCAGGTTTAGCAAGTACTCCTGATCTCCTAAGGAGACAAAAGGCAAATAAATACTATTTAGAGACTTATCTAAATTAAAAAAAAGAGGTCTGACCTTTGACCTTTTGGATATAAAACGTCATCACTTCATTATTTTATCCTGTTAAACATTTGTGTGAAGTTTTGTCATAATAAGAATACGAATTCTTGAGTTATGGCCAAAAACATATTTTGTGAGATAACCCCAAACACCAAAATGTAATCAGTTCATCATTGAGTCCAAGTAGATGTGTGTGCCGAATTTGAAGGACGTCACTCAAGGCATTGTTGAGATATTGTTTAAGAGAATGAGACTGATGCAAGGTCACACTGACACTCCTATATAGTGGCAGGAACCAATAGGAGGCCATCACATGGACCAGATAATGACATGACTGGTGAAACAAACAGAAAATAATGAAAAATAACAAGTTAATAAAAAAAACACAGAGTAACATGAGATGAGATACCCAGGACAAAATTTAGTAATTTAGGGAGTGCCTGTGGAAAAGATGGGAACTGAGCTTGAACAAAATGTCTTGATGATCTCCAAAAGGCCTGAAGTTAAAGATGAAACATGCTATTCAACATGTTAAGCAAGGTAAGTGTATTTTTTTTGTTTTGTAAATTTTAGAGTGAAAAAAGGAAAGGAGCACCATGAAAAAGTTTGGCAGTCCAAGACATTTGAGCTCTCAGACAACTTTTAACTGGGTCTCAGACCTTAATAAGCCTGTTAGGGCTCTGGCTTGTTTACAGTCATCAATAGGGAATGCCAGGTGATGCAAATTCCAAAGCTTTACACATAATCTGACTCCTGAAACCTTGTCCCAACAACCAGCAGCCATGGACTCCTCTTACCAGCTGCCTAGCACTCTGAAAACTAAAATAACTGAAGCCCACAAAGCAAGAGAAGGCTACAAGAGCATAGCAAAGTGTTGTCATGTAGCTGATTCCTCAGTTTGTAATGTACTGTAATTAGAAATCATAGTTAACATGTCCTGTGGATGTCAAGTTGAGGTCTGAAAGACAACATAAAATTTCCGAAAGAGCTGATTGCACAGTTGCAAGAAAGGCAAATCAAACCCCCCATTTTACTGCAAAAGACCTACAGTAAGATTTATCAGACTCTGGGGTGGTGGTGCACTGTTTTCCTCTGCAGCGACACCTGCACAAATACGACCTTCATGGAAAAGTCATCAAAAGAAAACCTGTCTTGTGTCCTCACAAAATTCTGCATCAGAGGTTTGCACAACATCTGTATAAAAGCTGAAGATGAAGAGAGGATGGCTTCTACAACAGGACAATGATCCTAAACACACCTCCAAATCTACAATGGACTACCTCAAGAGGAGCAAGCTGAGGGTTTTACCATGGCCCTCACAGACCCCCAACCTTAACATCATTAAAAATCTATGGATAGACCTCAAAAGAACAGTGCATGCAAGACGGCCCAAGAATCTCACAGAGCTAGAAGCCCTTTGCAGGATGAATGAGTTAAAATCCCCCAAACAAGAATTTAAGACGCTGGATACAAAAAATGTAGAGGCTGTGATGCTTGCCAAAGGGGGCACTACTAAGTACTGACCATACAGGGTGCCCAAAGTTTTGCTTCAGGCCCTTTTCCTTTATTATCTTGAAACTGGGAAATAATGAAATTAAAAACTAATCTTGCTTAAAATACTGAAGAAATGTGTCACCTTTAACAATTTGCCTTTTGGAAAATGGGGTCATCCTTTACTTGCTTAGCTATTCACAGTAAACCAAATTTGACCTGGGGTATTAAAACTTTTGCATGCCACTGAACATCCAACCTGCCTCATAACCTCAGACCATGTGTAAGCACACAAGCTCAGAAATGTGCAGTGTTATCACAACACAATGCCACAGAGGGGCTGTATGATAACATAAAAAACCTATCACTGTAACTTTTTTTCATACTGATTAATATCATTATTTATCATGATATATAATTTAATAATGCTGCCAGTTTGAAGAGTATTCTGATAATGACTGAAGTCTGAAGGAAGCCAGTGTTTCCCATACATTGATGAGACTATGGCGGCCCTTTTAATAAAGAGACAAGGTATAGCTCTGTTCTACATGCCTAGATATGAAGCGTCCGTAGCGCCAAATGATATAACGGTAGTTTCTAAAGAGTTAAGACTTAAAAAAAAAAAAAAAAAAAATCAGCAGCGGCGGGCTGCATATAGGGGAAACACTGGCCCTCCAGAGGCAGATCAGTACGTTGGTTATTTTTCTTTTGATTACTGAAATGTTTAACCTCTAATCCTCACTTCATCACCCAGCCCTATGCTACAGATGTATCAAGTTTTGAAGGAGCGTGCCATTGACATGCTAACTGCACAAATGTCCACCAGAGCTGTTAACTGTGAACTGAATGTTCATTTCAGTACAATAAGCCTTCTCATATGTTGTTTTTGTGAATTGTGACAGTCTTGTTATATTCTCTTCACTACTCACAGTCAGCTCAGCTGCCTGTTGCACTAGACTCACCTCCAGTGGCGCATGATGTGCACTACATGCAAAACATTCTCATTACAGCCTGAAGTTGATAGGAAGGTGAGCATCTGTATTTTTGACAGTAGTGAAAGTCATACTATCCAGGACTTCTGAATACCCTTGTATGCCGCCCAAGCCTACTTTGACCTATTTTATATCACACACAAAACATGTTTTTTCTGTTAAAAAATTAACCTTATAAAGTAGGATAGAGATAAATAGCAAGTAGCAAGCTACTCATCCATGTTTTAAGGGGTTATGTCACTAGTCTGGCCTCGAGCAAACAGCTGATGGCCCTATGGTTTGTTTACATGTAGTAAGCCTAACAGAAGTGCATAGTTAATGGATTCAGTGTGAACAGACAGCTCCAATGTTTTGGGATGTCATGCAAAATCTGATGCTTGTTTGCCATTAGGATACAGTATCATTAGCAGCAACAACTGGTAAAATTTGGTATACCGGTCCATTCCGTGTTTGGCTTGATATCAAACAAATCTTTACACTGGCTGAGTCGATATCATATCGTGTCATGATGAAACTACTGATTTACACCCACAAGCCCCACAGTGACACAATCCAACTGTATAAAATATTTAAGTGTGGATTTTACATCAGGGCTGGCAAAAGTGGCCTTACCATGTCTGTAATGTAGAGAGATGGCACTGGACTTCATGGTTATTCCTCTGATCTGTTCATCCTCCCTGCTGTCCAGATACCTCAGCTGGTAAATGAACACACCACCATTAAAACACAAATAATGACATAACATCTAAACAACATGACAGTCAAAAAGGTCATTGTAGTATATAAAGCCACTTACCTTCCCAGCCAGTCGACTTGATATGATACCATTACTTGCCACTAAGCAGTCAGCCAGAGTAGTTTTGCCTGCAAAGATGAAGACAGTTCCAAATAACTTTACTACCTTACTAGGGATGCACCGAATATTCGGTAACCGAATATATTCGGCCGAATATTGCAAAAAACACACATTCCTTATTCGGTGCAATAAGTTAAAAGCAAGGCCGAATAATAGCAGCGTGTTTTGATAACGCAATCAAACAGCGTGCCGTGACGGGCGGAGTAAAATGTCGTCAGTGTGGTGATCCTTCCGTCACCGCACTCGCATTTGCGACTAAAAATTGTTTTGAGCGAGCAAAATAGGCTTAAATCATTCAGCACGCTGTGTGAGTGCAGAAACGATAGGCAAATCCCACCGGTTATGGGTTGAACGGGGGTCATAGACACAGACAGTAATGTATTCCTGTCAAATACAGCGGCCATCGGCTTACTGGCGACAGAGAAGTCGGCTCCAATAATATCCTCTTCTTGGCGTCATGACTGCCCAGTAGTACCTCAACAGCCGAGCCAGCCGAACACAGGTATGTGGTGTGTCAGAGGAGAAATGAGCCGTTCACATTTCTGTCATTGTCGCAGGTAACGGCCTACAAACCTCACCGCACTTTAGGGACTGTTCTTTTCTTATGAAGGGACTGTCAGGGGAGGAGGGTGGCTGGTTGATTTTTATTTTATTTATTTATTTTATTTTGATCCTCCCTATGTTAATCACTTATTGATGCTGTTTTTGAAGTATGAATAAATCAATAAGTAATTTATTCCATTGAAATATCAGTGATGTGTTATAGAAAAGTGATTTATCTTTTTATAAATGACAAAATCTGCCTCATTTTCACTGTGGTATCCTGATACTACTCAGAACTGTGATATTTTCATTGGTATCGTACAGTGGGTCCCAATTTTGGTACTGTGACAACACTAATCTGGAGGGGGTTCATCTGCAAAAACTAATGAAAAACTAAACAACGATATTTGGTATTTGGTACTCGGTATTCGGCCAAGCGTTTAATATTATTTGGCTTCGGCCCCAAATTTTCATTTCAGTGCATCCCTATACCTTACAACACACACTTTTACCTTAACATGTTAACTGATGCCAAAACCTTGGAAATTTATTTACAAGAACAACCTTTGATTAAGCCTAAAATGTGAAGACTCTGTTTCATAACATTTTACCCATAATATCTTTGAGTTTTGGACTGTTTGAGACGTTAATGGATAACTTCAGCATTCTTCAACCTGGACCCTAGTACATGTATGTGTCTAAGAGACGTATGAGAACAACAATTTTTGAAATTGGTCCACTATTTAGCAAGAGGACAGCAGCTGGCAACAGTGCAACAGGCTGCAATGTAAGCATATGTGGCAGTTGAACATCGTCACTGTTTATCCATTAAAAGTGATTATTTTCACCACAGAGTGAGTGTCACTTTACCTCTCACTTGATTCAGTCTGTTTGTTATTGCCTTGTTAAGCAGAAATTTGTTGTTTTTTTTTTAAACATCACGAGATGTCACTTGTTGCAGGAAAACAACAGTAGAAATATGAGTGAGATCTGGAGAGAGTGTAATAACCAGAGAAGGTTACAGTAAATTTAGTTTAGAGTTATATGAAAGATTTTCAGTGTCATCAATGATTATTTACCCAATTTTAACAATGTGGATGAGGCTCCATTATTTAAGCCAGAGTATACGGATGAACAGCAGATGAAAAGGGAGAGAGAGAGACAACAGGCAGCGGAGGGTGAACAAGCTCCTGCAAGGCCATGAAGCTGGGAGACTGATAGTCCTCCAGTAGGTGCGGGGACCCTATGCCTAAGAGGAAGAATGCCTAAGGAAAACTGCTGTTCCAAGAGTGGTTTTACTTGTTGCAGACGAGTGGGGGCAAGCTAATGCTATAAGCTTAAGTTATTATGTTGATATTGCTTAACAGTCCGTGCACCATTCGTTCATTTGAATTTCAATTAAGAATGAAAAAACAATACAATGGAAAAACGTTTTATTTCATTATTTGTTTTTCAAAAAACAGATTTCGACTTCTTTTTCAAATATTTCATTTAGTGTGCAGGTCAAAAATAGAACATTTAAAAAACAGTCTCGATCCCTTTTTTTATTTTGATATTTAATCTCTCTGACTTCTGTGCCCCGGAAGTTATTCAGCCTAACGCGTTCTTAATTCACTGTCTGATACTGATAGTAGGCTGTTGTTTTATTATGGCTGCCTTAGAGTCCCAAGGATTATGCACTTGTTGCCGCAACGTAAAACATAACTTTGACTCTGTAACATCACCATTGCTCTCAAAGGCTCTGGTAGATCTGCAGTGATCCAATTCACAGCTTACAATTGGAATTTCTCTGTCTGCCTTAAATGTCGCATAACACCTGTAGATGGCGGTATTCAGTCATTTTCAAGCTCATGAATTTTCAATTCATGAACTGAAAAATTGAACAAATACAGGGAAGATTAAATGAGAATGATCAGTAGAGTGCAATTGTCCTCAATTTTGAGCATTTTAACTGTAGCATATCTTTCTCATTGTCCTTACTCATGGTAAACTGCTTTTCAGTCTTGCTATTGCTGCCTATTTGCTGTGGTCTTGTTTGCTCTGTATTAAAAACTCTTAAGAAACGAATACTCCAGTAAGACAGGAGATGCCAAAGGTTATCATAATCCTGAGTTTTATTCATTTTACTGTAGTATTTTTTCTTAATGATCGCAAGGTTAATTCAGATCATTAAGAATTGATCTCAATTAAGAAATGGTCCAGATCCCAAACCACTATACTTAGACCTGTCAAATCTGGAAAAATCCTGTGGGAAACACTGGAAGCAGATGGTTAATTTTATTTAACATCTGAAATAGAATAAGACAAACAGTAAGTGTGCAATCATGGCTTGGTCAAGAAGTTGGCTTACCTTATGACACAGTAAAATGGAATGCCTTTACAGGTAATCAAACTGGGGGTCACCAGAACTTATAGAACCTTAACTACATCCATAACTCTCAATTTGTTGTGTTTCCTGTTAGTGTTGTTTTTGGCAGCCTGTTTTAATTTTAGTTTTAGTCTAGTCTTTGTGTCAAACTGTCATTTTCTTTTTTATTAGTTTTAGTCACGTTCATACTCTTTTTGTCTAGTCAAGTTACAGTCAACTAAAAGTCTGAGCATTTTAGTCTCATTTTAGTCAGAATAATCCATGACTATTTTCCGTCTCTTTTTAGTAATGCAATTCTATCATACCCAGTCAATATAGTATAAGTACATTGTAAAATATAACCAAACCAAAATTTTCAACAGTTTTTTTAAACAATTTTTAACAGTTAGTTCCGACCGAGTAATTTGATTAGACAAGAGGCATTCCGTGAGTGCTGATATAGAGTATAACATCACTGGGACATGTAACAGTAAAATCACTCCGCTCACAGGTGTTAAATATAAATACAGCCGTTAATTAACCAACTGTCACACTCGCTGCATTGACACAAACTGACACTAGCGTTACACCAAGAAGATGGATATTTTCCCCCAAATTACATTTGAATTAAATTATGAGAGAACGTCAGGAGAGGACGAGGAAAAGGAAAGCCAGGACTCTTCTGTGCAGAGAGTGGAAGCTGAATCCGGCCGTGCCAACATCCAGGTCCAAGGTTTCATCAGCCAAACTGGACGAAGTGACGACGCAATGAATTACAGTTATTAGTTTTAATCCAACTGTACATTGCCTTGAAAGGATGAAGCTCCGTTTTGTGGTCTTTAGCGGCATCTATAGGAATAAGTGGTAATTACAGGTGCGGTTTAGACCTCACTTGACCTCACTCCCAGAGGTCCACGGTGCAATGGGTTTTTTTTCCACCAGGCCATCTACCGCCTCACTCTGCCACGGGGAAGAGACCGTGACCGCAGCTGTGAAGATGGAGCTGGAGCCGGGCCCCTCAAGAAAAAAGTGTTGTGCCAGCGAGGAGAAAAGGCGGTTTCAAAATAAGTGGACAAACGCTTACTTTGTTGTACCTCACGGGTCGGATAAAAACAGGTTTTATGATACCAATCATAAAACCTACGAAAAATTCACCAGCGAGGAGCGCACCAGTAAGCTTGAACAACTTAAAAAGAGGCTACACTGCACAGCAATCAGTTTTCACAAATCTAGCCAAATCCGGTGAAGCTGTAACATAGGCTAGCTACGTGGTACCTCAAGAAATAGCCAGGCGGAGAAAGCCGCTCAGTGACAGAGAATTTGTGCGAGACTGCATTTTGAAAGTGGCCGACATTGTATGCCCGCAGCAGAAAACAAAGCTCCCTGACATAAGTTTGTCAAATGACACAGTGACACGACGAATCGAAGATCTGGCCAACGATCTCAAAGAGCAACTGAGAGAACGTGTGGAGGGCCTGGGAAAGGGAGCCTTTGCCATCATACTGGATGAAAGCATGGACATTTCCGACACAGTGCAACTGCTGATTTTCATCCGAACAGTCGCAGAGAACTTTGAAATAGGCAAGGAGCTGCTAAGCTTGGAGAGTATCAAAGACAGAACAAGGGGAGTCGACATTTGTGATGCTGTGTGTCGCAGTCTCGAAGCATATAATATGAAGTTGCCGTCTATGGTCAGTGTCACAACAGATGGAGCACCGGCAATGGTCGGGAGAAAGACAGGTGCCGTGTTGCTGCTCTCTGAGAAAGTGGCCAACAACGCAGGTGAGAAACTAATCAAATATCACTGCATAATACACCAAGAAGCCCTCGCTGCTCAAATGCTTGAAATCAAACATGTCATGGACATTGTTGTAAAGACAGTTAATTTCCTCAAGTCCAGAGGTCTGAATCAACGCCAATTCAAGAGTTTTTTGGAGCAATCAGAGGCAGATTTTGGTGATGTCATATACTTCACTGCCGTCAGGTGGCTGAGCAGAGGTGCCACACTGAAGTTTTTTTTTTAACCTGAGGAAAGAAATAAGAGCGTTCATAGAGTCAAAAGGACAAGATGTGACACAGTTAAGTGACACTAAATGGCTCTGTGACCTAGCGCTCCTTGCTGACCTGAATACTTGTCTCAGCGATCTCAATGGGAAGCTGCAGGGCCATGGGAAGCTCATTTCCACACTATTTGACAACGTCAAAGCTTTCCAGTGAAAACTTGAACTGCTGCAGGGACAGACTCAAACAGGGAGATCTAACCCATTTTCCCGCCTGTAAGCCGCTCGTAGATGACACAGACACAGATGGGCACCACGTTTTACGTCACCTGCTTTCAGACAAGAACCATAACCTCATAAAAAAACCAGAGAGGAATTCAACCACCGCTTCACCGACTTCAGGGACCACAAGAAGTCATTCAACCTCTTCCAAAATCCTTTCTCATGTGTCCCTGAGGAAGAGCCTGCAGAAATGCAGTTTGAGCTCATCGACCTGCAGGAGAGCTCCGAGGTCAGAGCAGCATATCATGACAAGAATCTCATCGAGTTCTACAAAGGACTTTCCCCATCCACATACCCTGCACTTTGCCAGCATGCTATCAGAATGGTCTCTTTATTCGGAAGCACGTACATTTATGAGAAGACCTCCTCCACCATGGCCATCAACAAATACAAGCTGAGATCCAGGCTGACAGATGGCCATCGACATGCTGTCCTTCGTATCGCAACGGCGGAGATGGAGCTGGACATCAGAGGAATCGTGGCCAACAGAAAACAGCACCACAAATCCTGTGCCAATAAAAAAAGGTATGTTGACCTAGTAACAAATATTCAGTGTGACTTAATGACAAGCTTATTGATGACAGGGAATGATAGATATTGATGATGATGATGATTTGTTTGGTAAGCTTCTATTTTAAGTCTCATTCTCTCTTTCTCCCCCTCCCTCTGTGTGTGTGCGTGTGTGTGTTGTGTCTGTGTATGTGTGTGTGTGTGTGTGTGTGTGTGTGTGTGTGTGTGTCTGCAGGTTTTCCTGTGGTGCTTTGGTAGATGGAATTGCTCCTGAATAAGGTCCATGCTGATAAGACAGGAAGCAAGGCACACTGAGACTGACTGTTGGTTCTAAATAAGTTTTTACATATATTCTGAAATGAACTGCACACAAGACTGTTATATCCCTAATTTGACTGTAGAGGGCAGAAAACCCCATGGATTTTGTGTGCATTACAATGTTACTCAAGGTTGTCTCAATTAATTAAAATGTGTTTATTGCACATTACCGGATGCAGACCAATAAATGTATATTGTAGAGATGCAACCTGGTCATTAAAATGACTACAAATGCGATTTTTTTCTGTTTTTTCCAGTCCAATGTTGGGTTCCTAAATTTGCCCTCAGCTATCAAAACTTTGAGAACCCCTGAGATAAGGAGTATATATTCAGCATCTGTCATCTTAGAAAAGTCAAAAAAAAAGAAACAGAATGAGACTGCAAGAGAGAAAGAGAGAGTGCGTGCGCACTTGAGAAACGCTGTCAACAAATTGTAGGTTATGTTCGGTGTCTTAAGGGTTTACGTGCTTCGTGTGATTGCCTATACAAATGTTAAAATGTTCTTGCTTAACGTTAGGGATGCACCGAATATTCGGTAACCAAATATATTCGGCCGAATATTGCAAAAAAAACACACATTCGGTATTCGGTGGAATAAGTTAAAAGCAAGGCCGAATAATAGCGGCGTGTTTTGATAACTCAATCAAAGAGCGTGCCGTGACAGGCGGAGTAAAATGTCGGCAGTGTGGCGATCCGTCTGTCACCGCACTCACATTTGCGACTAAAAATAATTTGGAGCGAGCAAAATAGGCTAAAATCATTCAGCACGCTGTGTGAGGACAGATTTCAACCAGCAGCAGAAACGATAGGTGTGGGTTGAACCGGGGTCACAGACACACAGTCTGTGACCCCGGTTCACTAGAGGGGGCGCCAAAGCGATGAGGGGAAAATTATTTCCAGTCGGCATTTTCTGTATTTAACAGCTGTTTGTGCATGTGTAAATGATATGATCAATAACAGAGGCACGTCACTGATTTGGCGCCCCTCCGCTCCTTCACCTCGGAAGTCTCGGATATCATCTTAACACTCTATTTACTAATTGGATTATAACTCGGCAGTGGTGTGTGATAGAGACTTACGGCAAAAAGATCCGGAAAGTTGACGACTGCGCCGTTTCAAAGAGGGGTCCGACATGATCGTAGCCCTTTCAGATGCTTTGTAATCCAGCCTTGAAATCCAGTGACTTTTTGGAGTCTTGGCCTTTAAATCCGTCATAATACTGAACGTTTTTTATCGTGATCTGTGGATTTACTCTATTCACTGAACTACTGAGGCACCTGAAGTGAGAATAAAAGAGTGTAGATCAAGTAAATAATGTGTAGATTCTTATTTGTGCATTTAGATGGCAGGCGGACCTAAAAGGAGAAAAAAGGGCTTAGACCTCTGAGGGTTTTTAACTAGATGGTGAATCATAAAACAGATAAATTATAGAACTTGGGAGTGATACACTTGAGTTTAAATGTCTTCACTCGGATATAACACTACAGTGCTGTTGTGATGTATCTGATAAGTCTGATCAGATACAGCATCCAATCAGTAACTGATATCCAATAAGAATATCATTTAAACTAAAAAAATCATGTTTTTTATATGTGGTTTGACTGCTGTATTTTTGAAACCTCCTTAACACAAAGTTGACGTTGTTCAGGTGTGAGGATGGAGAGAAAGAAGAGAAGAAGACAGAAAAAGAATCAGGACAGACAGGGGAAGGCGACAGGTTGGTCTAATATTAGGTGGAAGTGTAGGAACAGCCACTTGATACCAAGTGATTAATTTCTAAATATTATTTATATTGAAAAATTGCATTAGCAAGATGTGTAATTTATTCAAAGCTATTAAATAATGCTTGTTTGACCATATAACTTAGCAGAGAAGAACACAGGCAAGGGGTGGAGACAGACATGAGGTCGGTGATGGCATCTGCTATAGAGGAGACCAGTGATGACATCAGGTAGGAATAATTAAACTAGTGAGGCCACAAAAACCTAGATGCCCAGCATGGTTTGAATTTCTGCTGACCAACCTATGTCATAATTTCATATTTCCACTACAGAGAATATATTGAGCACTGGGTGCCGCTGCTGTTACAAGTTATTACATTATTATGCATTATTTTTTGTTTTTGATTGAGCTGATCTTATATTTTATAAGTCCATGAATCAATAAGATTTACACAGGTAAGCATTATGAACAAAATCCGGTCGGGGAAGGGGGGGGGGGGGCTGTAATGTGTCTGCATACCCCTCAGAAAGTAGGCAGTTGCGCCCCTGACGGCGGCCATAGGCTTACGGGCGGAGACGAAGAAGTCGGCTCCAATAATATCCTCTTCTTGGCGTCATGACTGCCCAGTAGTACCTGAACAGCCGAGCCAGCCGAACACAGGTATGTGGTGTGTCAGAGGAGAAATGAGCGGTTCACATTTCTGTCATTGTGGCAGGTAACAGCCGACAAACCTCACCACACTTGGGTGCATGTCACTGGTCCGACAGCCCATTAGTTCAACATCCCATTAGTCCGACTGTCCGCGGTGCTGAACAGCTCGTGGCGGGTGTATGGTGCGCCGCAACCAGCTCTGGGTCAGCTGGGTCAGCTTTTTCATTTTAACCCACACCATGATCTTTTCCTGACCCTAACCAAGTGGTTTTGTTGCCTAAACCTAACCAGACCTTAACCACAGGGCATCATGATGATTTCGGAACAGACTTCGGAACAATGGGTTTAACATGGTCACAACAATGGGATGTCGAACCAGTGGGCAGTTACCCCGCACTTTAGGGACTGTTCTTTACTTATGAAGGGACTTGACAGGGGAGGAGGGTAGCTGGTTGATTCTTATTTTATTTATTTATTTATTGTATTTTGTACCCCCCTATATTAATCCCGTGTTGATGCTGTTTTTGAAGTATGAATAAGTCAATAAGTAATTTATTCCATTGAAATATCACTGATGTGTTATAGAAAAGTGATTTATCTTTTTATAAATGACAAAAGGCACATCTGCCTCATTTTCATTGTGGTATCCTGACACTGTTCAGAACCATGATATTTTCATTGGTATCGTACGGTGGGTCCCAATTTTGGTAACGTGACGACACTAACCTGGAGGGTGTTCATCTGCAAAAACTAATGAAAAACTAAACAATGATATTTGGTATTCGGTACTCAGTATTCGGCCAAGCGTTTAATATTATTTGGCTTCAGCCCCAAATTTTCATTTCGGTGCATCCCTACTTAACGTTATCTACAAAGGTGGAGTACATTATTGTGAGGAGGAGGAGGAGGAGGACTTAAGCAGAGAGAGGCCGAACTGCATGTGCCAAAACAGCAGGAAGAGCATCAGGGCACACGGGAGAGGAGAGACCACCTGGCTGCACAGCTCTGTCCTTAAATGTGAGTATTTCCCTGTACGTCCATTCACACATTTATGGTGTAATTTTACTCAATCACATTAAATATAGGCTACAACAAATCACCCTAAACAAATTATTTCAACGTTCTTCTTTTCAAGGTTCTTCCTCTCCTCTGGTTAGTGACACCGCCACGCGTGCGTGGCCTTAATGGCCACCTGGATGCAGGGACCATGGCCGTACCCTGCGTTGGCAGGCGCTTGGCTGCATCAGCCAGCCGACGCAGGCTGCCATCTATCGAGGCCAGTGGGAGCAGCCTGTCACTCACGCCCTGGAGCCGGTCTTCCACTCCTGGGAGCTGGGCCTCTAACCCCTGGACCCGGGAGGTTAGAGAGCCCAGCTCCCTCTCCAGCATTCTGAAGGTCCAGGAAGGGCTGGTCCTGTGGCTGCACCTGGGCCCGTCTTGTCTGGCTGTGTCTGACGCTGCTGCTCTCTTCTGCCATGACAAATTGAGTAAACTCTAGGGATGGGTATCCTTAGGATTTTTATGAATCCGATTCCAATTCCAGTTCTGCTTATCGATCCCAGTTCCTAGCGATTCCTTATTTCGATTCCAAAATAGTGAAAAATAAAAGGTCAAATGTTTATTTAACAAAAGTAACTTTATTCCTTTACCTTTGAAGAAAATGTTTAACAAAAACAAAATCCTGTCTGAGCAGCATTAGTGCTAAAATACTATATTGCATTGGATTCACTGTAAAGCAGAAAATAAACATCAAGAAATAAAGTAACTGTTTTGGTGTTAGGAGATCAGTAATACAGTGTAGCAAAAACACACAATTGTAAGAGCTGAAACTATTTTAAATGAATAGAGAATGCCTATTTGTTGTTTATTCTATTTATAGATTCGTTTTGATTTAATTCTGAACAAGGTCATTCATTTTATAGTTGATATATGTCATTGACGTTTGCAGAGAAACACACATGCACGATACGAAATAGGGTATTTTTGCCACAGGATTTAGGATGGAAACAGGCGATGTTATATTATCTAACTTAACCTGAATGACGGAGACTCGACGACTGAAAAGGGACGTAGTCCTTTAACCACAAACTTTGTTACAGCTCAGTGACACTCCACAGTTTTATCTTTTGTCAGCCTCTTTTTTGCCAATGTGAACGGTGTCTCTGTTGGGGCTGCTGGTGACGTGGCTGTGTCTGGTGTGGATGACCGCAGTACAGTGTTTCCCACGGTCCATCTTGCATAGTTAGCCCAGTTAGCCATAGCTTCTTCTTACGCAGTTTCTCCGGTGTTATTTTTTTTTTTTTTTTTTCAGTTTCTCTGGTGTGTTGAAGTTCAGCGTGAATGTGTGACATAGTCACATAACAGACAGGTCCTGGCAGATACACATCTGAATAAGCAGCCACTGTAAGAAAGATTACTAGTGCATCTAGGAACCGATAAGCAGAACCGAAAGTAAATATAATGCGGCGCATTTCAGGGCAAGGAGAGGGGCTAATTTGATTGGTGTGATGTGAATCGGCTGTGTAAAACCCACTCCATGCCTACTCTCCTCCCTCTTTCCGACTTGCGCAGGTAGGAGATGGGAAAGAGGAGTAGCTGCGCCAGCGCACACGGCGTGCCAAACTTCCAAAATCTGCCTGGCCACACCCAGTTGGCGAAGCACAGGTGCGCTGTGCCTCCGCCTCGCCCGGTCTGCGAAACTAGAGGCCACAGTCTCTCTTTTGTTGCACTTGGGGATAATGAGCATTGTTGGCCGTGGCGCAAAGAAAAAGGCAGCAGACTGAGACTGGCTGTGGTCACATTTATTTATGATCTGTGACAGACCTCAACATACATTTTAGCGTGACCCCAGTCAAGACCGTTTCATCATGACTGTGAACTGAATGTTCATTTCAATACCATAAGCCTTCTAATATGTTGTTTTTTGTGAATTTGGCTGTACATCCAACTGGCCTCACAGCTACAGACCACATGTAAAAACACCAGCCCAGGACCACCACATCCAGTGTCTACACTTGCAAGATTGTCTGAGACCTTTAACTTAACTAAGATGAGCGTCAGTGCGTTGTTAACTCAGCTTAAAACACACTTCATTCAAACTTGACAGACTAAAACTCAACAAAACTGTCTTGGTTAGTCTTGTTAGTGCTTTAATTAGTTATTCAGTTCACCATGAGTAAGGACAACAAGAAAAATATGTCACAGTTAAAATGCTCAAAATTTAGGATAATTGCACTCTACTGATCCATTTAACTGATCTCAATTAAGAAATGGTCCAGATCACAAACCACTATACAGAGTAAAAGTTTCACAAATCAGAAACTGTTTTAATGAGTCTCTGGATTCTCCATGTTAATCTAGTCCAGATTTGACAGGTCTAAGTATAGTGGTTTGTGATCTGGACCTGGTCTAATGTGGTCTGGATGGGAAAAAAAGCAGTGTATTCACCCTTTTTTGCATTTTCATAAATAGAGTAAAGGTCTCACAAATCAGAGACTGTGTTTTAATGAGTCTCTGGATTCTCCATGTTAATCTAGTCCAGATTTGACTAGTCTAAGTATAGCCTAGTGGTTTGTGATCTGGACCATTTCTTAAAGGTCACATGTATAGCTGTTTCATCAAAAACAAATATTTAAAAAATAATAATAATACATCCATAGAACATCTAGAAAGGTGCAGAATTAAAGTCTGTATTTTCCTGAAAGAAATAATTACAGTAGAGAAATAATTGTTTAAGAAATTTTGACAGGCCTGAAATATGTCAATATTTTGATTTGGTTATGGGGGACAGCTCAGGGTTACCAGATTGTGATAGCTGCAGGGGTATGGCATCATAGTATCTAATAATTACACTGCACCTAGATGAGCTATGTTAAGAGAAAGTTAAAATGTTGGCTACTTTCAGATATTTTACCTAATACTCTAGAAACTGCGTTTTTGGGACAGTGCCGCTACTGCTGCTCCTTCAAAACATTTATTTTGCAAATGCACCACCACCGCACTGAGACATCTGTGCACTTGCACACCACAGCAGCCAATGTAGTGAGGAGAGCAGCAGTGAGGGGAGGCGGGAGTGGGGGAAGGCTCCTATTTAGGGATGCACCGAATATATTCGGCCGAATATTGCAAAAAAACCACATTCGGTGGAATAAGTGAAAAGCAAGGCCAAATAATAACGGCGTGGTTTGATAATGCAATCAAACAGCGTGCGGTGACGGGCGGAGTAAAATGTCTACACTGTGGCAATATTTTACTCTATCCGTCACCGCACTCACATTTGCAACTAAAAATAGTTTGGTGCGAGCAAAATAAATCATTCAGCACGCTGTGTGAGTACAGATTTCAACCAGCAGCAGAAACGAAACGGTGAATCCCACCGGTTGTGGGCTGAACGGGGGTCACAGACACAGACAGGACGTGTTCCTGTCAAATACGGTGGTGCATGATAACTGCTTACCGGCAACAGAGAAGTCCGGCTCCAGGAGAATAACTTGTTGTCATGACTGCCCAAAAGTACCTGAACAGCCGAGCCATGGCGGCACACAATATGTGGCGTATCATAGGAGAAACGAGCCACTCACATTTCTCTTTGTGGCAGGTAACGGCCCACAAACCTCACCACACTTTAGGGACTGTTCTTTACTTATGAAAGGACTGTCAGGGGAGGAGGGTTCTGCACTAACCCGGTTTAAATCGTATTTATCTGATCGTTTTCAGTTTGTTGACGTTCATAATGAATCATCCTTACGTACTAAAGTTTGTTTTGGAGTTCCGCAAGGTTCTGTGCTCAGACCAATCCTATTTACTCTATATATGCATCATTAGAAATTAGAAATCACTTTGTAAATTTCCATTGTTATGCGGATGACACACAGTTGTATTTATTTATGTAGCCTGAAGAAAGTAATCAATTAACTAAACTTCATAATTGTCTTAAAGACATAAAAACCTGGATGAGCACCAATTTCCTGATGTTAAATTCAGACAAAACTGAAGTTATTGTTCTTGGCCCCAAACAACTCAGAGACCCTTTATCTGATGACATAGTTTCTCTCGATGGCATTGCTCTGGCCTCTAGCACTACCGTAAGAAACCTCGGAGTAACATTTGATCAAGATCTGTCTTTCAATTCTCATTTAAAACAAACCTCACGGACTGCATTTTTTCATCCGCGTAATATTGCGAAAATTAGGCCTATCCTGACCCAAAAAGATGCAGAAAAACCGGTCCACGCTTTTGTTACCTCAAGGCTGGATTACTGTAACTCTCTATTATCAGGTAGCTCTAGTAAGTCCTTAAAAACTCTCCACCTAATTCAGAATGCAGCAGCACGTGTACTAACAGGAACTAAGAAACAAGATCATATTTCTCCTGTTTTAGCTTCTCTGCACTGGCTCCCTGTAAAATCCAGAATTTAATTTAAAATCCTACTCTTAACTTATAAAGCTCTAAATGGTCAAGCTCCGCCATATCTTAGAGAGCTCATAGTGTCATATTATCCCACCAGAACTCTGCACTCAGAGAATGCAGGGTTACTCGTGGTCCCTATGTATCCAAAAGTAGATCAGGAGCCAGAGCCTTCAGCTATCAGGCTCCTCTCCTGTGGAATCATCTTCCTGTTGCGGTCAGGGAGGCAGACACCGTCTCCACATTTAAGACTAGACTAAACACTTTCCTCTTTGATAAAGCTTATAGTTAGGGCTGGCTCAGGCTTGCCTTGTACCAGCCCCTAGTTAGGCTGACTTAGGCCTAGTCTGCCGGAGGACCCCCCATAATACACTGGGCACCTTCTTTGTCTGTCTCTCTTTCTGTCTCTCTCTCTCTCTCTTTCTCTCTCTCTCTCTTTCTCTCTCTCTCTCTCTCTCTCTCTCTCTCTCTCTCTCTGTCTCTTTGTGTCATACAGATTACTGTTAATTTATTGTGTTGATCTGTTCTGTACGACATCTATTGCTCGTCTGTCCATCCTGGAAGAGGGATCCCTCCTCAGTTGCTCTTCCTGAGGTTTCTACCGGGTTTTTTTCCCTGTTAAAGGGGTTTTTTGGGGGAGTTTTTCCTTATCCACTGTGAGGGTCCAAAGGACAGAGGGATGTCGTATGCTGTAAAGCCCTGTGAGGCAAATTGTGATTAGTGATATTGGGCTTTATAAATAAAATTGACTGATTGATTGAGAGAACAGGAGGACAGATTGATACTTACTGATGTGTGTTCTTTAGTCTTTCTAAATTGTGATGTCACGATTATCATTTATTTTATTTACATTTTAGATTTGTTTCCAGTGAGATATTGAGTTTATATTGTGACTTGCTGTTTTAATATTACTGCTGATGCTCTAGAAACATTTAGTCATAGAATATTCAGCTTTATTCCTGTTTGAATTTTTTTTTTTTTTTTAATAATTCCTTGGACAATTTACAGTATCAGTTCTCTGAGAATCTCTTTCACATTCTAGAAAAAATTAGTTTTGTACCTTAAATATATAAATCCAATTGGGACATTGTGAATCAAAACTGAATCGATTCAGTGAATCAGTGAGGATATCCAGCCCTATAAACAAACGACATGAGACTATCCCTGCAACAATGCATATTTTCAGCATTCTATGCTTAATAAGACAAAAGTTAATTAATGAGATTTAATGTATTTTTAACATGTTACAACTGTTCCTTGAGTTGGGGTCAGGTGCAACATCTGACTTCTTTCATTCAAATAAATATTTGTCAACAATGTCATATGTGATCATGTTTAAATTAGGGCTGAGAATCACCAGAGGATCCACTATTCCATATTATCATGATATTTAAGTCAGAAGACAATATTACTGCGATTTTAAACATGTTGCGATATGCTGAATATTTCGGTAAAATTTCTATATATTATCTTATTTAACTGTAAATTATGTCCCCATAGGAAAACTTTTTTATTCAATAATAGAGTTTTCAGTCTCTTCATCTCACTTCAGCCATTTCTGCAACAGCAAAATGTATCTAGTGGACTGAAAAAGCAATTGATTTCATTATTCTAGTAAACTACCTAATTTTAAATTGTATTTGTCATATTAATAATTCATATGATAAAAAAATCGATACTTGTCACGGTGTGACCATACTTTGTCATACAAGAATATTGCCAGACTATGCTGTATCAATTTTTCCCCCTATGCCTAGTTTAAATGGTTTGATAATGTCTAATTACCAGACATAAAAATGTGGTTAGCATAATCCAAATAGTCTCGGAGGAACTGAGAGAAATGTAAAAAAGTGTTGCAACCGTCCCCAGTCTCCCGTACTGAGCACTACCTTCGACAGGCAAGTAAGTACTAAGTCTACCATAAGGTCTACCGTAAAGAACAGCGCAGAATCAGGGTTCGCTCCTGCTGATAAGCTGATATGTCAGCGTGTCTACTCACCGTGGTCGACATGAGCCATAATGCACAGGTTTCTAATGTTGGCAGGGTTTCTCTGCAGTGCAATGATCTTGTCCAGGCTAGGGTGTCCCATGGCGAAGACCTGAAACTAATGACAACGCTACACGTGCAGCTGGTCGCTGCCGTAACCTGCTTTATACCTTAACGATACGGTGAAGTGACACCGTGATTGTACAGTAACACAGTCTACCATACAGTAACGTTACATTCAGATATATGTCATGTAAGGTTTGGCTTACTTCCAGGTTATTGCAAACGTCAGCGTCGGCAAAGGGTTGTAGTTGGAAAATAGAGTCTGAGTAACTGTGGTTTCAAAACATGGACTCTGTTAACAAGGGTAGGCTATCTTAACACAAAAGGTAAGAGTACACTGACTTGGTGCTAACAATATGAACTCTGACAGATGATAGTGCTAACACTGTGACTAGCCTACCGTTAATCCAGTTCTCTCATAGAAACTACAATAAGACCAAACGTGGTTTCTTAATCAATGTCTTCACACGACAGCGCTATGACGTGCAACGCTGATGTGTCCAGTAAAATCCAACAAGGTTGCGAGAACATGCAGGTAGTTTAAAGACATGTGGACATTTTCAACTCACGCTGTTATCCCGGAAGTTGATGAGCATATTAACCACACCCCTTGCTGACGGAGGCTGCGTCCGAAAGGCCAAGTAGTATGGATTGTAGTAGACCAAATTAGTATGTAGTGTGTTCGAAACCGTAGTAGGGAGGAGTAGTATGCTTCCACCCCTACTAAACACGCCTACAATGTAGTATGATCAAAGAGCATGGATACCAAGAGGCGAAGCTCCGTTTAATTTCTGCCAACAGCCACCAGGGGCGCTGCTGTAGCGCTGCCGCCATCTTGGACTGTTGAGCTTAGACTGTTGCGCCCAGACAACATGCAGGATGTCAAGGAGAGAGGAGAAAAAAGTAAAAGAAAACACTGTAGTGCAATTAACTGCAACAACTATCAGTGGAACACCTCGCACCTGCCCTTTCACCGTAGGATCCCGACAGGTAAGAACTACTGAGGTGTGAGTTTTGAAGTGTTTTAATATCAATTTAACATGCCAGTTTTGGAGGGGAGGTAACACACACACACACACACACACACACATAATTATATATATATATATATATATATGTGTATATATACATATATATATATATATATATATATATATATATATATATAATATATATATGGCCTCTTGGACCACTTATATCAGAACTGATTACTGCTTTAGCATTAAAATATATCATATTAAAATAGCCTCTATATTATTACTGTCCCCTTACTGTACAAACTGTAAATAAATCTTTATTCCTGACTATGTCACGTCGCCATTAATGTGTTTCTATTGATTGATTGATTGATTTTAAATTTTTGTAGATTGGCTTATGGGCTGATTTTGAAGGAGTAATTAAGTTCATCTTCTCATAAGTGGATGTAATATGTAGAGATGCCATCTAGGCCGTTTTTCTTCGTTTTGGTTTTTTTAAAGTCTATATTTTGCTTTACAAAAACGCAGCTGTGACCAAGCTATCACGATGTGAGTAGCATTGTAAGCACAATTAATAGCGATTTACTTAAGTTTGTGTGTTTTTGTATGCAAGCCGGTCTGCTGACAGTCCAAAATGGCGGCGGTAGGACGAAACCATGGGTGCAGCATCAGCGCAGCATACTGCAGGGCTACTACTTACCCAAAATGCACCACGGGCTTCTTCTTCGTATTCTTCTTCATTACGCTGCGCGGCATGTTACCGCCCTCACCAGTCTCCTATTTAAATGCAACGTGGTCACTGCCCGGCAAGATTCAAAACATCATGGCAGCCGGCGGCTGGAGCAGCGCATCAATACATCAATACAGATGTAACAACACGCACAACATTATATATATATATATATATATATATATATATATATATATATATATATATATATATATATACATAATCTGTTTGACCATTTCATTGGTCAAAAATGTATTTCTGCTAATATGATTATGGACAAAGCAGTCTGTTTAATACCGGTATTAAGTTAGTTTGATATTGGACATTCACATTCATTTGACATTCAAAAGACAACAACAAACAATAATAATGATAATAATAATAATGATAATAATAATAATAATAATAATAATAATAATAATAAATACTAGTACTGTTAAAACAAATGATGATTAAGTTTGGCATAATGAAAGTACATCATGGCAGAATAGTTTTATTGGATGTCATTGTACTGTGTGAGGTGACAGGTGTTCAAAGTGACTCAGCCTACACATATGACAGAATGTGCTGGTGGAAATGCTGTATCTACATATTGATATTCAGTGTACTAATCACTTGATTGACACATGATGTTAGCGTTGTGACACTTATGAGAAGTGATGATGGTTGTCATCACCATAACAGGTTGCATTATTTCAAAAACAATATAAAGGATCTTCAAAGTGCAAAGTTTTTGAGTGTGGCATGTCATGTCATTGCTTACTGTGGCGGTGAATTAATTATCATGTGCAAAAGGAGGCATCTGTGAACTATGGCTCGCCTACGCCTCGCATTTTGCATGTTGAGAAGCATGAGAGAGCTTGCAGACATGTTGCTGGTGGGCAAAGGGTGGCCAGCTTCATTTTTGGGCAATTTCAATAGCCACAGGTGCGTTCAGATTTTGGTGCAGTACCTCAGCCATGCCAGCAGATGGAGTGTTTTCCCACCAATCTTTTAGTATGTCCAAATGGACCCAACTTGTTTAGTAGGTAGGAGTAGTATCTAGTGGTAGTACGTAGTAGTAGTATGCAGTATGCCAGTGGGCCTTTCGGATGCAGCCATAGTGATGCATTCAGTGAAATCGGGGTCCGTTGTTCTTCTTTTTTGTGTTTTCTGGCAGATTGCAATACCAACATTAAAGGTGCATACCGCCACCTACTGAACCAGAGTATGTAGGACAGGATCTAGTTTTATCTTACATTATGTCATGGAGAGACAAAACAAAACAAAACAAACAAACAAACAAAAAGAAACGCCAACCAACCACTACCTTCTATAAAACAAACCAATGTTATATAGGTAATCTATTACCCCTCTCTGTATCTCCCACATCTTCTCTCCTTTAGTTCCTAGTATCACTGCCAAATTCCAGTCCCGTCCTGCCTCTCTCACCCTTTGTTGCAACCTTACCCTTTCTTTGTTATATTTTACGACAGTACATAATTACATGTTCTACATTTTCAATAATATTACAATATGTGCAGACTTGTGAGTTTACTTTTCCCAATAAAAATAATGTCTTATTTAAACCAGTGTGATCAAACCTTAATCTTGATAGAACTACCTCTTCTCTTCTACTTCTTCCCTTAATACTCTGTGCTCTGACTGTGTTTTGTATTCTGTAGTAAGTTCTGCCCTGACTGTCCTCATCCCACTTCTTCTGCCAAAATTCTGATATTTTCTTTTTGATTAGTGCTTTTCCTTCACCTTTTCCAAATGGAATATCAGTTGCATGTCTCATATTAAGTGCTCTTTTTGCCACCCTATCTGCAAATTCATTACCTCTTAATCCCACATGGGCAGGTACCCAGCAAAATTGTACCTCGATCCCCACTTTCTGAACTCGGAAAAGACACTGAAGAATTTCATACATTAAATCTTCCCTGAGTTACTTCATATTCTGTAAGCTCAATAACACTGTTGCAGAGTCAACACACAGCTGTCCTCATCAGCAGCTCACCTCCTCCACCCACTGAAGCCCAAAAATGACTGCCATCATCTCTGCTGTATAAACTGATAATTTATCTGTTATCCTATTGCTCAGTTGAATTTGAAAAAGTGGGATGTAAACTCCTGTACCAACGCGATCATTTTGATCTTTTGAGCCATCAGTGAATATTTGTAAATAACTGTAAACTGATTCTTTATATACTGATTTGCACAATGCCCTATTTCCTTTTCCACCCAATCATTCTTTAGGTTCATAATACTAAATCTACTTTAACCTTAGGAAAAAGCCATGTAGGAACATTACTTATTGGCAAAGGGGAATTAAAACAAATTTCTTTAATGTCATATTTTTCTATTTTATCTTTTATCTTCCATTGACCCTTTTTTGCCACTAGCCTCCTGGTAGATAAATATCGGGTACTCCCCACCAGACTATTTTAGAACTGAGGAAGCCTCTTGGATGAGAGGCGAAACGTCTTCTACTCACACAAGGTTAGTCCAGTTGCCATATTTTATGCCTGTTTGAGATTTTATCTTCCATCCAAAACCATTTCCTTTAAAACTGTTATATTCCCAGCATTCATTTATGACACTTTTGATGTTTTCATCACCACATCCTCTTAACCGAATCCAATATGCTAATGAGAATTGGTCCCTTCTGAACTCTAGTGGGCTTTCACCTGATTCCACCAGCACGGCATTAGTTGGAGTTGTCCTCATTGCACCAATACAGAGTCTCAAGGCTTTGTTTTGTATTCTTTCAATTTTGTTTAAGTGTGTTTTAGCTACTGCTCCATAGACAAAACATCCATAATCTATTGCTGATCTCATCAATGCCTTATATATTTCTATTAATGCCTGCTTATCTGCTCCCCAGTTATATCCTGATACAGCTCTCATTAGGTTAATTACTTTTTTGCATTTTGTTTCTAATTTTTCAATATGCAACTTCCACATATACCTTTCATCAATCCAAATAGCTCCATCATCTGCATATAAGGATGAACAAATCCTTCTATCTAGGTTTATAAAAATATCATTAATCATAATATTAAATAATACTGGACTGATGGCACTTCCTTGGGGAATGCCATTAGCTATATCAAATTCATCGGATATCTCCAGCCCTACTTTTACCCTAAACTTTCATTCAGAAAGAAAGTCTAGCACCCAGTTAAACAACCTTCCACTAATACCCATTCTATTCATTTGGATTAACAGTCCTTCTCTCCACATGGAATCATAGGCTTGTTCAATGTCAAAGAAAACAATCACCATCAGTTCTTTCATCTTGAATGTTTTCTCTGTTTCATTGCTAACTTTAACGACAGCATCCATAGTTGATCTTCCTTTCCTGAAGCCATTCTGATATGATGCCATTAGACCTCTCTGCTCTAATATATAATTAAGTCTCTGGACCAAGATCTTTTCCATCCATTTACACAAATGCGAGGTTAAGGCAATGGGTCTGTAGTTTCCAGGGTTATTTGGGTCTTTACCAGGTTTACTAAAAGGCAAAATAAGTGCAGTCTTCCAGCTTTTTGGCATGATCACATCTCTCCATATCTTGTTAAATAATTCCAAGACAAGTTTCAATACTTGATCAGGCAATTTGTGAAACATCACATAGCTTAATTGGTCCTGACCTGTTGCTGTCACTTCCTTGTGCCATGCAGCTCAGCATCAAGAGTTGAGTCTACATTATCTTTTTTCTTAATTATATTCTGGTTTTCACTGAGTATTTCCTCTTTCCTCTTTTTATGCAGATCATCCAGATGATTTCCACTATGAACATTCGCAAAACTCTTACCCAGCAAATGAGCCTTTTCTTTATTAGTTATAGCTATTGTTTCTCCATCCTCTAATACTGGTATTTTAGTGTACTTCCCTTTAACATGTTCCAGACATCACCTAATTTCACTTCTTTACCTATAGCACCACAATGTGTTCTCCATGTGCTCTTTTTACTAGATTTGATAACCTTACAAGTCAGAGCTTTTTTCCTTTGGTAGTCTATTAGGTTTTCTTGATTCAGGTTACTCCTCAGTACTCGTAAAGCTCTATTTCGTTCTCTAATAGCTTTAGTAAATTCTTCATTCCACCATGGTACAACTTTTCTTTTTCCAGGTATATTACTCATGGGTATGCTCTTCATTGCAACGTTCCGAATTAGATTAGTCACTAACGAAACACATTCTTCTATATTACCATCCACTGAGATCGAACTAGCTTTCTCTATACAGTGCTCTTGAAATTTTCCCCAATTAGCTTTTACAAAGCAACATTTCTTTAACTTATATCTTTCTTGTGATAAAATGTTAAGGTTTACAGAACAATGAATTGGGAAATTCTCTCCCAAACAAAATGACTACTTCCCAGTCTTTCTCAGTCTCATGTTGCGCTGGATCTTCCCGATAAGTTCTTACTTTTTTTGAAGCACCCTCTTCTTGACTGCTTCAATCTGACCAAGCTTCGCTTCTATCTTTCTTATCCTGTCTTTTCCTTCTTCTGTTTGATGCAAAGCACCAATCCATACCTTCCTCATCCCATCCCTCCGAACTTTAACCCATCCTACACTCACGGTTCAGTTGATTGCAATCCGACACAATTTCCTGCTCTCTCTCTCCAGTCCGTTCAGTCCTCCTAACTCGTAGACCAACCAGGATCCGTCCCAAGCATAGACATGGGATGCATCCCAAGTCTCTTATTTTTATAGTGTTACTGCTAGCTCCTCGCTTGAACCGGAAGTCGTTCGAGGCCCGCCATCTTCTAGGCCGTCCCAAGTCTCTTATTTGTGTAGCGAGGAGCTAGCGCTAGGAGATAGCAGCAAGCTTTAAGCAACTAGGAGCTAGGATCATAGACATAATAAAGAGAAGACGCCGCATCGACCGCGGGTCCGTCCCAAGTCTCTTAAAGTACTGCTAGTGCTACTGCTAGCTGACTTTGCTAGCTGTTTAGCCCCTCCCACCTAAGAAAAACTGTGAGGAGCTAGCACTAGGCGTGATGAGCGAGCATTGTCAGTTTAAGAGACATGAGACGGCCTTACTCTGAAGCGTCACATGAAGCGACGTCCATTCCTGATGATGGCGGTAATGCTAGATCTGCTGCAACTGATCAAAGCCAATTTGCCTCACAGGGCTTTACAGCATACGACATCCCTCTGTCCTTTGGACCCTCACAGCTGATCAGGAAAAACTCCCCAAAAAAAACCCTTTAATGGGGAAAAACAGTAGAAACCTCAGAGAGAGAGAGAGAGACAGAGAGAGAGAGAGAGATGCGGGACAGACGGTTATGACAGTAGTTTACAACAACATTAATGAAAGTAATAATATTAATTAATATCAATATTAATAGGCTAATTAATATTACCTACAAGCTATTAAACATTATTCCACTCATATGACATGCAGGACAATTAATGATGGGCAAATGTGTTTGTGTGTGTGTGTGTGTGTGTGTGTGTGTGTGTGTGTGTGCGCGCGCCTGGTGTTATATCAACACGTGTGGTTCTGGGCATGAGCAGCTGCACATTTAACACACCACCGACAGTCCGCTGAACAACGCAACAGGTTGTGAATGAAATAAACTTAATTACAACATGACAGTCTTGCTGGAAATATCATTAACGTTACTCCTTGTAGTCACGTAGGCATGTGAATTACAGTGTTTCATTGCAAAGAATGCATGCATCTCTTATTTTTATAGTGCTACTGCTAGCTCCTCGCTTGAACCGGAAGTCATTCGATGTCCGCCATCTTCTAGGCCAGGGCTATTCAAATGGCGGCCCGCGGGCCACATGCGGCCCAGAAGCAATCCTTGAGTGGCCCAGCCATTGGCCCAACCAGAAAAGCCGAGGAAAGCCGAGAAAAGCCGAGAAAAACCGGGAAAAATGTGCTCAGCGAGCCTACAGATATTTCTACAGAAATTCCTACAGTAGTTCAGACCGTGAATGCAACACTCTGCCGTAGCCTAGCAACACTCAACCCAGAATGCAGCGTGTTGTTGTGAAAACGTAAACGAAGTAGTAGTCCTATAGTACCATCTGTAAAAACATGTCTTTGTCGACCCTTAAACGCAAAATTGATAATGAAAACCGTCGGTTTAACCCTGCCTGGACTGAAAAGTACTTGTTTATTTTGCCGCCAAACCAAAGCGCCAAACCAATGTGTTTAATTTGCCATGAGTGCGTTGCAGTGTTGAAAGATTATAATGTTCGGAGGCACCACATTGAGAAACACCAGACTTTCCGTACAAATTTTCCCGAGGGATCACAGGAGAGGGCTGCAAAAGTGCAGAGTTTGATTGCTTCTTACAACCGGAGCTGTACTACGATGGTGCGGTCATGCACAGCCCAAGAGAGAGCTACAGCAGCAAGCAGCTAAGCAGTGAATAAACATTGTTTTATTTTTCATGACATTAATTTGTGTTGGTTTAAAATTTGTCATTAACTGCTGCTTACCGGCCACTGAAAAAGTCTGGCCCAGCTAAATTTCTTGGTTTTAAAATCTGGCCCAACTGAATTTGTAATTGAATAGCCCTGTTCTAGGCCATCCCAAGTCTCTTATTTGTGCAGCAAGGAGCTAGCGCTAGGAGCTAGCAGCAAGCTTTAAAGAAGCAACAGATAGGATTCAGGGTTTTGTTAGCTTGGCGCCACCTAGCGTCAGCAGTGTTGCTCGCACTGTTGCAAAAAAACCAAATTGACTGTGGGGATCAGAGATAATCAAACAAATGTAGGCTGTAAAGCCACCAGTATACCTCTATGTATAATGAGAGGGTGTGTGGACACTCTACTAAATAAATGAGTAAAGAGACCGAGCAAACACAACAAAACCAGCATGGACCAGCATAATGTCTGCTGGTCCATGCTGGTCCATGCTGGTCTATGCTGGTCCATGCTGGTCTAGTTGATGCTGGTTGATGCTGGTTGATGCTGGTATGCTGGTCCATGCTGGTCTATGCTGGTCCATGCTGGTCTGGTTGATGCTGGTATGCTGGTTTATGCTGGTTGATGCTGGTATGCTGGTTGATGCTGGTATGCTGGTTGATGCTGGTATGCTGGTTGATGCTGGTATGCTGGTTCATGCTGGTTCATGCTGGTTGATGCTGGTTCATGCTGGTGGTATGCTGTTGCTGGTGTATGCTGGTGTATGCTGGTGTATGCTGGTTTATGCTGGTGTATGCTGGTATGCTGGTATGCTGGTTTATGCTGGTTTATGCTGGTTTATGCTGGTTGTGTTGGTTGCTTGGATACTGGGTTCACCAGAACAAAACATAATAGGCTACTGGTGACCAGCATCCCAGCACCAAAAGACAACATAATGCTAGTGATGACTAAAATAGGAAACTGTGTTATTATGCTGGTCAACAGTACTAGATATATTCAGGATGTTAACTTGTTTATCAAGGTGGGATTGAATGTTGGAATTATGATAAAAGTCAGAGCATATGAAAATATTACAATGCCTCTTTGTGTCATGCATGCTCATAACTACCTAAATAGAGACAATGTAGGTTTTAACAGTATGGCTATTTAATATACAAGAGCAACACAAAAGCAAAGAACAAGCAAACACATAACATATTATTAACATACCCTCTAAAACATATTCAACAAACTTACCCCAACATCTGCATTAAAAACATGATTAAATGGCTTTTTTTGTGTGTCTGTTAATGTCCATTATTTTTTGTCAGTTACCGTCCAGCCTTTAAAAAGTTGCTGCTATTGAAAATACATTTAATCTCGATTCAATTTGAAAGCTATTTCTCAAGACAAGTTCTGCAATTACCTTGTCCGCTTTCATTGTGTTTATATCTTCTTTCAATCTTTCAATAGAGGCAACTTTTTAAATTAGGCTATTGCTTTCTTTACACTTTCTGCATCCATTTAAGATTTTGCTTGAGATCGCTCTTTAAGAAGCTCTTAACAGGAGCTGGCCACTACCGTGGTGCTGAAACTAAATCAATCGATGTCAGGCACATTGATCACCCACCACTTCATCAGCGCACATACATACATACATCAGTCAAGTCACACACATACTTATTTTTCATCTTATTATTTTTCTTTTATTTTTTCTCTATTTTTCTGCCACAGCTCTGAGCGCACACAGGGTCTTCATGAAACATAGATTCAAGATTCAATATGCACAGTGAGAACACACGTTTCCCTGCAGAATGAAATTCGTTCTTTTCTGTCACGAATTAATGCCAAACAATATAAATCTCAAGTGTGAAATAGATCAAAATATATACAGTGCGCACTGTTGTAACATCTCCTTGCTTAGTGTAATACTAGTTCCGACGCCCCTTCGTGGATGTGCAGGATGTGGTTCTGAGCGAAGCAGTGGCCAATGTGGCACCTTTCATGATCTCATAATTACGAGATCTTATCTCATGATTACAAGATCCTTATTTCGGTTTCTAATTTATTTATCCAGTTTATGCAATGCGCTTTAATAGTTCCGGGTCACGCAAGTTGGATCAAATGAAAAATCAAAATTTTTGTATTTCTGAATTAGATTATTAAACGAATAATTAAAAAACAAACTGTTTTTTCGTTTTTTGATTTTTGATTTAAATTGAAAATGGAATGAACGAATGATACACAGGCGAGGTGGCTGCAGTCGTTTTTTGGCACAACACTAGTCCTGGGACATTTTTGCTTGGCATTAACTCAGCTTTTACAAACTGCACCGTAAAGCGTTTGTCACAGACGTGAATAGGACTTCTGTGAATCTGTGCTCGATTACTCGTCTTTATGGACCAGAAATGTGTCTCAGTAAACTGAAATTGACTTTGAGAACTGAAATTGAATTATGAAAACTGAATCTGCGAACTGAACTGTTTGACTAAACTGTCTGAAACACTGTTTGTGTTTTGTGTCAATTTTTTTGTTGTTGTATGTTTTAACTTGTAAAGCACTTTGAGTTGCATTTTATATATATGAAAAGCACTACAGTATATTAAATAGAGTTTGATTTGATTTGAATGTGCAGTTAGCATAAAATGCCATTTCAAAGCAAAGAATTCAATTTAATTTTACTAAATTCAGTTTTAAATTATTGCAATTCAGTTTCAAAGAGTAAATTCAATTTCAAATTATGCCATTCAAATTCAATTTCTAAATACAATTATTACAGGTGCCCAATTCAAATTCTACTGAATCTTGGGTTTTACACCAAAACAGACTTGGTGGTGTACTGGAGTGCGTTATATTAAGCAATCTTCCTTATACTTTTGTTCAATCCATTCACATACATTGAGGGGGACAAAATATTAGGAACACTTTTCATATAGAGAAATGTCATCACCACTGCCGTTTCCTGGTGATGAGGAATTGGTGTCCAGCCTCTTCAGCAGCTGTTGCTGCAATTTGATGTTCAGGGCACGAAGAGTAGCATTTTTAGCCTCAACTGCTGCTCTGATCCTCTCCTGCTCCTCCAACCTACAACAGAAGGAAATATGTCATGACTAACTGACATAAGAAACATCAACTATTTTTGGTGAAATTTATTAAGTGACGTTATCTAGCTACTTGTAGTGGAGACAGATGCACGTGCACACAGTTTGTCAATATTCAGAAATCACTAAAAGACCAAATCTAAATTGTGTGTTGTCCTAATGTAGCTTATGTAAGAGCAGCTCCATATCATGCTGTTTTGGCATACAATACAGAAAATATCCCACCACACAGTGAACTGATGAATATAAACACAATTATTTTGGAAATATAATGGTTACACAGGTCAATAATCCCTTTCAGAAGTGATTTTTTTTCAGCAGGAAACTTAATTGTCATTATATACTGTATATCCATCTAGATTGCTATAGTGTTCAGGGTGTCTACAGGTATCAGACAAAGATATACTGAAAAGGTATTTTCAAAGACCGTTTCAGTATATCTTAAACTAATTTTAATCTAATTTAATTTAATTTAATTTATTCAAGCATTGCAGGTAAGTAGTGTATATGTGGTCCAGTGTAGAAGTCGTTTTTTATGTGGAAATGTGGTTATCAGAGTTAATCTGCATTTTTCCAACAGCTAAATGTGTTGCTCTGACAAAAAACTTTTTCACACTTAAAGCTGTAAGAGTATAGAATGAGGACTTTTTTAGAATATTACAAAGCAAAGATATGATTTTTTTTTTTGGTAGACTGATTATTGTTGAGGTAATGTGGAATTTATCTTGGATATTTTTGTTATATGTATTTTAAATGACATGTATAGATTATTGAAGTTTTTAACTGTATAATTGAGTGTTTTTTGCACTGTATGACTGCTATTGTTTTGAGTCTAATGTAGAGGATTTGTATCCTACGGAAGCAAATTGCATTCAAGACACCTTATCTCATAATTACGAGATCCTGATCTCGTAATTATGAGAAAAGATCTCATAATTACGAGATCAGGATCTCGTAATTACGAGATCAGGAAAGGTGCCACATTAGCCACTGCTTCGCTCAGAACCACATACTGCACATCCACGAAGGGGCGTCGGAACTACTGTAAACAGCTGCCACTCGGGTGGTGCCATCTTGACTATATCCCATATCTTTATTATAATGTGTATATATTGTAAATTACGACGGAGTATTACACTAAGCAAGGACAACAGTGCGCACAGTATATATTTTGATCTATTTTATAGCCTACTTCAGATTTATATTGTTTGGCATTAATTGGTGACAGAAAAGAACGAATTTCAGTCTGCAGGGAAACGCGTGTCCTCACTGTGCATAATGAATCTTGAGTCTATGTTTTATGAAGACCCTGTGTGTGCTCAGAGCTGTGACAAGGTAATTACAGAACTTGTAATCTCAAGTTCTGTAATTCCCTTGTCCGCTTTCATTGTGTTTATATCTTAACAGGAGCTGGCCACTACCGTGGTGCTGAAATCAATCGATCTCAGGCACATCAATCACCCACCACTTCATCAGCGCATGTCACACACAGCCTACTTACTTTTCGTCTTATTATTATTTTTCTTCCACCAGATTTCAGTGCGTAACTTGTGCCACAGAAACCTAAACCGCATACTACATACTACATACTACCATACTGCATACTGCCATGCTACTTACTACATACTCAATCAACAGACAGTATGCAGACCGTTTACACTGTTGCGTACTACATGATAACCCACAATGCATTTCGCTCCTGTCCGAGCCGAAATCAGCCGGCCTACAGCTGATTTCGCTTAAGCTCTAAACTCTGTAAATATATAACTTTAGCAACATTTGAAACATTTTTAGGCGAGAAAGTAGTCGTTTAGATCCACAAAGTGTTGAAAATCTGACCAAATATCAGCTATTTACAATTTTGTTCGGGCGATTTCGGAGATTTCGGCGCTGCTCAAGCTAGCTGTAGCGAGCAACGCACTTCCGGTTATTTTCACAAAATAAAACACCCATTGCCCTTCTTATACAGAAAACCATAACGATAAAAATTTTTGCTTTTACTTTGAAAACAGGAGACGAACCTACCCTTGATGTAGCTAGTTGAAACTGTCGTTTTGACCGATTTCGTCCCGTTAACGGAATTTGACGGTTCAAAATGCCTCACCGGAGAGTCTTGTCCGCTCTGAGACGAAGATCGGCCCGCCGTCTTCGGTACATCATGCTCGCAATCGACTTGGGATTGTTCTCAGATCTAAGTTTCTTTTTTAATCAACTATAAATCTAATCATAATATACAACGCCATATAACATACCTCACAGCCTGAAAACTGGAGGGAAAAATGGACATCATTGAACAACAAAGTCGTTGTGAATTGAATAATTTCATAAAGTTTCAGAAGCTATAATATACAGTAGTAATAAATATAAATAAATAAATAACTTCTTCTTTTGTCCTGTTCGTGGCAAGGAAGGGATGATCGATGACGTCACGTTACGTTGCATCTTGGGTAATTTGAGTGTGAGTAGTATGGTCATGATGTCTACTCAACATTTCTGGCGAATCTAGTATGCATCCGGGAACTTCTCGCATACTCAAAATTGCATACTGTGCAGTGTAAACACACTACATACTCAAAGAGTTAGTATGAGTAGTAGGTAAGTATGCGGTTTCGAACACAGCACCGGGAGAGCAGTCCTTCACCGCCACCGTCCGAGAGGGATGAAGCGAAAGCACAAAAAGTAACCCGGCAGCGCCAGTGACATCTAGTGTCTCGGAGTAATAATAACCACAAGTCTAGAAAACCAAAAAAAGTAAAAGTTTTGAATAGGCCTGTATGCTTTTCTTTCAATGCGTTCCGACATGAGAATTGATCTTTAGAGCTATGTTTGATTTAACCTGCTTGTCATATCACCCAAAGTGTCTGCAGGTCTTAAAAATGCTGCATTTAATTTAATTATCCATCTTTTACTTTGTATTTGTCAGAATGAGTCAAGTTTCTCTGTGTGAAAGCTCACATTTGATGTGACACATTTTAAACCTACCACTGAATACTGCCTTTGTACTTTATACTTGCATTTAATGAAATTTATTTTAATTTCCGCTCCGTATAAGCGGAGGATGACGAGTACGAATTGAAATTAGTTTCGTGTCATGTTAAATGTCCACAATTGTATGAAATTGCTCCAATGCGTTAACCAATCTTTGTGCATAATCACACAGCCTGATATGCCCTGCAAACACAGTGGGACTATTTTCTGAAAGCACAGAGTAAAGAATGTCTTTTTTTTCTCCCCTGGGGCCTCACGTACAAAGGGTACATACGCACAAAAACGTGGCGTACGTCCTTTTCCACGGCAAAGTTCAGATGTATCAAGAGTGAACTGACCGTGGAAATGTGCGGTGCCTCACGCCAACTTCATGGCTGGCGTACGCACGTTTCTACAGCTGTTGATCCTTTGGCGACACTTAGAGGTGATGCTGGGAAACTGTTATAATAAATAAACGTGAAAACAATTAGTCTTTAGAGTGATGTGCATATCAGAGAAACATGAACAATTAACGCTGATGAACAATTAACACACCCACGTGTCTGCAATAAGATGAATGGATATAAAAGCATGCGCAAAGTGGTGCCGAAAATACCGTTAACAACAACGGCTGCTTTAGCAGTATTAGAAGGTTTGTAAATGGCGCAATACGAAGAGAGCGTGTGTTCAGAGACAGATGGCACTGGCACATGATAACAACTGGCTCATCAGCTGCTTAAGGTTCCCGAGGCCAATCCTGCAACTGTGCGCAGAGCTGCAGTCGGCAGCGCGACACGGCGAGGAGCCATGCGCTGCCTGTATCCATACAGGTGCTGACCACACTGGGGTTCCTAGCAAGGGGCATTCCAGAGGGAGCTGGCCGACCGATCGGGACTGTGCCAGTCGACCCTGAGCCGAGCCATGCCAGCTGTGTGGGACGGAATTATTCGCATGTCAGCCAGGTATATCAAATTCCCATACAATGCAGCTGAACAGGCCAACATTAAAGCGCAATTTACAGCAACAGCCGATTTCCCTAACATTATCGGAGCTATCTACTGCAAACACATGGCTACAGTATAAAAGCGCCATCACAGGATGAATTTGTTTATGTCAACAGGAAGCATTTTCATTCGATCAATGTACAGATCATATGTGATGTGCAAATGCAATTAATAAACATTGTGGCGAGGTGGCTTGGTTTAACGCACGATTCATATACTCTGAGTAGCAGCATGGTTGGGAACAGACTACTAGCTGGCACTGTGCGAGATGGGTGGATTCATGGTGAATAAATAATTTATTTGTTTAATTATCCTAAAATTAATCCCACTGATGCGCACTGAGCATGTGCGCCCCCAAATATTATCCTGTCTTCACAGCATCAGTACTAGTCGGTGGTTAAAGTTAGTGACTTGCTGATTTTTGCTGGTTAAACTGCAGCTTCAGAGCTTTCTAACAAGCCCCTGACTGTCTCTGTGTGTAAAGTACTTATGTCAATAAACCCGTGCGTAAGGTGTGACATTTAAAGGGGCCTGTCAATGGGAACTGTCAATGATGAATTGTTTTACAAAGTTAAAGTTACAGGAATGTACTATCTGACTGATGATTGTAGCAACACTGTTAATGTAATTTGTTACAGTTTTACAACGATTGAAGACTGACTGACAGGAGAGGCTTTAGGCAGCATGGATTTATCTCACATGTTGGGTAGTAAGATGTATGACACATAATTGTATTAATGTGAATACTGAATGTAGTGCATTTGCCATGATGGAGATGCTATGAAATACTTCCTGTGATTGTTGAGTGGGCTATATTATAAAAACTAATTCAGATGCTAATGTTTAAGAGTAAAAAATGGAGGCAATAGTATGTGTTGTCAAGTAATTCAAATAAATGTATTTACTTCTGTTGAATAAGTCGTTGACATTGCTAGCCTAATTTATGTTTCAGTTCTCTTGCATTTCAGTTATTTTGGATTTAGAAAGAAAAAGTACAAGGACCGTAAGTACTGGCTGCATAAATATCTACAAAGTAATGAACAAAAATGGTAATCCAGCAACACCATGCTGGTTCACCAGCATCAGACCAAAATCACACCAGCATAGACCAGCAAGGTCCAGCATCACACCAGCATCCGACCAGCAAGGTCCAGCATCAGACCAAAATCACACCAGCATAGACCAGCAAGGTCCAGCATCAGACCAGCATAGACCAGCATGGTCCAGCATCAGACCAGCATCAGACCAGCATAGACCAGCATGGTCCAGCATCAGACCAGCATAGACCAGCATGGTCCAGCATCAGACCAGCATAGACCAGCAAGGTCCAGCATCAGACCAGCATCAGACCAAAATCACACCAGCATAGAGCAGCATCAGACCAGCATAGACCAGCATCAGACCAGCATCAGACCAGCAAAGACCAGCATCAGACCAGCATAGACCAGCATCAGACCAGCATAGACCAGCATCAGACCAGCATCAGACCAGCAAAGACCAGCATCAGACCAGCATAGACCAGCATCAGACCAGCATAGACGAGCATCAGACCAGCAAAGACCAGCATCAGACCAGCATAGACCAGCAAAGACCAGCATCAGACCAGCATAAACCAGCATGGACCAGCATGGACCAGCTTAATTTCTATGCTGGTCCATGCTGGTTTTTTCAGCAGGGATCTGAAGATAAAACAAATAGCAATGCAAATAATTATACCAGAATGCACAGTACCAATACAATCAACTCACAGTAAATGATACCAATATGTACAATATCAGTTCAAACAACAGTAGACTGGGTTGGGGGGTAATCACTGTCCGAGGGCTGCCGTAGACGTGCTGCTGTAGATGCAACGTGGATGTCAGCTGACCAACACTCGCTACCTGTTCCCTGGTCGCGGCGATTTGTGATGCTAGCCAGCTAGTAGCTAACTAGTAGCCAGTACAGTACAGTCCTCTCTCGTCTAGCTAACATTTAGCTGTGTTACTTACTGATCCATTAGAAAGAAAGCTAGCTGGCAATCGGTTCTGAAGCCTCTTTGGTCACAGAGCTCCCTCCATCTCTTGAACGCCTGACTGAGGTTTACTCTTGTTTTTCCTCTTCTTTTATCACTCTCCTTTTTGTGCATCCTCGCCTCCTCACACAGAGGAGCTCCTTTTCTTTTGGGAGGCCGTTTTTCACTTATCTCCAAACTTTGTCCATCTGCCATTGCGCTCCTGACTCAACTATCTCATGCCTGGCCAGTTCCTCATAAGGACCAGCTCCAGTCCCTGATTGGCTGACCGACCAGTTTGGCAATATAAGACGCATTTCCTGCCGTAAAGCAGATTTTTTCCACGAAAATTCTTCCCTTGTGGCAGAAGCCTATTGCAAAGATCGCAAAGCCACTAAGTAACCTATGTAAACGCTCATAGTCTGATTTTACTGTGTATACTACCCTGTGCAACCCACATTATTTCAATAATGATATATATGTCTGTCTGTTGCTTCTTTAAGCAGCTACGAGCTAGGATGGTCGAGAGCTTCCTATCCGGAAGAGTTTTTCAACTGAATGCCGTGACGTATAAATACCCGCCCCCTACATCTAGCTCATTTGAACGAGATGGCGGAGAAACAGCGCAAGTGTACCCATTACATGCATTCTTTGCAAACGCTGTAATTCACATGCCTACGTGACTACAAAGAGTAACGTTAATGATATTTCCTGCAAGACTGTCATGTTGTAATTAGGTTTATTTCATTCACAACCCATTGCGTTGTTCAGCGGACTGTCGGTGGTGTGTGGCTGTTAAATGTGCAGTTGCTCATGTCCAGAACTGCACTTGCTGATATAATACTAGGCACACACACACACACACACACACACACACACACACACACACACACACACACACACACACACACACACACACACACACACACACACACACACACACACACACACACACACACACACACACACACACACACACACACACACACACACACACACACACACTGGTTTCCATGTTTCATGGGGACGAAGTTTGTAATCATCACTGGTGGGGACCACGCTTTCTAGAGGTTCTACAAGTTTGAAAAAAATTAGGTAAAGCAGCCATTGGTCAGTGAGCCTAAACACACCTTCAAACCTTTGAAAAGATGATATACTGGTTTCCCCATGCTTGGTGGGGACTTCTGGAAAAATGAGTTTGCATGTTTACAGGGGACATCATTTGCATAAATTTGCATACTTTACACAGATTTATATTTTACTCGTGGGGACCTATTTTTATATTTACATGGCAAACAATGTAGTAAATTCTCCAACATACTGCATTTGGGATGAGATGAAACCTTATTACAAATATGGAGTTAAACCACATTGAAAATGTCGAGTTTAACATCTACTGTAGCAGCATCTAGAAGCATGCAGAATGCCTAACATTATGAGTGATTAGAATACACTGTGCCAGTGATACGGGGTACTAAAGATGATTCTTAAAATAATGGATATTGTTACAAATTTCACAATTTTAAGTGGCAAACCAAGCAACATAAATACTACCCATGTCATCACATTACATATTTAACCTGTTCCAAAACCTTCATAGTGTGGCGTGCGGGACGGGAAGTGATGCAATATGCGAGTTTTTGGTCAGATTATACTCTAACTATATTGTTGCCAACAACGCCACCTGGGGAATTTCGCCTCAGGAAGAGTTTCACACCAAGTTCACCTTTAAGGCACACAAGTTCGTTTTACTCAAAAGGCGAGGAGACACGTTTCCATTCAAACAAACAGGTTCGTTATTTTAACAATCAATTTAAAACACTAAAACAACACCACTCACACAGGGACAAATTAACGGGGGAAACTAAATTAAGACTGAGGCTTACCGGGGTGCGTGGGCTACTGACTGATGCGGAGAATCCCCAACCAAAAATATAAACACCCAGGCACACGTGACAGTCACACACAGCACACACTCAGTGAGGAGACCCAAAACCCAGGGAAGCACAGCACACGAGAAGGGGGGAACCCCGCCACCAGGTCACCACCACCACCACCACCGGACCTCAGCAACTAAAGAGGGAAACAAAAGGGAATTAGTGGGGTCGCAACAAAATTCAACGAACAGAAATATCCAAAACTTGTATACAAATCAGAAACTAAATACAAATTACCAACCACAAATGAAAGAAATAAAGACAAATACTGAAAGAATAACCCTCTGCCCGAACAAAATATCAAAACCAGAGAAATTAGATAACAAATTAAGCAAACAGGCAGAGGAACTGAATAAAGTAACTGGTGAGAACAAAAAGAGATAAACAAATGTGGAGAGGATCTAACCCCACGATGCAATCGCTACATTAAAATAAGTGCATTAAATGCCAATTAAAACCTTAGTGCAAAAGCAAAAGCAGGAAAAGCAGAGCTGCAAACAAAGCAGCGGACAAAGCAGAAGAAACCGGGAACAAAGCAGCAGCGGTCCCCCGTAGCTGGTGGCTATGTGTCGCTTTAAACCTGCCGCACCCGACCAGCTGATGCCGATGTCACTCGCGCACTATTGGGCAGCTGGGATCTGAGGACCCGACAAATTTATTATCACCTATACAATTGCGCATGCATACAATTAGGAGTTAGAAGAGGCTACATACCGGTTAGCCGGGTCGGCTGAGTATGACACACACCAGAGTAGAGGGAGAGAATCGCGCAGCTACCGGCATTCACCTACAATCACGCAATTGTTAGCCACGGTCATGATTAGCTGTTTACAGAGAGGGAGAGAAACTCACCGCAGCAGGCCATCTAGGTGACACACACACACACACACACACACAGGAGTCTCTGAAAGCCCCAAGTCAGCCGCTCTGCAGGACACACAAACATTAGCTCCCTGCCCCATGAGCCGAACACAGCAGGTGAGCAGACAAACCGCGTTACCTGTCCAAGCACAAAGGTCCGACCCGGAAGTGACGTCACCGTCAGGAGCAGCAAGAGAGAACCGGCAGGGAGGGATCGACCCCTTTTATAGGAGGGTGCGCCTCTGGTGGTTGGCTGTGGTGTTGTTAATTAGGCAGGCTCACCCACAGGTCTATACTGCCACAATAGCTATTTAAAAAAAAGGTGCTAAGAGGGTAAATACATTTGCATTAGTCAGCTGTCACTTGCCTGAATGATTAGACCTGTGGAACTAACTCCAGTACCCGTTAAATATATGGGGAGACTGATTCTCAAGCATGTAAAACAAAATATATCCTGTCTGGTCTTGTTAGCCTACTACTTGGTCAACTCACCTGCCCACCCAGAAATCAAACTAATTTGATGTGCACAACATGCTTTTTATTGAAACAGGTGAATGTGAAAGTGTTTACATTGCAAAATTACAATTCTGCAATGAATATAACAGTATGTGTATAACAAAACATACACATGCACAAGTTCCACAACTTCTGTGATGTCATGAAGACTCAAGCTTTTAAAGAAATACCTGTCAAACTGAACAATTGGCTTCATGAAACTACATTTTAAGGTAGTAGGAAATAGGAAATGTTACATTCAACTGCAGGAAACACGCAGTTTGGCTGTGGAATCATACTCAGAAAAAACAAAACTTCTGGAACATACTCCTCTTCATCTCCACTGACTGATGTCATGCTATCATACAGTTCTGTGTCCTCAAGGCATGTGTCCTTCATCTACGAGATTTTTATTTGGAAAGATAAAAATTAAAAAGTCACTTAGATATATTTTCTTTAAACTAACATTAAATCATGTACTTTATGAAAGATTGTGGAACATTTCTACAATGTTAATCCAGGCACTTAATTGTGAACTTACTATAATGCTTTTTGTCCGTCTTAGTCTCGGTACAATATTTTCATTTTCATTATGGAAGTCCTTCCGAGTCTGTAAACACAAGCAACATCTTAAGTCATTATACAGTATGAAATTAAACAAACAAGTACAAAAAAATTAGTGTATGAAGCAAAATGTGACCGGGACATTCTTTAGAGAGTGATGATTTTTGTTTTACAAAGTAAAATGTATTGACACTAGTTTTTAAGTCACTAGGTTAAGGGATATTGATTTTTTTCAAACTTGTGTCCTGTCGTCCTTCCAATTCATTTCTCTAACCTAGTGACATAAAAGTAAATTAAAGAGTCCTCCTTGGTGGAGCTGGGGCAGAGCTGCTCACTGCCATGGTCGTGCTATAATCGGGGCAATTTTTATTTAAAGTACATCCAGTCGTCCACTAAGTGTTTTTTCCTACACACTGACTGGTTCCGGTTGTTGAGCACCTATGCCCCAGTTCCACTAAGGAAGACTTTCTTGAAATATTGTTTACATCACTAGGTTAGAGAAATGAAAATAAATAAATAAAAAAATTTAAGTTTGGGACTTCGATGTCAAAGGTTATAACAATTATGAAAAAAATAGCACGATAAAATAGGTTTTGTGTAGAATTTGCTACATTTATAATTTTTATAAAACAAGTTAAAACAAAGACATTTTGTGAAGTAGTGAAGGTCAGAAAGGCTACTGCAGTTCTCATTTTCGATCTCAAATCAAAGATTGAAATTGGTGAACAAAAGTACATGTGGGTCATTATATGATTTCGGGACATTCTAAGTCCATGAGCTATATGTTGCATGTATTTTTAGGAAAATAAAAATAAAATAAAAAATGATTTTTATGTTAACAATTAAAACTGTCCTGTGGAGTTTTGTCCACACAACCTGTGTTTGCTTTCACAAATCTTCAATACAACAAGCTTAGTGGGGACATTTTTACACACCATGTTATCATCCTTTACGGGGACAAAGCATCTCTGGGTTTTACTTAACACTAATGGTATCATAAGAAGTGCACTGTGGGGACATCGTGAATGTGCCAGATCAAGGTGATAATTAGGCCAAAAGAAAATATCCAGACAGGTTCAGATCCATCTTGAAAGTCCCTTTAACTTTTGCCTCATTGAGGTATTAGATTTAACTGTTAGTAGACCAGGGCCCGTATTCCTAAAGATTCTGAGAATCCTCTCAGAGAGCTCCTAACTTAGCCTAAAAATTCCCAGCAAGGCGTCTTAGCTTACGAGTGATTCCAGAACATTCTCAGAGAACTCTGAGCAAGGAATGGACAGAAACTCCTATCTTAGTGAGGAGGTGTGGTTGACCCCGTTGCTAGGTATGAGTCATCATTTCCAAAGCTGTGATTGGTTGATCCTAAAAGCTGGATAAAAAACTTACTTTTGGTGATAATTGATGAACTTAATCATGGAATCTAATCTTATGAAGACTGTGTAATTGTAAATAACATATCACATAAAAGAAAATACATGTTAAATGAATAGTAAACTGTACTATAAAATAATCCTACTGAATGCCCACATATTCACATAGTGATGGTTATATTAATTTGCTTTTATTAACTGCATGCTTTTGTACTTTTAACTATCAACATCTCAACTTAATTTGGTATTAACGAGAGTAACACAACACAGCTTTCATCAATGTCCTTGATTGCTGACAGGTGTATAAGAAGTAGGCTTGTCTGGCTTTTACATCTGCTACAAACTAGTGAACAACAATGGAGAAAAAAAGAACAAGAAAACCCAACTGGACCGAGGAACAGTGTTTGCTTTTGGCTCAATTGATCAATGAGCATAAAAGTGTTTTGAGGGGTAAATTTAACCCCAGTGTCACAGTGCAAGCCAAGAAGCAAGCCTGGGACACTATAGCACAACAGATAAATGCCTCCTTTCCGTTGATTGTGGGCACAAGTGAGGATTGCGAGAAGCGGTGGTATGTGTTGCAGTCAAAAGCAAAAGAGGAAATTGCGGCACAAAAACGTGAAGCTTCATGCACAGGTGAGTGATATACCACTTCCTTACACCTGCTGGCAAAGTTAATTTAAATGCCTAATTATTGTGTATATATTGATTTACTGGATTTCCTTTTAGGGGGTGGACCACCTTCTAAGCAGCTGTCCCAGGTTGCGGAAACAGTATTTGATATACTGGGGCAGTCAGAAGTTGGCATCACCGGGCTGAGGGAAGGCATTGACTCCTCAATGTTGCAGGCCATTGAAATGTTACAATGGTAGAACAAATGAGTTTTCATATATCAAGAGGCAGGAAAACAAAATATTAAGCACAGTGTTTATTCATTGCATAAACCATTTAGCATATTGCTTGTGCATGTTCCTTCTACTCAATTAAAACAAAACAATAATTAAACTAAATGTGTTCCCCTTTCTGTAGCATGGAGCAATCAGAGGAACCGGGCCCCTCAACATCACAGGTGTACGACCATCAGACAGAGTCCAGCCTGCCCGCTGCTGCCGCTCAAACACCATCCCTGCCTGCTGCACCTGCTGCTCCAACACCATCCCTGCAGGACAGAAGATTAGAGTTGACGATGGATGTCTTAACGCAGCAGAAAAGAGTTCTCTGCCTACAGGAGGAGTACTATAGACTGAAAATTCAGTTCCTAAAAAATAAATTGAGTGACAAATAGATATTGTGTCTTTGAGTAATGTGTCATGTATGTAACTATTGTAAGTGATGTTTGGTAAAACTATGTGGTACATTGATTAAATGCATTCACACATTTTCTAATTACATATATTTTCTAATTACATATACTGTAACTTGTCTGAAATGTAAATTTGTAAAGTGGCCTCTGTAAGATAGTCCACTTTGAGCCAAGTTCCCCTGTGGAAAGTCAATGTTTTCTTCACCACCACCACCACCATCATCATCGCTCTCCTCGTCACCATCACCCTCAAGAGGTTCTGCAATCTGCCGAGCCTTGCAAATGTTGTGCAGTGTTGCACAGGCCACGATGACTTTGCAGACTTTATCAGGGGTCAGCCACACCTCTCCATGGAGGACATGAAAGCGTCTCTTCATTTGACCAATGCCACGCTCCACAACTGCCCTTGTTCTCTTATGGGCCTTACAGACATAATCAAACATTATACATTATGTACATTATTTGATGGAAATATCTAGGATAATCCAACATGCAATTTACATTTTATGTCCATGCATAATTCTATATTGTTTGGGTTGTAGTTTAGTTGCGGCCCTTGGTGTGGCTGGAGGTAAGGTGTTAGGAGCCATGGTTTGCATGGGTAGCCACTGTCCCCTAACAAGTGGCAATTGGCTGGCACATAATGTCCCTCGAAAAGCTGTCTGAGACCACTCTCAGAGAGCATTCTGGCATCATGTGTTGAGCCTGGCCATTTAGCAACAATGTCTAAAATTTTGTAGTCAGCACTGAAAACAAGCTGAACATTGATGCTGTGAAATATTTTCCTGTTCATAAAGATGGCTTCATCTTCTGATGGTGCAATTATTCTGACATGTGTCCCATCAATTACACCCACAACACCAGGGAATCCTGCAATGTCCATAAATGCCCTTTTGTGGGCTTGCAAAGTGTGGGCATCCAGTGGAAATTTAACAAACTGTGTCACAATGTGAGGTTGTGACAATGCTGTCAATGTTTGATTTATGACCCTGCTGATGGAGGGTTGTGACAGACCCAAGTCATCACTGCTGCATTGTTGCATTTTCCCTGTTGCCAAATACCTCAAGGTTGTGATTACCTTCATTTCAGGTGATATGGCATTGTGGCGTTGGGTAGGAGAAGTCAGTGCATCTCTAATGAGATCGACCACAACAACAATGCTGGCGCGATCCAATCTGTAGCGTTTTAATAATTCACCGTCTTCCAGTGTTTGGAGAATATCTCTCCTGCCTCTTCCCTCCGCCATTTTGTCCTCTGCTTAGGGAACTCCTAAGCTGCTTAAAAGTCGTCTTCCCTGCTCCTAATAGATCTCACCTTAGGAGCACTCTTAGGAGCTAGGATTCTTTTGGAATAGCTTTTATCTTTACTAGGATCTACTCTTAATTTTTAGGAGAAATTCTAAGAAAACACCAAGATTCTAAGAATTTTCTTAGAATCTGGCCACTAGGAGCAACTCTTTGCACTAAAAATCTTTAGGAATACGGGCCCTGATTGACAAGAAATTACCCTCACAATCTCAAACAGGCATAAACTATGGCAACTGGACTAACCTCGTGTGAGGTTATGAGACCCTAAAACGAGATCCTACCAACACCTACAAACTCAAAGTGGTTAACTGCCTGCAAAAGCTGGAGAAAGGTCAGGTCATCGACCGAGCCCTGTACTACAAACTCTATCCGGGCGATGCTATCCCTTGCATATACGGGCTGCCGAAAATTCACAAAGAGGGCGCCCCTCTGAGACCCATTGTAAGCAGCATCAACTCTGTGACGTATAACGTTGCCAAATATCTTGCCACCATCCTTTCCCCATTGGTGGGGGGCACCCCCCACCACATAAGGAACTCTATGGACTTTGCAAACAAGATCAAACAAATCAGCCTAGACCCTGAGGAAACTATGGTTTCATATGACATGACATCGCTTTTCACATGCATTCCCACGGGAGACGCAGTACAGACAGTTAAGAAAAACTGCTACTGGACCACACTCTGTCTGAAAGGACCAACCTCTCCTGAACAGGTGTGTGACCTCCTTGACCTTTGCCTCAGCACCACTTATTTCCAATACAACAACGGTTTCTACAGGCAAAAACACGGCTGTGCCATGGGATCACCTGTATCCCCTATTGTAGCGAACCTGTATATGGAGGAGATGGAGAGTGTGGCACTGAAAACATTCTGTGGCCACTCCCCGAGGCACTGGTACAGATATGTGGATGACACATGGGTCACCATCAGGAAGGGTGAAGTTGAACCTTTCACAAAACACCTCAACTCGGTGGATAACAACATCAAATTCACAAGAGAGGATGTCAAAGACAACTGTCTGGCGTTTCTAGATTGCGTGGTACGCATTGGAACTAATGGGGAACTCAACATTGGGGTCTACAGAAAACCACTCACACAGATCAGTACCTCCTGTTTGATTCACACCACCCACTGGAACACAAGTTGGGGGTGATCCGCACTTTAAAACATAGAGCACAAAATATCCCATCTGAAGCGGATGGGAAAAGAAGGGAACATAAACACATTCACTGCTCTTCAAAACTTGTGGCTATCCAAACTGGGCTTTTATCAAAACAGCAAAAAAGCCCAGGGAGGACAAGAAAGACGAGGTCCACAGGAAGAGGAACAATATTGTCATCCCCTATGTGGCAGGAGTTTCAGAGAAACTCAGGAGAATCTTTAACACCCACCAAATCCCAGTACACTTCAAGCCCAGTAACACCCTGAGGCAGAAGCTGGTCCATCCCAAGGACAAAATTCCAAGGGAGAAACAAAGCAATGTGGTGTACGCGGTGCAGTGCAATGAGGAATGCTCTGACCTGTACATTGGAGAGACTAAGCAGCCATTACACAAACGGATGGCGCAACACAGGAGGGCCACTACTACAGGCCAGGACTCAGCAGTCCACCTCCACCTCAAGGAGCAGGGGCACTCCTTTGATGACCACAAGGTGCGCGTTCTAGCCAGAGAGGACAGATGGTTTGAGAGAGGGGTAAAAGAAGCCATTCATGTCAAACTAGAACGGCCATCTTTAAACAGAGGAGGGGGCCTCAGACACCACTTGTCTCCTACCTACAATGCTGTCCTTGGAGCCCTCCCAAGGAAGTGCAGCCATCTTTCCCACCTGCAGTCAGGTGACCCCCAACGACCCTCCTAAGAGGGCGGGGAGGGGTAACGACCGCCCATCAAGGCCAACGACTCACATTAACACCTAACGAGTCTATTGGTTTCGGGTCACATGACCCTTGTTTTGCCACTAGCCTCCTGGTAGATAAATATCTGGTACTCCCCACCAGACTCTTTTAGAACTGAGGAAGCCCTCTTGGATGAGAGGCGAAACGTCTTCTACTCACACGAGGTTAGTCCAGTTGCCATAGTTTATGCCTGTTTGAGATTTATCATGACCTGGATAACTGAGAATATTCACAGATTTACCCTCACAATGACCTCATTTGCTTTGGTTTAGCTGCTTAAACCAAACGTACAGAGGCTGTTGAAGTAAACATCAAGTGATGAAGGTGAATGTACCTCTTGAGTAGTGTCCTGCAGACACACAGCTTCTTCCATCCGTTTCTCAGACATGGCAGCAGGATGGGAGCTCTTTGCAGGATGAATATCCATGGCACACAATGTCATCTGCAATGATTTAGAAGGAAAACAATGATAATATGAGGACCTTTAGGTCAATTTAATGTAAACACCATGTAAAACTCAAATAGATAAATACATGTTCTTAAGGATGTGTAAACTTCAGTACATGCCAAATATTGCCCCCATGAAGGTCAAAGTTGTCTCTGGTAAGAAAAAACCACCATGGAGGAACGCCACACGGGTAAAAGCTCCAAAAAGAGAATGTAGAAAAGCAGAGCGCAGCTGGCGAAAAACCAAACTCCAAAATGGCACGGCAGTCCTTTTTCTCTGAGATTATCAACAAAAATAACAAAAATGTGCAGACTTTATTTACTGTTGTTGACAGACTGACAAACCCATCAGCATCAGTCCCTCCTGAACTGCTATCCACCAAGGCATGCAATGACTTGGCTTCTTTTTTCACAGACAAGGTTTTAAAGATAAGACAGACAGTCTGTAACTCCAACACAGTGGCTATTTCACCTGTGCCACATAAGACTACTCCAGTTAATTTGGCACTTTTTCACCCATTAAATCATGCTACTTTGACAGACATAGTTAGAGACCTTAGGTCCACTACCTGCTGCCTTGACAGTCTGCCAGTCTTTTAACTGCATAGCATCAGATATACTACAGATAGTCAACTGTTCTCTTCAGTCAGGCCTTTTTCTAATGGCCCTGAAGACTGCAGTCATTAAACCTCTCTTAAAAAAGCCTAATCTGGATTCCTCAGTAATAAATAACTACAGGCCCATGTCAAACCTACCATTTTTAGGAAAGATCATTGAAAAGGTTAATTTTCAGCAACTTAACACCTTCTTGGAGCAAAAACAATTCCTTTGATGCCTTTCAGTCTGGATTTCCAGCACATCACAGCACTGAGACTGCACTTCTAAAAGTTTTAAATGACATTCATCTGAGCAGTGATGCATCAAAGATTTCAGTTCTGGTATTACTGGACCTCAGTGCTGCATTCGACACAGTTGACCATAAGATACTGCTCGACAGACTAGAAAAGTTTGTGGGACTTTCTGGCACTGTGCTAAATTGGTTTAAATCTTATTTACAAGACAGGGATTTCTTTGTGTCACTTGACAATTATGAATCTGTGCGAACAAAAATTACATGTGGAGTTCCTCAAGGGTCCATTCTTGGGCCTCTTCTGTTCAACATCGATATGCTCCCTCTTGCTCAGGTTATGGAATATCATAACATCTCCTACCATACTTATGCAGATGACACACAACTTTACATAGCAGTGTCACCAGACGACTACAGTCCCCTACATCTGCTAAATAAATCAACATGTGGATGTGCCAGAATTTTCTACAACTAAACACAGACAAAACTGAGATAGTTGTTTTTGGCCCCAAAGATCAATAGTCAGTGCTCACCTTGACACCATGACACTAAAACCTACAAAGCCAGAAATCTTGGTGTAGTTCTGGACTCAGACCTAAATTTCAATAGTCACATTAAGACAATTACTAAATCAGCCTACTACCACCTTAAAAACATAGCAAGAATAAAAGAATTTCTGTCTAAACCAGATAAAGAAAAACTTGTTCATGCTTTCATTTTCAGCAGGCTGGACTATTGTAACGGTGTCTTCACAGGCCTGAGTAAAAAATCAATCAGACAACTGCAGCTCGTCCAGAACGCTACTGCCAGAGTCCTCACCAACACCAAGAGAGTGGAGCACATTACCCCAGTGCTTACGTCACTGCATTTGCTTCCTGTGTGTCAAAGGATAGACTTTAAAATCTTGTTACTTGTCTATAAAGCACTAAATGGTCTCGGGCCTAAATACATATCTGATTTACTTGTACGTTATGAAGCATCCAGACCCCTCAGATCATCTGGAACAGGTTTAGTCAGTGCTCACAGGATCAAAACCAAACAAGGTGAAGCAGCCTTTAGTTTCTCTATGCTCCCCGCCTGTGGAACAAACTTCTAGAATATCTAAGGTCGGCTGAAACTGTCAGCTCATTTAAATCAGGGCTTAAAACATTACTATTTACTGCAGCTTACCAGTGAACTAGATATATAACTTATTGTTAGGATAATCTGTAGCTATTGTTTTATATTTATCTGCTGTTGCTTTTGCTTTATGTTTGCTTTTTAAATGCATTTTCTGCACTGTTTTTAACTATTTATTGTCTTGCTTTTAGCTTTTGTTTTTAATGATCTATTGTTCCTTTAATGTTTTCCTCTTGTAAAGCACATTGAATTGCCTTGTATATGATTGGTGCTATATAAACAAAATTGCCTTGCCTTGCCTTGCCTAGTAACGGCAGGCGCGACAGTAGCGCAACCTCCGAAGCGCCTTGGATAAAAGTATGGAAACGGAACAGCTGGCGTTTTCCACGCGCTCTTAGACGCTACATCTGAACAAGGCCTTACAAAGCCAGAAGCCGTTTCTTGTCAAACTGAAATATGAATACAGATAAATGTTTTTATATACATGAAAGTGTTATAAATTGCACTGTTAGCTTAAAACATAGAGCTAGAAGCTATATATAAACATGCTGCATACAACAAAATAGCACTTTTAGCATTAGCATCTAAAGGTAAAAAAATATAAAATAAGCGATCAGTATCCACAAACTATAAACTGCACAAATATAATATATAATAAAACTTCCAAACAAAGCTTGGAGCACACTCCATCCATATTAACAACCAAGATGGCCGGTCTGACCTGTGACCTTACCCATGTGACTCTAACAACCAATAGAAAGCCAAGGAGTTTATAAAAATAAAAGAGAACCTTTCAAAATACAGCAAGGGGGCACTATAGGCAGCCATAGCCTTGGGCAGCCACAGAAATGTCAGTAGTGTGTATACATAATGCAAGTAGCGGGCAAAAGAGAATAGAAGCCCTTGTAGGCTCATTAGCCGAGATTTTGTCCAGCCATTTTCCTTCCTGGCTCATAGTCTGAGATGACTTTTATTTCCTTCTCATACTGTGTCTCTGTCTCTCTAGCCCTGTTTCCATAAAACCCAGAAAAAACAACACCAGTCCCAGTGACATGGTCCACTTCTTCATAAAAGCACAGTACAGTTTGGGACCCTGAACCTTTTTTAGAAATGAAACCATCACAAAAATGCCTTGTGGTGGCCATGGCCACCATTTCACTTCCTGCTGTGAACAAATAATGTATTTCTCATCATATCTCCTGGACAAAACATGCTAACACAGAAAAGGTGATGTTTTACCCTATGTTTTAATGGTCAAGGATTACAGTGATGCCATATACAACATCATAAACCCTTCAGGTAAATGGTTGAGGAGTAATTCAGTGATGCAAGAAGGAAATCACAGTATCTGTGAACCTAGGCTAGACTTTATAATATCATGTCTGTTGCATGCATGTTTATGTAGAATTTGAAATGCTTGATCCTTTTGTTTAACCCTAACAATACGATGACTGTTAAGAGTGGAACAATATTCAACATGACCGTAGCAACTTATCTTCAAAGAGTGTGTCTAACACACCGATTTACTTTAAAAAATGCATTTCAGAAATATGTCTGTCGTGGTGTTGTTGAACCTGTTCTCCACTGTCACGTGCTATGTGTGTTGCAACACATGAATATAAACAAAGCACAAAAGGAAATTTGTGTTTGGTAGATTATTTCTTTGTTGTAACAATGCTTAAATATATAAATCTTACACCATTGGAAAGCCTGTTTATTTCCCTTTTAAATGGTGCCACATTTGTAAGGAGTTTGTGGGATGAGCAGCAAAGCTGAGTATGTGTGTTGTACCCATGAAGAATTTGCTAAATCTTCTCTGCCAATGCCAAACAGCTTTTTCTTTGCTGTTGACTCTTGTTTGGTGTTGTTTGGTGGATTGGATGATGGAAGTCTGAAGAAACAAGATATATTGGCAATTTAACAATTTATTCATTTAACAAAACAGGGGCCTCAGCAGCATGTGGAAGAACCATACACAGCCACAACAGCCTGGAACCTCCTCCGCATGCTGGTCACTCACTGCTGTGGGATGGCATCCCATTCTTCAACTAGCATTTGTCACAATTCAGCCAATGTGGTTGTGTTGGTCACTCTGGCACTAACAGCCAGCCCAAGCTAAGCTAGCCCAGGCTCCCACAAGTATTCAATGGGGTTGAGGTCAGGACTGCCGGCAGGCCATTCCATCCTCTCCACTCCCAAATTCTGGAGGTAGTCTCTGATAAACCCCGTTCTTTGGGGGTGAGTATTGTAATCTTGGAGGATAGAGTTCAGTCCCAGACTGTGGAGATATGGGATTGCCATTGGTTTCAGAATTTCATCTCCATATCTCTCTGCATTGAGATTGCCTCCAATGACGACAAGCCTAATTTTTCCAGTGAGGGAGATGCCGCCCCACACCATCACACTGCCTCCACCAAAAAGATGTTACTCTATCAGTGCAGCAATCAGCAAAGCATTCTCTGCATCTTTTCCACACTTTGACCCCATGTTCCAACTGCAGTAGACACAATCTGGACTCATCGCTGACCATAACGTTCCCCCGCATGTTCAGGTTCCAGTGCACATGTTGCCAGCATCAGCGAAAACAGGCCTAATGGGTGAAGGGCAGTTATGGCAGGCCTCCTGGCAGCTCTACCAGAAAGACCAGAGATTGGCTGCTTGCAGTCTGTTCCACATTGTCTGGGCAGACAGCCATCGGCCATATCATCCTGCAAACCTTGACTGCAAATCTGTAGAAGACTGCCTTCGGTTCCTAAGTGCTGACAGGATGAGGAAACATCCCCTGTTATATGGAACTTGGTACTGGGGCTCACTCCAAATATTGCCACAACTTGGTTTTGCAGAACACCAGCTTGAAGTTACCCTATCACATGGGCCCTATCCAGATCAGTCAATTGTGGCATGCAGATTCTTGGAGCAGACACCAACTGATCACTGTAGTGGGCCCATGCCAGAAGCTCAAAACAAGAGTCAATCGCAACAGCAAAAAAAAAGCTGTTCGGCACTGGCAGAGAAGATCTGGCAAATTTTTCATGGGAGCAACCCATACTCAGCTCTGCTGCTCATCCCACAAATGCATGTTCCTTACTGTGGCACCATTTAAAAGGGAAATAAACAGGCTTTCCAATGGTATAAGATTTATTGCCAAGAACCATTGTTACAACAAAGAAATAATCTACCAAACACAAATGTCCTTACTTTTTGTGCTTTGTTTATTAAAAAAACTTGTCTCATAAATATTTAAATGTTTTATTCAATCAGTTTCTCTGAAAAGTGGAGACTAATAATAGAAACACATTCCACATGTTGATAATCCTAATATATCATGCGTGGATTGGAACAATAAGTAAATAGGACCGTGCTGTCTGCTACCGTCTCAACGAAGTGCTCTAGGGTGCTTTCACTTTAAGTGTCTGTGCACTGCAGTTGCACAATAATTTTCACTTTGTATGAGAGGTTTTTAGCTGCAGCTCATTCTCCGCAAGAATCCATGCTTTTATCAGTGCAGCTTGCTTTATTGCAAGGCGCAGACTCATGTTTTGCAAATCAGTGTATTTCCGTACGTGATGACATTGACTACACAGTGATGTATTAATTTAGATGCTTGGCTAAAAAATAAGCACAAAACAATGATAACATTCACATTAGCATGATCTGCTTTAGGTTTGTTGTCTCTCTATTTTTGGAGGAAATAATGTGGGAGAAGTGAGCTTTACTGAGTGAGTTAACTCAGCACACTGAGGAGGTTTCAGGGTACTGTGATGATTTGAACACTATTGTTATTGTCCGATTTTAAACAAATGTATCAGTGTTGTCAGAATCACAAAACTTTTAGGGAGAGTATATTTCTGGATCATATTTAAGATTAAGTGGAGTAATGGAGTAAAGAGTTCTAAATTATCAGTATGAATAATATAACATTAACAGTATGAACACAGACTCACACACAGAAGCGCTGTCAAATTCAAAGTGATCCATATTTTATGTGTGTGTCACCACACACTGTGCTAAGATCTAATAAAACAAGTACAGAGACGAGTCCTTTGTCCGAAGCAATCAGAAGGTCATTTGTAATTTTAACTAGTGCTGTCTCAGTGCTATGATGTGCTCTAAATCCTGACTGAAATTCCTCAAATAAATTATTATCACGGAGAAAATCTCACAGCTGGTCTGCAACTACTTTCTCAAGGATCTTTGAAAGAAAGGGAAGATTAGACATTGGTCTATAGTTGGCTAACACCTCTGGATCCAGGGTGGGCTTTTTTAGGAGAGGTTTAATTCCAGTTACCTTAAAAGACTGTGGTACATAGCCTGTCAATAAGGATATATTGATCATGTCTAATAAATGAGTGTTAACCAAAGGTAAGACCTCCTTGAGTAGCCTAGTTGGGATGGGGTCTAAGAGACACGTTGATGATTTAGATGAAGAAATCACTGCGGTCAATTCTTGAAGAGAAATTGGGGAGAAGCAATCTCAATATATATTAGGTCTTACAGCTGTGTTTGAGGTTAGATAGGTACTATCTGAGGACAAGAGGTCATGAATTTTGCCTCTAATAGTTACAATTTTGTCATTAAAAAAGCTCATAAAATCATTACTGCTAAGGGCTAAAGGAATACAAGGCTCAATCGAGCTGTGACTCTCAGTCAGCCTGGCTACAGCGCTGAAAAGAAACCTGGGGTTATTCTTGTTTTCCTCTATTAATGCTGAGTAATAGTTTGCTCTGGCATTGTGGAGGCCCCTCTTATACATTTTGAGACTGTCTGCCCAGATTAAACGAGATTCTTGGATAATCACCAATTCCTTTCAAATTTTTGCGAACTTTCTTTGCTTTGTTAACTTATTTTTAAGAGGAGCTATAGAGTCGAGTGTTGTTCGCAGCGAGCCTACGGCGCTATCGACAAGTTGATCAATTTGAGAGAGGTCAAAGTCGGCACGGGAAACCTCTGTTACTGAAGGACTTGGTATTGAATTTAACGACGGAGTAATCATTTCCTTAAATTTTGCAACAGCACTATCTGATAAACATCTAGTATAGTAACTGTTGCTGAGTGGCGTGTAATCGAGTAAAAAGAAATCAAAAGTAATCAAATAATGATCCGATAGCGAAGGATTCTGAGGAAAGACTGTTAGGTTATCAATTTCAATTCCATACGTCAGAACTAGATCGAGGGTATGGTTAAAACAGTGAGTGGGTTCGTGTACACCCTGACTGAAGCCAATGGAGTCTAATAATGAGATAAGCGCGGTAGCCAGGGAGTCATTATCAACGTCGACATGAATGTTAAAATCGCCTACAATAATAACTTTATCTGATTTAAGAACTAGACTGGATAAAAACTCTTGAGAATTCAGAAACAAATTCAGAGTACGGGCCAGGAGCACGGTACACTATAACGAATAAAAGTGGCTGCGAGGTTTTCCAGGTCGGATGTAAAAGACTAAGAACAAGGCTTTCAAATGAATTATAGTCTAGTTTAGGTTTAGGGCTGATTAACAGACTAGAGTTAAAAATGGCTGCAACTCCCCCTCCTCGGCCGCTGCCTCGAGGAATGTGGGTATTATTATGACTGGGAGGAGTGGATTCATTTAGACTGACATATTCGTCCTGACACAGCCAGGTTTCGGTGAGACAGAGTAAATCAATGTGATTATCTGAAATTAATTTGTTTACTAACACTACTTTAGACAATAGAGACCTGATATTTAACAGTCCGCATTTGATTCTCCTGTTTTGTCTTTCTGTCACAGAAGAGGTTTTAATTTTTATGAGGTTGTTATGCACAACTCCTCTTTGTTTAATTTTAGATTTAGATAATTTAGGTGGTCGGAGGACAGACACCGTTTGTATAAAACTATGAAAACTATGGGTGGGTAATTGCACTAGAAGCTCAGAGAAGCGTATAGGACTGCAACTCTGAGTCCTGATCTCAACTCTAGGTTGTCAGGGATTTGAATTACTAATAAAATTTGCCAGGTTCCTAGAAATGAGAGCAGCTCCATCCAAAGTGGGATGAATGCCGTCTCTCCTAATGAGACCAGGTTTTCCCCAGAAAATTTGCCAGTTATTAACAAAACCCACATTGTTTGCTGGACACCACCTGGACAGCCAGCGATTAAATGATGACATGCGGCTAAACATGTCATCAGAGGTCAGATGGTGGCTGCAGATGGGACAGAGGATGAGATGATTCACTGTTTCAAGGCAGGACAACTAGTAAATAGTAAATGCTGGTGATTTATTTGTAATACTATATAGAAAATATACGTTTTTACTGTCAAAAATTTTTTACATAAATATTTCTGCTGTTTAAATTTAAAAAAAAAATACAGTGTTTGTATTTTCAAATTCGCTGTTTTTTTTTTTTCTTTTATTAAAAGCCTCCTTCAAATAGTAGCATTGCCCCTATTTGTACCCTGGTCCCAAACAAATTTTTTGTTAATAGTAGTCCCGGCTACTATTTGAGGAAATACGGTACATATGTAACATACAGTCACTGGCCACTTTGTGTACACCTGTGTAATCTAATGCAATCCAGTAGAACAACTATACCATGATTTTTTCCCTGAAGCTTATACATTTTCAATTATTATTGACATCGTCTAGAAAGTGGTGATTCTACTTTGTTTATTATTGAGGTCATAGTGAATGGTGGTGGTGTACAGGGGTGGCCTCCTAATTTTCTCTAATTGAGGGGGGCAAAATATTAGGAACACTTTTAAATATATTGCACTCCAGTACACCAACACCACCCACTATGACCTCAATAATAAAGTAGAATAATCACCTTTGTGACAAAAGCTGAAAATGTAAAAGCTTTGTAAACGTAGAATGTGTGGCAGAGTTGCCGCCCTCGCCACCAAATACATTTGACTTTTTGATGGCTTCAGTGACCTCATATCCTCATGAAATTGATACACAGGTCAAGAATGGCGAGCTCTTACATCTGATAGGGGCGTCACCCATGGTGGGGACAAAATGGTTCTATAGCGACCCCTGAAATTTTCAGAAAACCCTTCCCATAGGATTTTTTTGGGGTAGGAAGCTGAAACGTCACACCACATCAGGGTTAACTTACCGCTTCAGTGATGTGTGCTGCTGGCCCCCTGCGGTGGCGCAGGAGAGTGAGGGCCCGATCACAGCTGCTTGCAGCTTTAATTATTTATGTATTTGTATTATATAATACAGACAAGAAGGAAAAAGGCAGAGACAAACATTGAAAAAGTCACTTACTGTGTTAATGTTATATGTTGTGCATTGCATTTCAAATAAAAGTCCAAAAAATAAGCCCAAGGTCCATTTTTGGTATTTTTGGTCCTCACTGTAGGGGGCTGGTTTACTCCAGAAACATACATAGTGTTTAAGTGTATGTTGAGGAGCTGCTGTATCAAAATGAGTTGTCTTCCCCCAGAAAGTAGGGTTACGTTATGTTTCTTTTATGATTCCAATCCATTCCTCTTTTACTGTGGCTCAGCATTTAAATAACCTTTATCAGATTTGATAGTTTAGTCACAGACTTTCCCAAAAATTGTTGTGCTTTTCTTTCACAAATGTGGGAATGAAATTGCATTAAAATGTACAAAACAGTAAAATTGATCCTGCCTGGCCAGGCAGATCTCTGGGTGCTCAGCACCCCTAAACCTCTGATCCTAGAATCGCCCCTGCACCTCACAATGGCAGGACAATCATACTGTTTGTAGACATGCACCAAGTAGGAACTACCGAAGTGGAACTAATGTGTTTTGATAAACAGAGAGTAAACAAACAACCAAACACCTGAAACCAGATATTTCTAGGTAGCAGACATGGCCACAGCAAGGAAGTGTGAAGTATACAAATGCTGTATATGTATACAGGTGCCTACACATATCCATATAAAGCACAAACAAGTATATCAATACATGTATGCACATATCACCTCCCCCATCCCCCACTGTAACAAAAAAAAATACATTTATTATATCATAACTTAAATTCTGTTTTCTGTTTTTCTGTTTCATAACTAAATGAAGCATGTTAGAATATGCCTGTTTCTTTCAACTTTTGCCAAACAACATATGCAACTAACCACCCTGTCTACAATTTTGCTTAGTCATCTGCCATGCTGGTTTACATTAACTTCCAGAGATCTGGCTTAGGGTGGATACAATAGGCAGCATTTGATTGGCCCTGCAGTGGGAGGTGGGCCTGTCCAAATTTAAACATCTGGAAACACTCACTGCTGCTGCTCAGTCACTCAGTAACTCAGTAAAGTTGAGTGGAATAATACTGCCTTAGAGAAGATGTCCTTCATAAAAATGGATCCATCGTCGGATTTCTCCTTCCACAACCTCCCTTATGGAGTATTCTCCACACCTGATGATGTAAGTGCAATTTGGTTACCGGGTTTGCGAACAGACAAAAGCTTTGTCAAGTCAGACACATTCAGGATGTATGGCCATGTTTTGTTTTGGTTGTTTTTTTTTTTTCAAAAATAAAATACTTACAAAAATGTGGGTCTATGAGGAAAAAGATTATCTATAGTCATAACGTGAACTTAGTAGGCTAGTAATTATGGCAGTGTGTTTTATTTCCCCAGCCCAAATGTCGCATTGGTGTTGCCATTGGAGACCAGATACTGGACCTCAGTGTAATAAAGTCTTTGTTTCAAGGGCCTGTGATGTCCAAACATCAGGATGTCTTTGACCAGGTAAGTTTAATCACTTATAGTAATCAGAAAAGGCACACCATACGTCAGTTTACCTTTTCATCTGACATGAATATGATGCACTGTGCAACATAATAGCAAACTTGTATTGTTACCATCATAGGTGGATAATGACTCAACAGGACCCTGGGCCTGGTCGCATGAAAACCCAATGAGTCCCATTTTTGTTATTTACTTAATGTTCCTGCCACTTACACTACATTTGTGATTTTAATTTATGTTCATCTGATAAATCTAAATCCTTCACAAAATTTATAAAGGGATTCCATATATTCTCAAATGTATGTTGATGACCCTTTAATATGCAAGTGATCCTGAGGATCAGGATTCAGTTCTGGTGATCCAATCCTCCCTTTTATCCAGATAAAGGCTGCATTTGGGTATTTCAAAAGTTAAGGCAGAGATATGGATCAATTTGATACCAAATTTCAGGATTATTTGGATCCCACCACAGAGGTGGATTTGACAAAGCCTCAGCTCCACTTCTCCTACATATTGTTACTCAAGATGTTCATTACACTTAATCTAAATTAGTGTTTTAGTTGTAAGTAATTTCAAGCATATTAAAATATTGTTTGCCCATACTTCCTGATATGTTATTAAGAGTAACAAATACAGACCTATTTCTCAATGTCTAGTTTCACCTAACACTGTAACTTGTTTGTACCAATACATCCAACATATGTTTGTGGTCAGACAAAGGCAAGGAAATGCAATGCAAAGCAAATTTATTTGTATAGCACACTATTTTCTTTACATAGAGTACAAGAAATAACATAGGGATTAACATAATAAGCACATGGCAATTCAAACAAAGTACTAAAAAAGCAATTAGAAACAAAATGTAAATCTAAATAGTGTCACAGAACCTAAAGACTGCTCACGGGTCTGAGGTGAGCTTCTTTTCCAGAAGTTTTATCTTCAATTCTGTCTCTCTGCTGAAGCAGCGTCAGCTTGAGCTGCTCGTCAGCCAATTCAGTTTGTCTTACCGCCCTCTCAGTCTCCAATCTCTGACAGGAATCTACAACAGTCACAGAAATTGTTAAGCCTAAGTACAGAAAAGCCTATCACGATCATTACTGTAGCATACCAAAACTCGATCCTCCGACACTTCTGAATGAACCGCATGATTCATACTAGTCGTGTATTTTTCCTATACAGTCTGCTCTGTTTAAACACGTTTAAAAAAAAAAATAAAGTCCGCTGTGTTGACAAAAACATGACGTTAAACTCTGAACAGGCTGGTGTTTAAAGAGTTCATGAATGACGTACTTTAGATTAATTCCTTAGACCGCATAGACCACAAAATACATCAACAAAGCCAACTACCTCGCTAGCCTGCTAGCTACTTAATATGCAAGTCAATAGAGCCGTGTTAGCTACCATAGCATGACCTCGGCTCAATTAGAGATCGGTACACCCACGTTTTAAGTAGGTGACAATTCAAATAGCTGGCTCACATGAGATGGTGGGTGGCCTTCGTATGGTCGTAAAACGCTATACGTTAGGTAACGATAAACCTACATTTGGATGTGAAAGCTGTGCTACCCATATACATATACATGTATATGTCTATGGTGCTACCAACTGCTCCTTTCATGAACTAACGTTAGTCCGCCATGTTTCAGATCCGGGGGCGGAGTCGTAAGATTTGGACAGCCGTATCCAGTCAGATTGATCAAAGTCCAGTCAGATTGATCAAAGTCCTCCTCCTCCTCCTCCTCCTCCTCTTTTTTTAATGGCGGGTCGCAAACAACTTTTAACTGCATACCGCCACCTACTGTACAAGAGTGTGTATCATCATGTCACTTAACTATTTTTATATTTTAGCTGCCAGCCCTGTGTCCATTAGGAACACAAGCAAGCCTCCCCTTCCTTATCTCTTCTCCCTCTCCTTCTGTTCCCAGAATTCCATTTAGGCCCCACTCCCTACCTGCCTCTTTAATTTTTTCTTCAAATCTTTTCCTTTTTATTTTATACTTCATACATTGAAGCAACACATGTTCTACATTTTCCTTTACTCTGCACATATCACACAAATCATCTATCCTTTTCCCCAGTAACCACATGGTGTCATTCAGACCGGTGTGTCCTACTCTAAGACGTGAAATGAGGATTTCCTCCCTCCTGTTCCTCTCTCTGTAGATCTTAGTTATTACTGACTTTTGTATTATATGAAATCCTCTTCCTTTCTGATCCTCATCCCACTTTTCCTGCCATTTTTCCATTCATTTTTTCTTGATTATTGTTTTTCCTTCTCCTTTACCTAGCTGAATAGGTATTGTAATTTCTTTTCACCCCCTCGTGTGCTGGTACCCAGCAGAACTGTACATCCACACCACCCCGGTGAAGTCTTAATAGGCTATGTTGTAGTTCTATTAGTAAATCTTCTCTGTCTGATTTAGTTGACTGTATACTTTCTAAAGTTGCTGCTGAATCTGTGCACACCACCACCCGATCTGGTCTGACCTCCTCCACCCACTGCAGGCATACAATGACAGCCACCACCTCTGCTGTGTAAACTGACAGTTGATTTGAAATTCTCTTAGAGATATATACATTGAATTCTGGAATGAAAACACCAATACCCACACACTCATGTTCATTTTTAGAGCCATCTGTGAATATTTTTAGGTATCTATAATATTTTTGTCTCAGATATACATTTGTTTTAACTCCAGTTTCTGTCAAGCGCCATTCTCTTTTCTTTTCTAGAGTGCTCATGTCAACTTTTGTTTCTGGGTACAGCCATGGAGGAACATTACATGTAGGATTAGCTTTTGTAAACTCCAAGTTCTCCATGCCAAACTGTTTCACCTTATCTCCTATCTCCCATCCAAAGCCTCTTCTCTGAAATGTAGAGTATTCCCAACACGGTTTTAATGTATTAGTTGAGGGGTTTTCATCACCATTTCCTTTCAGTTTAACCCAGTATGTTAGTGAAAATTTGTCTCTCCTCATCTCCAATGGTGTTTCTCCTGCCTCTATTAGGACTGCATTAATTGGTGTTGTTTTCATGAGTCCTGTGCATATTCTTAAAGCCCTGTATTGTAATCTGTCCATTTTTTGTAGAGTAGTTTTTGCTGCTGCTCCATATATTATACAGCCATAGTCTATTGCTGACCTCATCAGTGCTTTATATATGTCCATTAGAGCTTGTTTGTCTGCCCCCCAGTAGCATCCAGCAACAGCTCATAAAAGATTTATTACTTTTTTACATTTTGTTTCTAACTGTTGGATATGGGTTTTCCATGTGTATTTATTGTCCAACCAAAGGCCAAGGTATTTAGACTCCGATACTTTCTGCAGTGGTTGACCATACAGTGTTAAGTTTACATTATTAACCTTCCGTTTGTTATTATCATGTAGCAGGATTTACTGACTGAAAGTTTGAACCCCCACTCATATGACCACCTCTCCACTTCCTGTATAGCGCTTGCAATATTCCTGATAACATGCGTCACATTTCTGCTTCTCATCCATATGGTACCATCATCCACATAAAGGGCTGAATTAATACTCCCATTTAGTTTTGAAAAAATATCATTAATCATGATATTAAACAAAAGTGGACTAATGGCACTTCCCTGGGGAATACCATTTTCTACCTCTAAATCTTGAGATAATGCTGTTCCTACTTGAACTTTGATTTTTCTGTCTGTTAAGAAATTCATTATCCAATTAAAGACTCTTCCACCAATACCCATTTGATTTAGTTTTATAAGAAGGCCATCTCTCCACATTGAGTCATAAGCCTTCTCAATGTCAAAAAACACAATAACCATTACCTCTTTAATTTTAAAAGTCTTTTCAATTTCATTGCTCACTCTTACTAAGGCATCCACTGTTGAGCGCCCTTTTCTGAAACCACACTGATTATTATTTAGCAGCCCTTTCTGCTCCAGAAAAAACGCTAATCTATTTATAATGACTTTCTCCATCCATTTGCAAATGTGAGAAGTTAACGCAATAGGTCTGTAATTGTTTGGGTTTCCAGGATCTTTCCCCCGTTTGCTGAATGGCAGTATTACTGCCTCCTTCCAGCTCCTGGGTATCTGTCCCTCTCTCCATATTTTATTAAAAAGATTCAATATTATCTGTAACGTTACTTCAGGAAGCTGTCGAAGCATTGCTTAACAAATCTGATCCTGTCCTGGAGCCGTATTTCCTGTGCCTTGTAAGGCTGTTTTAAGTTCTTTCATTGTGAACTCCAAATCTAATGTTGAACTACAATTCTCTTTTTTCTCCCAGATGTTTTTATGTTCCCTAAGAACCTGCTCTCTCTTTTTCCTGTGTAAATCATCAAGGTGATCACCACTATGAGTGGCAATAAATGTTTTCCCAAGTAGCTCTGCTTTTCCTTTGTCTGAAGTTACCAATTCATCCTCATTAATCAAAGCTGGAGTTTTACCTGATTTTCTATTACCATTCATTTGCCTAAACATAGACCATACATGAGCTAATTTTGTTTCTCTGCCAATGGTGGAACAGAAATCTCTCCATAATCTCTTCTTTGCGTCTTTAATTATTTTCCGAGCAAGAGCCTTTTTTCTTTTGAACTCTATAAGGTTCTCTTGTATCATGTTTTTCATTAGTTTTCTAAAAGCCCTGTTTCTCTCTTTAATGGCTTTACTGCATTCCTCATTCCACCAAGGAACTACCCTCCTCCTACTCCCTGTTGTTTTCTTAGCAACAGTCAGATTTGCAGCATCTAGAATATGGTCTGTTACCTGTTTTGCATAGTCCTCAATATCTCCTTCAAGACTAATAGAGCCTACTGAGGCTTCACAACAGTGTTTAAATTTCTTCCAGTCAGCTTTATCAAAGAATCATCTTGTAAATGTGCAACCCTCTTGTTTAGATACCTCTTTATTCATTTTAATTAGTATTGGAAAATGATCACTACCTACCAGAGAGTCATTCCTAACATTCCATTCACAAGCATTAACTAAAGAGTCAGACACTAGCGTGAGATCTATACATGAAAATGTACCTCTATTTACATTGAATCTTGTCCCTTGTCCATCATTAAGACACAAGTGATCTTTCATCTAAAATGTCTTATATTATAGAACCATTACTGCCTGTGTGATTGCTGCCCCATAAATTATTATGTGCATTGAAATCTCCACACCATACTTCTCCTCTGTGTGGACTTCCAGCCACTTCTTTTAACACTTCTACATCCAGATTTTTACATGGATTATAGAAATTTATTACCTTAATATTTCCCTTAATTCTTCCACTGCATATCTCAAGAATTACACACTCAATATCATTAGGTGAAGCAATCTTTCTATAAGCTAACCCATCTTTAATAAATGTAGCACACCCTCCACCATTCTGATTATTGGCTCTATCATGTCTAACTGAACTGAATCCAGGGATTATAAAATCTAAGTGAGGTCTCAGCCAGGTTTCTTGAATACATATTACATCTGGGACAGTTTCTAGAGAGTAAGTATATTTTTTGAGTTCTTGACCATTAGCTATAAGACTCCTTGCATTCCATTGGAGAATAAGGAGGACCATAATTAATGTTTTAACTGACAGTTTGTACATTTCCAACTGATTCATCTGTTGACAATAGAGCATGGATTTGGTCAGCTTTTAGATTTTTCATTTCAAGGAACTTTCCTGCTGCCTCCACAATAGTTTTGATTTTATCACTTTTCCTCGTCATTTGAGTGGCTACATTAATGGTATGGCAGATAAAGGCCACAAACTGGATTTTGTTATGGTGTTTTCTCCAGTCTTACATTTGTGACTGCAGACACTCTGTGCAGGGTTCTGCACCTGGCTTTCTCTTGTATGGGCTTTATCTTGCAGTACTTTTCTTTGAGCCTGCTCACTTATAATGACTTGGTGTGTTCCCTCCACTCTGACTTTCTTGAGTGCTTCTGCATATGATACCTTTTCCATTATCTTAACCCTCTGAGCTTCTTTGGCTTCTTTTTGCACCACACAGCCTTCATATGCTGCACTGTGATCTCCACCACAATTACAACATTTAACTTTAGCATCTTTTTCACATTTTCCATACTCTTGCTGTCCTCCACATCTTGCACATTTAAGTTTTCCATTACACTGTTTGGCAATGTGCCCCATTCTTTGACAAGCAAAGCACCTGAGGGGTTTATGTAACCCATTTGCAGTGATCTGGGGAGAACTTTTACAAACTGAAGTATCACAGCCGTGGTATCTTTCAATACCCCATCCCTTTTATTTTTGATTCTTGAGGCCTTAATCACTTTACCACCTTTAATTTCTTTTTTGATGTCTTCCGTAGTCATATTTAAAGGTATTCCAGAAATAACACCTCGAACACTTGCTAAGTCCCCGGGTACGTGAGCCTTCATTCTCTCTCCAAGCAAGGTAGACATACTGAGAATTTTCTCTTATCGTTGTTGCTTGCTGTTTGCATGTATCATTACTCGTTTATTTTTCATAAACTTCGCGAACTTGATTTTACCAATCTCATCTTCGATTGCTTTAGTAAGCTCCTCTTAGTGGGTTCGACTTCGCTGCCATCTGACCAGCTTAACTCCCGTTCTTTCCTATTCCTCTCTCTAGCCGCCCTTTTCTGTCTTGTAGATCTGGATATCATCCACTCCCTTTCATTCTCACTGAAACCATCTGAGGTAGTTGACATGATGATATAGTCAAAGTACAGTTTATGCAACCCGCCAAACAATTTTCAATCCTACCACTCTCCAACTCACGCAATACTCCCTCTCCACGACCTCATCTCCCTCCAGCAGAATGTCTGGCTTCAAAGTGATCCACCCTGCCATTGTTTTGAAATACCCAGATAAAGTCAGCAGGATCACCTTGATCCCTGACTGAGAAAAGGAGGATTTCATTATCCGGATTATTCTGATCCATATTACAAGTTTTGAAATACTGAGCCCAAAAGTCTTGCATTTTTTAATATCGCAATATATACATATATATAGCAAAAAAATAAATAAATAAATCACAGTCATTTTTTCCCAGCATTTTTACTATACATCTACATAACATGTTTTTCATCCCGTATTTGTACTTTTAGCGATCATGTGTTGTTATTATTGTTTGTTGTTTTATATGGTTTCATTTCTGTTTTAACTGATATGCATGATGGTTCTTTGTTTATTGATTGTTTTTTAAAGTTTTTGTTTATGCTCTGCATCATTGAAAATGAGGGTCTCCCTCAATTGATTTCCCAAGAATCAGACAAAATTTTGAATGAATGAATGAATGTACAACATTTCCAGAAACTCTCAACTCTCCTATCTGCATCTATGATTAACTCAGTTTTCTCATCTGATAAATCTAAATCCTTCACAAAATGTAAAAAGGGATTCCATATATTCTTATATGTATGTTGATGACCCTTCAATATGTAAGTTATCTTTTCTATTGAAAGACTTGATAACATCTGTCTTATCCACTGAGTACTGCTTGGACTGTGAAAGTTTTTCCATTAAGGGCAGTACATTTTTGGTGTGAAGCAAGCTGAGATCCATAAATACTTGTTCATTTTTACTATAGTCATGTTTCTCTGGATATCTGGATATCCAACGAAAAAGATTCAGAGGCTTTTTGGTGTGGGGGTTGAATACCAATTTTAAATCTGGTAAAACAGCTGCTGGCAGTGGATTATTAGCAGTAATGAATGTGTAATAATAATTTTGATGTATTTGATCAAGCATGGATAATTTAAACATTTTTTACATTAAATAGTAAAAGATAAATAGTATACATAGTAGTATATAGTAGTTTAATAGATAATTTTGTATCCTAGTTAATAAGCTGGAAATTAGTTTTATTTGTAAACAGACATTTCACAAACTAACTTGTAGTTTGTGAAGGTACTCATTCACATTCCACCTCTGGTCCAGTAGATGCAGGTGGGAAAGTCCAGGAGCAGCACAAATCCTGGAGGCACTGCTTTATTTACTGGCCAAATTTGGAACTGTAGGTCACATGATATCCTGGAGTGCAGACGGACTTGCAGAGCACATGTGTTAAGGCTCTTTTTCACTGCACAACAACCCCCACTAACACCTGCTAACATCTGGCTTTTTAATGTATTGTGAAAGGTTACAATCAGCATTCACATTCGGGTCAAATGACTCTGCAGTACTCCTGGGTATTTATCAGCTCCAGCCCCAGTCGGCATTGATGAAAGCACAAGGCCCGGGTGGACGTGCTTATTATAGCCATTTTGCTGGTGAGATGCAATGATGCACTTTCACAAAAGCTCAAACATTGATCCAAATTAGCCTGCACTGAGATATATATACAGTCATGGAAAAAATTATTAGACCACCCTTGTTGTCTTCAATTTCTTGTTCATTCTAATATCTGGTACCACTAAACGTATAATACAATGAACACAACAAAAAATGCAGCTGGTCACATAATACTTTATGTCCTATTTGACATTCTTAAGCTTAATTGATTCCCAGGGTATATAAGAGGCCATTTCATGTCACAAGCAGCACTACACATGCAAAGGCCTAGAGTGGTTTCCTGCTTACATTCAAGCCGTAGCACAACTCAGAAGTTGTCAGCTCTCACATAATGCCTAAAACAAAAGAATTATGTGAAGCCACAAAGGCAGCCATCTTGGCACTGCTGGAAATTGGCATGAGTGAGAGACAGGTAGCGAAAAAACTGAAGATCTCCAAGACAGCCGTTCATTACAACAAAAAAAACAAGCTGAACATGGCACTACCAAATTGCTACCTGGCCGTGGCAGGAAACGTCTTTCTACCCCACGAGATGACCGTGCACTCATCCGTTCCTGTGTCAGGAATCGTCGTCAGACCTCCAGGGACCTTAAAAATGAGTGGGCACTGTCGAGAAATGTGATTTGTTCGGCAAGGACAGTTCGAAACCGACTTGTTGAAGCTGGTTTGAAGTCACACAGAGCACGCAAGAAGCCCTTCATCAATGAAAGGCAGAGGAAGGCCCGGTTACTCTTTGCTCGAGACCACAAGGATTGGACTGTTGATGATTGGGCTAAGGTTCTCTTCAGTGATGAATCCAATTTTGAATTGATGCCCACTCCAGCCAACTTACTGGTTAGGAGGAAGCCTGGAGAAGCTTACAACCCAGACTGTCTTGCCCCTACAGTAAAACATGGGGGTGGATCAGTCATGATCTGGGGTTGTTTCAGTCTGAGTGGAACAGGGCAAATGCAATTGTGTGAAGGCCGAATGAACCAGGTCATGTACAGGACTACCCTTGAAAACAGTCTTCTTTCATCAGCTGGAAAACTCTTTCCTGCCTCGAATGACTGGATTTTCCAACAAGACAATGCCCCTTGCCACACGGCAAGGTCAGTTAAAGCCTGGATGGAGAACCACAACATTCGCACCATGCCTTGGCCTGCTCAATCACCAGATCTTAATCCAATTGAAAACCTGTGGAAAATCATCAAACTCAAAATGGAGAACCACAAGCCCAAAAACAAAGAAAATTTGTTTGAATTTGTCCAACAGGAATGGGCTGCTGTGACAGCAGAACAATGTCAGAAGCTGGTGGAGAGCATGCCAAGACGCATGGCTGCAGTCATCAAAAACAATGGTTATGCAATCAAGTATTAACTCTTGTGTGTATCATGTGTTTAAAGCAAACAGAAAAGAAAACATGGAATGCTTAAAAGTAGTGTTTTTGGTGGTACAATGCCATAGCTATTGATGTAAGAATTTAAGTAATTTTGGTTATTATCAAGAAAACCATGGAAAATGAATAGTTCTTAGTTCTTAAATTAAACTCTCATGAGCTATTTTTGTTGTTATCATTATAATTGTCCAAACAAATGTACCTTTAGTTGAGCCAGGCATTAAAATTAACAAGAAATTGAAGAAAACAAGGGTGGTCTAATAATTTTTTCCATGACTGTATATACAGTACAGGCCAAAAGTTTGGACACACCTTCTCATTCAATGCGTTTTCTTTATTTTCATGACTACTTACATTGTAGATTCTCACTGAAGGCATCAAAACTATGAATGAACACATGTGGAGTTATGTACTTAACAAAAAAAGGTGAAATAACTGAAAACATGTTTTATATTCTAGTTTCTTCAAAATAGCCACCCTTTGCTCTGATTACTGATTTGCACACTCTTGGCATTCTCTCGATGAGCTTCAAGAGGTAGTCACCTGAAATGGTTTTCACTTCACAGGGTGTGCCTCATCAGGGTTAATTAGTGGAATTCCTTGCTTTATCAATGGGGTTGGGGACCATCAGTTGTGTTGTGCAGAAGTCAGGTTAATACACAGCCGACAGCCCTATTGGACAACTGTTAAAATTCATATTATGACAAGAACCAATCAGCTAACTAAAGAAAAACGAGTGGCCATCATTACTTTAAGAAATGAAGGTCAGTCAGTCCGGAAAATTGCAAAAATGTGTCCCCAAATGGAGTCGCAAAAACCATCAAGCGCTACAACGAAACTGGCACACATGAGGACCGACCCAGGAAAGAAAGACCAAGAGTCACCTGCTTCTGAGGATAAGTTCACCCGAGTCACCAGCCTCAGAAATCGCAAGTTAACAGCAGCTCAGATCAGAGACCAGATGAATGCCACACAGAGTTCTAGCAGCAGACCCATCTCTAGAACAACTGTTAAGAGGAGACTGTGCGAATCAGGCCTTCATGGTCAAATAGCTGCTAGGAAACCACTGCTAAGGAGAGGCAACAAGCAGAAGAGATTTGTTTGGGCCAAGAAACACAAGGAATGGACATTAGACCAGTGGAAATCTGTGCTTTGGTCTGATGAGTCCAAATTTGAGATCTTTGATTCCAACCGCCATGTCTTTGTGAGACGCAGAAAAGGTGAACGGATGGATTCCACATGCCTGGTTCCCACTGTGAAGCGTGGAGGAGGAGGTGTAATGGTGTGGGGGTGTTTTGCTGGTGACACTGTTGGGGATTTATTCAAAATTGAAGGCACACTGAACCAGCATGGCTACCACAGCATCCTGCAGCGACATGCCATCCCATCCGGTTTGCGTTTAGTTGGACGATCATTTATTTTTCAACAGGACAATGACCCCAAACACACCTCCAGGCTGTGTAAGGGCTATTTGACCAAGAAGGAGAGTGATGGAGTGCTGCGGCAGATGACCTGGCCTCCACAGTCACCTGACCTGAACCCAATCGAGATGGTTTGGGGTGAGCTGGACCGCAGAGTGAAGGCAAAGGGGCCAACAAGTGCCAAACACCTCTGGGAACTCCTTCAAGACTGTTGGAAAACCATTTCAGGTGACTACCTCTTGAAGCTCATCGAGAGAATGCCAAGAGTGTGCAAAGCAGTAATTAGAGCAAAGGGTGGCTATTTTGAAGAAACTAGAATATAAAACATGTTTTCAGTTATTTCACCTTTTTTTGTTAAGTACATAACTCCACATGTGTTCATTCATAGTTTTGATGCCTTCAGTGAGAATCTACAATGTAAACAGTCATGAACATAAAGAAAACGCATTGAATGAGAAGGTGTGTCCAAACTTTTGGCCTGTACTGTATGTATGTTAAAAAAAAAAAAAAAAAAAGAAGTAACCACTTAAGTTTTCACAGGCCTCCATGCTGCTCTACACTGTTTACTAGCCTGTTTTCTGGCTTGTGAATGACAATGAACATGACACACCAAAATAACCCACACATATACTGGTCTGCTGCAGAGCTGTGTACACAGCTCTTGTCTATTGGCAATGGGAAAAGAGTCTATTGCCTACTGTAGTGGGTTTACCTGTGTTTATAAAACCTGTGTACACATGCTAATTTTGGTGGAAAAGGAGTATAAGAAAAAAGGCAGTTGCACAGCAATGAAAAAAAATCCAGAGCACCATACATTCTTCAAAACTAACACACTGAATGAACAGTGACTCAGATATGCTTAAAATAGGAATATCCGGATTTAATGTCAAAGATTGGGATCAGGGTCAATCAAGGGGTTTTTTACTGATCGGAATCAGTTATATTGAGCTATATAGAGGCTCTGATCCTTTCTTTTGTGCCAGCTAATGTTTATTTACTCACAAAGCTTTCATGTACAGCAACACAATGAGTGCAGTTGAAATGCTATTTATATATGTTATTTACCAATGTTATGAGTCTTGTTTCATGTCAGCTCAGTGTGAGAAAACTGCTTGTTTTTCATCTATGGCACAGGGTGTTTATCCATCCCGCTCTGGGGAGAGACGGGAGAGACAGGCCGTGTTTGGACACTTCATCCAGTCTAACAGTAACCTCTGTGCTGTTGTAAAATATGTGTGTTTTTTTGTTTTCTATTTAATGTTTATTTAACCAGAAAAACCTCTTGAGATTAAAAATCTCTTTTTCAAGAGTGTCCTGGCCAAGACAGGCAGCAACATAAGTTATAGACAGACAACATAGAACAAAAATAAAAATAAAAAATGTACAGTTCTAAAACAAGCAATATAAAACACACCACGACTGCAAAGGAAAGCCTAAAAGTATGTTAATATATGCTACATGTGAGCCATAAAATGCAAAAAAGGGCAACTGCACATGATTGCAAAGACCAGCTAAAATACACCCTGCCATCGGCATATAGATGATTGCGCACAAAGAAATCCTGCAGTACTGCTTTGAAACAGGCGAGAGGAACCAATGATTGCAACTTTAAGTCCTTCTGCAGAAGATTCTACATAGAAGGAGCTGCAGACATAAATGCTTGTTTGCCAAACTACGGATGTACCATCTCTGTATAAACAGATATATTATGGACACATGGCCTAGGGCCTAGCCTGTTCCTTATGTTGTGTGTTTAAAGTAATTTTGCATTCTAGGAATATGTCAACTAATGATAGAAAGGACTGCTATATGTATCATAAGTGAATTGTTTTCTGTGTTTCTCACCAAGCCCACTCTGAATGGCTTCATGGCTCTTGGCTATGAGGCGTGGAAGGAGGCCAGGAGGACCTTGCAGAGGTTGCTGTCAGCCAGTGAGAGCAAACTGAGAGATGATGTCAGCCTTCGCAGCAGGTCAGTCCGCGTAATCTGTCAATGCAGAATTCTACATAGTGTACAGGATAGTCTTCATCAGGCTACTGCTTTGCGTGATTATGTTATGTTATAAAAAGACAATACAAAATATAAAAATTCTAATTGCCATATAAGGCTACAAGTGAGCATTTCAGTTCTGTGGTCTAAATGTTTTTTCAGAAACTTTTCAATCCTGAGAAGAATAAAATGTCTATGATAATTAAGGAGATATTTAATCATTTTTTCTCGTTTAAATATGCTCAATATCTTTTCAAAATATGAACTATTTATCATTATCATTAAGGTCCATTTCCCAAAATTCTAAACACAAGTGCACAACTGCAGGCTGCAAGCTTCAAACTTCAATTTAATACCAAAACTCTCCACGTTAGTGGTTCTCAGAAACACAGACTATTTGTTACACACTGAAGGGATCAATTCAAAACCCTTCTACCAAAATGTTTTCAATAGGTTTTCATTTGGGACTTTGTAAAATCACAGCACTGACTATCCAGTTAACACTTTGAGGAACAACTTGCCGATATAAATTCAAAACAGCACTGTAATCAACTGTATAACTCTCACTGTGGAGGAGGGAATACGAACTGATGAGAAGTCTCTGCCTACTTCCAATAGATGGACCCTCTCAGTCACTGACCTTTGGTCATACATCACTGTGGTAACAATTACACTGACAGTGGACATTCAATCTCCTCTTCAGCCATTATTGTCATTGCATAGGAATCAGTGTTGTTTTTGGCAGGCATTTTAGATTTAGTCTTAGTCTTAGTCTTTTGGACTAAAATGCTTATTAGTTTTAGTCAAATTTTAGTCATTTCTATATGTGATAGTTTTAGTCCAGTTCTAGTTAACGAAAACTCAAAAAGGTTTTAGTCTAGTTTTAGTCAGTTTTAGTAAAAAAAAAAAAAAAAAAGTATGGTATTTTAACAAATTAATTTAGGTCAATAAGTATTGGAGATTGCTGTTGGACAGACACCTTTTATCTCCATATTTAAACTTTTTTTCCAACATATTTCAACTGGTTTTTTTTTCATGAATTGATGCCCTAGGCCTACTTCATCATACAAGAGTGTCACACATAAGTTGTGAAAATAGCAGATCTATAAATTCAACACATTGTGAGCTTGTAGATCAGCTATTTTCACCAATAATTTCAGTCATAAAGGTTTTAGACATACAAGGTTTCTACCCAATGGCAAATACTTTCTGATCTAAGGATTATGCATTACACACAGATAAAGTGGTAACAGTGGAATTAATGTTCAGTGCATTCTGTTTTTTTTTTCTGCTGGATTATATTTAAAATACATCCATATATCCTCTCATCATTTCCGACCACCAAGCCCCTTTGTTAACGCTGCCGCCATGGTCCAACGTCTGTGACGAGTGACCGCAGGTGGTGGGAGTGACCAAACAAGGATAGGATGCAGCAGCATTGCAAATACTTTTTAGGTTTTAATTGACAAATTACACATAGCCTCGCGTCACCAGGCTCTTCACATTAAGTTAAGAGCCTGGTGTTTATTCACTCTGAATTTTGTCTGGATTCTGGTTCCGGTCTAGAGAGCGGATGCAGTATTCACCAAATTCACCAAACTAAAAGTCTTCAGCATAGTAAAACTTTAAATTCTGGCACACCATCTATTTAGGGTGATGAGGGGTGTAAGAAAATCGATTAACTTAATGGCTTTGGGCTTTTCTTGTAAATTATATTCTTTAAATTAAAAGTTTCACCGCATTTTTATTAGCTTGGTGTTTTTATTTTTACGGAATGGGGCATCCATCGAATTCCGGATCCTGTCTCTCTCGCCCTGGTTACGTTTCCTTACCAAAACGGCCACTAACGGCTCCAGACTAGATTACACGCACAATAAGCAGAAATATCATGTATTTTGAACGTCTGACAGACCACCCACTAACATTTACATCCATTTTTGTTTCGTCAACAAAAACTCAGACACGTCTCGTCATGTTTTAGTCATCAAAGAGCCATGTTTATCTCGTCACTGTCTCGTTATCGTCAAGGAAAAAAGTGGCGTCAATGAAATAATTTCGTCATCGTCATCGTTGACGAAAACAACACTGATAGGAATACAACTAAATTAGTTGTGACACTCAAGTGACGCATTCAACCAAAGAACATAAAAACACAAGACACAGGATATTCAGTGAGTGATAAAAATGCAATAAATAAATAAATCTAAAAGTATTTAAAGCGCAGTGTTGGGATCAACATATTAGGCCTCACCAAGGGGTGATGGGGTATGTAGGGATTTAAATTCGGGCTTCACACGGAGCCAACAAATATGTTGGGAACATAATTTTAGGTCTCACACAGCGGCACCAAATATGTTGTGATCAACATATTAGGGCATCACACGGAGGCACCAATTATGTTGGGGTCAATTGGCTATCGGAAATAATTAATAATTATTAATAATAATTAATAATTATGTTAAATAATGTGACTTTAACATTAAATCACCTAGTGGGGCACCATTCCCGTAAAGGGAAAAATGATAGCCAGTTAAAGATATCAGTCTCATAAAATACGCCAAACTATTAATTTGGAGTTTTGATTAATAATTAAATTAATGACAACAACCAAAATTAACAACGCCTGAAAGATCTCTGAGTTCTTGACGCAGCATTCATTCACTGTGCACTCTTGTGCAACATTAAACAGACAGCAGGTATGATTCCAGAGAATTATATTTATTCACAAACTAGCAAAGCAAACCAAAACACACAAATTCTAATTAACTATACACGTTTGGTGTGTGTGTGTGTGTGTGTGTGTGTGCATGAGAGAGAGAGAGAGAGAGAGAATGAGAGAGACAGAGAGAGAGAGAGAGAGACAGAGAGACAGAGAGAAAGAGAGACAGAGAGAAAGACAAAGGCTGGTGTGGTGATCAAAGAGCCGTTTGGCCTACAAAACAAAATGGCTGACAACAGAGAACTACAAGATGGCCAAATCAAAGCTGGCTTCAGATCGGGGGAGGTGTTTGTTTGACCGTGTGGTCAGGACAAAGACAAAGGAAAAGAAGCGGGAACTTTGAAATGCCTGTTTGGGTGTAGCTCTGTTGAAAGCCTATTTGTTAATGAGTCTATGTCAATGTGACGTGTGTTGCAAACGGTCTGGATTAGTGCAGAGATTGTTTAGTTGTGTGCAAGAATCTGTTTGTGAACAGCATTGGCAAACTAAACACTTAGCTTTGGCGAAGCCAACCAATCAATGACGAATGAAGTTAAACAGTCTTACTTAGCCTGTAAAGCTGTGATAAGCTATGCCCAGTTGTTATGTTACCGATCCTTGAGTGGATGGAAGAAAGAGTCCAGATGCAATCTTTGCTGTGTCCTTGTTCCCAAGGTTCTGATCTGAGGAACCCAGTCGCTCAGGGTCCTTGCAGAGTTAGATACTGGGTGCTAACTCACTTACTTCCTTGTTGCTGGAAAGCTAGTTAGAAAACCTTGTGCTTGCTGGTTCAGGTTAGAGAGTCTGTGATCAATTGCCCCAGCTTTGACGGTTCAGGGCAAGGAGCAAGGGTCTGAGCATCTGGGCTGGTCCAGGCCCAGCCAAAAAGAGGTGTGGGCTGCTCCGCAGTTCCCGAGTAAGAGAGCAGGACTGTCTGAAGGGAGCAGACCTTCTACAGATGCCTGTGACATCAGAGTCACATGTCACTGCAAAAGTTCTGTCCAATCATGTTGTGAGACTCACTGAGGTGTGAGGTGAGACCTCCAGTGGAGATGGGTGGCACATAGCTCTCTTTGTTTGAAGACAACAGCCCAGTTCCAATCCGGCCCCTAAAGACTCAAGCCCTGAACCCTCACTGACTTAACTGACGTCAGCTGTAAGTGATTGAGTGTGAGAGTCTGGAAGGGCTCCATATGCCATAAATAGGAATGAGACAGCACTTATCCCCCTCTCTACAAAATGTTGTTGACACTGGCAGCTCTGGGCCTGATCATTTATTAATTTAACGGTTATTGTCAGCATGCACAAGGCATGTGAGGGATAGACTTGTTAATGTTGCAGATCTGCCTACCGTGTTTATTTGTGTAGTTTTTTTTTTAAACACTTCCGGTGCTCCAAGGGCAACCACTGTATGTGACGTCACAACGCTATGAACTGTGGGTAATTTCCTTACCATAAGTCCACATCGATGCTGAACTACGGTAAGGGGGCATAAAGGGCTCACTCACTAAATCACTGACTTGACGATTTGACAATGGGACAGCCCCCACACACATATGCACTTCACATGAACGCGCCTCTAAATCAGTGAGTCTGTAAGGGATTGGATTGGAATTGGGCCAAAGAACATGCAGAGGAAAAAGCCTTCACATGTTCCGTCTAGATTTTAACAAATGGCAAATCATCTGTGGCCCTGTGAATCCCAACAGCAGCAAGTGCTTAGTGGATGGCAGAATGCCAGTAGTAAACATTATTTGATATTTGTTTTGTTTAGTGTGTTGTGGGAAAGAAACTGTCTCTGAGTCTGGTGGTTTGTGTTTTGGAAGCTCTTTAATGGGGGGACAGGGGATAGTCTGTGATTTTTTTCTGCAGACTGGATGACTCTTTGCAGAGCCTTCTTATCTGCAGCAGGGGGGGAAGATACTGGACTTCTTCCTGAAGTCCAATATCATCGTCTTTGATTTAGTGGTGTGCAGTGTAAGGTTATTCACTGTCTGATTGGTGCTCAGTGAATAACCTTACACTGAAAAGGATATTCACTGAGCACCACTCTGACAGTCTCTGTACCTCGTCCCTGAATGCAGACTCATAATTTGTAAAAATACAAATAAAAGCCACTGGATTTAAAACCCAAAAACCCAAAAAGTTAAGAAAGAATTCAGACACTACAGATAAAACTACCTTTTCCTCCTGGAGTTTAGTAGTATTTATATCAGTTTGATTTAGCAAGTGGAAGTCTGAGCAGTGAACCAGATAGAAAAAATTGAGACTGTTGATGTAAAGGATGAGAACAATCAAACAAGATAGATTCTGCTTTCTTATACAGTTGTTTGTTGTAAAGATCTTGTAGTGTCTCTTGAACAGGCAATTATTTTACTGCAGACATTAACCACCTTGTGAGTCAACCTGGAATTTAGAAAGTTTACGAAGACAAAAGAGATGCTGCTGGGTTTTTTTTGTAAATCATATCAGAGTTACTCTCAAATGTCAGCTTATTGTCTAGTATAGTTCCCAAATACTTATAGGAATCTACAAATTCTCCATTCTGTCTGTAATGTATGCTCATTTTACTACGTGTGTTCTATGAGTTATGTCCCTATGCGTTACCCGTAGTATCAGTACTGATATCTCCATGGTAACCAGACTGACCGGCAAAATAAAAGTTTATGGCAGATACTTGATCCGCGTACGTGTCGTGTCGCTGACTGACAAAGGAATACATTGCATGGTGTCAGAAGTACTTAAAGAACAGAAACTGTAAGATAAATGGCTTTGTCACAGTTTGAACATCCCAGCATTGATTGGGACGCTTCCGATTTATATCAGGAGTTTGAAAGATTCCGTAGTCACGTCACCTTCGTCCTAGATGGTCCCCTCTCCGATCTAACGGCTAAACAGCAAGCAGGATGGCTGGGAACCTGGATCGGACAACAAGGCAGAGAAGTCTACAAGACGCTAGCCTGGGCTCAGGGAGAAAAAGAAGACCCATCTAAGGTACTGGACAAGTTTGCCAATTACATCAGACCTCATAAGAATAAGAGGATCGCTAGGCACCGTTTCAAACAACGTAAACAAGGGCCAACGGAAAGTTTCAATAACTTCGTGAAGGATTTGCGGCTAATTCTGATGGACTGCGAATACACTGAACCTGACGATATGCTAATTGACGCTATTATCGCTGGAGTGAGAGAGAAACGGGTCCAAGAGCGGTTGCTCGAGAAAGGCGAGGATCTCACCTTAAGTAAAGCCATTGAAATCCCTCAGCAGTACGAAGTGTCCGTGAAACAAATGAAAATAGTCAGAGAGGAAGATTCACAAATATCATCTGTGTCAGTTAAACCCAAGTACAACCTGCAAAGTAAGAAAATGCCATCCAAAGCAAACTCTACTTACCGTAAACCAGCATCAGTTACGACGAAAACCTGTACCAAGTGTGGAAAAGATCCGCAGCACAAGTGGAACCAAGGCAAGTGTCCGGCGAAAGGCTCTGTGTGTTCCTACTGCCACAAACCAAATCACTGGGTGGCTGTGTGCAACAAGCGTGGAGTCAACACTGTGAGTACTGAGTTACACCAAGATTCACCAGATGATGAGGAAATTCTATGTATAAGCCTCATGCAGCCCGATAACACACCCAACAGCGACAAGTGGGTAGTTGAGCTAGAAATCCTGTCTACGAACGTGTTATTCAGAATTGACACAGGAGCCAAGTGCAACACATTAACTCTGGACAGTTATCAGTCACTTGGCCACACAAGTGAACTGCAACGCTCTGGTGTAGTGCTCCGTTCCTACTCAAACCACCGCCTGAAGCCAGTAGCAGCTGTGAACCTGCAGATTTCATCACCAAAAGCCAAAGTCGCCGCAGTGTTTGAAATACTGGATATAGCACAGGAGAATGTGCTCAGTGGTGCTACAGCCGAGGCACTGGGACTGATTGCGCGCCTTGACCTGCTGGGCAGTGCTGGAGCTGGAGGCAGTACAGAGTGTATTCCTGCTGGACTCGACGACTTTCCAGAGCTGACCCGCACCACTGGAACGCTGCCAGGTAAATACACCATAAAGCTGGAACCAGGTGCAAGAGGTGTAGTTCATCCTGTACGCAGGCAACCGGCCGCTCTCAGAGAGAAGATCATTGAAAAGCTGCACGAGATGGAAAATGACGGCTACATCACAAAAGTGGAACAACCAACAGAGTGGGTGAGCTCCATGGTCGCAGCAGTGAGGAATGGCAAAGTCAGGATCTGCATAGACCCGAGTGACCTGAACAAAGTCATCAAGAGGGAACACCACCCCATGCACACTGTTGAGGAGGTAGTTTCGATGATTCCAGGCGCCAAGGTCTTCTCAGTGCTAGACGCAAAGTCAGGATTCCTGCAGATAGAGCTGGATGAGCCATCCTCCTTCCTCACCACCTTCAACACCCATCGGTCGGTTCAGATGGCTGAGACTGCCTTTCGGCATTAAATGCGCACCTGAGATCTTCCAGCGCATCATGGACCAGATGCTTGAGGGTGTGCCTGGAGCCATTAGCGTGATGGACGACATCCTCATCGCAGCCCCCACCGTCCAAGAACACGACGCAATCCTGCGCAGAGTAGTGGAGAGGGCCACAAGCTACAACCTGAAGCTGAACTTCAACAAGTGCCACATACGCCAGTCATCAGTGCCATACGTGGGGCACATGATAACAGCTGATGGACTGAGACCTGACCCGGCGAAAGTGGACGCTGTGCAGAGAATGCCCCCACCGTCAGATAAAGAAGGTGTGCACCGTTTCTTAGGCTTTGTGACCTATCTGTCGAAATTCATTCCCAATCTCAGTGAAGTGGATGCGCCACTACGTCAGCTCCTAAAGAGAGATGTAGAGTTTCAGTGGCAGCCAGCTCAGCAACAGGCATTTGACAGACTGAAAGAACTGTGCACACACCCTCCTGTATTAAAGTACTTTGACCCTGCAAAACCAGTCGTGATCTTCTGTGATGCCAGCAGCTTTGGACTCGGAGCAGTCCTACTGCAGGACGACCAGCCAATTGCCTTCTCCTCTAGATCACTGACGGATGCAGAAACGCGCTACGCGCAGATTGAAAAAGAAACACTCTCCATCGTCCACGCCTGCACAAAGTTCCACAACTACATCCTGGGAACGCATGTCACAGTGTTCAACGATCACAAACCTCTCGAAGACATATTCAAGAAACCCCTGTTGTCAACTCCAATGCGAATTCAACGAATGCGTCTTCGTCTGCAGTGGTATGATCTGACTGTCAAGTACAGAAGAGGTAAAGACATGGAACTCCCCGACACGTTGTCCAGAGCACAGTTGCCAGACAGAACAACAGAGATGGATGGCCTGGAGTGCATCTCCATGTTGAACTTCGTCTCTGTCAGCGACCAGAAGTACGCGGAACTACAAGCACGGACAGAGGAAGAGCTCAGTTGTCTACAACAGGTCATTCAGAGTGGATGGCCAGAGCACAGGCGTGAAGTGCCTGTCTCCGTTCAGCCGTATTGGGACTCAAGAAGCCAGCTTGCTTTGTCTGATGGAATCATCTACAAAGGGCTGCGAATAGTTGTACCCCCCACTATGCGTGAGCACATGCTGAGACTCATCCATCAGTCACACATGGGAATAGTAAAAAGCAAACAGCGAGCTTGTGAAACCCTCTACTGGCCTGGTATGAGTGCACAGATCGAAGAAGTCATCAGAAACTGCAGCCTCTGTGCAGACTTTCAGAACAAGCTTCCAAGAGAGCCACTCAAGCCAACAGAAACACCCGAGCTGCCCTTTGACGAGGTAGCGTCTGATCTCTTTGAATTTGAGGGTCAGCAGTACATACTGGTCGTGGACTACTACTCCAAATTCATTGAAGTTAACAAACTGAAAGACACACGCAGTCGCACGGTCATAGAGACACTGAAAGCACAATTCGGCAGGCACGGCATCCCTGCAACCATGCGCACTGACAATGGTCCGCAGTACTCCTCAGAGGAGTTCAGAGAATTCTGCAAGAGTTACAGCATCCAGCACGTCACATCATCACCACACACACCGCACTCAAATGGAGAAGCAGAGCGTGCTGTGCAGACTGTCAAGAGGCTCTGGCGCAAAGCACCAGACAAACACCTTGCCCTGCTGGACTACAGAACCACTCCCCTTGAGTCAGTAGGCCTCTCACCAGCCCAGCTACTCATGGGAAGGAGACCACGCAACAACTTACCGACAGTCCGTCAGCTCCTTGCTCATCACCCGGAGAGGCAGAACTGTCAAGCCGCCTAACAGACTGACTTTGTAGGTCATGTAGGTTAGGACTAGGTGTGGTAAAGACACCTACGGAAGTGAAGTGCTGGTAACCTCTCCTTCCTAGATATTGTTGTTACAATGTTGCTAATTGTTTATTATTCTTTACTTGTTTACTTAAAGCACTTAAAACTAATAAACACAGTTCAATAGTGTAGAGAGTAAATAAATGATATATAGTATAAATAAGTAAACAGATTGCAACAAATTAATACATGAATAAGTCCAAAGTTTATTTTGATAGATGCTAGTAATGTTTTGAATTATACTGTATGTCTTCTCATTTGTTAAGAAGGGAGATGTAATGTATGCTCGTTTTACTACGTGTGTTCTATGAGTTATGTCCCTATGCGTTACCCGTAGTATCAGTACTGATATCTCCATGGTAACCAGGCTGACCGGCAAAATAAAAGTTTATGGCAGATACTTGATCCACGTACGTGTCGTGTCGCTGACTGACAAAGGAATACATTGCACTGTCCATTAATCACTGTGCTGTCAGGAGAGTGCTGCGAACGTCTAAAATCAGGACATGTCCTTTGTCTTTGATACATTCATAGTTAAAAATGATCCCTGACACCATTTTAAAAAATAATCAGCAACAGCATCATGACAAGTTTCTGTATCGTTCAGCAGGGTCACTATAACTGTGTCATCTGTGAACTTCAGGATATGATGGTTTTCAAATGTGCTACAGCAGTCATTAGTATATAATATACACAGCAGAGGAGAGAGGACGCATCCTTGAGGAGAGCCAGTAGATGTAACAGATAGATCAGAAAATTGTCCATTTCCTCTCACTCTTTGTGTTCTGCATGTCAGGAAATCCAAAATCCAGCCGACAATAAAGTTGTCAATCAGTCTCTGGATTAGCATGTGGCTGTAGTATTGAAGGTGAATGAAAAATCAACACACAGCAATCTAACATGATTGTTAGAATTCTCAAGGTGCTTGTAGATGTAGTTTAACATTGTTAAGGTGGCATCCTAAACCCCCCTCTTGGTCCTATAAGCAAACTGCAATGGGTCAATCAAGTGTTCAGTCCTTCTCAGAAGTTCAGCTTTAAAGGCTAAGTTCGGTTTTTTGACACCTGGGCCTTATTTTTAGGAATAAATACGCTCGTAGACTCACCCAGACGATTTTGGTGGAGCTCGGAGCCGTTTTCGAGCAATTTAGATCCATCCGACGGCGTCTTCTCTCATGCCATAGAAGCGGACGGGGCCAGACATCGAAGCCCCTAAATTAGACATTATCTGCTGCGAAACTCGCTCATTTCACCTACATTTTATAAACGAATGGCCAGTGTTATCACCATGTCCGCTCAACTTCCTTGTTATGGTCATCCGGGGCTTTACAAGGATGGGTCACTTTTGGTGACGTCATAGACGTGCGCCGCAGGAGCGCAGCTGAGTTCCGCCGGCGCTAGGCTAGGCTATACAGCTACACAGCTATTCTTGTGCAACATGACGGAATATTTATCCGATGTAGACGTGTCTGATGACGACTCTGAGTATGATGGATGCCCGTATCGTTTTGAGCCAGAATACACCGACAAGGAGCTATTTGAAAGGAGGATGCAGAGGGAAAGAGCCGAACAGCTGGCCAGAGAACAAGCGACCACTGCACGTCCACGAATGGGGCTAACTGGTGTTGTTGTTGTTGTGGACGCTGCACGCCACAGACAACAGAAGAGGAGAGCTTTTGCTGCTCAGAGTGGGACTTGAGACCAGAGGAAACACGTATTGATGCCCCCCAAAATACGTGTCTCACTACACTGGAAGATTTTTCTGCCATGACAAACCGGGCTGTGGTAGAGACTTTTTTTATGTCCCGAGAGTCAACTGGCAGACGCAGCCGAAGCCAGCAGGACCGAACGGACAACTTTCGATAGAGTAAGTAGCCCATACAAATGTAAAAAGGGTATATTTTCTATGAGTGTTTGCTTTATAAATAAATAACGGTCGAAACAACTGACAATTAGTTTTGGAGAAAGCATATGACTACTTGTAAGTGTGCACTAACAATGCAGACCCGCGGTGATTGCAGCTCGAGTCACAATTTATTGCCTGCAGAGAATAACCATATCATATGCATTGCGAGTTAATTTTTCAAAAACTAGCATGGACTAGAGTAAATTATATTGCGTTACAGTGCAGTAGTCTTTTGCAGGAATGTATTTTTAGAAGGCTACTCCTGCTCAGACATAGGTCGTGAAGATAGCTATTCATTTTATACAAGGAGCTTTATACGCTGGCCGACGTGCACTGGTTATCGACCAATATTATTACATCTTCAAAAGAAATGCATTACCTCCGCTGCGTCTGTTTTGCCCTCTGAAACAATCGGGATGGCATTCCTCCTGAGGTACTGACGCTGAGCTTCCTGGCCTCTTATCTTTGTCGTCTTCGTAATGAAGTCTTCTGGAGCGAAGTGAGCGCTGCAGACCCGGTGACTGACCCTCCTCAGTTCTTCCATAGGAATATTCGGGTCCATTTTCAGAACAACAAGCAGAGCTTTAGTAACTCCGGGTTTTTCAAAGGAAGCCTGTGGAATGTGAACTTTGTCCACCTAGTCATTTTGTTTGGACAAAGTGGAAAAACGCAATGACAAACCATGTTTGTACCCGTGTAGCTGTATAGCCTAGCCTAGCGCCGGCGGAACTCAGCTGCGCTCCTGCGGCGCACGTCTATGACGTCACCAAAAGTGACCCATCCTTGTAAAGCCCCGGATGACCATAACAAGGAAGTTGAGCGGACATGGTGATAACACTGGCCATTCATTTATAAAATGTAGGTGAAATGAGCGAGTTTCGCAGCAGATAATGTCTAATTTAGGGGCTTCGATGTCTGGCCCCGTCCGCTTCTATGGCATGAGAGAAGACGCCGTCGGATGGATCTAAATTGCTCGAAAACGGCTCCGAGCTCCACCAAAATCATCTGGGTGAGTCTACGAGCGTATTTATTCCTAAAAATAAGGCCCAGGTGTCAAAAAACCGAACTTAGCCTTTAATCAGTTTCTCAAAAGGACTTCATAACTAATGAGGTCAGGGCTATGGGCCTGAAGTCATTGAAATATTTAGGATGTTTAGATTTGGCAGCAGGAACTTCAGTAGACTGTTTCCACAGGTCAGGAACCTTCTGCTGAGACAATGATAAATTAAAAATATAATTAAAAATTGGACCAAGTTGTTCAGCACAATTAGAGAGAATTCGACTGCCAATATTATCAGGGCTAGCACTTGTTGTTATTTTAATTATTATATTACATAATATTTATGTTGTTTAAAAGTTTTAACACCCGTATGTACATCAAAAGGAGGAGTGGCCACTTGATTTGATTTCAGTGTAGTCTTTTTTAAAGTAGTTATTTAGTCAATCAATCAATTTTATTTATAAAGCCCAATATCACAAATCACAATTTGCCTCACAGGGCTTTACAGCATACGACATCCCTCTGTCCTTTGGACCCTCACAGCGGATAAGAAAAAACTCCCCCAAAAAAACCTTTAACAGGGATAAAAACAGTAGAAACCTCAGGAAGAGCAACTGAGGAGGGATCCCTCTTCCAGGACGGACAGACGTGCAGTAGATGTCGTACAGAACAGATCAACATAATAAATTAACAGTAATCCATATGACACCATGAGACAGAAAGAGAGAGAGACAGAGAGAGATGCAGGACAGATGGTAATGACAGTAGCTTACAACATTAATAAAAATAATAATATTATAATTAATAATAATATATTAATATCTGATAGTATACATGTGTGAAAATAATCATATGTGCAATAATAACAGTAGAAGTATGACTAATGATAACAGCAGCAGCAGGAGGCATCTGGCAGGACCACGGCAGCAGCACAACCACACACGTCACACTATCTAGGTACCGCTGCAATACGAGTTAACCTGAGAGACAGTCGAGCGAAAAGGCTCCGGAGAAGAAGCTGAGTTGTTGACATCCAGAATGGCCGAGTCAGCAAGATGCAGAGAGAGAGAGAGAGAGATTATAGGGGGTCCTCCGGCAGACTAGGCCTAAGTCAGCCTAACTAGGGGCTGGTACAAGGTAAGCCTGAGCCAGCCCTAACTATAAGCTTTATCAAAGAGGAAAGTCTTAAGTCTAGTCTTAAATGTGGAGACAGTGTCTGCTTCCCGGACCACAACAGGAAGATGATTCCACAGGAGAGGAGCCTTTAGGGACCACGAGTAACCCTGCATTCTCCGAGCGCAGAGTTCTGGTGGGATAATAGGGCACTATGAGCTCTCGAAGATATGACGGCGCCTGACCATTTAGAGCTTTATAAGTTAACAGTAGGATTTTAAATTCAATTCTGGATTTTACAGGGAGGAAGCATATATAGAGTATATTAGTGAGTTCATCAATGTCACCAAAGGATTCAATGAACTCTTCCCAGGCTGTGCTATTCAGACAGCCCTGAAGTGTCAGTGTGGCCTCTTCTGACCACATTTTTATGTTTCTAGTTGTCACTTTCCCCCTCTGAAGGCAGGTCCGATATGATGGAACCAGGAACACCATGGAGCCACATTTGTTTCTTTATTATTCAATCAATCAGAGTACGTTTTGCAATCACAAAAAAAGATTTGAGAACAAAAGTATCAATATTGCAATGAAAATAAAAAATGATTGATTAAAAAATGCAAAATAAATTTGCAAAGTTTTGTTTGCAAATCATAAAGTTTTGTTTGCAAGTCTTTTTTTTTTTGATGAGTCAGTTGTCCACTTGTTGGCTTAGACACAGCAGATTATAATCGTTATAAAGAGAAATTGCAGCTCCATATTGGTGATGCCATCGTGCCACTTTACAAACATCAAATTATTCTAAACGATGATATATATAGCTTACCCCTCGTTCGTCTTGCTCGTCTTCATTCAACTGACGTGCCGGTTTCTACCCGGAAATAAATGTAAACAACAAGGCGATTCCATCTATTTGCCAGTCTCAATCAGAATGACAGCTTGCAAAGCATTTTTTTCTTCTTCTTCTTCAACAATTTAAAGGTGCAAACCGCCACCTTCTGTACAAGAGTGTGCAACATCATGTCATTTAGCCTGTTTCTTAAAGGGCCAGTGTGTAATATTTGGCATGGTTTATTGTCAAATCTGAATCTGAATATTCTTCCCATTAATATGTTTATATAAGTGTATAATCGCTATAAAATAAAATTTGTTTGGTTTTCGTAGCCTTATAATTATGGGTTTTTATACACTCGCACCCCGCCCCCCTACCTATACTCATTCGATCCCAAACATGCCATTAAGTCACAGAGCATTAACATTATAACAGAACATTTACTGCAGGGTCACTACAATATTGTAGCGACCCAGTGGTGAGTGTGGTAAGCTGTCAGTCAGTGTGCGGGCTGGAGATTGGTGGAGCAGAGAGGGGGAGGGCTGCCCCTCTGGGTATTGTAAGTGAGTATGTGTGTATGAAGTGTGTGTGGAGTGTTACCGGAGTTTTTGGAGTGCTCAAATAAACGAGCCTTTTTCCCAAACGCTACTCTGGTCTCCTGCTCGTGAGTGATTCATTACAATATCGTAACAGGGTTTAGATTTCTAAATAAATATTTACCTCGTCGCTAGATAGACCTACTCCTGAAAAACTTGTGTCTGCGCAAGGCTTTTTGTCCCTGCGAGGCCACCATCATTTACCCGACGGGAGGGGTGAGCAAGTGAACCCTGCAATCTAAAATTTGACCACTGATGTCACTGTTTTCAACCCATTTTACACACTGGCCCTTTAAATTCCACTCATCAGCCTAGTATGTTTGCAAAGCAAGATGGGTTCATGGGGAAGTAAGTGCGGGAGCTGTGGTGAAAATCAATTCTGAAACCAAAGTTTTTCGGGCTCTGGTTTCCAAAAAAAATTCATCTACACAAGTGCTGTGATAAAAAAATATGATATCCACACGAAACCGCAAAACCCGCTACGTAATGTAATACACATGCCAAAGCAGTAGGTGGCGATGTAACTTCTAACGGAAAGGCCATTTTAACCAATCAGAAGTCAGAGTCAAGACTGGAATAGGGAAGTGCGGAAAACAAAAACAACCTGATCCACAAAAATAGCATGACCTAATTCAACAGCAGAGGGGCCCAAACGACCAACTACACTACCATGAAAGCAGCGATGGGCCTGCCAATGGCCGGATCCAGAACCTCCATTGGCAGGCCCGTCACTGCTTTCGTGGTAGTGTAGTTGGGGTAGCTAGAAACAGGAGCAGTCTCCTTCCTTTATCGTTAGGTTGAGCAGCTGGATATGCCATCCAAAGAGAGCAGATAGCACGCTCACAAATAAAGTTAGTGTGTATCTGCCCACTCAGTTGTGACATTATTTTATGCATACGATATCAATTTTGTATCCCTCATTCAATTTATAGCATAATTGATTTGAGTAAAGGCACAAGAGCAAATCTGGGTATATAAATGGTTGGTTTGCTCTGTGTTCTTCAGTTGGCAGTTACATCTAGAGTAAAGCTACTGAAAACCAGCAAAATCACCGTTTGTTTTCAGGTGGGTAAATATCATAGACTGTATAAAAATAAATGTCACCTTAGCACCTTCAGATTTTAGTAGTGTACACTTAATAGATAATTTGTTTATAGTTTGTATTGTGCTTCGTGATGTTGATTGAGGGAAGTGTAACGTAAGGTAACTGCATAAGTGGATGCAACCATCACTAATGCTAGTGTAGTTCCTCAGGGATTTAAGCTGTAATTACTTTAATTTTCACAATCTAACCTGTGACAACACATTAGCTAAGGTTGTAAGGACTGTAACTGTTGGTAGCTGTTGTTGATTTTGTTTAAATATGTTGAATTATACTTTTATGGGTTATTGTTTGTCAGACGATTGAGCTAAGCTAAGCTAAGCTGTGACTTGTTGCCATAGCAACGGTAAACATTCACATACGGGTTAAGTGCAGAGTGCAGAATCAAGCTCCACTGTAAATATAGTTAAGATACATTGTATTTAACACAGGATGTGGGATTTTGTAGTTAGTAAACTTTTAGAAAAGAGCTAGGCTATTTACCATCGGTCTGACGTCAAACAATGGAGACAGGTAATAAAATACTGCGGTTATCCTATCTACACGCAACCACTGGCACCGGAGTCTTCCAAAAACTTCACCCCGGACTCCGGTTTCAAAGAAACACAGCCAAATCACATTGAATAGTACACGGTTTCAGAAGTACACAGGTCCATGTGGACTAGGCCTAATAATAGTAAGAATGTTTTATTTGAACTGGTGCATGTAGATTGCTTTTTTTTTAGCCAGGGCAGAATTATTCAACGCCATAACGGTCAGTACCGTCGATGCCCCGGGGTGTAGCAGTAATGTCGACTGTCAAGCGTTTCCAGTGGGAGAGAAGGAATCGTGGGTGTAGCCTGCTCTATATGTAGCCATGTCAAACCTACCAATATAAACTCTTCTCTCATCCATCAGTGTAGGCCCCACCCATTAAGTGCAGTTGAACTTGCAAGCAAAACTTTAACTCGCAAGCAAAGAGGACTGATCTATTGATGGCTATACCATTTTTGATGGACCCATAACACCTGGCAAGAATCCTGTCTTTCCTGGTTGGACGGGAAACATACTTCTGGTGTTTAAAAGAAAAAGTGAGCTTGTAAGGCTAAACATAAGAAGAAAATACTGTTATGCGTATATGCTGTTTTGGGACACATGTTGTATATTATTGGCCTCTAGGTGGCGAGAAGGCTCTTTGCAAGAGCCAGTGTTATAATGGAGCTGATCATGCTCAGACGTGTTCTACCTGCCTCTGTATTAAAGCCGGACGCTGAGTTCGTAAGAAGTGTGATTTTGTAAGCTTACTCTGTTTTTTTATTTCTACTTCTGCTAGTTCTGTTAACTTTATGTTAACAGGTTGTCCTGCTCTCTGTCCTGCTGTAGCTGAGGCCACAGCTTGTGGCTTCTTCTCCTCCTCTGCGCACTGTGAGGGGCTGCACTCCGTAGCCCGGTGACGTGAGCCATCAGCTGGGCATCCTGAAGGAAGGCTATCCACGGCATCCAGCCCCGGTGTAGCTGCTCCGTTTTCCACTGCTGTTCTGCCAGTTTTCCACAGACTGATTAAAGCACTAACACAGCTGTGCATTCATGCGGCTTTGGACCTACGTGTTGTTATATTTGGAAGTCCGTCTCCTGTCCCCATATTTACCAGTGTATGAATCTGTGTGACCTTCTGTTGTTAAGAGTAGTCTACAGGTTTGAGTGTATTCCCCGTGGTGCTTTTCCACAGGTGGTGTTGTCGGTTCATTTCCATCTCTTCTCCATTTGGCCACACATGCATAACGTTAATGTATGCATATCCGCTCCCAAATTACGCAGCGCATCTATGCCGGTGGATGAATGATTCAGCTGAATTCGACTCCCAAGACAATCCTCACCTAGCTGTCAATTTCGATTGAGACTAGACAATAGGAACGTGGCCCCGCCCATGACCTGACCTGACATGAGAGCAAAGACTGAGAGAAACATTTTTTTGAGAGAGTGAAAATGTTTTCACACTGATAGCAAAAAATAATATTTGAGAGTAAAAAAAAAATTTTGAGGTTTTTTTTCTCAGAAATAATTTTTTTAATCTCAAATTATTATTTTTTACATTCTATGACAAAATACTGTCTCTCAAAACTTTTTTTTTTTTAGTCTCAAATATTATTATTTTTTGCTATCAGTGTGAGAACTTTTTCTCTCAAATATTTTTTTTTTTCTCATATCATTTATTTTCTCGCATGTGTCTCGCATAAAGACACAAGTATAGCTCCATGTGAAAAGGGCTATACACAGCAATACTGGTGAAAGCTCCTGAGGCTTTTGTCCAGTGAGCAGTGATTAAAATCACCTAAAATCAGATTAGGAGCGTCTGGAGATAAGGACTGAATTTTCTGCACGGTTTGAAAGATGAGCTCTGAGGCATTTTTTTCACTAGCCTTTGGATGGATATAGACTAGGCTACAGTCACATAAGTCTGTGGGAATTCTCACGGCACATACATATGGCGCATCGACAGAGAGAGCAGCTCAACATCCTTGGTACATAGTCTTTCTCTCACTAAAACAGTTTTACACCAGCGTTAGTTAGAGACATACCCCACCTCTGCATGACTTCCCCGTTGTCACGGACGCTCTGTCAGTGCAAAACGGAATGCCACACTCGTCTATGGCCAGTTCACCATCAGCGTCCCACTCCCCAAGCCAAGTCTCTGTAAAGGCCAGGATACAGGCTTGTTGGTGGCGGACAAGAGACGGAAGTTCCTCAGTCTTAATGCGGAGGGATCGGGCGTTAGACAGGATAATGAAAGGCAAGGGGATGCGGGACAGGTGTTGCTGTCTCATGTGTTCCCGCACGCCACCTCTCCTACCCCACTTCTTTGGCTTGCGTTGTGGAGCTCTGTAGTCACTTTTCCCGTGGCTGTTGACAAATTCCTCCAGGTCAGGGAAAACCAGGTCTGCAGGTGGTCAGCTGATAACAGGGTTGTTGAATTTGAGCAGGTAGTCTCTGGAGTATTGAATCATACACTGAACAAAAATATAAATAAATAAATAAATTTTCATGAGCTGAACTCAAAGATCTAAAACATTTTCTATATAAACAAAAGACCACTTCTCACAAATATTGTTCACAAATCTGTCTAAATCTGTGTGAGTGAGCACTTCTCCTTTGCCGAGATAATCCACCCCACCTCACAGGTTTGGCATATGAAGATACTGATTAGACAGCATGATTATTGCACAGGTGTGCCTTAGGCTGGCCACAATAAAAAGCCACTCTGAAATGTGCAGTTTTGCTTTATTGGGGGGGTCTGGGGGGGTCAGAAAACCAGTCAGTATCTGGTGTGACCACCATTTGCCTCACGCAGTGCAACACATCTCCTTCACATAGAGTTGATCAGGTTGTTGATTGTGGCCTGTGGAATGTTGGTCCACTCCTCTTCAATGGCTGTACGAAGTTGCTGGATATTGGCAGGAACTGGAACACGCTGTTGTATACGCTGATCCAGAGCATCCCAAACATGCTCAATGGGTGACATGTCCGGTGAGTATGCTGGCCATGCAAGAACTGGGATGTTTTCAGCTTCCAGGAATTGTGTACAGATCCTTGCAACATGGGCCGTGCATTATCATACTGCAACATGAGGTGATGGTCGTGAATGAATGGCACAACAATGGGCCTCAGGATCTCGTCATGGTATCTCTGTGCATTCAAAATGCCATCAATAAAATGCCCCTGTGTTCGTTGTCCATAACATACGCCTGCCCATCCCATAACCCTACCACCACCATGGGCCACTCGATCCACAACGTTGACATCTGTAAACCGCTGCCATCTGCCCTGAACAGTGAAAACCGGGATTCATCCGTGAAGAGAACACCTCTCCAACGTGCCAGGCGCCATCGAATGTGAGCATTTGCCCACTCAGGTCGGTTACGACGAACTGCAGTCAGGTCGAGACCCCGATGAGGACGACGTGCATGCAGATGAGCTTCCCTGAGACGGTAGCTCACAGTTTGTGCAGAAATTCTTTGGTTATGCAAACCAATTGTTGAAGCAGCTGTCCGGTTGGTTGGTCTCAGACGATCTTGTAGGTGAACATGCTGGATGTGGAGGTCCTGGGCTGGTGTGGTTACACGTGGTCTGCGGTTGTGAGGCCTGTTGGATGTACTGCCAAATTGTCTGAAACGCCTTTGGAGACGGCTTATGGTAGAGAAATGAACATTCAATTCACGGACAACAGCTCTGGTGGACATTCCTGTAGTCAGCATGCCAATTGCACGCTCCCTCAAAACTTGCGACATCTGTGGCATTGTGCTGTGTGATAAAACTGAACATTTCAAAGTGGCCTTTTATTGTGGCCAGCCTAAGGCACACCTGTGCAATAATCATGCTGTCTAATCAGCATCTTGATATGCCACACCTGTGAGGTGGGATGGATTATCTCGGCAAAGTAGAAGTGCTCACTAACACAGATTTAGACAGATTTGCAAACAATATTTGTGAGAAACAGTCTTTTGTGCATAGAAAATGTTTTAGATCTTTGAGTTCAGATCACGAAAAATGGGAGAAAAAACTAAAGTGTTGCGTTTATGTTTTTGTTCAGTGTATTTGGTTTAGGTGCCATCAGCATTCCCAGGTGCCATGCGGACGCCAACACCGCCAGCAAAAAGATCATGGTCAAATCCATGTCACTGAACCGTTAAGCGCTTTGAAAAGCTGATGTAGAGTTTGATTATTTTATAAACAAAGGCAAACTTAAACAAAGCAGAACAGAACAGACATGCTACTGCTGGTCGCTGTTGGTCGCTGTGCGCATGCGCCCTCATAAGCATACAGGGAGTAAAAGAGAGGGCTTAGCACTCAGCCCAGTGGGGAGCCCATGCTGAGAGTGATAGTCAAGGTTATCACTGTAATCAGATACAACTTTTGTGGTTTTTAGAGGCGCTGTTTTAGACAAACACACAAAAAACATTCTTTCATGTCTAACATAATTATTGTGGGAAAACCAGTGATTTTACTGATCTATGAAAATTTTGCTATTCATAACCATTCATTTCACTGTAAAGGCAGTTTTGTATTGTATAATATTCTCTGAATCACACATAATCAATATTTTAGACATAAAGTCATTGGAAATGTCCTTGAAATGTTCCGGGAAATAACTTCCTTGGAGAGTGGGGACCCAGATCATCAGAGATGTTTGATGTTTGTGTTTGATGAGATGTTTGTCTTTTGGTTCTTGTCCCTGCAGAGCATTCGTCCATCAGAGTAAAGTCACCATGCATCTTCCTGCAGACATTGGTGAGGCTCTTCTGAGCATTTGCATTTGTTTGAGTCAGTGCTGAGTTTTGTTTGCCTCTCTGTCTGTCATCCAGAGATTGTTTAATGTGGCCATTTTACATGTCACCCTTCTTAATGTCAACAGTCCCAGAGGGTATAAATTCAGCAGGGACAGCTGACATTCCCCTCTATTTTTTCAAAGCCCCACTTTAGTCCTTCTCACTTTGATAGCTTTACATTACAATTGATCTCTAAATTTCAGAAAGTGAGGTAGTGGTATGCTGGATGACTGTCTTTATCATATGAAACTCATAAAAAAACGCAGTTGCCCTTGGAGGAAAGGGTCAGCACATGTCAGGATTGGGTGACTCCCCCTATCAAGTTTATAAAATGTTTGCATGACTCCTCTTTACACTTGTACACCCTGATGAAGATCTTAGGTTCGAAACTGGTCAGGATTTAAATGTTAACAGTCTTTATAACTTAATTCTAGTACATTTGCTCATGCTGCATGCATGAGTGCCTGAACTCCATACTTGTTCAAAACAGTGTGTTCTAAACAGCTTGCTTACTTGCAAAGTAGATAAATGCAGGAAATTGCACTGACACATTGAAAGAGATTTGAGGCACATCAGCACCAGGGGGCACTGTTTTACAAAATATTACATCACTCTTACTAACTTGGCACACTCAGTCAGGTTTGTGCTGATAGATTTTACTGCAATAAAAGAAGGGTAAAGACAATTGATGTGGATATTTCCTCCAGTTTCTCAGGCATCTGTTTTCACAGGTGATTACACCGACTTCTACTCCTCCAGAGATCATGCCACCAATGTTGGCATCATGTTCCGGGGGAAGGAGAATGCTCTGATGCCAAACTGGTACGTTATCAATCAAACCAGCAGACACTACTGTTGGTAGAATGAATCAAAGGTCTGGTACATTCCCAGTGTTTGGCAGATATTGACAGACAACTTGAAACAAACTCTGCTCTCTGCAAACAGTGATATGTGATAGGACACTAAAATGTTTCTCTAACTGATTTGGGTCCCAAAACATCAGCATGCATTTAATCACAGCAGCAGAGCCCTGGGAGCGTCCTTGCAACACGTTTTAGTCATGCTAAGCTAACTGGGGCATCTCTGTCTCCCTTTGATGGCAGGCTGTTCTTCCTGCTCCCCATGTCAAATTTCAGGGATCAGGATCTGTTTAGCAATACTTCTATTGTGATAGACCAAATGTGTTTGAATCTGTGCATTATAGATAGGAGGACCATGATATCTTGGGTTATGCTGTCTTCATTCAAGTTATTTGGTTTTATCTCATCATATTTTTCACCTACAGTAAATTTCATGGCAGACAGTGATTAAAAAACAGAAACTCAGTAATGTACTTATTTGTCTGCTTTAGTAATTTAGATCACCTGGCCAGTACTGGGAAATCTTCATGTGCTTATTGTCACTATAACGCAGAGCTGTCAAACTCATTTTAGTTCATGAGCCACATACAGTCTGATTCAATCACAGGTGGGCCAGACCAGTAAAACCATTGCATAATATCCTATAAATACCAAACACCTCCAAATCTTTCCATTGTTGTTTAAAGTACATTTTAAAAACACTAATCCATTTATAAAACAGATGACAAACAGCCTGTGATGTCTTCAGAAGAATAAATGCAATTTCAAGAAAATGTCTCAGTTTTTCCACAGTCAGTCGACATCTCACTGTCATTACATGTGAATTTTTCTATACATTTCCATTCCTGTGTAGTACTACAGACATCACCAGACCAAACTAAAGTTAAAGAAAAGAACTGGAAAAAGGTGGAAAAGCCTCTGAAGTAGTATTTTACATGAAGAAAGCTACTCACTGTTTAACTTGCTCCTGAAACATGGCACTTCTTAACCTTCACAAGTGCAACACTATTAGTTGTACAAAATCATCCAGTGGGCCAGATTGGACCCTTTGGTGGGCCTGTTCTGGCCCCCGGGCCGTATGTTTGACGTAACTGAACTGAACTGAATGGTTTTACAGATGGCCCAACATCCTATATACATGCCTGTATGCTCTAATTTCAACATAAATACTGCTGCAGTGAATATATCATTGCTGTATGGGAAAATCTCATTCCTATTCAATATGCACAATTATAGACTGATAGTGAACTAAGCACAGCAGTCGATGTACAAACTGAACTTTATTTTCCCACTATGGTCACTGTTGTGCTAACATTCAGCATGGTGTTATGCAGGTTGAGGCTTCCAGTGGGATACCATGGCAGAGCATCATCTGTGGTTGTTTCTGGGACCCCCATCCGTCGCCCCTCAGGCCAGATGAAACCTGACCAGAGTAATATCTTACCTTCACCAGTGTTGGACTATATTATTCATATCACTTATGTAGGAGTTAACAAAAAAAAAAAAAAAAAATTCAAGACTGGTGTTAACCATCCTTGCTTGCACTAACAGAGTAGGCTACTTTATCGCATTGCATTCCTATAACATTGTCAGACTTACAATGGACAGGAGCATGCTACAAAAATCCAGGAAGATAACTTCTTTCTAACTCCACACCTCAAGATGTTTTTTTTTTATACTAGTCATCAGCTCCAACGAATGCTACCTCTGGTGACATAACTTTACTTTGGGCAATTTATCAGATTTCATGCAGCTCCTTCTGGATTCACATGAGGCTTTATATACTGTACCTGTGTTCAACATCTGTAAACGCACTTTGATAATAGGTGGAGTCCCCTTTTATTCTTTAAATAAAGAATCTTGAATGAAAACTGTACTAATCTTTGGAACAGTTACACCAGAGTAGCAGTAATAGTACAAGCTTTAAGTAGAGATGATAGGTACACAGCTCATGGCAGGGACTAACATGTTCTCTTTCCAAGTCACATGTAGCCACTTTGTCAGTGGGCTTTCACATCTACATATTATGCACTAGGTATCCTCTTGCATCTGCTGTTGATGTTCCGGGATGCTGCTACCAACGGCGGGAACACAACAAAAGCACATGGTTAGGTTAAGGCAACAAAAGCACATGGTAAGGTTTTGTTAACAAAAGCATGTGGTTAGGTTAAGGCAACAAAAGGGCAAGGTTAGGTTTAGAAAAAAAAAACCCATCATGGTTTGGCTTTCCATTCACATGGGAAGCAAACACTGGGCTCCTGGGTGAAAGTCCAGTGTCGCTTTTGGCATCAGGGAGACACACATATTGTCACCATAGTGGTAGTAGTTTTAAGTCTACACTGACTCCAACCTGCACTCAATATCTCTGTCCACAGAAACAGTTGTCTGTCTGCAGTGAGAGGACAGTGGCCAGTCAAACTGCCTTCACCAGGCTGACTGATAGCAGACATTTACTGAACCAAATGTTTTATGTCAGCGCAACAGGAAGAAGTCGACAGTGTTCACAATAATAAATTCATTGATTTTATTTCCCAGCCCACTGTAGCAAGTGAGGGGAATCTGCCACTCACAGATAGACTGGGGGTTGAGTATACAGTTAATGAGTTAAAAACACGTACACAGCGGATATCTGTGTGATTTAAAACAGCTGTCTGTGCAGATTACGGGCCGTAAAAATTAAAGTGGGTCTCTAGTTACAATCGAGATGACTGAAACCTTTTGACAAAGCGTAGATTGAAAAAGTCATGCTGCTCTTAAGTTTCTGTCCCACAACACTTTTCAAAAGTGTCAAACACCCCACATGGCTGTGGCTCAGAAGGTAGAGCAGGTCATCCACTAATCTGAAGATCAGTGGTTTGATTGCCTCCTCCAGTCCGCATGTTGATGTATCCTTGAGCCAGATACTTAACCCAAATTGCTCTCTGGCTGTTCCATTGGTGTGTGAGTGTGTTAAAAAAAAAGAGTAGCAGGTGGCATCTTGTTTGGTAGCCTCAGCCACCAGTGTGTGAATGTGACTCATAGTTTAAAAAGTACTTTGAATGGTCGGATGACTAGAAAGGAGCTATATAAGTGCAGGTCCATTTATCATAAATCAGCCTTTACTGCCCCAAGCGAAGGAGTTCAAGTATCCTTGGGTCTTGCTTATGAGTGACAGTATAATGGAGCAGGGCGTTGGTGGTTGTTGTTGATGTTGATGGTGCTGCGTGGTGATGAGGGAGCTGAGCCAGAAGGCAAGCTTTCGATTTATTGGTCCATCTACATTCCAACCCTCACCTATGGTCATGAGCTTTGGGTAGTGACTGAAAGAATGAGATCGCTGATATAAGCACCGGAAATGAGTTTCCTCTGTAGGGTGGCTGGGCTCAGCCTGAGTGATAGGTTGTGGAGCTCAGAAGTTCGGAGGCAGCTTGGAGTAAAGACACTGCTTCACTGCGTCGAAAGAGGTCAGTTGAGGTGGTTGGGGTATCTGCTGAGGATGCCTCCTTGGTGCCACTGGGCATCTCCATATATATATTTCCATATATGTAGATATATACTGTATATATATATTACAGCTGGTGGTAACTTTGTTTGTCTTTTCCTCTCTCTTAGCAAAACCCCCAGTGTTTGGCCAGTCTAAACAGTTGGACATTGAGCTGGAGATGGTGATTACAGTGTTTACTTACTTACTTATCTAATCACCTGCATGTTTGTAATGTTTGAATAGATGTTGAAATAACATCATTTCAACATCTAAGTTGCCTGTGGAAAAAGTCAGATATGCCCTTCACTGTTGTCTTTGTTCGGTCTATAAGATATTTAATATTGCACTATATCAGAGATCTGAGTCTGTAACCTAAGTATGTGTGATATGTGTGTATTTTTATTGTTGGAGCCTTGTCAAGGGAGAATTTCTGCCACCTTTTGGGGCAGACAATAAAGCTTTTCTATTCTATTCTATTCTATTCTATTCTATTCTATTCTATTCTATCAGTGTTTCACTGCTGTTACATTTATTCTCTACTGTGATTAGGCCTTCTTTGTTGGAGGAGGGAATCAGCTTGGGAAGCCCATTCCCATCGAGAAGGCCCATGAACACATCTTTGGCATGGTACTCATGAATGACTGGAGTGGTAAGAGCCTCTGCATAACACATCACACCAGCATCACCCCTGCCATTGTAGATGGTTTTATGGTTCTTGACCAAAATGTCCTGGAAAGCAGATATGTAACATGTAAGACTAATGTTAATACTAGTAAAGCTGGTGAGACTGTTCTGATTCAGTGATTAAGCTGATGGTATGCCGCCAAATCAACATCTCTAATTCACAGTGGCACTTCACTTAGAAGCACACTTGTTCCTTAATTTAGCCCTGTATTAGGGTCGTCACGATACTAAAATTTCAAACTCGATATCGATACCCAGGAAAATATTCAGTACTTGATACCAGTTTCAATACAGCAGCAAAAAATTAAGAGGCATGTCTTTTTTAAATAAAGATCAGAACAGGAACATCAATGACAACAACAAAAAATCCCCCCAAACTAAATAACAACCAGAAACAAGATCTGTCGATACAAATGTATTTATCTAAAGTTTATTTTCTGTGCTTCTGGTGAATTGGCACCATATTTTCGTTGCTGATCAAACAGAGTTGCTAGTTTAGGCTCAGGATGCTCCTGTTTCTACCTCACTATGCGATCAGAGAACCAGGGGTTACGGGAGAAACCAAACGTTTTTTCAGCTTCAGTCTGTGACTTTACAGTTAACATAACTTTTCAGACACACGTAATTGTGTTGTCCTGTTAAACTAACATTGTTTATTAATGTTACAGACGGGCATGACTGATAAAGTTTTCTGCTTAGCTCCCACATTAACGTTAGAAGTTATATTTTAGTTTGATGCTGGCGACACCAGCTGTTCAGCTGCTAGTGAGTGGAGGGGCTGTACCTGCCGTCTGCAGCATGCTGTGTTCACTTCAATAAATACTTCCAAAGAACGCTTTTTCCCTTATCATTTTGACCAAAACTGGCTGCTCTGATCCTCCTGCAGCCGCGCTGGCCATATTATAGCAACAGAAATGTGTGCATGCATGCACAGCGACAACAACAAGCTGGGTTGCAGTGAGAACTCTGTGCCTGCCAGACGCTGCCTGCACAGAGCGTGTCCGTCAGACCCGTCGCGCGCACCCGACAGGCACTGAGGTGGCGTGCACTGTTAGTATTGATACTTTTGTAAATTAGTATTGTATCCGGATACAGCATTTGAGTATTGATACTTTTCAGAGTATCAATACTACTTGATATCAATACTACTTGATAACCCTACTCTGTATACATGTTCATATTAAATCAGATGGAATTCATTTTAGATTAAATGGGAGAATCTGTCTTCATCAAAACATGAGTGCATAAGTGTTACTGATTCAGCTGGAAACCTCTGCAGAGAGAGATCATTCATGGTGTTGTTGCTCTCTCAATGTCATTGTCTTTAATATTCCCTCTGTACCCCTGCCCCAGTCATACTTCAGCCTACCAATCAGTGTCCTTCATGTCTGCCAGCAGATGTATATTTAAACCAGTATTACAATAACTAATCCAAATGCTAATATTTGAGTCTTTCTCAATCACCTGCACTTTTGCAACCTGCACACTTTCTGTGTGATCAGGGTCTTACTCATCACTAAAAATATTACTCTGCCATTTCCATGGCAACATTGTTGCTTTGGTACATACTGGACACACACATTTCTATATGTGTTCATGTATTTGGGCTAAAATCTATAGAAGAAACTTGTCACAATCCTGAAATTATGTATCTATCAATCAATCAATCAATTTTATTTATAAAGCCCAATATCACAAATACAATTTGCCTCACAGGGCTTTACAGCATATGACATCCCTCTGTCCTAGACCCTCACAGCGGATAAGGAAAAACTCCCCAAAAAAAACCCTTTACCGGGGAAAAAAAATGGTAGAAACCTCAGGAAGAGCAACTGAGGAGGGATCCCTCTTCCAGGACGGACAGACGTGCAATAGATGTCGTACAGAACAGATCAGCATAACAAATTAACAGTAATCCGTATGACACAATACAGTAATCTGTATGACATCCTCGGTAATGACAGTAGCTTACAACAACATTCACGAAAGTAATAATATTGTCGTTATAGTTCTGGTTACTGTGGTACAATATGTTGAAAGTATATATTAGTATCTGGCAGTATACATGTATGATAATAATCATATGTGTATAATAACAGTAGAAGACTAAATGACTAATGATGGCAGCAGCAGCAGGAGGCATCTGGCAGGACCACGGCAGCAGCACAACCACACACGTCACACTATCCAGGCACCGCTGCAATACGAGTTAACCTGAGAGACAGTGGAGCACAAAGGCTCCGAGAAGAAGTTGCCAGAATGGCCGAGTTAACAAGATACAGTAATAGGATACGCGCGCGCGCGCGAGAGAGAGAGAGAGAGAGAGAGAGAGAGAGAGAGAGAGAGAGAGAGAGAGAGAGAGAGAGAGAGAGAGAGAAGGTGTCCGGTGCATTATAGGTGGTCCTCCGGCAGAGTAGGCCTAAGTCAGCCTAACAAGGGGCTGGTACAGGGCAAGCCTGAGCCAGCCTTAACTATAAGCTTTATCAAAAAAAAAAAGTCTTAAGTCTAACCTTAAATGTGGAGACGGTGTCTGCCTCCCGGACCGCAACAGGAAGATGATTCCACAGGAGAGGAGCCTGATAGCTGAAGGCTCTGGCTCCTGATCTACTTTTAGAGACTTTAGGGACCACGATTAACCCTGCGTTCTCAGAGCGCAGAGTTCTGGTGGGATAATATGGCACTATGAGCTCTCTAAGATATGGTGGAGCTTGACCATTTAGAGCTTTATAAGTTAACAGTAGGATTTTAAATTCAATTCTGGATTTTACAGGGAGCCAGTGCAGAGAAGCTAAAACAGGAGAAATATGATCTTGTTTCTTAGTTCCTGTTAGTACTCGTGCTGCTGCATTCTGAATTAGCTGGAGAGTTTTTAATGATTTACTAGACTGATAATAGAGAGTTACAGTAATCCAGCCTTGAGGTAACAAAAGCGTGGACCAATTTTTCTGCATCTTTTCGGGTCAGGATAGGCCTAATTTTTGCAATATTACGCAGATGAAAAAATGCAGTCCGTGAGGTTTGTTTTAAATGAATTAAAAGACAAATCTTGATCAAATGTTACTCCGAGGTTTCTTACGGTAGTGGTAGAGGCCAGAGCAATGCCATCGAGAGAAACTATGTCATCAGATAAAGAGTCTCTGAGTTGTTTGGGGCCAAGAACAATAACTTCAGTTTTGTCTGAATTTAACATCAGGAAATTGGTGCTCATCCAGGTTTTTATGTCTTTAAGACAACTATGAAGTTTAGTTAATTGATCACTTTCTTCTGGCTTCATCGATAAATACAGCTGTGTATCATCCGCATAACAATGGAAATTTACAGAGTGATTTCTAATGATGTTGCCTAAAGGAAGCATATATAGAGTAAATAGGATTGGTCCAAGCACAGAACCTTGCGGAACTCCAAAACAAACTTTAGTACGTACGGATGATTCATTATGAACGTCAACAAATTGAAAACGATCAGATAAATAAGATTTAAACCAGCTTAGTGCAGAACCTTTTAGGCCAATTAAGTGTTCCAGTCTCTGTAGCAGAATTTCATGGTCAACAGTGTCAAACGCTGCATCTAATAAAACAAGTACAGAGACGAGTCCTTTGTCTGAAGCAATCAGAAGGTCATTTGTAATTTTAACTAGTGCTGTCTCAGTGCTATGATGTGCTCTAAATCCTGACTGAAATTCCTCAAATAAATTATTATAATGGAGAAAATCACACAGCTGGTCTGCGACTACTTTCTCAAGGATCTTTGACATAAAGGGACGATTAGATATTGGGCTATAGTTGGCTAACACCTCTATTTGTGAATATAAGCACACTATAAGTCAACTTTTATGAAACTAATAAATCTGAAACATTTTTCTTTTTCTTTAATTTCAAATGGCCTGAAAGCTGATTAGCAAATAGCCACCTAAAAATAGTTTTTAGGATCTTATGACCAAATGATCTGAAAAAAGGTCCTCATAGGTTGTTTCTGCACCTGTGACATTTATAAAATAATTAACTTCAACATAACAGATTCAGAACTTTCACCATACTAAGTCTTATTTTTTCCATCCATCCATTTTCATCTTCTTATACCTGGGCCGGGTTGCGATCGCAGCAGGCCAAGCAAAACACCCCAGATGTCCCTCTCCCCTGCAACGCTTTCCAGCTCCTCCTGGGGCACCCCATGGTGTTCCCAGGCCAGATGAGATATGTGATCACTCCAGTGTGTTCTGGGTCTGCCCCAGCCCCTGATCAGATGCTGGAACCACCTCAACTGACCCCTTCTGACACGAAGGAGCAATGCCTTTACTTCAAGCATCCTCTGGATGTCCGAGCTCCTTACCCTATCTCAAGGGCAGAGCCCAGCCACCCCACGGAGGAAACTCATTTCAACCGTTTGTATCCACGATCTCATTCTTTCGGTCACTACCCAGAGCTCATGACCATAGGTGAGGGTTGGAAAATAAATGGACCAGCATATCGAAATCTTTGCCTTCCGGCTCAACTCCCTCTTCACCACAACAGGCTGGTGCAGCGCCCTCATCACTGCAAAAGCTGCACCAAACTGCTGATCCATCCCACGCTCCACTCTATCCTCACTCATGAACAAGACCCCGAGATACTTGAGCTCCCTCGCTTGAGGTAGTAAGTCTCTCCCAACCCAGAGGGGAGCAATCCACCAGTTTCTAGCAGAGGACCATGGCCTTAGATTGTGAGATGCTGACTCCCATCCCGATCGCTTCACACTTGGCTGCTAACAGCCCCAGTGCATGCTGGTGGTCACGGTGTGGTGAGGCCAACAGAACCACATCATCTGCAAAAAGCAGAGATGCAAATTCTGAGGTCCCCAAACTGGACCTCTTCCTCCCCATGACTGCACCTCGAGATCCTGTCCATGAATGTCACAAACAGGATCAGTGACAAGGGACATTCCTGACGACGGCCAACACCCACTGAGAACGTTTTTGACTTTACACTGAGGATGCAGATGCAGCGCTCACTTTGGTTACACAGGGACTGGATGGCTCATAGCAGCAACTCCAGTACCCCAAAATCCCACAGTACCTCCCACAAGACTTCCCATGGGACAAGGTTGTACACCTTCTCCGAGTCTACAAAACACATATGGACTGGATGGGCAAACTCCCACGACCCTTCCAGAGGCCTCGCAATGGTAAAGAGCTGGTCCACTGTTTCACAGCCAGGACGGAGTCTGCATTACTCCTCCTGAGTTTCGATAATTGGTAGGAGCCTCCTTTCCAGCACCCCGTAGTAAACTTTGGCTGAATGTCATGTTGACTGGCGGCCTCAACAGGGACCAGAGAATTTGCCTGTTGCTGGATGTTGCCTTGGATCAGCCTACTTGTTGGAGTAGTAAACTAGGTTTCATTACATGTAGGAGTCTGCTGATGTGACTGATTCCTTTCCAGTTACTAGTCAGATGCCATGTATTTCCATGGAAACAGAGACAACAGTTGTAAAAAGTTGTTTTTTTGTTTTGTTTTAATTTTAGAGCTCATTCCCCCTCAACACAAATACATGTTGATTCTATATTTTAATTTGTTGGTAACAGTAATAAAATCACAATATTACATGAGAGGGTGTGCTCTAACGTCACTTCAGTGATGCTTACTGACCTCAGCATCACTGTCATGCCACAAATGACATTAAAGCACACCCTCTCGTGAACTATTGCTTGATTAAAGCAGGGCCTCTGGTTCTGCAGTTGGCAGCTTATACTCAAGTTGCACTGGAGCTGCACATAAATACATTTCCAAACTGACTTTCAGCTCACCCTCATTTACATAACTTGGACTTGAGAAACTGATGTGAGATAGAACAGATAGAAAGTAACCATTTGGCTCAAATTTTTGTTGAGTCAGTGCACTTGTTGATCCACACTAAATATGGTACAAATCAGGTCTATGGTTTAGGAGGAGATGTCAAAAATATTGTCTTCAAAAATTAAAACTGGCGGACAATCTGGTCAGTCAGATGTCAAGATTGTGTTTTCAAAAAATTATAAATGGTGGACAATCTAGTCAGGTGGACTGTAGCAGTTCTTGAGGCTTTTCTGTAGAGCAACTTGAGCTGTATGTAAGTTTCAAATTTTAAGTGAATCTGATGTATGTGTGAGGTGTGTGGCCTTAACTAAACTTTTCAGGCCTAAATCTGAAAGCAAACAGCATAATGTGTCTATAATGTGCCATCTCCTGGGAGTTTGCAAAAATATTTCTGAGGGAAAGAAAAGGTCACATACAACCAATAGGGTTTCAGCCCTCTGGGCTTGAACCCCCAATAAACCAGTGCAAACTGGGTTTGAACCCAACTGATATAATGGAGATAAGTGATAAATGATAAAAGATAAATGGAGTTTTACCTTTATCGTTTTAGGATACTTGTTAATTCTAAGACTTTTAACAGGTAGAGAAAAGTTAAAAGGTAGTGAACTGACTCAGTAATGTCAGTTACACAGCCATAGCTACATATCTCAGGTTTGCCAACATTAGCTAACATTAGTCACCATACACTTATTGGTCATACCAGGCCAAGTAAGACTGTAGTAGAAACCCCCTCAATGTATTGCATTTATCAAGAGTTTGTTCTGTTGCTCTCAAAAATCATCTTTTCTTCTCTTCTTATCTCCACTAAGAGAAAAGTTGTGTTTTTTCTGCTTTTCAAAAGTTTCATGATCTGTCTGTAAAGAGAAATGATTTTGAAGTATCATGTTATGTGAATTGTTTTAATTACACAATTACATACATATTACAAAGATATTCATCAGACATAAATTTACATATAGTAGAACAATTTTGGAAACAGGAGGTACAAACCCTATGAATTTAATCTAAATGTGTGAATTAGAGTTAGTATATAAGTGTTTTATATTTGAAATGTTTTCCTGCACACTAAGTGAAACATTCTCCAGACTGAATATTTCAGGGACAGTCCATCACTTGTGCATGGATACTTCTGTTCAGTCGGCACCGGGTTTTATTTTTCTCACCACAGCACAGTGTGAGAGATTTTTCAGTCTGTGACATTTCTGCTGAATTTGCAGCTTGAAGGAGAACTGATGTTACTTTCATTTTGTACTTGCTGAATACCCAGGAGAACTCCACATACAGAGTTTACCACTGGTTCTCTGTGAATTTTTGCCATTCAAAGTTTCTTCCTTATAACTGCATGCAATGTCAAATGCTTTCATTTCTTCCTCTGCCCCTCTGTTCTCAGTGGTGCACAGTGGTTTAATTGACAAGTTCTTTCTTAAAGGCCCACAGGGGTGAGGGGAGGCTTAGCCAGTGAGCTGTGTCTGAGGACAGATACTGAGAGAAGACTGGTTTTACAGTTCTTACAGTGGACCATTATCTCACTGTTGCTTTGTAAGTTTCACAGTGAAGGACATGTATGGGAACACAGGTGAGGATGGATACTGGTGTAACTGTGTGTAAGTTGCAAGGCATTGCTGTGAGGTGTGTCACAATGTCATACTAACTGTATAAAGTACGAACTAGGGCTGTGACCAAATACATTATTCAGACACAAAAAACGATACTCTATTTAAATACATTTCCTTGTTCTAGCATCATTAATCCTTTGTATCAGCAAGGTAATGCAAAACATGAGTTAAAGACCACAGTTGGGCTCCTTGTTCATGCCTGGCAGAAGTTACTTAATATTATGGAACCACAACCTGCCTGCTTATGCAACAGTATTTGTGTTTATTTACAGCCAGGGACATTCAGGCATGGGAGTATGTTCCTCTTGGTCCTTTCCTGGGGAAGAACTTCGGGACAACCATCTCACCCTGGGTCATCCCAATGGAGGCACTGTTACCCTTTGCGGAGCCCAACCCCATCCAGGTTAGTACACGGATCACGACCAGGGGTGGACTGGGACAAAAGGTTGGCCCTGAAATTTGGCCTGGACTGCCCCACCACAATCAATCACACAAATATAATTCATATTATAACACATTCTTACTCTGACCTGGTCAAGCACTACATTCATACGGGAAGCAAACACTGGCCTCTCTGGTGAAAGTAGATGGTTGTTTGACCCATCCACTACCGCTCCCCCCCGCGCTACCTGGACTTTCGCCCCCTTAACTTACATTGTTGCCTGGCTGCATTTCCCATAGATGTTGCCAGGTGCCATTACAGAATAACAACGACTGGTGCAGGGTTTCTGTTACATGTAGTTGATCGTGGCGCAACGCCACAGCAAAATAAAAGCTGCCATGCCTTCAGAATGCTGATTTTTTTTTTTTTTTTCCCCAGATGTTTAAACAATGTAAAGTATATTGTATGAATACATATATACAGTCATGGAAAAAATTATTAGACCACCCTTGTTTTCTTCAATTTCTTGTTAATTTTAATGCCTGGCTCAACTAAAGGTACATTTGTTTGGACAATTATAATGATAACAACAAAAATAGCTCATGAGAGTTTAATTTAAGAACTAAGAACTATTCATTTTCCATGGTTTTCTTGATAATAACCAAAATTACTTAAATTCTTACATCAATAGCTATGGCATTGTACCGCCAAAAACACTACTTTTAAGCATTCCATGTTTTCTTTTCTGTTTGCTTTAAACACATGATACACACAAGAGTTAATACTTGATTGCATAACCATTGTTTTTGATGACTGCAGCCATGCGTCTTGGCATGCTCTCCACCAGCTTCTGACATTGTTCTGCTGTCACAGCAGCCCATTCCTGTTGGACAAATTCAAACAAAATTTTCTTTGTTTTTGGGCTTGTGGTTCTCCATTTTGAGTTTGATGATTTTCCACAGGTTTTCAATTGGATTAAGATCTGGTGATTGAGCAGGCCAAGGCATGGTGCGAATGTTGTGGTTCTCCATCCAGGCTTTAACTGACCTTGCCGTGTGGCAAGGGGCATTGTCTTGTTGGAAAATCCAGTCATTCGAGGCAGGAAAGAGTTTTCCAGCTGATGAAAGAAGACTGTTTCAAGGGTAGTCCTGTACATGACCTGGTTCATTCGGCCTTCACACAATTGCATTTGCCCTGTTCCACTCAGACTGAAACAACCCCAGATCATGACTGATCCACCCCCATGTTTTACTGTAGGGGCAAGACAGTCTGGGTTGTAAGCTTCTCCAGGCTTCCTCCTAACCAGTAAGTTGGCTGGAGTGGGCATCAATTCAAAATTGGATTCATCACTGAAGAGAACCTTAGCCCAATCATCAACAGTCCAATCCTTGTGGTCTCGAGCAAAGAGTAACCGGGCCTTCCTCTGCCTTTCATTGATGAAGGGCTTCTTGCGTGCTCTGTGTGACTTCAAACCAGCTTCAACAAGTCGGTTTCGAACTGTCCTTGCCGAACAAGTCACATTTCCGACAGTGCCCACTCATTTTTAAGGTCCCTGGAGGTCTGACGACGATTCCTGACACAGGAACGGATGAGTGCACGGTCATCTCGTGGGGTAGAAAGACGTTTCCTGCCACGGCCAGGTAGCAATTTGGTAGCTTGTTTTTTTTTGTTGTAATGAACGGCTGTCTTGGAGATCTTCAGTTTTTTTGCTACCTGTCTCTCACTCATGCCAATTTCCAGCAGTGCCAAGATGGCTGCCTTTGTGGCTTCACATAATTCTTTTTGTTTTAGGCATTATGTGAGAGCTGACAACTTCTGAGTTGTGCTACGGCTTGAATGTAAGCAGGAAACCACTCTAGGCCTTTGCATGTGCAGTGCTGCTTGTGACATGAAATGGCCTCTTATATACCCTGGGAATCAATTGAGCTTAAGAATGTCAAATAGGACATAAAGTATTATGTGACCAGCTGCATTTTTTGTTGTGTTCATTGTATTATACGTTTAGTGGTACCAGATATTAGAATGAACAAGAAATTGAAGACAACAAGGGTGGTCTAATAATTTTTTCCATGACTGTATATATATATATATATATATATATCCTATATTTGCACACATATACTTACCATAATCAGAGTTTGAAATGATAATTTAAATATCATCAAATGTTACGTGACACTATGCTGCAATTAACTTTATAGTTGAGGGAGAGAAAAGGGTGAGAGAAAGGTAGCCTACCTAAGCAAGGTTAAGTTTGATTCATCTTTTGTTCAAGCCTGTGAAAACGACCCTAATGCTAATGTTAACATTCCCGCTGTCTCTTCCTGTCACTTTCATCACGCTGTCATCATCTGAGCAAACGGCACTGAACTTTTCTGTGCTCTCATAGCTCCTTAGCATTGTTTTAAACTCGGTGAAACTTAACTTCTTATCACTTTGTGTAATATGGTTGAAAAAATGTCTTAAATGAGTCCGGCAGGCCCGTCCCGTCCCTCTAACTGTAATTATGAGCCCAAGCCGGTTTAAACCCGACATTTTTTTAAGGAAATGAATGTGGACATTGAAGGCTGACTCGTCATGTGCCTCTGAAGTGTCGAGGTCCCCGTCTTTTTGTTGTCATATACAAGCATCGTGCTGCACTTGGTACAGTCGGTGAAGCCGACACACACGTTGTTTATTAATTTATTTATTAATTTGCGACACCTGCTACCTGTTTAGGTAGGTTTTTGACATTATTGACATTTTTGTCAATTATATATTAAAAGGCTTCAATCTGGTGCACTTTGACAGCCAAATTAAGAGGCTACATCTATAAAGAACTACACATCATATTAGATTAATCCCATCTTTATGATATTATCATCAGTGGTGATCATCCAGAGAAGACACAACTTCAATGAATCTTGATACACACCATCTATTACAAAAAGGAGACTAGCCCCCATCACCTCTCTCTCACTCTGGCCTCTTCCTGTCTCTTGTCCATGTTGGTCTCCTCCTGTCACCTCTCTTCCTCCTGTTCTCCTTTACACAAATTAAAAGAACATAAGCTTAAGCTGTAAATCCACCAACTCATCCATCCATCCATCCATCCATCCTTCCATCCATCCATCCATCTTTTTTTTTTAACTTGCCAGGATCTACTTAATGTAGTGTTTCTTTGGTTAAAATCAGGTACCTCACCTCTCATCTCTATGTCCTCTCCTCCACCATGGTTTCCATCTTGGTCTCCCCCTGTCACCTCTCCTCCTGTCTCTTGTCCATGTCGTGGTCTCCCCCTGTCACCTCTCCTGCTGTCTCTTGTCCATGTCGTGGTCTCCCCGTCACCTCTCCTGCTGTCTCTTGTCCATGTCGTGGTCTCCCCGTCACCTCTCCTGCTGTCTCTTGTCCATGTCGTGGTCTCCCCCTGTCACCTCTCCTGCTGTCTCTTGTCCATGTCGTGGTCTCCCCCCGTCACCTCTCCTGCTGTCTCTTGTCCATGTCGTGGTCTCCCCCTGTCACCTCTCCTGCTGTCTCTTGTCCATGTTGTGGTCTCCTGTTGACAGCTTAACAGAACATAAACATAAGCTATAAACACACATCAGTCCATCCATCAATCCATCTATTTATCAATCTATCTATCTATCTATTCACAATGAATGTAGTGTCTCTTTAGCTCTCATCTCTATATGCACGCACACACCTACCTACCTGTATATTTATTTATCTATAAACATAAAATGTATCATGTCACTATGCTTTTCACATAATGTTAAGAGAAGAATGGGCAGTGTACCATTGCAATCACCTCTATTTCTTTTTGCAGTTTGCTTCCCAAAGTTGAGCTTGGTTTGGTGTCTGTCTGTCTGTCTGTCTGTCTCTGTCTGTCTGTCTGTCTGTCTCTCTCTCTCTCTCTCAGTGAAGAAAGCAAACACAAGTGGTTTTGAAGTGGGGTTGTATGAGGTACAAATACCTCATACAACCCCACTTCAAAAATACTGAACTATCCCTTTCACGTGTTTTCACCACATTAGTTAGGTTGACTGCATAACTTTGCAGTAAACTAGCTTGGTTAAAATAGCAAGCTAACATTAGCTAACGTTTCATATGTTTCATTCATTCATTGCAATATTACTTCATGCAAGTACAGCCAGCCACTGCCTCCTGTTAATAATAATCTTGGGATGAATGGCATAGAAGAATTACAAGAAGCAAGCAAGCAGCCCACACTGAAATGATTTTAGTTTATTCAGTTACCTGGCTCGATCGCTGACTGCTGTCCACGCCTGCTTCAGACAGTCTGAGTGGCAGCCTTGTAGGTGCTCGAGTCGCCCCACTAAACACCACACATGCATGAGTGCGTCGATCAAACGAGAGTACCAGAATAGTTTTTTTGTTTTTTTTAAAATAATTGTTATTGTGGAGAAGAGAGAGTCACTCCATCACCTTCCATCGGTCCTCCCACATACTTTCACTGCACAAATTAAATGGTTTATTTTTATTTTCATTTTAGTCATTCATTTAGGTCGGAAAAAAATACCGAGGTCATGACCTCGGTGTCCTCAATGGTAGTTACGGCCTTGCACACCACCACCACCAGCCTGAAACGCTGATACAAGGCAGAATGGATCCATGCTTTCATGTGGCTCATGACAAATTCTGACTATACCACCTGAATGTCGCAGCAGAAATCGAGACTCATCAGACCACGCAACATTTTTACAATCTTGTATTGTCCATTTTTCAGATTCCAGTCTTAATGCCAAAGTTTTGCTTCTAATTTTAACATCGGTGTTTATTAATGATATGGAGCAGTTGGAGCATTGTGTGGGTTCTTTGTTTGGTTTTTGGATGAGTGTGATCAAGGCCATCTTAATATGGTGGGGCATTTTAAAATTATGGAGGATTTTTAAGATTAATTTGAAGAATAATAGTGAAACAGGAGGCTAGAAACGAACAAACAAACAAAAAAAAAAAAACAGCAGCAACCTGTTGCAAAAGGGAGCAGTTTGTCTTACTGTGGGGACAACTAGGTGTGAGATTGATGTTCTGTTGTAACCCTAAACTGTCCACTTATGATGGACTGGAAAATGATGAAGAAAACAAAACAGAACACAGCGAGACATTGATACGGTACATGAGTGATGAAATGAATATGAATATGGAAGTAAGAATATACACACCTATCTAAGTCATGCCTACATAGGCACATGCACACACACCAACCACTCTCACTCTAACACTCTTGCACTAAACATGTACAATTTTACATGTGTAAAATGTAAAATTGTACATGTATACACATATGTATGTGTATACATAAATACATGCAACCGTATGCACCTGTATCTCTACCTACATTTACATACATATATACATACATACATACATACATACACACAGATGTACACCCAGATATACATCTACACATATACACACTACATATACATATTCATAAGTATACATATTAAGGCTGTAACTAAAGATCATCTTCATAGTTGGCCAATGGTAGACTATTTTCTAGATATGTATGTATATATATATATAGACAGACAGGCATATGAACAGATAGACATCAATGTCGATATACAGACAGACAGGTACGCAGACAGATAGGTGGGTAGGTAGGTAGATAGATGGGTAGGTAGGTAGGTAAATGATCAGCCAAGTCGACCAAGTTAAGGATTAAGGACTGAAAATGTTCCATTTCAGTCATTTTTGATCAGAGGTTGAGGAGGTGAAATCCAGTGCATATAGTCATAGCCATGTGGTGATGTTGCTGTTGCATTACAGCTGACCATCCACATACAGTTTGTCAACAGTCAATTCCACTCTTTTTCCCATTTCACAGTAATGTTTCATGATTGGTAGCAGTTTCTTTCTCCTGTCCTGGGGATATAGATCGTTCATGCCATATGTGGTTCCTTTCAGCTCCCTTCCTTTGCTTTTTACAGACTCTTTTTGTGTGTAATGTTCAAATTTTGCAATAATGGGTACGTCTGCTGGTGTGGTTTTTCGTGCCGATGCGGTATACTCGATGGAAGGTGTTGCTGTTTATGGCATCTTGTGTTAGTTTCAGTGCTGAGTGCATGAATTCCTTTACTGCATTTTCTGGGTTTTCTTGGGATTGTTCAGTTATACCTGTGAATATCAGATTGTCACGCATGCTGTGGCACTGGATGTCTAGGATGGTTTCTTTAAGGTTTTTGTTTTCAGAGGAAATGGTGTGGACCTGGGCGTTGAAGTCAGCATGTACTTTTATGTCAGTGTGAAATTGTTCCAGAATTGACAGTTTGTTGTTTATTGGTTCGTGTACACTGACCTCGATGGTGGTAACTCCATCATCTGTTTCAATGGACCAGTCAGGTACTTCTGTGGGGGGTCATGGTGAACAGTCTGTAGAAGTAGTCGCCAGAGTTTTGAATAGAAAAGAATAGAACTTTAATTGCAACGCAACCAGAGTTGGTGGTATTTGCTTTTGGTACATAAATATACAGGGCACTGCTTCATGGTCACAGAATCAACAAGTGCATAAAGACAAACATGAATAAAGTGCATGTAGCCAAACCCCGCCAACGTGACACACCTGAAATCCAAAAAAAACACATCACAAAAAAAAAAAACAACAACAGTACAACAATATCAACAACTACAACAAGTCCATATGCATGACTTGATAAGCACTGGTGATGGTTCGTTTGTTTGATAACTGTTTCTAAGAATTTTAGCAGTAGATTGATTGGTTGGTTGGTTGGTCTAGCAGCAGTGCGCTGCCATGTTGGATCTCACCTGTTGTCTTGTGATGTTTTCAAACTCTCATCTCGCCAGGCACCTCCTGTCGCCTGGCACCCTTACTCACCTAATTTACTATTGTCCAATTTTGGTGAGTCCATTTGAATTATAGCCTCAGTTTCCTGTTTTTAGCTGTCAGGAGTGGCACCTGTGTAGATGATCTGCATCAAGGTTCAGCTTCTTGTTCAGTCTGAGATGGTCTTCTGCATACCTACAGTACATATGTATATTACTGCACTATATTCTTCCTGCTGTAACTTGTGTCACTCAGCCCCCCCCAAACACACATGCACACACAGACCTGCATGTATTTTAACAGGCATGACAGATAGGTGGGTAGGTAGGTAGATAGGAGGTCATGTTATTTTCAGACTTCACAAAGGCTTTCTGAATCTGATTCACACAACCATAGTTACTCTCTCCTGCTTGCCTGCTGACAGCAAGAGAGGAGAGGGAGAGACTGAGTTACTCTGAGCAGACAGTAATTTGCTAGAAGGGAAAAATGGTTTCCTGACCTGCAATTTCTCCGCACCTCCCTTGTGTTTTGTATTTTTACTTTTTGGCACACTTTTTCTTGCAGATGCTTTTTTAATGAGGGCACTGAGCTCATAGGTCGAGGGACTTAAAAATGTGTTTGGGCCAGACTACCTGTATTAATGACCAGTCACACAAAAGAGAAAAAAAAAAGAAATTATAGCTGCTGCGCAGCGATGGGTCAGGTCTGGGCATTTTTAGGCAATTCTGAGCAACTTGGAACTTGGCAAATTGGAAGACATTTAGGAATTTAGCAAGACAATCTGCCTTTTGCATCACCTGAGGCTTGAACTCACAACCTCTGAGACTAAGAATCAATTTCTAGGGTTGTCTGTAGCATAGTGGATAGTGCTGAAGCCCCATGTACAGAGGCGATGCTGTAGGTCGTAGGTTCAACTCCGACTTGCAACCCTTTGCTGCATGTCAACCCCCACTCTCTCTCTCACCCCATTTCAATCTGTCCTATCCATTAAAGGCTAAAAGCCCCAAAAAAAGAATCAATTTCTATCGCACTGAGCAAATTAGTCAGTGACAATTCATGTGTAGCTTCACAAATTGACTAAGCCAGACGTGCATGTTTAGCAGCCGTCCATGCATGGAAGAGCAGATTTCAAACCACTGTAAAAAATTCAGTTATCGAAACAAAAATCTGAAAATACACATATTGCATCTACACAGCATGGAGATGTTGGTAATTTGTTGGTAAAAATGATTGATTTGCTCCATAAGTGAAAAACTGATGTTTAAAATTGCCATTTGTACATTGGCTCCAATTGTTCACATTAGAGCAAAATTCAAAATGCTGTCAAAAATTCAGTTTTTGAGATAAAATTCTGAAATTCACACATCATCTACCATGACTCTAGAATTTTGTCATTTTTTTCATGAACATTTAAGATTTATTTAGCAAGAATTTGCAAGTATATGTTTACAGTACCATTTACAGTCAAACATTTTGATGCACTGTAGGCTCAATTTTTGATAAATCAAAAATCTGAGAAATGTAGTTTTTGTAGGACAGTCTGAAGATGCTCTGTAGCAAGTTTGGTGTCAATTGAGCAAAAATGGTGGGATGAGATAGGTTTAAGAAGTTTTACAGTTTTTGAAAAAAAAAAAAAAAAACTTCATGATTTTTAATAGGTTTAAATGTACAAAAGTTTCTTCAGTATTGGGGCTACAGTTTGATGGAAGTTATGAAGTTGTAGCACGTGTGGTTGATTTGTTATGAAGTTTCAAAGTTTTGAAAGTTTTAAAGTTGGCTTGAGTTTACAGCTGAGGAAATCTGGCATGAGACCGGACCTTTGTGCAAAGTTTGGTGAGTTTTCACCCATGGGAAGTATGATTTTCTTGGAAGAAGAAAGAAGAAAGAAGAAGAATACCTAGGATTACAATAGTGTCCTGGCAGCTTAGCTGCCCAGACCCTAAAAAGGAAAAAAAAAGATAGTTGAACGCGAACCCAGATCAGGTGAGGTGTGTAGTGGCGTTCCCAGATCGGTGGATTTTGAATCTTCTGCAGAAATGTGCCGTGGCAGTCTATCGGCATCTCTAGCAGCCAGCCTCAACTCCAATCAACCGCCGCCTATTTCAGGTGTGTGAGCTCCTAGGAAGGGGAGTTACCCAATACCCCAAGTGGAACATCAGCCTCTCCCTGCTTCCTAACTCCACCCCTAACATACACCTAACCCTCCTAATTATGTGCCGTAACAATTGGCTATTACTTGCAAGTCACAAAACCATCCAACTCTGGTGCCACCCGAGGGACAAATATTACATTGTTATCTCAGCAGTGATAAGGAGTTAAGGATAGAAAAGATGTTTGGTCTCTCTCCACTCTAGTGTTAGTGTATGTAGTGCACATTAGAGCCTCCTTCCCATTTTTTCTACTTAATGTTGTTTCTGTTTCTCCTCTTTCTGCAGGATCCAGATCCCCTCCCCTACCTGCAACACCATGATGCTTACACTTTCAACATTAATCTGTTTGTGTCCCTTAAAGGTATTGTAGCCAAAGTCACTATCAACCAATCAACTGTAGGGGTTCTCTGTGTATATGTGCATTCCCACACGCACTGCTCAGCAGTTAAAGCCCCGAGGTGATCAATTGTAATAAGTAGCTGTTGATCATAAGTGCTATATATCATAGGCAACTGGACTTGCTTGTGTTTCTTGAAGACGTATTGCCTCTCATCCAAGAAGCTTCTTCAGTTCTAAATGACTGGTACTGAGGTTTTTGCAAAGGCCCATTTGGGAAGCACTTCAAACCTGTGGCTACCCCAACAGTCTTGGGATCTCTCCCCAAACGACTTCACACCCATTCACCCCGGTCCCACCTGACCCTAACGACTCACATGGTGTGTTTCCACTATTGGTTAATAGTGCCGCACCGAGCTGCACCAGAGATGGACTTTCTCCGGAGTAGGTCCAAAAGCTGGGCCGTTTGCCTCCAAGCGGGTAGCATTGACGTCTCGCTTACCGTAGCCAACCCCCAAAGCTGTATGTGTTGCTCAGAGTCAACTCACCTCTGTTTGCAGGAGACCAGAGAGAAAGGCATTTTTAAAGTCTCTGTGTGTTCAGCTCTCAGTACCTTTGTAGATTCTTACTGAATCTCTGTGGTTTGGAGTTTAGATTGTCCTGTTTTACTCTGTTTTATTTTGCTGTTTCATGTTCACTGTCAGCTATATTAGAAGTTGTGTGAAGTTGCCGCTCGCAGTTGCATTTCCTTATTTTGCTGTGTCGCAATAAATGTTTTTATTGTGAAGAATCTAGGAAATTAAATATATTTATCACTAAATTAGTGGAAGTTTGTTAACGGCTTTTCTTCAATAAGGGCAAGTGTAATAATACCGAAGAGAGGAAAGTTAAAGCAGAAACAGTGACAGTGAGATGTTGATGGAGAGCTGCAGACAACAGGCTCTAGCAGCACCTCTGTAAACAGCTCACCTTCAACAGGTTAAACTTCTTTTACCTGCCGTGCTGTATGATGGAGAAACACAGGCAGCAAAAATAACAGGGGACTTAAACCTTGAATCAGCCCACTGCTTTTAAACGTCATCACTAAAGACAAGCCGTCATCAGTTTAAAACACATCTTCAAGCAGGTAGCCCTGTTGTAATGGCAATGCAAATCACTGCTGTGTTGGGCTGATAGCCCAAACCAAGCCAAACCAAGCCAGCCCATGACTGTCAAAAAGGAGTATCTGAGGCATTAGCCCTAACAACCTTATAGACTATTCCTATACTCATTTTGTCTCATTGATCATTGTGTTAGCCTATTAATTACAGCAGCTCCTTCCATCATTGCACACAGTGGCTCACACTGAAAATAACATCAACATTTTGCCACATTTAGCTTCAAACAATGTTTAAAAAAGTGTTGTGATTTTTTTTAACGTCACCTTTTACCACATTTACAGCAATATTTGTTGACTTAGAAATATATTAAATAGTTAAATCTAAATATTAAATGTGGCACCTAAATGTTAAATGTTAAATCTAAATATTAAATCTAAATGCTAAATCTAAATATTAAATTTAAATCTAAATGCTAAATCTAAATCTGAATGTTAAATTTAAATGCTACATCTAAATCTAAATGTTAAATCTAAATATTAAATCTAAATCTAAATGTTAAATCTAAATCCTAAATCTAAATATTAAATCTAAATCTAAATCTAAATGTTAAATCTAAATGCTAAATCTACATCTAAATGTTAAATGTTAAATCTAAATGTTCTGGGTGAAACTAAATATTTCGCTAATATGAAAATTCACACCGCCGGTCACCAGAACTACCAAGATAAAAGCTTGAGATGGTCAGACTGTGTTTATAGAATGATGAATTAAAACCAACTTATTGGGGGAAATGAACACTTGAACATACATTAGCGTGATAATAACTACCTAAAATAACAAAAAACATATTTGGAGAAAGTTTATTAGACGTGTACTTTGAGTTGCTAGTGTCCCTTCAGAGGGAATCGCCTGGTTGTTTACAAATACTTCTGGGTAGAAAACCAGCACAGTTTAGCTATATCTATCTATCTATCTATCTATCTATCTATCTATACATACACACACACACACACATATATATATATATATACATATAGATAGATAGATAGATAGATAGATATAGATATATATGTATGTATGTATATCTCACAATTTTCACGTCACTGTAGCACCGTTTAGACTAATCTGATGTTTGTAAAGTCCATAAACACAATGATTGAACACACATTATTATTTCTGTGTGCACGCTTTGAAATTAATAACATGGTTATCGTCGATTAGCTGGGCTAACCGTTAGCCGTTAGCCCCGTTAGCGGTACCTGTAACGTAAATAACTAGTCCGTGAAAAAATTATTTTTCCAGCGGATGTCTTAGTTACAACATGATTGAGCTTGCAAAGCAGTTTTGTGTTGCTATGTGTGGTATTTATTCAGGTTTGGGAAATCACAATGTCTAGAAAGCATCAGTGGCTGCAGCTGACAGAGACAGCTAACAGCAGTAGCAAAGCTAACATCAGGACGTCATCTGTTAAAAGCCTCCAGTTGTCTAATACGACATGAAATACTCCGGTAATGTTGTAACTAAGACATTCGCTGGAATTTTTTTTTTTTTTTCCACGGACCATTCACTGTCATTACAGATACCACTAGCGGGGCTAACAGCTAACGGTTTTCTAATGGTTTTCTACCCGGATGTATTTGTAAACAACAAGGCAATTGCCTAAGGGACACTAACAACTCAAAGTACACATCAAATAAACTTTATCCAAACATGGTTTTTGTTATTTTATGTAGTTATTATCACGCTAATGTATGTTCAAGTGTTCATTTCCCCTGATAAGTTGGTTTTAATTAGTTATGTGATCCTATAAACACAGTCTGACCATCTGAAGCTTTTATTTTGGTACTTCCGGTGACCGGTGGTGTGAATTTGCATATTAGCTAAATATTTAGTTTCACCCAGAACATTTAGATTTAACATTTAACATTTAGATTTAGATTTAGTATTTAGATTTAGATTTAATATTTAGACATAGATTTAGCATTTAGATTTAACATTTAGATTTAGATTGAGTATTTAGATTTAGATTTAGATTTAGCATTTAGATTCCGATTTAATATTTAGATTTAACATTTAGATTTCGATTTAATATTTAGATTTAGATTTAACATTTAGATTTAGATTTAATATTTAGATTTAACATTTAGGTGCCACATTTAATATTTAGATTTAACTATTTAATACATTTCTAAGTTCACAAATATTGCTGTAAATGTGGTAAAAGGTGACGTTAAAAAATTCACAACACTTTTTCAAACATTGTTTGAAGCTAAATGTGGCAAAATGTTGTTATTATTTTCAGCATGAGCCACTTTACAAATGGTACCCCATACATAGCATTACAATACCATGATTAATTTGTTAACATGATTTATGTACTAAAGTGTTCTTCAGTTTTGAAAAGCAGATTGTAGCACCACCATCATACCTTTCCTTTAATCCGGATCCTGCTTGTCTATATTTACTTGAATAAAATGAAAGAATTATAGGCCTACCCTTAGCATTTGACTTACTCAAAGGAAAAAAAAAAACTTATTGGTTCTCACGCAGAGTCTACAGTCATGGGTTGAGCTAAATCCTTTTTTTTTTTTTTTTTCAATTTTGATTTTGCTTCGTGTTTTATTTTGCTATCTCTGAAAGTTCATATTTTTCTACTTTTAGCTGATTTATCAATGAGTCATGTTAAGGCTTAATGCTGACGACTCATCTATGAAACCCAATCAAGTATTTCCCTTTGCTTGGGTGTCCTTTGCTTTGTTTTACTCTCTCAGACGTGGATAACTGTCATCGGTTATCTACGTTATGCCACTGTTAGTTCCCACTAAATTTAATAGCTGCATCTAACTCCAGAAGTATTGCTATTGCTTAGCTTTCTTCTCAAAGAACTCGGTAAGGAGTTGTTTCCCCTCACTGAAATCCACACCATGCACAAACAGGATCTACACAGACAGTAATGAATGGAGAGATGTCAGAGCAGGGGGCTTGATTTTACCGTGGCTGAAGGATACATACCATTGTCATTGTTTTCAAAGCCTTATCTCAACTTTTGATCTAACCCACAGCTGTGAGTCAGGACTACTGTAGTATGTCATGGAGTGAATGTCTGTTTTCAATACAACGTTTTGCTCTTTGCCTTTTAAGGACAGGACATGGCCGAGGCAGCAACCATCTGCAAGTCAAACTTTAAGGTAACAACCTAGTTTGCTGAACCAGATCCACTGTAACACTCTCTGCTACATTATGTTTATAGTTAATATTCCAGCATATAGGCTGTTTCTGGTATTCTATAGGTCAGTCACATAATGTTTAGTATTGTGTCATCATCTGACTTGGACTTTGTGATAATGGTCTTCAAATCTCTGGGGGTCATACACGTGCTGCGCTTTTAACTGCCTGGAAAACACGAGGTCAGGCGCTGAGTACTATTCTTGTGTCTTTTGTGTGCCAGCTTTCAAGACCGCGGCTGCATGTTGCATCTAAGGTTGCCAAGCAACCTTAGAAGCAACGCATCTAGCCTATTTACCTGGAATCCTGAGTGCAGAGCTGGGGCCTGTATCACAAAGCGAGATCAACCTTTCCTGGGTTACCTAGACCTATCCTGGGTTGACTAACCCTAACAATGGCAATCAGGATAATTGGTATCACGACGCTGGATATCAACTCGGTAATTCAACCCAGGGTTGCTTTATCAAGAGCCGTGAACACGCACGCAGCGGACCAATTATAATCATGGGAGAAGCACAGCGTCACTGAGCGTCCTCACAGACCACCATATGTGTGGGGAAAAAAAGCATTTCTCTTTTTTCTGTGCAGCGAAAAAGGCAAGAGGAAGAATCGCCATCTCCGCTGTCTCATAGACATAATAAAGAGTCTATTTTTATTTAGTTTATCATGTCTATGCGCTGTCCAACGCACCCTGCTGCTCTGTTGCTCCTTCGCGGTCGCCCTTTCCATCTCGAGGTAACGTTACGTCTAGCCTCTTCTTCTTCGTCTGCTTCTTTTACAGCAGTTGGCATCCACTTCCGGTGTCATCCCAATAACATGTTTAAAAATTATCGGGTCGGCCTCGACGTGTCTGTGAGCTGATCGTGGAGTTTAAGATTCATCTTTCACCCGTTCAACCTAGAAGATAATCTGGGCCGAACATCGGGTCCAGTTAAGGTCCGAGACCCGATTTCTCAGCCGATTGTCGCGAGGGCCGAATCTGGGTCAAATCAGCCCGAGAATCCTGTAGTGTGAGCCAGGCTTAATTCTACTAAAATATGAGGAGGAGAAAAGCAACATTAGAGAAAAGGCCAACACCGTGGCAGCTGCAGGTGGAGGAAACATGCGTGGCAACTCATAATGGGATGAATAATGTTTAGTTTTAGTTTAGATTAGTTTATTTGCACATAATGTTAAAAACAGACAGTATAAAATTTACAAGATTAAAAAAAAGAAAAGTGCCGGAGAGGTTAGAAGCCACTAAAAGCTTATCAAAGAAATTCCCCTGTCAAAGCATCAATGAAATCACATAATAGAGAAGAAAAAAATTGGGTAAGGAAAGAAGAAGTAGCGGAAGACAGAGGGAAAAATCAAGACAAAACAAGGTAGCAAATAAAATTATGTGTAGGTTAAATTACTCATCACTGGTTCAAGTAGCTACAGTACCTGTAGCTGTACATCTGACACTGATCACACCCGTGAATCCCATGAAATCAATGCTGTGCAGATGAAATGCGTAGTTACAATTATCGTCTAACATCACTACTTCTTCTTCTTCTTCGGATTTTACGACGGTTGGCATCCATCACTTTGGTGCATTACCGCCCCTTCTAACATCACTGCATCTGATAAACTGTTCTTCTTTGTCATAATGTTATATATGCTACAATAAAGCTTAAAGCTGACGCCACAATTAAATGATAACAACACCAAATTGATAGTCTGAATAAAATCATCCTGATATTGAGCTGTGTTAGAAATTAACAGCTGCGCAAAAATAAACCTATACCAGTATTTCAAAACTTGTAATATGAATCAGAATAATCCAGATAATGAAATCCTCCTTTTCTCAGTCAGGGATCAAGGTGATCCTGCTGACTTTATCTGGGTATTTCAAAACATTGGCAGGGTGGATCACTTTGATCCCAATCTGACTAGATACGGATTTCCAAATCTTACGACTCCGGATCTGAAACATTTCCCCTTTGGAGGTGTGGCTTTCAGATTATGACACGTTGCGCTCTGTCTCTGTGGTATGTATGGAAGCCCATTTCCGCCACTTGATGGAAAAAAATAAGATCTATTAACTCAAAATAATGAGATACTAAGTCAAAATTATGAGATACTAAGTCAAAATTATGACTTACTAAGTCAAAATAATGAGATACTAAGTCAAAATAATGAGATAGTAAGTCAAAATAATGAGATACTAAGTCTAAATTATGACTTGCTAAGTCAAAAATAATGAGATACTAAGTCAAAATAATGACTTGCTAAGTCAAAATAATGAGATAGTAAGTCAAAATAATGAGATGCTAAGTCAAAATAATGACTTGCTAAGTCAAAATAATGAGATAGTAAGTCAAATTAATGAGATGCTAAGTCAAAATAATGACTTGCTAAGTCAAAATAATGAGATACCAAGTCAAAATTATGAGATACTAAGTCAAAATTATGACTTACTAAGTCAAAATAATGAGATACTAAGTCAAAATAATGACTAAGTCAAAATTATGAGATACTAAGTCAAAATAATGAGATAGTAAGTCAAAAATAATGAGATACTAAGTATAAATTATGACTTGCTAAGTCAAAAATAATGAGATACTAAGTCAAAATAATGACTTGCTAAGTCAAAATAATGAGATAGTAAGTCAAAATAATGAGATGCTAAGTCAAAATTATGAGATACTAAGTCAAAATTATGACTTACTAAGTCAAAATAATGAGATACTAAGTCAAAATAATGACTAAGTCAAAATTATGAGATACTAAGTCAAAATAATGAGATAGTAAGTCAAAATAATGAGATACTAAGTCTAAATTATGACTTGCTAAGTCAAAAATAATGAGATACTAAGTCAAAATAATGACTTGCTAAGTCAAAATAATGAGATAGTAAGTCAAAATAATGAGATGCTAAGTCAAAATAATGACTTGCTAAGTCAAAATAATGAGATAGTAAGTCAAAATAATGAGATGCTAAGTCAAAATAATGACTTGCTAAGTCAAAATAATGAGATACCAAGTCCAATAATGAGGTGAATGAGTACAGTTACAGCCTTCGACAATCCATACTCCTCATCTCTCAGTCACGATGGATAACATCATAGAGGGTTACTAACTCAAAACAATGAGGTAATAAGTAATTTGATTGGACGAGAGGCATTCCGTGAGTGCTGATATAGAGTATAACATCACTGGGACTTGTAACAGTAAAATCACTCCGCTCACAGGTGTTAGAAATATAAATACAGCCGTTAATTAACCAGCTGTCACACTTGCTACATTGACGCAAACTGACACTAGCGTTACACCAAGAAAATGGATATTTTCCCCCAAATCACATTTGAATTAAATTATGAGTGGTCGTCAGGAGAGGACGAGAAAAAGGAAAGCCAGGACTCTTCTGTGCAGACCTCCAGGGGTGTTTGTGTAACATCAGCCGAGCTCGACAAACTGGAGAGGAGCAAAAATTTAGAACCTGTCATCAGGCACGAACGGTGAATACTCAATTCTGATTGGCTGCAGGGTATCCGTGCCTGATGACAGGTTCTAAATTATTGCGCTGGGTCAACCGCTAGTTTGTAACCATAGCAACGGAGACTCAGAGCATAAACATGAGTGATTTTATCGCTTCAATTGTGATATTGCTTTTATACAACAGTTCATCAACAGCTTAAACAGCAATGCTGAGTAAGGAAATGTTAACAAAAGGTGATTAAATAAATTATTTAAGTATGTTATGTAGCTCCGCGAAAAAAAAACAGTTCCCCCGGTCTGTTGCCAGGCAACGCAGCACACATGCCCAGTGTTGCCAAGTCCGCTTATTATAAGCGACTTTGGGCTTGCTTTTCTGTTAAGTTGCTTAAAAATATTGGTAGTGGCGGGTCGTGTTTTTTTGGGCTTGTTTCTAAAGCGTAGTTGCTTATTTGGGCTTGTTCCCAGCTCCATAGTAAGTTGTCAAGCAGATATTTTCGATGTTATTTAAACGTAGGATAGTTTGTCTTGCCTGTTCCCTCTGCCCCATCCTGCAACTAAAAGAAAAAAGTTAGGTGAGTGCATAAAAAGCAATAATAAATAAATAATTTGTGAAATAAGGATATTTATTTGTGTGTGCAAATTAAAATATCAGAGGTTTACTGTGTATATAATGTGCTTGATACATCAGTCTACATTTGATATCCCATCTGTTTTCTAATGTTAAATAATGTTAAAAGGTGGTTTAACTCCCTCTTGTGGTCATTGTCCTGAAGCTCAGGGGGGAGAAAAATAAATAAACTGTGTAGGCTACCGTGGGTAGTTTTGCAAAACGTACAGTTTACCAATCTGTCCACATGGATGTAAATATTATTGACAATCTGTACCCACAGTTTAAAATCCGTCCCCACGGATTGTAAAACCGTGCACACAGTTTATTTAATTTTCTCTCCCCGGAACATAGGGGGGCTCCGGAGAAAAAGTCGCTTGTTTTGGGCTTGTTTTCACAGGCCTGGTTGCTTATTTGTCTCGCGAGATCTGGCAACACACGAGATCTGGCAACAAGCTAGCCCTTTGTATTTACATTGATCTGCAGCTGTGTAACTTCGTCCAGTTCGGCTGATTAAACGTTGGCAAACCTGGATGTTGGCACCGCCGGATTCAGCTTCCTCTCTCCCTCATCCTCATCAGTATCTCAACAGATGATCATTGATAATTCCTGACCATGTTCGCTTAATTTTTGCTCCTCTCCAGTTTGTCGAGGTCGGCTGATGTTACACAAACACACTTGGAGGTCTGCACAGAAGAGTCCTGGCTTTCCTTTTTCTCGTCCTCTCCTGACGACCACTCATAATTTAATTCAAATGTGATTTGGGGGAAAATATCCATTTTCTTGGTGTAACGCTAGTGTCAGTTTGCGTCAATGTAGCGAGTGTGACAGCTGGTTAATTAACGGCTGTATTTATATTTCTAACACCTGTGAGCGGAGTGATTTTACTGTTACAAGTCCCAGTGATGTTATACTCTACATCAGCACTCACGGAATGCCTCTCGTCCAATCAAATTACTTATTACCTCATTGTTTTGAGTTAGTAACCCTCTATGATGTTATCCATCGTGACTGAGAGATGAGGAGTATGGATTGTCAAAGGCTGTAACTGTACTCATTCACCTCATTATTGGACTTGGTATCTCATTATTTTGACTTAGCAAGTCATTATTTTGACTTAGTATCTCATTATTTTGACTTACTATCTCATTATTTTGACTTAGCAAGTCATTATTTTGACTTAGTATCTCATTATTTTGACTTAGCAAGTCATTATTTTGACTTATCTCATTATTTTGACTTAGTAAGTCATTATTTTGACTTAGTATCTCATAATTTTGACTTAGTATCTCATTATTTTGAGTTAATAGATCTTATTTTTTTCCATCAAGTGGCGGAAATGGGCTAGTTGTGGGTGGCGGGGGTTTTTTTTGGGCTTGTTTCTAAAGCTTAGTTGCTTATTTGGGCTTGTTCCCAGCTCCATAATAAGTTGTCAAGCAGATATTTTCGATATGTTATTTAAACGTAGGATAGTTTGTCTTGCCTGTTCCCTCTGTCCCTCCCCTTTCCCCATACACACAGGAGACAGTAGAGTTTTTTTCCCACCCGCATCCTGCTTCTAATTGGCTCTGACCCTGATGGCAACGAGTACTAGCCAATCAGAGGCAAAGCAGGGTAACATGTTTTTTTCTGGTTAGGAAAATGTCAGTCCTGTAACTAAAAGAAAAAAGTTAGATGAGTGCATAAAAAGCAATAATAAATAAAGAATTTGTAAATTTAGGATATTTATTTGTGTTTGCAAATTTTATTTATCAGAGGTTTACTGTGTATATGATGTACTTGGTACATCAGTCTATATTTGATATCCCATCTGTTTTCTAATGTTAAATAATGTTAAAAGGTGGTTTAACTCCCCCTATGTGTCAGCCCTGCGATAGTCTGGCGACCTGTCCAGAGTGTACCCTGCCTCTCACCTGATGTCAGCTGGGATAGGCTCCAGTCCCCCCGCGACCCCCAAGAGGATGAAGCGGTTAGAAGATGGATAAACACTATTCGCCTGTTTCTACACATTTCAATATTCAAAACGCTTTTTACAAAAACTTACAAAAAAGTGGCATAACTCTGTGTTCATTCAGAAAACACATGCTCTCAATATAATATTTTTTCTGAATGCCTACACACTATCAGTGAGTCTTGAAGTACTAATCTCTGAAACCATTATTGCTTGTAGCCAAGTGTGCCAAACTGAATGCACAATCTCTGTTTGACACTCACCACCTTCACTTAGTTTGCAATTTACTGTAAAAACATACTTTGTGCAGTTATAACACAAATCCATTACCAGCCTACAGAGACAGATATGTCTCCTTTGAACCAGTATGAAGTCTTACAGTCTGCCTCCCCTCACTTGTTAGGTTCTACAGTTTTTAACTTTCTCTCTCTCTCTCTTTCTCTCTCTCTCTCTCTCTCTCTCTCTCTCTCTCTCTCTCACTCTAGTACATGTACTGGACCATGAAGCAGCAGCTCACCCATCACACAGTCAACGGTTGTAATGTCAGACCAGGAGACCTGCTGGCTTCTGGTACCATTAGTGGGCCTGTGAGTGCCTGCATGTACAGTATGCTCAATACCTGATAAATACAACTTAAAATTGATACTAAAGTTCCCATTTCCAAAGTTTTGCAAAACTTGTAATCAAGTTTTTTCATACAGTTAGTAAACACACATAGAGACAAGTACCCATATGTGTAAAATATAGATGTGTATTCAATCAAATATGGGAAAAGCACGTTTTTTTTTCCCTTAAAATGTTCTGACACACTTTAAACAACAAAACTACAGCAGAAGGAAACTTTTCTAACTTTTATTAAAAAGAAAAAAAGAACAGCTAGATATCCACATCTCTCTGTCCAATTTTGGCATCCACTGGTGTCCACATGTTTACCCGTGGCCAATTTTTAGTGCTCAAGCCCTGATTTGTAAGTGAATTCATTGGTTCTCATTCATGAAACCAGAAGAACTGTTCGCAGAAGAAATGTACGTGTATTTTTGCATTGATCAATATGTTAGTAGCTTTTTTGTAGTTACTAACAAAATCTACACCTGCTCATAGTGCTTGTATAAATTAGGAATGCACATAAATATTACTTGTCATTATTCTAAATTACAGTTTTAATGATATAAAATTGTATTGTGCTCTGTTATGTTCTCAATAAGAAGTTGCTTTTGAAACATGTAAGCTAAACATGACAAAAGACTAGAAATACAACACATTTAGTTGAATTATTTGGCATTTAGCAGAGTCAAGCTTCAGATTAGGTTCTTAGAAATGTGAATGGCTCATTAAAATTGACTTAATACATGTGTTTTCTACATTTCTTGCTATTTCCACTCAATTCTATCAGGAGAAAGAACTCCACAAATTTACCTCTCTGTTGTGTTTTTTACATGTGCAGTACATTTAGATTGTACAGTGATTAAAATCTGTACTCTACTGTACTGTGTGTGCTGTATCCCAACAGGATCCAGGAAGTTTTGGCTCCATGCTAGAGCTGTCATGGAGGGGATCTAAGAGCATTGACCTGGGAGGAGGAGAAACCAGAACTTTCCTCAAAGATGGAGATGAAGTCACCATCACAGGTTAGACCAAACCCTTGACACAGCAATTAGATAACTGGATAGTTCACTGGAAACATGTAGAGTTTTTATCTTATTTTTGGAATTAGGGCCCATGCCTGGAGTTTCTGGGGGGTGTCCTGGGAAGGGTATTGACCTGAGACTCTATGATTCTTCTGGAGGACTTCAACGCTCATATGAGCAGCAACAGAGAAACATACAATGGGTTGAAGACCTCTGTGCTAGCATGAATATCATTAACCCATGGAAAGAACACTTTAAGGATGTCTTGAGTATGGCCAACATGTCCTCTGTGGAGGAGGCAGAGTCTGAAGACTCAGGGAAAGCCGATTCCATATCCCTTGCAGAGGTTGCTGAGATAGTTAAAAAAAAGCTCCTCCACGCAAGGTGTCAGGTGTTGTTGAGATTGGCCCTGAGATGCTGAAGGATCTGGACATTGTTGGGCCATCTTGGCTGACACGCCTGTTCAGTGTTGCATGGAAGTCAGGTACATTGCATGTGGAATGTCAAACTGGGGTAGTGATTCCCATTTTTAAAAAAGGGAACTGGAGGGTGTGCTCCCATTATCAAGGTATCACAGTTGAGGTGATATATGCAGTGTATTTTTGGCCATTTCCAGATGCTGTATTTAAACGAACTCCTCCTGAAAGTGTAATCCAATCAACTTCAAAGTTTGTCTGTTCCATCTAAAGACCTTAGAGATGAAAAGTTGTTAAACGCTTGACTTTGGTTGAAACCATGTGGTTATGGCAAGGTCTTAAAAGTCTGTGTTGTGTCACAAGACAGGAAGTGGTTTGTAACTCCACTGTACTTGGTCCAATGAAGCCTAGTCCACATGGACCTGTGTACTTCTGGAACCGTGTATTATTCTATGTGATTTTGCTGTTCTCCGTTGGCAGGCCCATCGCTGCTTTCGTGGTAGTGTACAGTAGTTGGTCATTCAGGCGCCTCTGCTGTTGAATTAGGTTGCACTATTTTTGTGGATCAGGTTGTTATTTTCCGTACTTGCCTATTCCGGTATTGACTCTGACTTCTGATTGGTTAAAATGGCCTTTCCGTTAGAAGTTACATCGCCACCTACTGCTTTGGCATGTGGATTACATCACTTGGTCGCAGGTTTTGCGGTTTCATGTGGATAATATATTTATTATCACACCACTCGTGTGGACAAATTTTTTTGAAACCGGAGCCTGAAAAACTTTGGTTTCAGAAGTACATGGGTCCGTGTGGACTAGGCCTATGAAAGGAGTCCCTGCCTAAATACAACTAAATGCCAATATTTAGTTATAGCACCTACTGACAACCAGAAATGACACATTTTACACTTTGATGTACTACTCCTAGCAAAATGACAGTATGCACCCAAAGCTTGTTTCAAAAAGCTGTAAGACCTTAATGATGCTGATGAGTTTGTTGAATGGCCTTGCCGTGGTGTGGATGCCATTTTGAAAGTTTCACCATAAAACAGGAAGTTGTTGTAACTACAGCTGACATTGTCCAGTCTGCCCCAGATTTCTCATACTTTAAAACAGTCCCAGTCTCAGAATATATACATGCCAATATTAAGTTGTGGTTATAGCGCCCCTTAAGCCTGATTCATGGCCCGGCATTGAATCAACGACGTCACTACGTTGTAGGGTACGGGGCTACACAGAAGGCTCGCTGTAGCCCCTGGCGTAGCCTGACGTGCACCTCCACAAAAATGTAACTACACGTCGAGGCGACACAGACCCAGCACAGACCAGCAGGGCTGTGATTGGTTTGCTTGGTAGCAACACATTTCCGGTTCCATATTTCCAGATTCCGCCATCCCCACCATCTTAAACATCTACTTCTCCTCCTCCATCTTCTGTTGCGATGTAGATGTTGCAGTATTAACATACTTTCTTCGACATCTAGCAACTCCAACTCCAGCAAGATTCTCTCTCTCTCGGTCGCCATTGTCCACTGTGACCGGAAAAGCCAGAAGCTAAACAAAGAATCAACTAGAGACGACGATGACCACTCAGGAAAGGAACGCAGCCCCCTACCGCTCTGGCAGTGAATTGCACCGTGACGAAATGGAGTGATGAAGAAGTTCGAAGGGTTCTCAACGGCGTCAGGGCAACGACATAGCGATGTTGTTGATTCAATGCAGGACCATAAATCAGGCTTTACTGGCAACAGGAAATGATATGTTTTATATTTTAATGTACTCTGTCTAGTGGGATGACCAAATCCACCTCAAATGTTGTCAGACAAAGCCAAAGACCACGATGATGCCTTCATATGAAAATTGAGAGTTTTTGTTTTGAATGCAATTGTGATTATGATGCATTATTTGCAATGAAACAGAAAGTTGTAATACCTTAAGTGTACATTGTCCAATCTGAACAAAATTTAACGTTCAGTCAGATTCCAGGCCTGAAGACAACGGCATGCCAATTAGGTATCATTGTCATTATGCCACCTACAGACAATTAGAAGAAAGTACGGTGGCCAAGAGAAGTCACAACACGCGCAAACTCCACAACACCCGCAAATCCACATAACACACATTAAGAAAACACCCTCAAATTCAGAAAACACATTCATCGATTTCGGAACACATACGCTGCAAATCCTCACAACACTAAGAGGCTTGGAGTGAAGTAACATTTCTTACAACCTTTTAAAGGATTTTTTTCTGTCTGTTAATAATAACAATAGGGGTGTCTCTGACTAAGAATTTTCATAGTTGAATCTGATTTGACAGATTTTTCCTTTGGCCGACTCATCGTCGAATCATGGTGTTTTCCCCCTCATTGATTAATGAGCTCATTTGCATCAGTTTCCGCTCCAGAGAAAAGAGCTAAAACACCCAAATAAACAAATTTAATTATTCAGTTGGCATAATAAGATAATAATAATAAAAGTAAAGGTAAACAAATAATTGTTCAAAAAAGTTTGATTTGAGAGCACATACCTCCTCCAAAGTGTTTGTTTATGCGCTCCGCCACTGTAAATCGTCACCACATGATTCCCGAGCGCGGCACTGCTGCTGCTCACCACTCTCTCAGTAGATGGGTCAAATGTGGAGAACAAATTTTACACACTCAGTGTGTGACAATCAGTGGGACTTTAACTTTAACTTTAAGTCACCGTAGGCCTCGATGCTGCTCTAATGGTCCTGCAGCGCACTCACTCACCTCATCTTATTTGAATCGAGCAACTGGGTAGTAATGATTATGCCTACTGATTAAACACACGCGTCATTTTCATTTTTACTAACAGAAATTAGGCTGATGTTTGTATCAAAATAGGCTATACATCATGAATTACTAGAAAACAAATATATTCTATGTTTAATCAAGATGTTCAGCAGCAGTGAGCACCCACATATAGTCAGAATGGTACGGTCTTGTTTCATAACCACATTTTGCGACGATTCGATGGCGAGACTGGCAGTCGAATCAGACTTCTCCGAATCGAATCACCGAATCATCGACTATTCGGGGTCGCCCCTAAATAACAATATCAGCTATACATTTAAACTTCATTAATTCATTCATTATCCTTAACTGCTTATGCTGTTAAGAGCTGTGGAGGTGCTGGAGCCTATCAACCAGCTGGTCGGCCGGCAGGGTTCAAACCCCGAGCCCTCTTTTTCTGCACCACTGTGCTGTACATCTGACAAAATGTTTGACTGCAAAAGGGCATGACATCTGTGATTTCAACAGGCTTACATACTGATTATTATGACTGTATTCACATGTTTCTGTTTATAGTAATCACCCATCTTTTTCTTTTTCTAGGTTACTGTCAAGGAGATGGACATAGAGTGGGCTTCGGACTCTGTACAGGAGTCATCCTCCCTGCCCTGCAACACTGAAACACACTTACTGTTACTGGAGTGGACATCCTTTCGTAGAACATGAATACTGAAAGACACAAACTTAAACACTTGCGGTGTCTCACACTGCTTTGACATTTACTGACGATGAATAGAGACAACCACAACCAAAACTCCACACAGAAACACATTTTTATCTTAAAATGACATATACAGTGTAATTTAAAAACTGATGAGTTTTTTTTTTTTTCAGATGTAGTGGACATAGTCTCAGAGCTCTGTAGTGCTGTGTCCTTGTTAAAGAATTCCTCTGCAATATTCATCTAACAGAGGGATGCCCCTACATTACATCACTGTGTTACTGCTATACCAGGATCAGTGTTATTGCAAAACTACATTGGGAATTTCTTCCAGAAATGACAAACTCATTTAGTCAGACATACAGTATTTGTTATTAATTCAAAGTCATTTTCTGTCTTTTCTTATCAGCAAATTTTGTGCAGACCCAAACAAACAATAAATTGATTCTACTGACAGTTGTGTGTGTATCAAGCATGATATATATTATTCATGGTAAATGGACCTGCATTTGTATAGTGCCTTTCTAGTCATTCGACAACTCAAAGTGCTTTTTACACTAGGAGTGACATTCACCCATTCACACACACATTCAGACACAGGTGGCCAAGACTTCCATACAAGGTGTCACCTGCTACTCAGTTCTTAACTCACTCACACACTGATGGAAGCATTATTGGGAGCAATTTGGGGTTCAGTATCTTGCTCAAGGATACTTCTACATGCAGACTGGAGGAGGTGGGGATTGAACAGCTGATCCTCCAATTGGTGGACGACCCACTCTACCTCTGAGCCACAGCCGCCCATTCATCTGTGCCATAGAACACTGCTGGATTCCAAAAACTATTAAAACACATCATTGATTTCCTCCATTACCACAAACACACACACAGTCTCAGGGACGGACTGGACCCATTTTTTTAGTCTGGACACTCAGGCATCCAGGCCACTGGCTATCCAGGCCACGTCAGAACGGGGGGGGGGGGGTTAAAATCCACCCTGATTAAAGGTGTTCATGGTCATCAATGGTATTTTATTTGTCAGTCTTCAAACATACTGTAATTATGATCAAATGAAACAGACAAGGTGGGTCTAAATCACACAAACTTTAGTAATATTTCAAATAATAAAAGTTCACACACAATCACAGCTAAAACTTCCTTTGTGCCTTCCTTTTGCTCTCCATCTCTCTTTCATGTCTACCTTTCCTTTTTCCTCCTCTCTTCAGATGATCCATCAGTCTTTCTCTCTCTCTTTCTCTCTCTCTCGCTCTCTCACATACGATCCGGTGCGCCGCGCGTGTATAAAGGGCCGTCCACACCAAGAACTATAACTATAAATATAACTATAAATATACAGTTTTAAAAATCGTTCTAAACTCAAGTGTTTAGCAGCGTCCACACTACAACTATAACGACAACAATAGTGGTGGACGATATCGTTTGGATCACTTTCAGAGCGATTTGATGAACAATAGAAACACTGACAGCCAATCAAAATCCATCCGAAATGACAGGTCGAGACGTTCATTACGTCACATATACCCACTAAGAAAGCTCCAGGATTTCCATACACCCACTTAAAAATTTGCAAAGATCCGTAACAATATAGTTTTGTGACAGAACCTTAACTTCAGTGATTTTGTTTTGCAAATACCGGGTAAATAACTGCAATAAAATACATTTTGCAGGGGAATGCATCTCCTCTTTTCCCCTCCATTCATAAAATTCAGGAGCCAGGATGAAGTTACTGAGGGGGGCAAATCTTTATTATGCAACATAGGTTCACACAGTGAGTTATAAAGAGCGCGCAGCCGTGCGTAATTGTCGCGCGTAATGACAGCTCGTCGCCGGTGAAACACAATAAATTGCACGTCTTCATTCATGTTTGTCTCATGACAGATGGAGCTGACAGACAGACAGACAGACAGGTGGAGCAAGCGGCAAATTGGTTTTCTTTTTCTGTCTCGCAACATACAGCAATAACAGGTCATCAATATCCATTTTATCCATCACTCTGCTCCCCTGCCGACCGCACCGAGCAGTGTGTGTTTGGCGTAACCTAGCAACACGACGATATCGTTCATTGGTGTGGATGCTGCCATTGTTATCGTTATAGTTAACGTTACAGTTATCTTTCTTGGTGTGGACGGCCCTTAAACCATGTGCATTCTCCTTCCTGTGCTTTCGTTGTGTAGAGGCGGGCCATAAATCAACTAACCAATCACGACATGATTCTTCTAAAAAAAAAACTGTCATTTTCGACCAATCCTAATAACCCTCTGTTTCACAGTTTCACAGCGCGTACATCTCTGTGCAGTAGCGAGTGAGGGGGCGTGTACTTGAAGAAGTGTTGTCTGCCTGGCAATAGCGGGCCATTGGCTGCATTGTATTTATTGCCAGTACATGGCCTGCCAGCCCTGGCTTCTTATTGGCCCGGATGGCAGCCATACAGGCCAATAAGGAGCCAGGCCATCTGGAAATCGACAGACTAAACAGATGGGCCAGTCCGTGAGTGCACAGTCTACTTTATTTTGGCTCAGTCTGCTGCTGGAAATATTCACCAAAGGACAACGTGGATTAATCCACAGTTGTACAGATGGGGATGCTGAAAAAGTCTGTAGCACTTTATACACTCTTACCTGTAGGTGGCGCTAAAAGACCTGAAAAATTGCTGTTCTAACAGCAGCTGGAAGCAGCAGCAGAAGCTAACAGCTTCCAGCTTTCATACCTTTTCCTCAGAAAATGCAACCATTCCAGTGTAAGATAGTATTCTAGTGCAAAAAAAATCATTCGGAAGTTTGACTTTTCTAAACTGTGGTCTGAAGTGTTTATTGCCTTTAATTGTGTTATTATAGTGGATGACTTTAATATTCGTATTTAGAATTTCAAAGACATATACAACATTTCACATGAAACAATAGCTAAACAAAAGCACGACATCTGGTGAGACTTAAACCAGAATAGGTAGGTACTCAACCATTCTTTGGGCAATCTATTTTGATACACTACACATCCACAGCCTGTATCAGCCATTACATCTTCAAACCACAATTGTCAACATGAAATGTATTTACTGAGTTGTATGGTAGTTCTTGAGCTATTATATGTAAAAGGCTGATTATCAGATCTTTTCCCTTAATCTAACCTTTAAAACGTGCACTTATAATAGTCCATATTCTGGACATCATTTGTTTACCAAAGGTTGGCTTTGGGAATTTCAATAACATTCACTGTAGCATAATTATGGAGCCTAGTGTAAATGCAGTTGGATTCTCTATGCGCAGCGGCTGTCTTTTCCTAAGAATGCATTCACACTGGCGCCATTTGGTCTGCTTTAAACAAACCCTGGTCCACTTCCATGGACAGTTTGGTTCATTTGGAGTGGTGTGAACGCTCATTCAAACTCTGGTGCAGATCAATGCAAATGGACAATCCAGCAAACCAAAGAGAGGAAGTGAACCAAAGAGAGGAAGGGATGTAGAGCACAGTACATTTTGGGTAGAAAAAAGACGAAGCAGAGGTAAAAAAAAAAACAAAGAAAAAGAAAAAGTCAGAAAATGTCTTGTAGGAAGACATGGAGTAGTTAGGAGGCACAGGCACTTATTGATATATGGCCTGCGTTCCAAATCGCATACTTCTACTATAGACTTATAGTATGTACTGCAGCTGCCCTTAAAAAGTATGTAGTGTAGTATGCAGTATGCATACTATTGGGACACACGACATCCGCCATCACATTGCTCCCTGAACTCCGACCCTCTTGCTCACTTCCGCCGCTGTCCGTAGCGCCACATTTGAATATTTTGTTGTTGTACTTGCTGAGATGCAGCAAATCTCCTCTCGTCGAGCTCGCCAGAGTCGTGCATACCGTCGGAAGTGCCGGAGAGTTCTGTTGCTGTTATGTTGTAATGTATGTTGTTGTTTCTAATAAACTGACCTGTTCACGTAAACAGTTCCAAGCCTATTATCAGTGGTCTGTCTATTGAACTAGTCACCAGTAGGCATATTAACCCTTCACACATAGCTCTCTGTTGCTGGCAGATGTTTGCTGTTAAATATATTACAGCTATGCAGCTGCTGGCACTATATTCTGTCTGCACGTGAAGCAGCCTTACATTCACATTACTTTTATTTGTAGTGTAACATACTTGCACATTCTTACTTACATTACTTAATATGTATTTGACTTTTGCTATTTATATATTTACTAGTCTATACTGCTCATACCTGGCCCATAGTGTATCAATATTTAGTCATATTCATTCATTATTTATACTACACTAGAATCTTCTATATTGTAGTCATAGTTGAACCCTAACATTGATTATACTATAATCACAATAAATTTTCCGCTATGATGTTTTGAATCTTGCTGGGCAGCGACCACATTGCATTTAAATAGGAGACTGGTGAGGGCGGTAACATGCCGTGCAACGTCTACAATGAACAAGAAGACAAAGAAGAAGCCCGTGGTGCATTTTGGGTAAGTAGTAGCCCTGCAGTATGCTCTGCCATCATACTACAGTGTAGGCGTGTTTAGTAGGGGCGTTAGCATACTACTCCTCCCTACTACGGTTTCAGACATACTACATACTAATTTGGTCTACTACAGTCCATACTGCTTGGCCTTTCGGACGCAGCCTAATTCTTTTTCTGGCATACTAAATAGTATGGTAGTAGGGGTATTGGAACACAGGGCCGGTCAGAAGACTGTGGGGTCCGTCCCAAGTCTCTTATTTTTATAGTGCTACTGCTAGCTCCTCGCTTGAACCGGAAGTTCTTTGAGGTCCACCATCTTCTAGCCTGTCCCAAGTCTCTTATTTGTGCAGCTAGCGATACGAGCTAGCAGCAAGCTTTAAGCAGCTACAAGCTAATATGGTCGGGAGCTTCCCATCCAGAAGAGTTTTTCAGATTGAGATTGATAAATACCCGCCCCCTGGGTCATTCTACGAAACGGGTGCCATTTGGGTCCACAACGTTTGCTGAGATGCATAAGGCACAAAACATGTGCCAAGTGTGTTTCCAAAGTGTACAGCTATTAATTAAAGTGTTCTTATTAGCATGATATATGAAAAAAATACTTTTCTTAAAGAGTAACATACTATTTTTAATCGTTTTTCATTAGTACATGGTCATTTTCACATGTCCGTATTGACTAACATAATCTTTGCATGTAAAATATCACCAAATAATGTTATATTTTTTATCAAAAAAATATTTTCAGGATTATATGAGTGTCCTTGTTTACATAAAATATATTTATTCAAAATAAAAAACATAATTTTTTGTTAAAATGTTGTGATTTGTCTGCGTCCCTCAGTTTGACATACCACCCCGTCACGCTTACTTGTTTTGTACTGTACCATACCGTACTGTTGCTTTAAATGACATCACAAACAGTAAGTGACATCTTTTGGGCCTTTGGAGCAGGCAGGACAAGAAACAGGCAAGTTTTGACATTCTTTTATATTGTTTATTTCTTGTTTTTTCATGTTAGATCGGGTCCGTCAAGCTCAACCCAACCACTCCGTCACGCAAAATAGATAGGGAAAACTGATTTTTATCAACATTTTTACATTATTAATGTAAAGAAAATCATATTTCAAATTGAATGCATGTATGCTAGGTCCTATAGCTTGACCACATGGAGAGCTGCAGCCATTTTAAGATTAAATTTACCACCCCGTCACATACCACCCGTCACATGTTTTATTGTGACGGGGTGGTTGAACTGGAGCGTATATAGGTTAGAATGTGTGCTCTGTCACTCACTCACTCACCACTCACTCACTCAGTCACTCACTCACCCACTCACTCACTCACCCAGTCATCTTGCATCATTAAATAATGCCTATTGTAGAATAGAATAAAATAGAAAGTTTATTTTGCCATGTATGCTTATAACTAGTATGGGTACAGGTACATTGGAATTTTTGGTACCACTTGTCTTGCAGTAGTCTGGAGAGAAACGCGTGGAATCCTGAGACAAACAGGAACTTCCACTGAACTTGAACAGCCTCTAACACCAGTAGATAATTAGCTACGTTTTTAAAACTGCCTACAAGCCTACATACACGTTACACCAAATGATCACACAATTCTGCTGCTTCTTACACTGTCCATGGATAATCTGTGCGATCTATACTTTTAGCTGCACACCCGTCTGAAGCCGGCTATGCTTTCTCACAGAACGGCAGTTTCTTGGTTCCTGGTCTGTGTGTCATCATGGCAACCATAGACATGCTATGATAGCAATGACCGGCATTATTTACAAGGGCCAATCACAATGGATATGTAAATGGTCTGAAAAGTTAAGACCATTTTGATTGGTGTCTCATAATTTTCAACGTATTTTCCCAGAAGGTTTTTGTCGTCAGCCATGTTGGCTGTGAGCGAAGGCTTCTGGGTACTCAGATTAGTCTTGCAGGGACTTATCAAATTCTAATCAGTTCCTTTTTTTCAGTTAAAGAGTTTAGGGTTCAACAAGCTGACGGTGACAATAGTAGTCAGTAGTGAGCATTCTGGTAATCTCTACCAGTGTATGAAATTCACATTATAAAGTCTGTTAATCTTCTAATCAGGCATCTAGCAGTCCTGTCAGTGCAACTGATGTAACATCTACTTATAGCCTACCAGAGTGACTATGACTGTGACCATAATATAAAGCAATTACTGGATATTAAGTATATAGATGTGTAACTCATTGGGGCAAGGTGCAGAGAGTTCAAGTGTTTGAAATGAGTTAACAAAATGTTCTCATGTTAGATGAAGGCTAGGTCCATACCACCCCGTCACAGTGAACCACCCTGTCACATCAGTTACCACCCCGTCACAGAGTAATTTTGTTTTAAAAATTATAGGAAAGGAATGACATTCTCTATAAATTAATGTTAATAATGTTCTTCTTTTGTGGACTAATCAAATTAATGTAGTTTTTATTTGAAATTTGAAATTAATTAGTACTTTTTGCACAAACAGTGAGGCCAATGACAGGTAAAATTCATATTTCATGATTAAGAATCTAAAAATGAAAGAAACTCATTAAATTACATACTTTCTATTGATGTTTTCCAAAAAAAGGACATTTAGGAGTTGAAAAACATATATCTTTTACAATTTATTTCATGCATTACTATTCAAATGGTGTACATATTGTCCGTGACGGGGTGGTACAAGAATGTCTCCGATGCCTGAAAAAAAAGGATAATATTAATAAGTGGTTTATGCCTGAGGTGGGAAAATATGTTTTTTTGGAGGATTAACTGATCATTCATGTTGTGGATTGAAAAAAAAAAAGTTTGCTCTTGATGAAATTTTTGAAAATTGTAAAGTGGAAATGGCACCCGTTTCATAGAATGACCCCCCTACATCTGGCTCATTTGAATGAGATGGCGGAGGCGCGAGTGTACCCGTTACATGCATTCTTTGCAAACGCTGTAATTCACATGCCTACGTGACTACAAGGAGTAATGTTAAAGCCACAGTGTGTAACATTTTCAGTTGTTTATTGGCAAAAATTGATATCTGCATTCATAAATATGTCATCACTGGTGTACTATTACCTCCACCAATAATCTGACTTATTCTCGTAAAAGGAGAATTTTGGATTTGTTTGTACATTGTGCGGGTAAGTCGTCTGTGGGGTTCCATTACGCTTCGCCATCTTGAGAATACACCCGCCAGCAAGGGACATACAGCACCGCCTTCGGCGTTTTCGTTGAGAGCCAGGCCAGCACTGCGTGACTGAGGAGCCGAAGGAGAGGAGTGAGAGGCGCTTCGCTACTACCTTGGCAAATTTGAAACAAAGTCCCACTGCTTGAGCATAATACAGGATCATGTATATGCAGCATCATGGGAGACGGAATCCTTGTCGCCAAGAAAGCGCAAAAGGGAATAGAAAAGGCAGCGTGACCGGCGAATTAAAAAACGAAAGCCCACATCCAGGTAGCCTTTCCCAGGTAGAGAGAGCTGCTGAGCGAGGATGGTAATACAATCACAGGCCGGCGCTGCTGTTGACTGTTAGCCCGTGTTAGCGGCCAGTCACTAACAGCCTCATCCCTCTCCTCGCATCACTGCGCCGCCGTTAGCCGTTAGCCGCTGTTAGCGCTGGCCTGTGATTGTACTACCTTTCTCCTTCAGCAGCTCTCTCCACCTGGGAAAGGCAACCCCAGTGCTGACCCTTGTTTTTTTAATTCGCCGGTCACGCTGCCTTTTTGATTCCCTTTTGTACTTTCTTGGCGACAAGGATTCCGTCTCCCGTGATGCTGCATAATACATGATCCTGCATTATGCTCAAAGAGTGGGACTTTGTTATGCGCCAGTAGTGCTGCTGGCCACTATCAGCTGTTTCAATTTACATCCGCCCCAACAGTCCTACGTTGTAAACACAGCCAGCATGGTGAGGAGGGGGTTTGTCAACTCGCGTCGCGTGTGTCTGTGTAGGAGCCTGAATTAATACTCCATGTAGTATCGGATGACATGGTTTCATCAGTGTTATCATAGCTTTTTGGTACACAGCAGCTACAGTTGTTGCAATACGTATTTGAAACAGTGAGGCGCTAGAGTGCGCCATCTGTTTGAATGCAATATGTGATTTCAACGTTAGATGGGAAAATTCCTACACACTGTGGCTTTAATTGGGCTTTATAATTTTAAAAATACTGAATGAATTACTCTGGTTTTAAATGACATAAAATGAAATACTGAATGAATTTCTCTGGTTTTAAATGATATGAAATGAAATACTGAATGAATTACTCTAAATGGATGAATATCTCTACAGTTAGAAATGAAAATGGAATGAAATTCCGTATTATTTACTCTAAATGAATTGATTAGTCTGTTATATGGTTATAAATGAAATATTGTTGAATATTTACATTATTAACATTTAGCAATACTTATGTATATGTCCGTAACAGGGTGGAACTCTAGCACGATCCATGTCTCAGCAATCCATCCATAATTATTATCATTTAAGTGCCTGAGCTCTAAAAATACAAATTCCTCGAGGTTAAACATGTCTTCTACATAATAACATGTTAAAAACATCAAAAATTCACAATATTATTTTCAAAAGTTAACACCTTGAAAAGGTACCAATAGCGAGGAATGACCCTAAAAGGGAGATTAATGCTGCCCCATTTGTTGCTGTAGAGGTAGACGAGACAACGGATGTCACAAACAAAGCACAGATCTCTGTTATTTTGTGCTATATAGCTAAAAGTGAAGTGGACTGTGAAGTGAAGGAGGCGATTTTGGGATTTGATGACGTGAGTGATGATAGACGAGCCCCTGCTGTAGCTACGTATGTCTTGGGAGTGTTGGAGAAATACAGCTGTGTTGAAAAGCTAGTAGCTCAAACATATGACAGAGCTGCTGTGATGGCATCAGAGCTTAATGGGATGCAGGCCAAAATTAAAGAAAAGGTGCCGGAGGCCATGTTTACACACTGTTATGCACACAAACTGAACTTTGTGCTGTTGCATTCAGCAAAATGTATGCCTGAGAGTAGAATGTTTTTTAAAACACTTGAGGGACTAGGGTCATTTTTTAGTAAATCCACGACGCACACCCACTTACTGGATGATGTTGTGATAGGGCGCTTACCAAGAGCATCGCCCACAAGATGGAGTTCAAATTCTCAGCTGCTACAGACAACAAGCATGTACCAATCTGACCTGCGTGCTGTATTCCATATCATGATTGAAAATCCTGACAGTTGGGATAATGACACTCAAATGATGGCCGCTGGATATGATCGATGGCTGTCAAAAGCATCAACATGCTTTTTAATTATGGCATATGAGGGCATTTTCAGTGAAACCGATGCACTTTTTAGCGCGCTGCAAAACAAAGTCATGGACATTGGATATTGTTGTGCGCGAATCCACGTCACCATCGGAGTTGTTGAACGCATGAGACAGGAGTTTAACGCACTGTATGAGTGATTTTAGCAGAAATGCAGCACACTTGGCCCAAATGATAGCGGAAGAAATCAGTTGGTCAGAGATGAGAGAAAACGAATGTTCTTTAACAAGTGGACAACATCAGTGTTCAAATGAAAGCTAGGTTTGATCATTCTGGTGAGCTAGCTTTCCTCGGTTTGGTCGACTGTACAAAATTTAATGAGATGTCACAACATTTTGATGACACCAAACTGCAGAGCCTGTCAAAATATGCAAAGTTTTTTTGACTTTGTTAGACTAAAGGCTGATCTCATCGGACTGTACAGCTCACAAACAGTGAGGAATGAATGCAAATCTCCTGGACAGCTTCTCAGCTTTTTGGCCCAGAAGGATCTGCTACAGACTGTTCCTGAGGCGACAAAGTTACTCCAACTGGTGCTCACTGTACCAGCTACAACAATGTCCGTGGAAAGGTCATTCTCTGCTTTGAAAAGACTGAAAACATGCAGTCGGAATGGGACCGATTCAGGACGACTTTCCTCTGTGGCGATCATCTCCATTGAGGCGGAGAGACTTTTAAAACTAAAGGAAAATATGGAGGACTTTTACAGCAAAGTAACGGAGGTTTTTGTGGTGAAAGATAGGCGCATGGACTTAATCTACATAAAGGTAAGGCCACAAACAGTTTTCATTTCAATCTTATAAAAAAAAAGGGGTTAGACTAAGAAAAATACAATAGAATATTTAAAAACTAAATTTTGGCCTTAAATAAAATATTTTTTGTTTTTCTTTTCATGCTTTTCGTTGAGCAATCTGTATTAAATTGATTAAAGTATCAGAATTAAAAGCTTTTAAAAACAACTGAATATTTCACTAAAGGTCAAAATTGAAATCTGTGTTTTTGTACACCACTGTATACTCTCATTTGTGTTGTATGAATTTTAGAATTGCGACGGCCAACACACGGAGGGTGTAGAGCAAATGCCCTCTATCCGCTTTCTCTCGCTGCTGTAATTGTAACGTTTTTTCTTATATTTACGTACCTTTAATACGTACCTTACGTGTGTGTGTGAAGAATGCTGATGAGATATGAAATAACAAGTAGCCAATTGAATAAGTTATCCTTTTGGGTTTATATATTTGTAAATCTGACTCTAATGGAGTCAGTGCCTCACCAACCATGAACCTCACTGCACTTCACTGGTAAGATAACGAGCAGTAATTTAAGAGTCTTGGGACAGACCCATATCACAGTTGCTGGCTGCTGGCTGAAGGGGATGGATTTCTGTTTTTGGTCCTGGCCAATCGATGAGCTGGGTTTTCTTCTTCCTAGTCAGTGGTCGTTTCAGGCAATACCGCCCCAAGCACGCAGCTGTTGTAACTGCATGACATTGTCCAGACAGTTTGGTCTGCTTTGAAAAGTGCAGTGTGAAAGTGAGCTGAACCAAATGAAGGTGTGAAATGTTTCAGCATTTCCCACCCAATTGAACCAAGTCCCCTGGACAAATCTGGTGTGAATGCGCCCTAAGTCCTTATGAATCCTCCTTCACATCTTTCCTCAACCTCATGACATTTTTCCTCAAGGTCAAGGAAAAGTGGTTAGGAAAAGAAATTTTTTTTGTACTACTGAACCGCAGCCAATGATTCCTTGTTGCTGATTGGATGTGGTCTCTGTAAGTCTGTGACAATGGAAGTGCTTCTTCGTTCAGATTCTGGTAGTGATGTTACGTGGTGTGCCGATGCTTCGAAGCGTGTGTCGAGTATCCAGGAAGAGTTTCCGCGATGCACGTATCGAGTCTTGTAGTGTTTCAGAGACGTCATTGATGACGTCCGAAGCCTCGCTGCCCGGCTGTACCATGTGACTGGTTCGGGAAGCGGTTCAGATCTTGGTGTGAGATTTGCGCAGAAGTGACACAGAACACGAATATAACCCCTTTTGCCATTATTATATTATATGACACTACACCACAATACAATTTTTGGACAAATTATTGGTTTATACAGATAGGTTTATTGTACATGTATTTGATACAGTATAGTCCTGATATACTCACTAGAAAATACATTATATTGATAAAAATAAAGTTATATGGTCATATATTTTATCATTATTAATATTATTATTATTACCATATATCATTATTGTTGTTATTATTATTATCATCATCATCATAATCATCGTCGTCATCATTATTATTATTAATAGTCATTCCCAACACCCATTACTGACACAAAATATCGTGCATCACAGATCACATGGCTAAGATCACAGCTGCCTGTCTTACACACTTTGGCCAGCAGGTGGTATCGTGTGCACATGAAGCCTCGAGAAATGTACCCTTTTCTGAACCAACTTGCTGGAAAGCTTCAATGCCTCATGACGCTTCATCTCACCATCACTAATTTCTGGCAGCCTATTATAAGGAAAGATCTCTATATGGAGTTAGATCAGTCTCAATATTCACAAATGCACACAGAAGGATTCACAAATACATGTTAAGATTTATATATAAATGACTCTCTCCACACAAATGTTTTCAATGCACACACATATATTTAGCATTTTATATAAATGTAAAAAAAATCCACAAATAACCAAAAAAGTTTCACAAATATATTTCTGATGCACACACAAATATTTATTGTTTTAAATATATGCAATAAAAATCCACAAATATATGTATTTAAAAAGTATTTGCAATTTTCATCAAAACATATGTGGATGTTGATACATTCATTTACAAATGCTTTTATTTTGTGAACCTCCAGCATTTGTGTGTGAATCTTTTTGAGACTCTCCTGACGTCACCCGATCCACAAATGCATTTTTTTCTACCAAGGGGATATAGGTAGCCAATCAGATGTCTCCTTCCTCTTCAGCCAATCACATGAGCGTCCCGCCACCACCCCCACGTGGGGTATGTTTTAACGTCGTAGCGTCAGAAGGTGGCAGTAATGCACCACTACATTGTTTGCGACCGCCAAATTATTACGGAAGAGAAGAAGAAGAAGGTCAAGAGCATAGACATGGTCAAGAGGTCTAGTTTGCAGCATGGCGGCCGACGATCGTGCACCTGTAAGGAGTAGCATCCAGCTGCAGCCCCGGAGCACAAGCCCCTGACGTGACGGAAGTGATACTGGATATTATTGTCGCGGTCTTTGTGTGGAACTGAGCTCGCAGGACACAGCATCTCAACGCAGCAGGTTTCAGGTAAGCTACCTGGAATAAATTGGCAGAAAAATAGCTATGTTGTTTATTCTGTGACCGTTAGAAGAGGATCCTGGTGAGTGGCGAGGGCAGGGCTCGAGACTTGGGATCCCCTCACCTGTGGTCCCGCCCGGGCCTGACGTCCGCAGCCCTCCAGCCTGACCTCCGCGGCCTGGACGGGTGCTCAAGCTTGGGTGAGAGGAGCGGAGAGGAGCGCGGAGGTCATGCCGGCTGGCCGACACCGTGTAGTCCGGCCATTACAACGCTAAATTAAGCAGAGTGACGGACCCGAAGCCTTCAATCTGGCTATAAGACAGCTGAAATGCGAAACAAAAAAATACAGTGGTGAAGTTGGAATTTGTTTCTTGAAGTTACGTGCTCATTGTCTTTTCTGTCTCTTGCAGGCTGCCAGGAGAAGCGGACTGGCCATCAGATATTGTTTGTGGAAATTTGAAAATAAAGTTTGTCAAATTGACTTTTGTCTCTTCATTGTGTTCACTTACACACGAAATAGGGTAACAGTCAGCTATTTTTGAATGTTAGCACTCATTTCTCACATTGAATGGTGAATTATTTGTAGTTTGAAAGGTCCGACCTAAATGAAAACAGGTCGTAGTTAACGAAACATATGAATATTAATATAGAAGGAGCGCCCACTGAGCGCAGCTTCTTTTATTCATGGTTGAACGTGGCGATGTGGTCAAAAACAAACAAAAAACAAAGTTGACTTGTATGACTAAATAAAGGTAAAATAAATGGACAATTCATCAATTCATAGACGCTATGTTATGCAATTTTACTTAAAAAAGTTGTTAGGAAAAAAAAAGCCAGAGGCTTGTGTCACGTCAGGGGCTTCTGCTCCGGGGCTGCAGCTGGATACTGTTGCCTGTAAGTGTATCCACTTGTTGTAAATCATGACTCTTTGTTGAATTATTTGTGATTGGTTTTGCTAAAGTGTGTGGAAGCCCAGTTAGTTAGCAAATTATCTGAAACTTGCTTAGTTGGTATAATTGCACCGTGTAACTGACGCTAACGTACACCGTGCAACGCACACCGGCGCCGTCAAGTGCTGCCCCCCAACACACATCGGCAGCGGCACCTTCGACACTATTTCCCAGCCCAGCCTGCTCCGGGACGGACATAAAAGGCTTTTCTCGCAGTGCCGGCCGCGCTGGAAATAGAGCAGCGCTTAAGCTCTCTACGCTCTTCTTCGTTCTTCTTCTTCTCTTCCGTATTAATTTTGGCGGTCGCAAACAATGTAGTGGTGCATTACTGCCACCTTCTGACGCTACGACTTTAAAACATACCCCACATGGGGGTGGTGGCGGGACGCTCATGTGATTGGCTGAAGAGGAAGGAGACATCTGATTGGCTACCTATATCCCCTTGGTAGAAAAAATGCATTTGTGGATCTGGTGACGTCAGGAGAATCTCAAAAAGATTCACACACAAATGCTCTGGAGGTTCACACACAAATGCGCGGAGGTTCACACACAAATGCGCGGAGGTTCACAAAATAAAAGCATTTGTAAATGAATGTATCAACATCCACATATGTTTTGATGAAAATTGCAAATACTTTTTAAATACATATATTTGTGGATTTTTATTGCATATATTTAAAACAATAAATATTTGTGTGTACATCAGAAATACATTTGTGAAACTTTTTTGGTTATTTGTGGATTTTTTTTACATTTATATAAAATGCTAAATATATGTGTGTGCATTGAAAATATTTGTGTGGAGAGAGTCATTTATATATAAATCTTAACATGTATTTGTGAATCCTTCTGTGTGCATTTGTGAATATTGAGACTGATCTAACTCCATATCTCTAAAAGGTTTTATTTCAGTGCAACACTTTGCTGGTACAAAACAATTTCTTTTATGCTTTTAAGTCTGAATTTTGGCCACACCACAGTAGGCTACTGAGACTGCACTTCTTAAAGTTTTAAGTTACAGTGACCAGAGTTGGGCTTGTTACTCTAAAAATTCAATATATTATTCATTACTTGTTATTCTTATCAAAAGTAATAATATTACTTTACTTACTTACTATTACTTTACTCCCTGCCAACAGTAATTCATTACACTACTTGTTATATTACTTTTCTGTTGCAACCCAATGTCATGGTAATAGCCAGGAAGTGTAGCTAAGACTAGATAACTTATTTTTTTTAACCTTTAATTTTCTATTGTCTCATCAATGATCAAAGTAATGGGGATATTACCAGCCTAAGGTAAGATTTTCCATTGTCTTAATTGGCTTGCTGCTTTATGATGTGCCTGTGCAGTGTGACAATTGATGAGTCCATTGATGTGATTGTTTTATTTCATGTCAGTAGTGGGGTGAAAAGTAACGTTTTAATTATAGCTGCTGCACAGCAATGGTCAGGGCTGGGCAATTTTAGGCAAAATTAAGCAATTCTGAGCAACAAGCAGAGTGTAGGAAGATGAAAAAAAGGTGGCATTTTAAGCATAAGAGACTATGCTCTATCTCACTGAGCTAATTACCAAGAGACAACTCTGCGGTATGTTTAAAACTTCTTCTAGCTTATTATAGGAATTCTACAGCTGCAATGATTAGTCAATAAATCAATAAGTCAAACACATAATTAATCCACAACTATTTCATGATGGATTTATTGTTTCAGGCATCAGTGTTGGAGTTGCCTTCACAGATTTGAGGATATCCTCCTCAAATCTTGCTTTATCATGGTTTTGGACCTTTAGTCAGACAAAGTGAGATGTTTGTGGATGCCAGATTGGCAGGCATTTTAGATTTAGTCTTAGTCTTAGTCTTTTGGACTAAAATGCTTATTAGTTTTAGTCAAATTTTAGTCATCTCTATATGTGATAGTTTTAGTCCAGTTTTAGTCCAGTTTTAGTCGACGAAAACTCAAAAAAAGGTTTTAGTCTAGTTTTAGTCAGTTTTAGTAAAAAAAAAAAAAAAAAGAGAAAAAAAAAGAAGTATAGTCTTTTAACAAATTAATTTAGGTCAATAAGTATTGGAGATTGCTGTTGGACAGACACCTTTTATCTCCAGTGTTTCCTCTACATTCATTTAGCAGTGGCGGCCCGCCACTCCTAAATCCTAGCCGCCGCTCCTTCAATTTTCGTTTTTTTTTTTTTTTTTAAACGTCAAATAGACCACCGCGCATCACACCTCCACCATCACAGCAGTCCTGCACTGGGTCGGGTGTCGCGAGTGCTGAGGTAAACTAGATAACTATCTTGCTCAGTTATCTACTCTTTGGCTCTTTGGAAGCACCCCCCACTCCGCCCCCGCTCATGGTTGGTGCCCGGTGCCATCGGCGTTAATTACTCGCGAGAGCGCGGCGTTGAAAGTGACATCACGTCAAGCAGCCCAGGCAGCACCCGACCGGAGTCAGAGTCAGAGGAGTGTCATCTTGAAAATAGAGCAACAACTTACTGGAGAGAAGGTAGACTTATTAGCTTAAGAAAACTTATAATATTAATTGCATAAGTTAATAGACACTCGCAAAATATTGATGGCCAGCTAAGGTTACGTAACATATCGGTAGCTTAATTAATTGGGCCCGGTGCCAACTCAGCACAGTCAAATCAGTGTCGCTAACGTGAGTAGCCTAAACTAATTGATAGCATTAAGCTAATACGCCATGATGTAACTGCTGACTGCATTTTCAGATGAGCTTGTTCAAATATTTCTCAAAGAAGAGAAAGACACCTGATGAAGATGATGCTAGTCAGGTATCATTAGCCTTTTACTGACTCAAGTGATGGTTAGGTAAAAAATTCACAATGTTCACACTTCTAATTAAAATGTGATGTGAGTGTAAATTATCTAACGTCAATGTTTTCTGTAATCGTATTAGCCAAGTAACATTAGACAGGGAGGAGCAGTGGAACAAAGTGAAGGAGAGCAGAGTACAGCAGAGGGAGAGCCGAGTGAAGGAGCAGGAGGGCAAAGTGATAATGCAGGAGAGAGAGATGAGAGTAGAGGAGAAAAACCTAAAGGGAAGCACAGGCTATCAGGCTGGGACCTTAAATGGGTTGAAAAAAATAGCCGGTTCCACTCATGGCTCTACCACACAGATAATGGTGAGTGTTGAATCTTTTTTTTTTTTTTTGCATAATATACATGTAAATATTTATGTTAAATAAATAAACAATAAAATACATAATAAATTCATTGTATTTGGAAGAGCAATCAATAATGTCACTGACTTTACTCTGTCCCTATAGGAATGTTCTGCCGCTTATGTCGGCAGCATAAGCAGGCACCAAAAAGAGGAACAGGGAAGCGGCCTTTCATTGAGGCAGGCTTGTAAACTTTACCGAGTGGATTACTTGGATAAGCACATGAGTACGGAACACCACACAGAGTGTGAGGTCACAGGCCCTACTGGCACAAGGTGACTTAATAGGAAGTCATTTTAATTAATCATCATAAGTAACCTGCTTTGTCTTGCAATAACATTATTTGTACTTGCTTTGTATAGGTACCTCTGTTGTGGCTGCCTTTGACCCAGTTATTGTATTGGAGCATGAGGCGGTCATTGGGGGGTTTAAATGCCTCTACTATTTAACCAAACGAGAGCAAGCACATCACACAAATTATCCAGCTCTTCTTGAGCTAGCCGAGTTGCTAGGATGTGACTACTTCGAAAAGTTGAAGGTAAAAGATTATCATGCTACTGTGTATTGTTTACATTTGCATATCATCACTGCAAGTCAGCTTGCCTCTATCTGCCTCAAAAATTGTAATTAATATATTTAACTTCTAGATTGGAAAAACCACAAACTACCGTTCTCATAAAATAATAGATGAGATGTTGGAGATCTTGGCTGCAGTAGTGGAGGAGCCAATTCTCAGAGACATCCAGTCCTCTGTGGCTATTGGACTGGAAGTGGATGAGAGCACAGATGTCTCTGTGAAGAGGCAGCTAGATCTGCATGTCAGGTAAATTGAGAGGACAATAATCAATGACTGAATCAGTAATACACATATGTTGAAGATGTCTTTTTAACAATGTTTTTCAGATATATGAACGCAGAAGGCGAACTCTACAGCCAGTTTCTTGACCTTGTGCATGTTACTGATGGGAAGGCAGACAGCATTGTCACAGCCATAAAGGAAGTGCTGGACAAAAAAAAAGTCCCAACCGAAAAACTGTATGGATTGGGAACAGATGGAGCTGCTGTGATGACTGGTATGAACTTGATTGCAAGCGGAGTTTATTTTACTGCATGTTTATAGCGAGCATGAGGTTAGAGAGAATTTGTTACATGTTTTGATATATATTATTTTCTTTTCTCATCACAGGAAGGTTGCATGGTGTGGCAAAGCAGTTGCAGGATGCCTTTCCCTGGTTGCTGCCAGTTGCCTGTGCTGCCCATCGCCTGGCCCTGGCATGTAGAGATGCTTCATCTCAGGTTCCTTACATGGCTACCTTTAGGGACCACCTACAGCAGCTCTACTTATACTTTCATAACAGTGCCAACAGAACTGCTGTTCTGAAAGCTGCAGCAGAGTCCTTGGGCCTTAAGGACTTAAAAGTAAAGGTGAGATCATAGAAACACATACTTTTAAAAAGGGGCTACAAGGAGTTTTGGAAAGCGTGGTGTTTTCACACTATGCAAGCCTACCACTAACTACTAAATAATAATAACAAATAGACAAAACGATATTATCGAAAATTGACCCATTAACAAGTGTGGGTAATGTAGATTCATCCACATTAATATGAGACTTTTTTTTATAACCAAAAGCAAACTTCTCGGGGTCTCTTTAACACTAGGCATTATTGTGCATAGACATACTTTCTGTCTCAATCTTTTATCTTAACAACTGAAATATTTTTTAGCAAGTGAAGGACACACGCTGGCTGTCGCAGCATCTGGCAGTTAGCACTCTGCAAAGGAACCTGAGCGCAGTACTGGGTGCCTTGGCGGAGGAGACAGAAGTAAACAGTGTCCAGTCGCAAAGGGGCTCTATGGATTCTGTTCCACATATAGGTTTGCTGCTGCGCTCTACCTGCAGGCTGATGTGTTGCCCCATCTTGCTCGCTTGTCCAAGATTTTCCAAAAGGAAAATGTTAACTTTCTGGCAGTAAAAGAACAGGTTAGTTCTATTTTATTAGTTTCTATAATCTATTACTTTAACATGTCTCTCTCTTAACAAGAGTAGAACAAGTTAGACCATTAAGCATGACATTTTGTACTGGAAAAAAATATTTTTTGTGACTGCGTTTTAGGTCCCAGTGACAATGACATGCCTGAGAGCCATCCGGGACGCTGGTGATGTGCAGCCACTTGGGTCATTCTTGGCCCAGCTCCATAAATGATCTGGATGATCCTGCAGGGTTAGGGGCCTTTGAGATCCACCACGAAGAAGAGAGGGGAAGGAGAGGCAGAGGCCACGTTGACTACAACAGAGACATGCTCTGGTCCCGGTTCAGGACACAGGTAATTAAATTTACAACTGAGTTAGTGAAGTAGTTCAGTGTTTTGTATCTTATTTTTTTATTGGCTGTCCTGTTTACTTATCACCATTCATGTTATATTGTTATTGTGATATTTTATTTTCAATATATTTTGTATTACAGGGCACTTCTAGGAAGGAGACCTAACTCTTAGCTTATCTCCTTGTTTAAAGGTTTGTAAAGGTAATCAAACTCTGTACTTATTTTTGTACCATGTTTAGGTAATGGTGCCATATCTTGACGGTCTCCTGGACAGCCTTGAAAGGAGATTTGACAACCTGGGGATCATTGGGGCCTTTCATGTGCTGGGACCAAAGGCAATTAAAGTAGACAATGCTCTCATCACAGAGGACCTGAAGATGTTGTCTAAAAAATTCCTGCAGCAGCCTGAGACCATTCTGCTGCAGGAATGGTCATCTTACAGGCAGCATTTACAGTCAGGAGCTTTTAAGGTAAAATGTTAGGTCAAAATTAATGGAGGAGATCATCAGAAAGATGATGGAGGAACCTATTTAATGACATGTCGCCCTTCTGTGTTTAATGTGTTTCAGGATATGGACCAAGTGACAGCAATGGGAAAACTGTCATCCCAAAATGACGAGTGGGCACAGTTGTACCCCTCCATGAGCAAGCTGGCAGCCATTGCTTTGACAGTTCCCATCTCCAGTGTAAACTGTGAGAGGGACTTTTCCACAATGAATAGGGTAAGACATTTATAATATATCATCAGACACAAACTAGAAACACTTTTAAAATGATTAGGGTGTAGGACATTGGGAGAAACAATCTCATTATTGTTTCTATTTGTAGGTGAAGACTGACTTGAGAAACAGGCTGCAGGGGGATCACCTTGCAGCATGTATGCTGCTAAGCATCAGTGGGCCACCTCTTGGACAGTTTCCTTACGACAGAGCCTTGGAGCTGTTTTATAAAAAAACAAGAAAAATCCAATGTTCTGAGCCTGGGTGCAAACTTTGCCGCTGATTCTCATGCCCCATTTTTATTTATTGTTTTATAATTATTTTATTTTATTGTTGTATTGTTGTTATTTTTCAGCATTTAAAAAGCAATTGTCCATGCAAGACAATCAATAAAAAGGGGGATTATGCTGGTAAAGTAGAATCTGAAGTCAAGTGTCATTTGTTTACGGCGCCACGGCTCCCCAGAGAGCCTGCCCCCGCTGCTGAAAAAAATCCTAGAGGAAACACTGATCTCCATAATTCAACTTTTCAACTTTTTTTTCCAACATATTTCAACTGTTTTTTTTCATGAATTGATGCCCTGCTTCATCATACAAGAGTGTCACACATAAGTTGTGAAAATAGCAGATCTATAAGTTCAACACATTGAGACGGGTCAGGCCAGGTTTGGTCAAAAATGTAGCTATAAATTGTATTCGGGCTGGGGTCGGATTTGGTCAGCTTCAGTGAAAATGTAGTGTAAAAATAAATAAAATCCTATTGTCTGTCATGTTTATTGCTTGGGCACTGTTATTTACGTGACAACACCTGAACATAACACACACAGACACACACTGGCTGTTTGTTTCTACCTCTCCCCACGCTGGAAGAGGAGACCTCAAGACCTCCCGCCGCCCGCCTCCGCCTTGATTAAATGCTGAAAATAAAATAAAAGATGGAGACAAATTTCATGTATTTTGAATGTCTGACAGACCACCTACTAACATTTAAGTCCATTTTCGTCTCGTCAACGAAAACTCATACACGTCTCGTCATGTTTTAGTCATCAAAGAGCCATGCCAGCCTGACCTCTGATGACATGTTTAGCCGAATGTCATCATTTAATCGCTGGCTGTCCAGGTGGTGTCCAGCAAACGATGTGGGTTTCGTTAATAATTGGCAAACTTTCTGGGGAAAACCTGGTCTCATTAGGAGAGACGGCATTCATCCCACTTTGGATGGAGCTGCTCTCATTTCTAGGAACCTGGAAAATTTTATTAGCAAATTAAATCCCTGACAACCCAGAGTTGAGACCAGGACAGAGAGTCACAGTCCTATACGCCTCTCTGAGCTTCTAGTTCACTTACCCAGCCATAGTTTCCATAGTTTCATACCAACGGTGTCTGTCCCCCGACCACCTAAATTATTTAAATCTAAAATTAAACAAAGCGGAATTGTGCAAAACAACTTCATAAAAATTAAAACCTCTTCTGTGACAGAAAGACAAAACAGGAGAATTAAATGCGGACTGTTAAATATCAGGTCTCTTTCGTCTAAAGCAGTGTTAGTAAACGAATTAATATCAGATAATCATATTGATTTACTTAGTCTCACTGAAACCTGGCTGTGTCAAGATGAATATGTTAGTCTAAATGAATCCACTCCTCCCAGTCATAATAATACCCACATTCCTCGAGGCAGCGGCCGAGGAGGGGGAGTTGCAGCCATTTTTAACTCTAGTCTGTTAATCAGCCCTAAACCAAAACTAGATTATAATTCATTTGAAAGCCTCGTTCTTAGTCTTTTACATCCGACCTGGAAAACCTCACAGCCACTTTTATTTGTTATAGTGTACCGTGCTCCTGGCCCGTATTCTGAATTTATATCTGAATTCTCAGAGTTTTTATCCAGTTAGTTCTTAAATCAGATAAAGTTATTATTGTAGGCGATTTCAACATTCATGTCGACGTTGATAATGACTCCCTGGCTACCGCGTTTATCTCATTATTAGACTCCATTGGCTTCAGTCAGGGTGTACATGAACCCACTCACTGTTTTAACCATACCCTCGATTTAGTTCTGACATATGGAATTGAAATTGATAACCTAACAGTCTTTCCACAGAAATCCCTCGCTATCGGATCATTATTTGATTACTTTTGATTTCTTTTTACTCGATTGCACACCACTCAGCAACAGTTACTATACCAGATGTTTATCAGATAGTGCTGTCGCAAAATTTAAGGAAATGATTACTCCGTCGTTAAATTCAATACCAAGTCCTTTAGTAACAGAGGTTTTCCGTACCGACTTTAACCTCTCCCGAATTGATCAATTGTTGATAGCGCCGTAAGCTCGCTGCGAACAGCACTCGACTCTGTAGCTCCTCTTAAAAAGAAGTTAACAAAACAAAGAAAGTTCGCTCCTTGGTATAACTCTGAAACCCGTAAATTAAAACAAATATCGCGAAAGTTTGAAAGGAATTGGCGATTAACCAAACTGGAAGAATCTCGTTTAATCTGGGCAGACAGTCTCAAAACTTATAAGAGGGGCCTCCGCAATGCCAGAGCAAACTATTACTCAGCTTTAATAGAAGAAAACAAAAATAACCCCAGGTTTCTTTTCAGCACTGTAGCCAGGCTGACTGAGAGTCAAAGCTCTATTGAGCCTTGTATTCCTTTAGCCCTTAGCAGTAATGATTTTATGAGCTTCTTTAATGACAAAATTCTAACTATTAGAGGCAAAATTCATGACCTCCTGTCCTCAGATAGTACCTATCTAACCTCAAACTCAGCTGTAGCACCTAATATTTATTTAGATTGCTTCTCCCCAATTTCTCTTCAAGAATTGACCGCAGTGATTTCTTCATCTAAATCATCAACGTGTCTCTTAGACCCCATCCCAACTAGGCTACTCAAGGAGGTCTTACCTTTAGTTAACACTCATATATTAGATATGATCAATATATCCTTATTAACAGGCTATGTACCACAGTCTTTTAAGGTAGCTGTAATTAAACCTCTACTAAAAAAGCCCACCCTGGATCCAGAGGTGTTAGCCAACTATAGACCAATATCTAATCTTCCCTTTATGTCAAAGATCCTTGAGAAAGTAGTCGCAGACCAGCTGTGTGATTTTCTCCATGATAATAATTTATTTGAGGAATTACAGTCAGGATTTAGAGTGTATCATAGCACTGAGACAGCACTAGTTAAAATTACAAATGACCTTCTGATTGCTTCAGACAAAGGACTCGTCTCTGTACTTGTTTTATTAGATCTTAGTGCAGCATTTGACACTGTTGACCATGAAATTCTGCTACAGAGACTGGAACACTTAATTGGCCTAAAAGGTTCTGCACTAAGCTGGTTTAAATCTTATTTATCTGATCGTTTTCAATTTGTTGACGTTCACAATGAATCATCCGTACGTACTAAAGTTTGTTTTGGAGTTCCGCAAGGTTCTGTGCTTGGACCAATCCTATTTATTCTATATACGCTTCCTTTAGGCAACATCATTAGAAATCACTCTATAAATTTCTATTGTTATGCGGATGATACACAGCTGTATTTATCGATGAAGCCAGAAGAAAGTGATCAATTAACTAAACTTCATAGTTGTCTTAAAGACATAAAAACCTGGATGAGCACCAATTTCCTGATGTTAAATTCAGACAAAACTGAAGTTATTGTTCTTGGCCCCAAACAACTCAGAGACTCTTTATCTGATGACCTAGGTTCTCTAGATGGCATTGCTCTGGCCTCTACCACTACCGTAAGAAACCTCGGAGTAACATTTGATCAAGATTTGTCTTTTAATTCTCATTTAAAACAAACCTCACGGACTGCATTTTTTCATCTCCGTAATATTGCAAAAATTAGGCCTATCCTGACCCAAAAAGATGCAGAAAAATTGGTCCACGCTTTTGTTACCTCAAGGCTGGATTACTGTAACTCTCTATTATCAGGTAGCTCTAGTAAGTCATTAAAAACTCTCCAGCTAATTCAGAATGCAGCAGCACGAGTACTAACAAGAACTAAGAAACGAGATCATATTTCTCCTGTTTTAGCTTCTCTGCACTGGCTCCCTGTAAAATCCAGAATTGAATTTAAAATCCTACTGTTAACTTATAAAGCTCTAAATGGTCAAGCTCCATCATATCTTAGAGAGCTCATAGTGCCATATTATCCCACCAGAACTCTGCGCTCTGAGAACGCAGGGTTACTCGTGGTCCCTAAAGTCTCCAAAAGTAGATCAGGAGCCAGAGCCTTCAGCTATCAGGCTCCTCTCCTGTGGAATCATCTTCCTGTTACGGTCCGGGAGGCAGACACCGTCTCCACATTTAAGGCTAGACTTAAGACTTTCCTCTTTGATAAAGCTTATAGTTAAGGCTGGCTCAGGCTTGCCCTGTACCAGCTCCTAGTTAGGCTGACTTAGGCCTAGTCTGCCGGAGGACCACCTATAATGCACCGGGCACCTTCTCTCTCTCTCTCGCTCTCGCTCTCGCTCTTGCGTATCCTATTACTGTATCTTGTTTACTCGGCCATTCTAGATGTCACTAACTCGGCTTCTTCTCCGGAGCCTTTGTGCTCCACTGTCTCTCAGGTTAACTCGTATTGCAGCGGTGCCTCGATAGTGTGACGTGTGTGGTTGTGCTGCTGCCGTGGTCCTGCCAGATGCCTCCTGCTGCTGCTGCTGCCATCATTAGTCATACTTCTACTGTTATTATACACATATGATTATTATCATACATGTATACTGCCAGATACTAATATATACTTTCAACATATTGTACCACAGTAGCCAGAACTATAACGACAATATTATTACTTTCGTGAATGTTGTTGTAAGCTACTGTCATTATCGAGGATGTCATACAGATTATTGTATTGTGTCATACAGATTACTGTTAATTTGTTATGGTGATCTGTTCTGTACGACATCTATTGCTCGTCTGTCCGTCCTGGAAGAGGGATCCCTCCTCAGTTGCTCTTCCTGAGGTTTCTACCATTTTTTTTTCCCCGGTAAAGGGTTTTTTTTTTGGGGAGTTTTTCCTTATCCGCTGTGAGGGTCCAAAGGACAGAGGGATGTCGTATGCTGTAAAGCCCTGTGAGGCAAATGTATTTGTGATATTGGGCTTTATAAATAAAATTGATTGATTGATTGATTGTTTATCTCGTCACCATCTCGTTATTGTCATGAAAAAAAAGGGCGTCAACGAAATAATTTCAAACAACACTGTTGGCAACATACAAGTCTCCATAACCATAAATAGAGGAACAAACAAACCCAAGTGACAGCTTCATCCTGGAAACAAGGGGAGCAGCTTTGCTACCACTATGGCCCTGTGGAGAACAAATATCAGTCTGCAAGGAAAGAAAAGAAAATTAAACAAACGGAAAGGAAAGCATGCATCTACTGTGGGGGGACACGCATTAGATGTATGTGTACAGATGCGAAGAATGCCTCATGAGAGGAAGATAGGCTTCTTAAAAGAAAATGGCATCTATTTTGTAGGGCTGTACCCAAATATTCGGATATTCGAATATTCGTTTCTATGGGTAGGTATTCGTTATGAAAATTTGGTATTCGATATTCGTTTTTTTATTTACTTTTAAAAAAAAAAAAAAAATTATTATTATTTTTTTTTTTTTTTACATATTTTTTGGTGCTAAATGTAGTCTTTTTGTTGTTGGTAAATGTAGGTTATCAATAAAAATCTAAACTTTTAAATTGCATTGTTAAAAATGTGAAAATATAGTATCGCCTACCAACGAAGCTTGAGCGCACGGCACGCTTGAGCGCATCCGTCTGAGGCTGTGGATCAATGCCAAGTTTTACCACTTTATCACTATTCCCTCTAACTTGTAGCTGTTTTTTCGTTATCTTTTGAATTAATATGAATTATGGAACCGTTTTTGTCAACGTTTGTTTCCCCTGTTTTGTACAACAAATTATTGTTTAAAGTTTCATTAAGTTTCTTTTGGAGTGCGTGACACAAGTGTGTTTTGAAAACGGCCATGGACTGTCACCTGCTCAACGCACCAGCACCTTCAGATGCCATGACAGTAATAGATTGTAGATTTTAATAATAATATTAAAATCAAGCGTAGCGTTAGTTCTGGCAGGCCACGACGTCAGGCTCTAATTAGCCGTTAATGGCAAGCAAGCAATCCTCAATCAGCTGATGGCTCAGCTGACGGCCCCTTTGCTCCTATTGGAAAATTGCATTCAGAGCACGCTATTTAAACAGCTCCAGCCTGCCCCCTTTTACTGCTTCCTCTGCTGGTAATCGCACAAGCCAAACTCACGCATGAAGAAGAGATCTCTACTCGTGGTTATACTCACCCTGCTGCTCCTGATGTCGCTGACCTCCGTCCACGATGAGGATCCGTGGCAATTCGACTGCGTCATGGAGTCGCAACAAAACTCTGAGGCAGAGGAAGCCATCTGCGATGACGAGAGGCCTCCTTCTCGCCGTCTCCCGCCTGACAGGCAAAGCCGCAAATATTCCGTTGATTGATGACTGGCCAATTCCAAGGCTTTTAGAGTTTCTGTTTTGCAACGACATTACCGCTCCAGTCGGAGCGTCGCACCAGGAATTGTTCACTCTATTCATGGGCTGCGCTGGGTTCCAGTCTCCACCTGCTGATCACCTTCCTTCCTCCGCTCCTCGGAAAGCTCCAGCTAAGCGCAAACACCGCTCCCGAAACCCAGCAGACGCTCCGACTCCAGCCGCTGCCCCGCTGCCCAAAAGAGCTAGAGCCCCGGCCTTAGCAGTCGGCTCCGCGGCTCCGGCAAACGACGCCATCCCGTCAGCGCTGTCATCCATCCAGTCATCTCTCTCAAACATGAACTCCAGAATCCAGACCTTAGAGGCCCGTGCCGCTCCATCGTCCAGCTCTTCTTCCCAGGCCGCCGTGTTTACATCCTGGGACCAGGCTGCTTCTTCCTCGGCTGCGGGACCATCGTCACCGACCGATGACGTCATTCCGGCACCCCTCGACGGCATCACAATCCCCCATAGATCTCTGGGAAGTGCAGTTCCAATCTCCACCGGTGTCCCATTCTACCCTCCTGCTGCTGCCATCTCCTCCAGTCTGAGAAGCCAGATCCTCGCAGGTAATGATGTTAATCTTGTTAAAATCCTGCTGTGCTCAGACTTCAGCGATAGGCGCATAGTAGACTGTGGTGATGTGTCTGTGATGCTAAAAGATAGTGATCCCAGACTTTCAAAGACTCTGACCCTAGCAGAATTCACTGTAGCTTTTGGCGTGTTCAGAGATGTAATTTGTGAAGTCCATCCATCCCGCAGAGCTGAACTGGACACTTATCTTGCCATCATTGCCGATCTTGCCATGACATACGGTGGAACTCTGTTCTATGAATACAATAAATCATTCTCTGCAAAGGCTGCCATGTTCATTCAAAGGTTTAATCAAAGACTGGACTGGTCCGTGGTTGACCTGGCTTTAATTAGCAGGCACTGCACTGGCCGTCAAGCTCTTTCCTGCTCCATTTGTGGCTCTTTCTCACACTCCTCCAATATGTGCCCTAAATCCGTAGCTATAGTCCATCCGCAGGCGGGCTTAAAATCTGAGACTAAGGTGACACCATCTTGGACTCCAATGTGCAATAATGTCAATGAGAATGTGTGCAGATTTGTTAACTGTAAATATATCCATGCTTGCAGCTATTGCGGGGACGGGCATCCAAAGTCAGTGTGCCCCAGACGAACCCGCCTTTCGAGGTCGGAAAAGAAAAAATAACCCCAGTCAACGTGCCTGAGCTGGGAAAGGCTTTAAGGAAGCATCCAAACCGCTGCTTTGTCAATTATTTGATCACTGGACTGATCCAAGGTTTCATGGCTGGTCTGATTTGGTTGCCTAAGTTGTCATATGTGTGTAATAATCTGCAATCTGCTTTGAAAGAGCCTGAGACAGTAGATACTTTACTGGAGAAAGAAGTCAGGAAGGGTTTCATGATCGGCCCTTTCGATAAATCACTCTTTCCTCTAACGCGCATTAACCCCATTGGTGTTGCTACCCATAAATATTCTGGCAAAAAGCGTTTAATTATCGATTTATCTGCTCCTCATAATGACGAAGCCCAAAGCATTAACAGTCTCATTCTGCTGCCGCCGTTCTCACTGTTTTATGCCTCTATTGATGATGCCACTAAGCTCATTAAACAAGCAGGTAGGGGCGCGTGGTTATCAAAAGCCAACATCACTGACGCATTTAAAGTTATGCCTTTACACCCTTCTCAGTGGCATCTGTTTGGCGTTAAATGGAGAGAGAAAATGTATTTTTCAGTTAGACTCACCTTCGGGTGTCGCAGCAGCCCAAAAATATTTGATACATTGTCAGAAGCTCTTTGCTGGATTCTGTTAAATAACTGCAAGCTGCCGTTTGTGCTTCACCTGTTAGACGATTTTCTTCTTGTAGATTACCCTCATGCCAAGCCAGATCATGCTATCACCATGCTTAAAGATACTTTCACAAATCTAGGAGTCCCCCTATCTGAGGAAAAAACTTCAGGTCCACTCCAAGTCATTGAATTTCTGGGCATTAAATTAGATAGCAAGCTCATGAAAGCGTCCCTGCCACTCGAAAAATTAAACCGCATCAGAGAAATTATGAAGGAGCAGTGTTCAAAAACCATCTCAAAAAGAGATTTGCTCTCCCTGCTGGGTCATCTCAATTTCGCCATGCGCGTTATTCCTCAGGGCCGCTCTTTCATATCCAGGCTTCTCGACCTCTCAAAAACTGTCGAAAATCTACACAACATGATTGATTTTGATGAAGGGTGCAGATCAGAGCTCCGGTTCTGGTCTTTGCTGCTCCAGGAATGGAACGGCATTTCTTTTTTCTATAACGATAATCCAGAATCTTCTGTGGCCATTAGGTTATTCACCGACGCAGCTCCTTCCGTTGGTTTTGGGGGGTTCTTTAATAACCAGTGGTTCGCTGATGTGTGGCCAAAAGAACTGTCATCTTTACCAGCCAATGTTCTTTCTTCTGCATTAATGGAAATATACCCTATTGTTATAGCATGTCTTATTTGGGGGAAATACTGGTCCAGGAAGCAAATCCTCTTTTTCTGCGACAACGAAGCACCTGTCCATATTATTAACAAAGGGCGTTCCTCTATACCATTCATTAACAGATTCGTAAGACGACTTACTTGGGCATCTGTGCTGGGGAATTTCATTATTCGAGCAGTCCATATTCCAGGATTAAATAATAAGATTGCTGATGCATTATCTCGATTCAAATTTCAGAAATTCCACAGGATGTGTCCAGAAGCTACGCCATCCAGCCTGCCTTGCCCTCCTTTTGGCCAAACGGTGCTAGATTGACCCTGCAGTCATACAAGCTGTCAGCGGCTCACTATATGTGTTCTGGATTAGCAAAATCCACATTAAAACTGTTTGACTCTGCATGGTCCTATTTCACCTCATTTTTGTTCCACTTTCTCAGTTGCTATTTTGCCTGTAAATATTCCCACTGTATGTGCCTTCCTGGTTCACTGCTTTGAGTCCCGCAAAATGCAGTCGTCCTCCATCAAAGGCCTTCTAGCAGGTGTGCAGTTCCACCTGCGCTGTCTGGATCCATCCACCAACAGCCTTCTAGGAAATCCATCCATTCAGCTCCTGCTAAACGGCTTTAAACGAGAGAAACCACAAGGCAATGATATTCGTCTCTCCCTTTCACTCCACCATTATTGCACAAATTAATCACACACTTGAGGGTTGGGTGCTTCGATTCATATACAGACTTACTTTTAGAAACTGTCTTCCTCACAGCTTTTTACGGCTTTTTAAGATGCGGAGAGTTCACCACACGCACACAATCTTTTGATCCTTCGCACGACCTCACTATAGCCGATGTAACAGTTAACAGCCACTACCTTTGTCTATACCTGAAACATTCCAAAACTGATAGAGACAGGAAAGGAACTTCTGTTGTAATTGCTCAAACTAATTCTGCTTTCTGTCCGTTTTCTTCCATGGTCCGCTACTTGAGAAGCCGTGCTCAAGCCAGCCAGCAAGAGCTGCTGTTTGCCACAGAGAGAGGGCAGCCCATGTCACGTGCTTGGTTCACCGCTCGTCTCCGCCTCCTCTGCCAGTCCTGCGGACTCCCACCAGAACGCTACACAGCTCATTCGTTCCGCATAGGAGCAGCTACAACAGCAGCCATCATAGCGCCTGTGTCCACATTAAAAGCCATGGGCAGGTGGTCATCATCTGCCTACGAACGTTATCTGTGCCCCGAGGTTCGAGCCATCCTAGATGCTCAAAAAGCAATGAGTGCTCTGTAAACGCTGGCTATTGTAATAAAGATATAGACCATGGTATGACTATTTTAATCTCTCCACATTTCCATTAGGTTGAGGGTTTCGATTAATTAGATTTAATTTCTAAATTTCTAATATTATACATTTATCTCCTACTCAGATAGCCTCTCTGTCTCCTTTTGTAGCAGAAGGGCCAGGGAGTTATGCTTGGTATGGTCGTTTTGGGGGGTTTTCTTTTGCTGCTGCGCCCCCTGCTCCAGCCGTTCATGATGGCTCATGAAGGGCAGGAAGGTGTGCCAAGCGCGTGGAAAAGCAGGGGGTCCCAGAACAGAACCATACCACCAAATGTAATATAACTTGTCCAAGTAAATAAAGATTATTTTGACAAAGTGGTCCTGACTGAAATCAAGCGTAGCGTTAGTTCTGGCAGGCCACGACATCAGGCTCTAATTAGCCGTTAATGGCAAGCAAGCAATCCTCAATCAGCTGATGGCTCAGCTGACGGCCCCTTTGCTCCTATTGGAAAATTGCATTCAGAGCGCGCTATTTAAACAGCTCCAGCCTGCCCCCTTTTGCTGCTTCCTCTGCTGGTAATTGCAACCCACCTCCACCCCAGCTCCTCCTGTCATGCCGTTTTCTCTGCTCTGTCTGGGTCTTTTGCTGCTGCGCTCCCTGCTATAGCCGTTCATGATGGCTCATGAAGGGCAGGAAGGTGTGCTCTTCCTGCCTCAGGCTTTCCACGCAAGCGTGTGGAAGAGCAGGGGGTCCCAGATCCTCCTGCTATGCGGGTCTGAACTTTATTGTATTCATTTGCTTGCTCTGCTCTGTCTGGGTTTTCTTTTGCTGCCGCGCTCCCTGCTATAGCCGTTCATGATGGCTCATGAAGGGCAGGAAGGTGTGCTCTTCCTGCCTCAGGCTTTCTACGCAAGCGCGTGGAAAAGCAGGGCGTCCCAGAACAGAACCATACCGCCAAATGTAATATAAGTTGTTCAAGTAAATAAAGATTTTTTTGACAAAGTGGTCCTGACTGAAATATCATTTACAGAGAGATTTAACAGGCGATCACTGCTGCCCGACCCACAGGTCCATTTGCGGTTCCTGTTGGTTACGGGTCGAGCCGCGCATCACTACTCAGCTCAGTCTATAAAGGCTGTACACAACAGTAGACATTATATTGTATTCAGGCCAGCAGAACTAGCAGCGCATCGGCTCTACAGTGCACGGCACTGCTGATTAACCATTTTATTGCAGCACAGAGTGTCTGCCAGCAACCAGTTACTTGCAGAGGCTTCCTACAACTTGTTTCAACGGTTCCGATTTAATCAGAAGACAAATTAAACAGGATGACTAGCCAATGTGAAAATCAAAAGAAAGCATAGAATAATGTACTGAAGGTGACTGTTGTGCCATCACATTTTTTTGTGCTCTGAGAGCAAAGATCCGGTCGCCGCTGTGCAAAACTCCGCAATACAATTAGGCCCGAAAAACCCCGGAGGAGTGCTTCGCATGGAGGCTTTGAAAGGAGCCGAGCCTGTGCGTAAAACCGGCGAGAGCAGCACGGCCACGGCACGCGCACCCGCGCCGTGAACGAATATTCGAATATTCGTTATAAATTCTGCCGAAGGTCCAAATGTTAAAAAATGGCATTCGGGACAGCCCTACTATTTTGGCTGCTCTTGCGCAGGGCACATCAGTAAAGATTGTCAGAAAAGGATTTCCTGCTCATGGTGCAGCCTTAAACAACCCACTATACTTCACAAGGAACCCGTTAATGATTCTGAACAGATGGAGAGGAGCCCCTTGGCTGCATGTTGACAACACACTGGTGTCAAGTGGTCTTACAGGGGCTGGAGACCAGGACTGCAAACTGCCCATTGTTCCGGTCCAGGTTAAATCTAACAAAGGAACCAAAACTGTCTTCACTTACGCTTTCTTGGACCAGGGGAGTACTGCAGTGTACAGGGAGGAAGGGGCACACTCTCCTTTGAACCATGGCCCGGGAAAAAGTTGTAAGCAGCAACATCGTGTCAGGACTTGAGTTTGACGCACTGGAGGGGGACAATTTTCTTGAGCTTACAAGAGCTTACACACAAGAGTCTATACCCGTGTACAGAGGAAAAATTCCAACTGAAGGAGATATTAAACAGTGGTCACATCTGAAACACATTCGCTTACTTCAGATTGATGCAGGGATAGAGCTACTTATAGGAACCAGTGTTCCTAAAGCACTGGAACCACTGGAAGTGGTATGTAGTGTGAATGATGGACCATATGCCATCTGAACCTTGCTGGGCTGGACTGTTAATGGTCCACTGGCAGGAAACAGTGGAGAGACTGTTAACTGGGGGCATCCACAAATAACTGTCAACAGAGTTTCAGTTGTGAACCTAGAGGACCTCTGGAAGCAACAGTTTAAGAATGACTTCCCTGAAAGCAGCATTGATTAGCAACCAGGAATGTCAAGGGAAGATCAAAGGTTCCTGGAGTTTGTCACCAACTCAGCAAAACAGGTGGAGGGGCATTACCAGATTGTGTTACCTTTAAGGAATATTGACATCAGCATGCCAAATAACAAGAGAATTGTTGAGAAACGCTTGTGTTATTTAAAAAGAAGGTTTCTGAAGGACTCAACATTTCATACTGAATATAACACCTTTATAAATGACCTTCTGGCTAAAGGCTATGCTGAGAAGGTGCCCGAAGAGGAGCTGGACTGTGGCGATGGAAAAGTATCGTACATAGCACACCACAGAGTTTACCATCCCACCAAAAGAAAGATCAGAGTTGTGTTTGACTGTGGAGCAAGATATCAAGGAACATCGCTGACTGCTCAACTTCTATAGGGCCCTGATCTTACCACCTCTCTGATTGGAGTGGTGACCCGATTTAGGAAGGAACGAACTGTGATCATGGCTGACATTGAATCCATGTTCCACCAGGTCCAGGTCCCTCCTGACAACAGAGACCTCCTCAGGTTCCTCTGGTGGCCAAAGGGGGATATGCAGCAACTACCTGCTGAGCATCAGATGAAGGTGCATTTGTTTGGGGCAACATCATCTCCCAGTTGTACTAATTTCGCTCTCAGAAAGTGTCCAGAGGACCACAGGCATCGCTACCGTAAGTAAACAGTAGACAAACTATTGCAAACTATTGTTTTTATGTAAATGATTGCCCTGTGCCGGTGGCCACGGAGAAGGACGCAGTGTTGCTTTACAGGAACTTGGTCTCTTTGTGTCCCAAGGGTGGATTTTCTCTTACAAACTGGTTGAGTAATAGGTCTGGAGTGCTGGAAGTCATCCCAGAGAATCACAGAGCAAAAGGCATTGAAGGATTGGACTTGGAGCTGGACTTGCTACCTGTAGAGAGAGTGCTGGGTGTGGAATGGAGCATTAAATTAGACTCCTTTAAGTTCAAAATGGTACTTAAGGAAAGACCACTTATCAGAAGAGGAATCCTCTCGACTATCAGCTTTATCTACGATCCCCTCGGAATTCTGAGTCCTGTAGTTCTAACAGCAAAGAAGATCCTGAGAGACCTGTGCAGGAGAGGGATAGGCTGGGATGATACTGTGCCTGAGTCAGTCTCTAAAGAATGGTTGGAGTGGCTGCAGCAGCTGCATCTGTTGGACAGATTTGCGGTTAACAGATTTATGAAGCCACCAGGCTTTGGAGAAGTTACTTCAGCTCAGTTACATCATTTCTGTGATGCCAGCGAATATGGATATGGAACAGTGACTTACCTGCTGTTGAAAACCAAGAACTCGGAAGTACAAAGTGCTTTTGTAATGGGAAAGGCTCGAGTAGCCCCTTTGGAATGTGTTACAATCACCACGATGGAGGTTATTGTTGCAACTATGGGCAGCCGCATTGAAATGCTGTGGAGGAAAGAGTTACAGATGGATCTTTTGGACTCAGTGTTCTGGACGGACAGCACATCTGTTCTGAAATACATTAGGATTGAGACTTCATGGTTTAAAGTCTTTGTTGCAAAGTGGGTCTCACAAATTCTCATGGTTTCCTGTTCTGCTCAATGGAGGTGCGTGGACACCAGCAGCAATCCAGCAGATATAGCCTCCAGACGTGTGAAAGTTGATGCGTTCATCGCAGATGCTACATGGGTGTCTGGGCCTCACTTGCTTTTGCATCCCAAGAGTAAATGGCCTGTTGACCAGGAAGACCTCAATTACCTTTCACTTGGCGACCCTGAAGTCAAAAGAGTTGCAGTGAATGTTGTCCAGGCCAGGGAAGAACCTGTAACCCGCCTGATCGAGTGCTTTTCCTCTTGGACAAGTCTAAAGAAATCAGTGGTGTGGCTCTTGAGGATTAACCCCATGGGCCCAAATGACACATAGTGCGTCCAAATTCACACCTGTTCTTCTCTATGGATTTTCTCCGCGACCGTCTGTCATAGCCAGAAGTGGAGCTGTAGCTTTCCGACAAGACCACACACTTGTAAAGGTAAAGGTAAAGTTCCACTGATTGTCACACACCTGAGTGTTTGAAATTTGTTCTCCGCATTTGACCCATCCCCTGAGGGAGCGGTGAGCAGCAGGGGTGCCGCGCTCAGGAATCATGTGGTGATCTAACCCCCCAATTCCAATTGTTGGTAGTCCAATGTTTTCACAGCGAAAAAAAAAAAATGATACAGTTACACTAAAATTATGTATAGCAGAGCTCTCATACAGCTTTGCACACACATTGGATGGATTACTCGCGAACGCAGGCTTGCACAGAAATGCTACGCATATCACATGAAAGCGCAGGACCAGAGCTTTCCAGTGATACTGTCATCCCATCACGCTGTAAATACAGATCAATTGCCCACAAAATAAAAACCTGATGAATTTCTTTACAATCCATTATACAGATCTTGTTATCAGTCACTTCATATAGTGAGGAATATCGTTTCTTACCACGTCTTAGGCTTACGTGTGTTTCTCCCTGTCTATCCACATTTGTAGTCCAGCTTTCAACATGCAAATATCTCCATATTGTCCAGTTGACTGTTGAGCTACATTAGGGTCAAAAGTTTGAAACCTCATGATGCCAATGAAACTTTTGAGCTTGGGGAAAAGGAAACAATCCTAAAACACCTCCCTACTCACCTGGTGCCACAAAACTCACCTGGAGCAAGGTCAGGTGAGTAGGGAGGTGTTTTAGGATTGTTTCCTTTTCCCCAAGCTCAAAGGTTTCATCCAGGGGACACGTCTGGATGTGGAAGCGTCAACAGGACCGTGACGATGGAGCTGTGAAAATGTATGTTGTCACAAAAACAACCCCTTAATACTTGTTATGATTTCCCAAAACTTAGTTAACATTTCTCACCGGTGTGCTGGATGTAGATTGACCCGACCAACCAGATGCCATTATCGCAAGCGAAACAGACACCACGATGCGTTCACAGTGCTATGTGTAAATCGGACGTATCAGCACTTAAAATGTGGCTGTTGAACTGCAAAATCTAGCATAATTTATCGCTCTTATACCGCAATTGGTGCTCAGTACTGTCTAAAACAGATTTCTAAATGGAAGTTTGTCACTGGCATCAATTTTTACACTACCAATCACATGAAAATGTTGTATATAAGTGTTGAGTCAGATTTTATTTAGTTCCTACGTTCCCTGAAGGCACTGTCACTCATGATTCCACTCCCCTCTCAGTTGATGCCACGCCCCCTACGCCACATCAGGGTCAAAAGTCTGAAACTCAAAAAACAGATTCGAAACTGAAAAGAAAAAGATCTGAAAGTGAAAAAAAGACTTGAAAGTCAAAAAGATTTGAAACTGTAAAAATAAGAGCTGAATCTGAAAAGATAAAACATGCAACTGAAAAAATAAAACCTCAAATGTTAAAATATATATGGAAGTGAAAAGTGAAAATAAATGATTTATTCAAAAGAATTACCAAAGTGAATCAAAATTATATTTAACCTGAAAAAACGTTTCATACACTTATTTTTATTTTGAATACATTGTTGTATTTTTCCAAATTCAACATCAACACATGAATTTTCAGTTTCAAATTTTATTTTTTTAAGTACAAAACTTTTGACCCTAATGTAGCTCCATAGTTGACACTTGTCAAACTTTGTATGACAAGACCAGCACTTCACCTTTGCACACGCAGATGTAGCCTAATTATGCATGTCTGACAGGGCAGTAGTCACCAATATACATTGAGGGACAATCTGGATAGCCCAGATTGTCCTGAAAACCCCCCCAAGAGATAGCATGTGTATGTAGCCTTTATCATGACTGTGATATGAGCTTAAAAGTAAAAGCAGTAAAAATACCCCCACTCCTCTTCAATGCGAAGTTGCTGGATATTGGCAGGAACTGGAACACGCTGTCGTATACGCCGATCCAGAGCATCCCAAACATGCTCAATGGGTGACATGTCCGGTGAGTATGCTGGCCATGCAAGAACTGGGATGTTTTCAGCTTCCAGGAACTGTGTACAGATCCTTGCAACATGGGGCCGTGCATTATCATGCTGCAACATGAGGTGATGGTCGTGGATGAATGGCACAACAATGGGCCTCAGGATCTCGTCACGGTATCTCTGTGCATTCAAAATGCCATCAATAAAATGCACCTGTGTTCGTTGTCCATAACATACGCCTGCCCATCCCATAACCCCACCGCCACCATGGGCCACTCGATCCACAACGTTGACATCAGCAAACTGCTCACCCACACGACGCCACACACGCTGTCTGCCATCTGCCCTGAACAGTGAAAACCAGGATTCATCTGTGAAGAGAACACCTCTCCAACCTGGGCTGGTGTAGTTACACGTGGTCTGCGGTTGTGAGGCCGGTTGGATGTACTGCCAAATTGTCTGAAACGCCTTTGGAGACGGCTTATGGTAGAGAAATGAACATTCAGTTCACGGGCAACAGATCTGATGGACATTCCTGCAGTCAGCATGCCAATTGCATGTTCCCTCAAAACTTGCAACATCTGTGGCATTGTGCTGTGTGATAAAACTGCACATTTCAGAGTGGCCTTTTATGTGGCCAGCCTAAGGCACACCTGTGCAATAATCATGCTGTCTAATCAGCATCTTGATATGCCACACCTGTGAGGTGGGATGGATTATCTTGGCAAAGGAGAAGTACTCACTAACACAGATTTAGACAGATTTGTGAACAATATTTGTGAGAAATGGTCTTTTGTGTATACAGAAAATGTTTTAGATCTTTGAGTTCAGCTCATGAAAAATGGGAGCAAAAACTAAAATGTTGCGTTTATATTTTTGTTCAGTGTACTTGCATGTAAGTAAAAGTAAAGTAAAGGCAAAGAATACTTTTTCTGTGTACTTGTCAGTATAAACTAAGTATACTTTTGTTTAGTATATCCCTGATAGTACATTCAAAGTAAACTGAAAGTATACAGGGCTCCAGACTAACTTTTTCCACTAGGAGCACCAGTGCTCCTTACTTAAAATTTTAGGAGCACCAGCACAAAATTTAGGAGCACTATCTATATCGACAACATATTCATAATTTTGTCGAGATTAACTGCATTACTGATAATTTAGCAATAAACACAGACAGCCCTGCAGGGTTCAACGCTAAGGTTTTTTTTCACTTGTCTAAAGTCAGTTTTTACTTGCCCTACAAAAATTGTTTAATTTAAGTGGCGATCAAATTACAAAGACTGCAGTTATTTTAATGTTATGTAATCTTTATTCACACTGTATCGTTCTCTCTCTATAATTTTGCGCCCTATTTGAGCCATGCCCACCTCTATTTATTTCCCCCCTCTCTACAGTTCTGCTGTATTAACACCGGGTTTAATATATTTTGCCTCCATCTCTCTGCCCTGCTCTACTCTACTTCAGCGCTACTTAGCTCTCTCTCTACTCTACCAGTAGACTACCACATCCACCTGCTGCACAAAACGCACACAGCAGTGTTTCCCCTAGGATGGAGTTGTAGCAGCAGAGGTGAAGCACACACATGAAAAATAATTTTCACATGTGTGAAACTTTTTTGTATGCTTGCAAAGCACAGCCTGCTGGGATGTTTCTATGTATACTGGCACCAGAAGGCCTCTTTAGGACTAAGTACATGTGTGCACAGTAATGAGCAGGTGAAATGTCTGTCTAGCTTACATATGAGGTGTCTCAAGATTTAGAAAAATATAATTTTATTGAACGTAATAAAAGTCACTTGACATGCTGCTGTTTTGTACTATGATCTATTTAAGTGCTGGAAGTTGTTATTTACGTGACAGCGCCTGAACGCAACGCAACACAAGCTCAGCACCGAGTGCCGTGCTGCACTGCTGTGGGAGCAGCGTGTTTGTCTGTGCGTAACAGCAGTCTGTTGTTATTTACACAGTGTCATTAACAATAACTTTGTCAGCTGACAAACTGCACCGGGCTCGGGTCAGGTTTGGTCAGGAAAATGCGGCCCGAGCAGCTCTAGCGTGCTCACCTGTGTGTGTGGCGGAACTCCGCCGTGCGCGATACAGAGAGCAGAGGAGAACTGTTAATGCGTGACCATGTAGAGACAGAAATGACACAATGACATAACAGCATAAATAGTATATTGTTATGTTATTGTATGAAGCGTCTGTCGCGCAAAATAATATCAGTGGGGGCCTGTGGGCAGGACATTGCTGACTCGTCCTCTCAACTATCGTATATTTATAATGCAATTATAAAAAATAAAAATAAAAAAAGAAAGAAAAAGGGGGAGAGGGGTGGATTTGTAAGTCGCGCTACACTGAAAAAAATAACACATTGGATTTACTCAATTCAATAGTGGACATTTGTTGCACACAGATTGTTTGCTTTGGCAGTAACTTACAGAATTGTGTTAAATCAACACAAATTATTTATATTCAATAAACACAAGTACTTTGTGTTGACACAATGTAATAGAAATGTAATTCAATAGTAAGTAATTTCAACTCTGTGATCATTTTACTCCTACACAATTTGATCACTTTACTACAAGGTTTTTCAATCCCTTTACTGCAACACTATTTGATCCTTAACTTTAACAATATTTGTTATTGTTATTCCAATGTCAATTACATATTTTCATAATTGTACATTTAATTTAATAAATTTATACAATTTTACTTAGAAATAATCTAATGTAAATATAGAACGGAATTTAAATGTAAATACAATAAATAAACATTTAAGTTTTTTCCCCCACTTGAAAGTGAGAGTTTTGTTTCAAACGTGGCTTTGAAATGAAATATTAGCATTGACCAGAAATGAACATTTCAATATGGCATGTTTTATCTGTAAAGTTGGAAGTAGTTTTCTTATTTTGCCCAGTGAATGTGTACATTTTGAAAAGCATTGCATTGTATGTCAGCATCTAGTCTGATAAGAGTAGGCATAATATTTTTATTTCACAACAGAGACAATGGAGAGACAATGCTCTCTGCAATTAGGTGGGAATATACGCATATATGAGTATTGTCATTGGCCAAATGTGTTGGAAAATATCAGCAAAAAATCCAATATTGTTTGTTCCTAATAAACATCAGGTTGGCCTGCCTCACAAAGGCACAGTGGTAAAAGTATACACTGAAGATGAAAATGTATAGGAGCTTTCCTCTACAGCAAAGGAGGAACATAGACAATGGTTCGCCTCAGTTGACATCAAAAACTTTAATTAACACTGACCTTATTGTTGCAGCCATCTTGGCTCCACGCAAAACAAGAACTGTTGTCAGTCCTAACTCTTTCCTTTCCTCTCACTGAGTTACAGGTTTATGTTCCAATAACACATATCCCAAAACAAGAAATACTCTAAACAAGTGTACCTTTTACAATGCAACATTGTCAAGATTAGTCAACAATATATCACATGACCAAACACGCAAAGATCCGCATAGCAACTGCAACTGTAAAACTAGGGATAGACCAATTATCAGCCTGGCCAGTAATATCCTATTCAGTATTTTCACAATAATTATCAGTAGTTATCTGATTGCTGATGAAATTAATTAATTTAAAATGGCACTAAATGGTACCATAGTTCTAATAATTTAGGATATATTTTTCAGAATGTTTCTTTAATCTTTGTTTCATGTTGGAGTTTGTGTTCTTCAAAATTTTGAGACCAAGATTTTTTTACTGCACATAAACTATTGTCAGTTCCAAATATCGGGCATTGGTCTCTTTCATTATTAATAATCATTATTGGCCATGAAAAAAACAAATTGGTTGATCCCTAGTAAAAATAACAAATGGCATTAACAATACAATATGCCAAGAACTTGACAGTAGTTACAACTGTAAAACATCAATACTGGTGGCAAGAGGACCAGCCACACCACTCAGTCCAGGAATGTAGAGTTTCTTTCATGCACACTTTTCAAAGAGCAGTGAGCCAAGAACAAGAACAGTGAGCTCTCCTTACTGCTGTAGCTTAGTTTTCAAGCTTTGGGCCTTTCTTACTGGAGCATTTTAGTTTTCAAGCTTTGGGCCTTTCTTGATAGTTCAGTTGCATTTACCTCCATTATTATCTTTTGAATGACTTCAAAAGTGTAGCGGAGCTTTGATGGATACCTCATATTTAGGGTATAAAAAAGCCCAAACAGCATGGCAGTTGCAAGGGCCACATTCTCAAGGTCATGAAGAACCACTTCACCCTCATTGATGACCCCGACATCAGAATGGTCACTGCTGGGAGTGTCTCTGGCAACATAGATCCCCACTGTTGTTCCCTCTATGGCACTTAGTGTGTTGGCCTCAGTCATGTCCTGGTGAAAGATAAATCATTTCTTTAAGACTTTTTGAAAACAAACAAACAAAAAAAATCTCATTAAAACACAGAATTTCTTACACCATTCAGATTATTTCAACCATTACATTACGGCTATGAACTGAATAAATTAAGCTCTTGTAACTTAGGCTACTTATTACTTTTAAAAATGTTTTAACAAACTTATTTTTTTTAAAATGTGGCAAAGGCTCCTCCTACTTTTGCACACACTCACCATGTATTCCTGCACCAGATCATCAGGATCCTCGTTGAGGTAGATGCAGAGTCTTTTTATGATGCACTCCCTGCCAGCATCGATGTCATCCTCAAGATCTGGAACAAAGAACAGAGTGACATTTTAACTTAAACTGTCAATAGCATGGGTGAAAGTGGGCAAACACAAAAATTATTTATTTTGTACACTTTTTTTTACACTGCCCTTGTAGTGATTAAACAAATTGGTGGTGTTAGCATCACCCACCAAAATTGTTATTAAGCAGTGTTTACATTTGACTTCTTTTCATTTGTTGTAGTATTCACTGAAGCTAAAATGTGTCCCAACATCGGACACAGCATTCTTTAAAGGAATAGTTTACCCTACAATGAAAGTTCAGACATTATCTAGTCACTCCCATAACAATAGAAGGTCTGGTGTAGTTTTTTTAGTCCATAAAACACTTCCTCCTTTTTGTGGATTAAAAAACTTCACATGGCCTTCGGCTGTGGGATGAATAGATAATGACTGAATTTTTATTTTTGGGTGAACTGTTCCTTTAATGTATAAATGTGTTATACGGATGTGTTGGATGTGTGGATGTGTTGCCTCGATTATTCGACATGAGTAAGATTAAGTCAGTGACAGGTTCTAAATGTTGGTTTTGATATATTTTCAGTTGATTGCCCAGCCCTATTACCTGTCCAACCTGTTGTTGTATTAAGTGTGGATCCTTTCAGTGGCATGGAGTAGTCAAATATTACAAAAATTGACTAGTGTAAGGGATACTTATAAATCTTTTGCTGACCTAATGCAATGCATATGCAATTTAAAGTTAATTCAAAAGTTCTTACCGTCATCATGGCAGCCATGTCCTTAAGCTCTTTGCCCTGCTGCCCCGATTGCTTCGCAAACACCCTCAGCAGACTCGCAGAGTGTAGGTCAAGCTGTGACAAAAACCTTGACTGTAGAGGCATAGTTGTGATGCGCTTGAACTCTGCATTTATCTGAAACGACATGAAACTTTTTTTTAACATCACATCCTATTGACATTTACACATGACATTTGTAACACCAAAACTACACCTGCCAATCATATCACTGCATTCACTGTGCATGTTTATGGACTATTCTGAACCACATCCTAATAGAGTCAAGCATTAGTCTAACTGTTGCACATACAATCTACAGCACAAGAAGTTACACCATTATTGAGTTTTCTTTTTTAAACTTGCCTCCACTACATCAAAGAGAGCTGGCCATCTCTCGGACATCGCTGATCATGGGAGCATCACAAATTATTTCTTGTCTTCTTAATGCAAATGTTTTCTCCATTTTAGCCCTAACTGTCTCTCTGTTGTTACACTTCTTGATATCTGAAAGGAGTTCGACCCTCATCTTCTCGAGGGACTGGCTGCTTTCTCCAAGTGGAAAGGAGGGGTAGTAAGCCACTTCACCCCTCTTTGGTTTCTTAACATCAAAGGCAGGAGAACGTTTCCCATCTGGTTTGTGTTTCAAAGCATTCACACATACTTCAGGACATCCTACTTTGCGGAGATATGTACGGTAGTTGGACAACTTGTATTTGAGACTCATCTTCCATCCCTCATAGCCAGTGGCTGAGCCTTTTTCTTGCAAACATGGATGCCTCATGACAAGCGCCTCTGCAACTTGGTCAAACCTATTGTCCGTGAGATAGACTGCATGTTTGACTACCTCCTGAATCAACCCGTCTAGTATAACGGACTTTAGCTTTGGATCAGGGATCAGCAGTGTCCCATTTTCTTTGAAAGCTTCATGGGTCTTCTCAAGCTTCAACTCTGCATCATATGTAAAACGGGGAACACAGAATATATCTGGCCACGAAGACCGTGAAGAGGAGGACTCTGGAGATGAGAGAATCACGGTGCTGTCACCAGAATGAGAAGAGATGTCATCAGGAGCACTGGTAGGTGGAGAGGAGAAACTGTTTACACCTTGATCTGCATCAGCGTCTTGAGGTCGGCAGGATGTGTACATGACCTTGACTGTAGCTCTGTCTTGTATTTCTTCCATGGAAGTTAAGTTTACAAACTCGTCAAAAAGTGTGTCCATGAACTGTAGCCAAAAGGGTTCCATTATTTTACACTGACTTTTCATCTCAGTCTCCAGTTCAGTCACAGTTGAAGGCAGGCCAGCAGAAAACACCATCCTCTGACTGCTGTCAGGCCCCAGGATTACTCTGAGAATAGCTGCGGTCGTCATGGTCTTACTTCACTGTCTGTTAGGAGAGAGTAAATAAACAATGAAAGGTTTATGTAATGTAATATAAGGTTCAGGGACATGCAATGACCAAATCTCATATTTTAACTGTCATTTGACAGTTAAAATATGAGATTTGGTTAACTTGTTAATCACATTCTTTAATTACAAAAAAGTATATTGATATACTTTTTTGTAATTAAAGAATGTGATTAACAAGTTATGCAAAAAATACATACCAACGTTATTGTATAAAAACTGAAGTGTATAAAATAATGAAATTGAGAAAACAAAAAAAAAAAAATTAAAAACACCACCAGCTAGTGTGTCCAGGGTTTCCCATACACATTAAAATGTGGCAGTGCACAACACTCCTGAGAAACAAATTTTAGGAGAAAAGTGTTTTCTGGTGCTGCCCAACATGCAATCACTCCATTCCTTTGTCACGGCAGTAATGGATACCTGATGTATCCCTAATTGCCAGTCCAATCACCCTTCCCCTGCACACCCATAAGTGAAACACGAAGGTAGACCAAGCGTATGGGCTGAAATATGTGCCACTAGAAACTGAATTTGAATTACATAATTTGAAATTGAATCATTTATATTTGAATTTGAATTACTAGAAACTGAATTTGAATTACATAATTTGAAATTGAATCATTTATATTTGAATTTGAATTACTAGAAACTGAATTTGAATCACATAATTTGAAATTGTATTGTTAATTTGAATCATTGCATTGAAAAACTGAATCTGAATAGTATAATTTGAAATTGAATTCATTTCTATATATATTCAAATTCAGTTCTCACAATTCAAATTCAATTTACTTACAACAACCTTGTCGCGTTCCCCTTTTTAATGGGAAGCTGTCTGAAATATAACCATTAACCCGTACTCTGGAAGTGGGATCTTTATACAGGACTTTGAACCACTGAGTAAACACTTCATCAAAGCCCATTTTATTCAGGGCGTGCTCCAGAAACAGCCAGTCCACCCGATCAAACGCTTTCTCTGCATCAAGGCTGAGAAGCATTGATGGGTAAGACTGTGATCTGGCGGTTGATATTATATTCAGAGTGCGCCTAATATTGTTTATTCCTAATCTTCCAGGTATAACACCCGTCTGATCTGGGTTAATCAACTCGTTAATAATCTTCTGGAGTCTTCTTGCTAGTATAGCACTCAGTATCTTAACATCATTACATAACAAACTTATTGGTCTATATGAAGCACATTGTACTTTTTGTAACCTTTTAATAGTGATGATTTCATGAATGCAAGCTTTGACTTAATTTTGTTAAACTGTTTGTGTAATGGTTTTAACTTTTGCTATATAAAATGGATCAGACAAAACTTACTTTAGAGTAAAAGCACATTTTTTGAAAGCTGTCATCAGTTTCCTGTGATGAGTGGAAATATAGTGGTGATTTAAACCTTTAACAAAATATAATAGATATTAATGGCATCTTAATGTTTTCATTTATGTTTTAACATTTACCCAAGTTTGCATTTATCTTAGCAAAATGTAAAGAAAAAATGAAAAGCTGATGTTATGTGCTGGTTTAGTTTGAACATTTCTTTAAGACAAATGAAGAAAATTCACTGAATAACTATTCTCCTTTTGTGAAAAACAAGGAAATATCTGCACACTGAATAATTTTAAGCCCCGTAATAGGTATTATTTATTTGTGACATTGTGACATGAGAAGGTTCTGCTCGGTATTGAGGCTTATATAGTGAGGCTAAAAAAAACATAACACACAATTGGCTGATTATGTTTTTATTTGCCTCACTATAAAAATGTCACAGTACCTTTTGCCTGAAGAAGACCCTCTCAGAGTTGGCGAACAAGTGATATCTTGGGGGCTTCAAAACTGTTGTGTCCAGCTAATTGTTTGTTTTTCACTTTGAGCCCTTTTATCCAGTCACATTCTTCTGTGTTAAAACTAGACTTCAAACAGAGCAGCAAACAAAGGTTGCTCTCCAAAATCTTCTCAGGCTCTGCTGCTGGGTCTAAGGTGCTTAGTTACCTTCAAGTACAAAGTTAAAATAATCAGGCCCACACAGAAATGGACTGCTTAATTATTTGCCAATGACAGTGTTAAACATTAATGCTTTAGGTTTTATCTGTAGTGTATGATTTGTTTGCTCTTTCAATTGACAGTCAGATTCAGTCAGAAACAAAGACAAAAGCAGTGCAAATGTAAATAGAATTTATTGAAATTTTAAACAAGTTATAGATGAATATCAAAAACTCAACATTGGCCATGACAGCCTGGGCTATGTTCAGGCCTAACAAAATGTGTCCTAAAGGCCAAATTCAAAAGCAGTGACACTGCCAACTGTAAGCAGTTCACTGCGTTTGGAGGTTGTCTTTAAGACAATTAACTAATTTACTTAAAAACATTTCATTTTCCCTAGGTGTGAAACGAACTCCATCTTTCAAAAATACCCCCTGTCATGCCTGATGTGAGGGTGCTCAATTATGGCACCATTTAAACTATGAACAAATGTAGCCACAACACTGTAAACACATTTACTGGCCTTATCAATCTTTGCTGGATTGCCACCAGCCTCCCACCTGCACCTTTGGGCCAGTGAAGAAAATATTATCTTAATGCCAGGATGCTGGAGGTGAAGCTGGTGCAGGTCCTCCTTCATCATGCTGACCAGCTTGACACTGCTGACCTTCCCCATGTCATTGCTGCCACAGTGGATGATGAGGACACCTGGTGCTGCTCTTTCTCACCGGGAGTGGAAAAAGAAGGAGAGAAGGCCTCTCTGCAGTCCATCCCAGCCAACCCAGCAGACATGGATGCCCAGCATGCTGAGGTTGCTTCCCAGAGTCTCTGCAGCTCTCTGAACACCACGCTGGACATAGCTGTCACCAATGATGCACACTGTGCCTATGAAAGTAAAATGTGTGTAATAACTGCTTTAGGTAATAAAAACCATGAAGTTAACTATAAAGGGTGAATCACTCCTTTTTGTTGACAAGACTATTATGTCACATCTGTAGGGTAAAATAAAACAGGGAGCAACACCTCAAAATATAGATGACTTGATGATGTCTTTTAAATGCTTTTTTTGTCCTTGGAAGACAATGTAATATTAGCTGTCTAAAGTCAAGTAGCTAAAACTGGTACTTAAGTTTCTGCTGTGTGTAGCAGGCGTGGTGCAGACGTCACAAGTGGCCACGACCTCAACACCGGCGATATACTGAAAGAAATTAACATCTAGTAACAAGTATAACACTGCCTTTCTGTCGCAACTTCTACATTTCTTTAACATGTTCTATGTTCATAACAGTAATGTACATTTCAGTCTCCTTCGGACTTTAATCAATGTCAAAATCATAAATATGCGCACTGTTTGCAACAGCGGTGTGGGTACAGGGATATAATCTTTACTGTCAGCCGTTATGCACACTGCAAATCCAACTACTAACTTGAATTTCTTGTTTGCTATCAACAAAACATTCATGGTAAGAAAAACACTACCGTTAAATGGGTAACATCACATGTGACTTGTAGACTAGCTCCGGCACTCGTTGCTAAAATGATAGCTGAAACAATGCTAACATGCTAGTCGCCTAATGTAATTGTAAACATGATTTGTTTATGCTCGCTGACGAAACGAAACGTTCCTACAAAGTAGCTGTAACATTAACAACATTTAAAAAAGGTCGTTAAAATATATGATAAAATGCCAAATTACCATATTTGTCCCAGTCGTATCCATGGTCAAGCCAGTATGGGTCAAAGCGAGCAAGCGCTTCTTCCTACGTGCTCAAAAACGTAGGTGCTGATTGGCCGAAGAGGAGTCCTGTGTATCTGCGCTCAATTGCTCTTCCTTCGTCCTTAAACGACCCGGATGTCTGTCACAGTAAATTGAATTTGAATTGTGAGAACTGAATTTGAATTGTGAGAACTGAATTTGAATATATATAGAAATGAATTCAATTTCAAATTATACTATTCAGATTCAGTTTTTCAATGCAATGATTCAAATTAACAATACAATTACAAATTATGTGATTCAAATTCAGTTTCTAGTAATTCAAATTCAAATATAAATGATTCAATTTCAAATTATGTAATTCAAATTCAGTTTCTAGTAATTCAAATTCAAATATAAATGATTCAATTTCAAATTATGTAATTCAAATTCAGTTTCTAGTGGCACATATTTCAGCCCATACAAGCGCATCTCAGTGCAAACATCTCAAGGCAGAGGAGAGCACTGGAAGATATTTGAAGTGGTATGAAGCGCGCCACAGGTTCAAACCAGAACTAAAAAAAGAGTGTCCTGTCCAGGGTTCCCACGCACAAATGAATTTTCAAAACTTTTTTGTAACATTGTGACGAAGAGCCCTTCATCACCTGACTATTAACTTTTCACTTGCACATTAGATGGGATGTCTGGTATTTTTGCACATAAATAATTGCACAAACACTTTAAGAGGCAACAGCACTTTATTGAATATTTGCACATTACATTTTTAATCACATTGTAGTTTTGCACATTTGTATGGCGTTGTTTGCACAGTTGATTGATTCAAATATTTGTCTCCATTAGGTTGTCCTGTTTAAATGTGATTGGCAGGCAGGTGCTGTGTTGGCCATGCAGTTTTACCTGGGAAGAGAGCAACCATGGAATAAATATACAGCCATGTTTTATTTCATAAAGCAAAGCTAAGCTAAGATGTGATTGATTAAATGTGTAACCTGTGGGCCTTAAGAGTGTGTGTGGTGCAACATGAGAAAAGTGTACTTACCAGTCCTTTGTTCCAGGGTGTTCGGGCAAAAGGCTTCCCCAGGCAACAGAGCCCATCTTTTATGGTTCCGGGGGTAACCAAGTGGAAATTGGTGTGGGGTGATTTGGGAATATGTGTTTTATTTTTATCAGTGCAATAGGGTTTAGTGAGGGTTTGTATTTCATGGGTTTAAAGAAGTTTATTCTGTGTTATATAGCGTGGTGATAATTTGTATTTGAAAATATTGGGGGAAAAAGTGTGTTTTATTCTGCGCAGACAGTGGATCCCTGTCATTGAGATCACCCGCAGCCATGAGCAGGAGCACAGCATAAAAGGCGCCATTTTAACAGCTTGCTGGGTTGTTGCTGGTCGGACTGCGGGAGGTTTTGTCTATGTGCTGCTGAGATGGGTGAAATAAAAACCTTATCTGACACACGCCAGAATGCCTGAGACGTCAGTCATTTCGTTGTATTCCAGCCGTAATTGTGGTCCATCTTACAAACATTTTCATAATATTTTACTCCACTGACACGACTTAATTCAAATATTTTAGAATATGTTGGTCTTTTTAGCAGTCATAGGGCCCAATACTGAGGCTCTTACTGGAAGAGGAGGAGAGAGCTGAGGAAGAGGAGAGGAGAAAAGATGAGCAGAAATGGAGGAGGAAAGGAGAGAGGAGGAGGGAGGTGGTGGCGAGGAGAGGAGAGAGGAGAAGGAGCCAAAAACAGTGTATAATAGGGCTGCCCCCGACTAAATATTTTCCTAGTCGACTAGTAGTCATCACCTTAAGCCATTAATTTAACTATTTTAATATTGAGTAATATAATTCTGGAGCGCGGGGGAAGCGAGCCGCTTGTTAATGGCACTGAATAACAGCAAAAGTGGAATACTAATGAGTTTAAATGTATCAGAGCAAACAGTTTTTTGTAATTTCATAGCTTTTATGGGAATTTCACGTCTGTGGGAACCCTGGTCCTCCTTTTCACATGACTGTATGTACCTGCCAACACAGTGTTAATTTGTTACCTTACCTCAAGACACAGATAGATCTCTTCAAGGTCACCATCTGCGCACACCCAACCAGATAAGCAGCCAAGGGATACTCATCGACCAGTTCACAGACTTCCACAAGAACAAGTTCTCGTGCCGGAGATGGAGTCAGCTCAAAGGCTCCATAATGCTCACAATACCATCCACACAGCAGTTTCAACACAAAAAACAGCCTCTGATGCAAAATGCATATCTGTTGGATTTCCCCAAATTCAGGCAAGCCACCTTCAGACCCATGCGCAACTACCATACTTGTCCTGTAGTTTATTCCCTTGTTCCAAACATCTTTTGCAAGGTGTATTTCAGATAAATAAGGATCTCTCTGCTTAAAAGCTTGAGCTAGCTCTTCCTTCAAAAAAAAATTGACTTGTACACAATTTCTTTTGCGGTCCCTGTTTCTCTTTGTGTTTCGTGATTACAAACTATCTTGTCCACAACATCTTTCCTACTCAACAACACTTGTAGGGATTCAAGAATGGGGACGTACTGCAAGGTTTTGTTCTCTTTAGCATCCAAAATATATTCTACCGGTTCAACAATATTAACGTTTGCCTTGTAATATTGCTTACGTTGGTATGCAGAACTCAAAGGACCACCCTTCTCTATGGCTTTATTTATAGGATTCCCTTTTGACAGAGAAGAGGTTATTTCCTCTATGATAGCTCTGTCAACCTGGAGGTTGTGCTTTTGAAAAATGTCAACTAGAATGCCATCAGTGTGGGATCTGGAGAGACAACCAGTTAAGTGGTGAAGTTCTAGCAAAAAATCATTAATTGCTGTTTTTGGTACATGGGAAAAATGTTCTAATTTTAACAAAGCTGCCGCAAATTTGTGCTGAATTACATCTGGAAGATCTTTTGGGGCATCAACACTGCTCTCTGGTTGAGCATCAGAGTATGCCTCACCAAAGTCATCATCAGAAGTATTTATTGTGGATTCTGGGGAAACAAAGGTGGTTGTCGTTACAATTTCGGGTTTAAAATCTGTTGATGAATAAGAATTGTGTTTTCTGCTCTTCTGGGATTTAAAAGTTCCAAGGATATTCGTTTGAAAGTTGCAATCTAAGAACATACAAGTTACAACCTCATTTTTCTTCAGGTGCGCATTAATGTGAACCCAGTACTCCCTTTCAGAGACAAAACCCTTACAAGGACATAAATGGCAACTAAATATACAGTTCTTTGATTGATGACTGTTTTTTTTAATCACATGAAATCTATTCAAATGAATTGTCAGCGCATTCCATGTTCTAAAATTGCACGGGCAGCTTGCATATACACATGGAAAGCGATTATTATTCCCATAATATCTATGTTTCAGTCGATAATGCTTTAATATTTGGGACCTACTTGGTAAAACTGAGGGGCAGGCCTTACATTGCCACATTCACAGCAACATTCTGCAACACTTATGGCACCATTCACTGCAAAAGAGAAGTGGAAACAAAGAAGACTTGATGTCTAATGAGAAATTAATTCCAAACCAAATCAGTGTTTGATTCAAAAGTGCAAGACAAGCTGTCAAAAATTCTGAAACATCAAACATCAATGATAAAAGGGGGAAGGTATAAGTAACAGTAGGGACAAAGATGAAGTGTGATGAGGCTCCTGCAACTGCTTATGAACAGTAATTTGAAAGGTATGACACATCACACAATAGACAATCAGATAACAGAGTGATACAAAGTGATAATTCTATTTAATGTTTATTACTGAAGTTGTAGTGGGTGGTGATGGTGTACAGGGGTGCATTATACTGAATGGGATTCTAATATTTTGTCCACTCCATTAACATACATGAGAGGGGCAAAATATTAGGACCACTTTTCAATACAAGGCACTCCAGTACACCATGACCTCAATAATAAACAAAATAGAATTATCACCTTTGTTACAATGTCAACAAAAACTGAAAAGAGAAGCTTCATGAAAGTACGTATGTGCTGGGTGATTAATTGAAATCTATTTTCCATTACAATTTCAGCTACTAACAGAGCAAGTAAAAGTCATATTCTCACCACAAAGACGTGAGTCCACAGTGAAAGAGCTGACTCCATATGATTTGCACAGACTGAGTTTGCCTGTCAATCTGCAGCAAAAAAACCAAAACAAAAAAAACCAAACAGTTTTACAGTGCAAAACCGTATTTCACTAAATGCAAATAATCTATACTAGATGTGTACAGTGTGAGGAAATTATGTTTTTTGATGGCTGATACCAATCTTTTTTTTATAGAATAGCAGCAAAAATATATTTCTGCATCTGAAAATGTAAATGACACCACTGATCTCTTCAATATACATTTATATAACCTTTATACTCACCACAGAATTGTGTGGTGGCTGATGGTGAGCTGCACCAAACACACACAAATCACTGCATTAGTATATGGTTTATTTTCTTCTAAATATAACTGCATTAAGACACTTGATTCTGTTATTTAGAGGAAAGATACATACTCACCACAGAGCTTGAGCCACAGAGGAGGCGCTGATGTTAGGAACTTCTGAAAGCAATCTGCAGAAGCAACAAAAGCAACAAGATGAAAATACAAATACTTCTACAACTCAAAACTGTCACTCACAAAGCAAAACCAATACATAATAAAGAACTATGGCCAAGTATGAGCCATACTTTTTTGAAGAGTCACAAAAATGTTAAATATCAAATAGTTAATGTTCTTTCACATCATTATATTTACAATGTCCATTTAGGTCTAAAGACGGTGGCTGAACACACTAATGACAGGCTAAGCAAAAATAGCAGCTAACATATCGTAGTAACCTCTCAAACATTTATGCCTCAAAACGAGACCATGATTTCCAGTCTCGTGTGACCAGAGCTTAGCACAAATAGGCAGGTTTCAACACCACAGAAATAACTCCATAGCCTACGTTTAACCACAGAAGCCTGATAAAGTAATGCTAACCCTCCACCGCAGCAAAGCACTGTACTCCTCCTTGACTAAAACCAATGCTATGTCAACCGCACAGACTGTATAAATAATGCCAATTAACGTTATTTTTGCTAAAAAAGTTCTAACTTAGCAACTGCCATTAGTACAAACCAACACGTTGCCCACGGGCTAAATCCTGCCATTCACTGACTGGCACAGTGCTGTTAACACATAATTTCACACAAACTCATTCAGCTTTCTCTCGATATTACCAACACACGTTGCCCGCGGGCCAAGTCCTACCAAGTTAGCTGGCTGCCATTGTGCTGTTAACACACAATTTCACCAAACTTATTCAGCCTTCTCTCGCTGTTACGGTCGGGCGACTTACCAGTGCAAAGAAATTCAACCAGAGACGAGGAGCACTGCGTTCAGTCAAGTTAAATAACGTTAAGAGGCGCCAGCTCAAAAAAAAAAAAAAAAGAAAGAAAAAACACAGAGGAAACTTAACGTTAACAGACGTGGTGATAAAACATTGTGAGCAAATAACCTCATGCCAGTTCATTAACCTTCGTTGGCGGCGCTCAAGACATTAAACTACATATTGTTAAGCGTTAGCCAATATTCAAATTGAAAATCCGTACTTACCGAGCTGATGTAATGGCGTACTGCGTGACAGTTGACGTGAAATCGTCAAAAATCTCTTTATTCTTTTGTTATCTCCTAGTTATTAAGAAATTATTACTAAAAGAAGATTCTTTATTGTCCTTTCTCAGCACATTACATACATTGAAACGAAATATGACCTCTGCATTTGATCCATCCTACTGTATACACTGGGAGCAGTGGGCAGCTGCAGTGCAGCGTCCGGGGACCAACTCCAGTTCTTTTGCCAATGCCAGTGGTCAGGGTCACTGACAGGTGTATTCACCTAACATAGCCTACATATCTTTAATTATATAATTATTTATATATCTCCATGTATATTTTTACATAAATCCCCAATATTTTATTTGCCTTTAAAAAATCCTCTTCCTTCATTTAATTTGACAATGTTTATTGTATTGTATTCTATGTATTAATTCTCTACAGGATCTTGTATGTTCTTTAATGTGTGTTCAATTTATTAAAAGAAAAAACAAAAAAAACGTTTTGGTGAACCCTGCAGTAAAGTGAGCCCTCTTCCTCAGAGAGGATCTTTGCCTCCCAGTTTGTTCCTGGCGACCGAGCAGAGTGAACCGTCTTTTTTCACAGAGGATCTTTGTCCCATCTCCGTGTCCGCAGTGTAAACAGTTTTCGCTGGTGATTTGACAGTCACTAGAAGAACATTATGACCCTTTGTAAAAGTTTCTGTGTGGTAACTGTGCTAACACAAGCTAACGTTAGCAGCTAAGGACCGAGAATGCTGTCCGGTAACGTTATGTGTGTGTGTGTGTGTGTGTGTGTGTGTGTGTGTGTGTGTGTGTGTGTGTGTGTGTGTCTCGGAGTGTCAGTAACGTTACGTTAACTTAGCCGTAGCCTTACTATGCTGTTTGTCATAAAAAACAGGGCATGCTAAAGTTACACTGGCCGTATGGGTAGGAGGGGCATTACGGCCACACACCGGGGACTCCACGGCACTGGTCATTTGGCCGTGGTATAATTCCTGCCCTGCGATTAGAAATAATAAAAATAAAAAATCCGAGTCGGTGCTGCTTGCCCGATCGAGCACGTCTGCTCAGCCTCACCCTCTGTCATCTTTACACGTGCTTAAATCGCCGGCCTGGATCTCCACTCTCCACACATGCGGGGGCGTAGCGATTGAGTTGCGCATGCACGTCTCAGAACGGAAACACTATAATAATAACAATAATCGTTTTTCCTCGATTATATGAATTTTGAGATAGTCTGGAGCCAAAATCGTAATCACGATTAAAATTCGATTAATTGAGCAGCTCTAGTCTGGAACCCTGGTATACTAACTTATGTTTTAGTTTAATAAAGGTATAGTATACTACCTTTTTGGTAAGGCACTGCCCGCAGGTCACATCAGTTTTAAGATATGAGACACATGGAGCTAAACCATTTCACATGAACAGTTGTTGTTTCAGTTTGTTAGTAACAATTTGCTATTGGATTGAAAGCGCTCTGTGCTTGTTTATAACCAGGGACGGACTTTAGTCTGGACACTCAGGCATCCAGGCCACTGGCTATCCAGGCCACTGTGATGGAAAATTCTGGTATTTGATAATGTTATGATGAACGATGTGTGTTGCTCACTAACACCTACTGTGACAGCAATGAGAGACAGCAAGGTCACAAGACAGGGAGGCTCAGGCACCAAGATTATGAGCCAGACACCAAGTGTCCTAGTTAGTCTCAGGAGATGTTGTGTTGTAGGAATGTCAAGGCGCCACATATTTGACTGTTGATGTGCATGTGTTTTGGGAAACTATAAAGATAGAGGGCTGGAGGACATTCGCCAGCTCTCACTCTGACTGACTGTTCATGCAGTTTGTACTGTTTGTGAGACTCCATTCATGAATGCTCATTAAAACTCAAGAAAGACAGCCGACGTGTGAAGGCTCTTTATTGTTCAAGTGATTTTGCCACCACAATTTTGGCACCCCAGATGGGACACATCTGTGAGCGGATTCTGGACTTTCTGGACTGAAGGTGAAAGACTGTGCGCACAGCAAGAGTTGACACTCTTAAACCTCAGACTCCCCCACAAAGGAAGGTTGAGGAGAGGGCCTGACGTCTGGAGAACCGGCATTCCTTTCACCGTTGGGGTCCAACGAACCTGGTGGCCGACAACACCTCGCTGTCTGTTCTGGTGAGTTTTTGAGGACTGCGCAGGAAAAGTCTTTTCCACCTGTTGTGAGAGGTTGGCAGACGTGCCAGGCACCGTTTCTGGGAAACTGAGTGCAGGAAAAGTGTGAGCTCAGTTTAGGTCAGGGACCTAAGTTAGTGTAGGTTGGGAACCTAACACGACACCTGATTTCTCAGCTGTCAGGGACAGAGGGAAAGGGTGGTAAGCAGCGAAGGGGGAGAGACAGACACTTGCTATCAGAACGGAACAGACAGAGTGGTAAATCTTTTTGTTGTTTCAGTCTGTTAAAGGTAAAAGAAATTAAGAAATTTATTTTGCGAATTTGGCTTATTCCGTGTTGTAAAAACCTGAGAATTTGATTACAATGGGGTCTGGCCAGAGCACAACCGCAAAGACGATAATTGAGCCTGATTATGGCGCTCCCAATGTGAAGTTCATGAGGAACAAGTATGGGGAGGGAAGCATGGCTCAGTTAGATCTGTGGGTTAAGGAGTGCTGTTTTCCAAGGGGGGGCAGCCTGAGTGTTAAACAACTCGAGGTGTTGGAGATAAGGTTAACAGATTTAGAAAAAAGAGGCTTAGTGGGAAAATTTGGAGGTAAGATTAAATTCGAGGCAAATTGGTCAGCATTTAATGATTGGATGAACGAGGCCAAGCATAGGCAGGGCCCTAAAGGTCTCCCGGGACAGTGTGCGAAACTGGATTCGGACCCCGACTCGGCTCCACCTGAGCGGCCTCCACCGTTGAACACCACGAACCAGAGGGAGCAGCTGGCCTCTCTGAATCAGCGCTGCTTACAGAGACATTGTTCTCGGCTGTTGGGAAGATTGAAAACAGACTTCCCTGTTCGTGTGGACTGGGAAAAGTGGTGGTGGTTAAGCAGGATGCAGATGAGACTGTCTCTGCTTATCTATACCGCCTGAGACAAGCAGCGATGCAGTATGGTGGTCTGACCAAACTTGAGGAAAGTCAAAAGGAGAACACAAAGACAAAGATCGTTGCTACAACTGTGGCAAAAGTGGACATTGGGCACGAAACTGCTGCAGAGGGGACGGCAACAAGAAAAAGGATGGGGCAAATGAGTCAGGTTGACTATGTGGTGAGAGCACGAGGACGGCCGAATCTGGTGACGACACTGACCCGGAAAACCAACCAACACTTCAGACACGTGAGAGCACTGACACTAACACAAACACAGAAACACACAACACACACATCATGACTGATGCAGAGTATGAGCTTGTTTCTGATGCGATTCTGCACCTTGAATCCAAACAGAGAGAGAGTGAGCATCGTAGTATGCTGGCTGATTTTTCGGCAGAGGCATATAAAAAATGTCCAGATATACACTGACAGTTAAAGGTGTTGAACTCTCTTTCTTGAAATCTTTCAAACACTCATTCCTGTATTCTGACAGATGCCCAGTCAATCTGATGGGATGGGATCTCATGTGTAGGTTGGGTATTGTTTTGATTTGTACCCCTGAAGGCGTTCAGGTGAAGAGAGTGAATGATTTGAGGGAAAACGGTGTTTTTTTCAAGCACATTCAGGGACAGTTCATGTGTGAATGGAAGTTGACTCTGCCCCCATCTGTTTTGCTGCAGCTCCCAGAGACACACACACATGCTGACGTCACATGCCTGCACTGCACAGCACACATGGCCTCTGTCTCACACACTGACTGTGATAGTGAGAATGTTTTCTGTGACTCAGAGCAGGAAAAGGACAGGTTACAGCTAGAATGGTTGTATTGGAATGACGTCAATTGTGTTGTCTCTGTGAAACTTCCTAATCAAATCGCATGAGTTGATTTTGGCACAAAACTCTGATCCACACATCTCACTGGTAAATCCCAGCGGCACAGACCTGGGTCTGTGGGTGCGGGAGCTGAACGCCTCTCCATGTTGGAGGTCTTCCGCTGATCCTCATGTTGATTTTAACGATGCAATGGGAGTGTACAGAAAGAAACTTGATTGTGTTATTGAGGCTTCTCGTTCTGTTACTCTTACAGACCAAACTGTTTCTGAAACTGACTTGTGCATGATTCAGTCCGTTGCCGACATCCCAGAGCTACAGCAGGTCCCTGCACATCTCTGGGCTCACAGTAAACATGACGTTGGCCTGATAAAAATTGTGAACCGGTGATAATCACACCCAAATCAGACTACAGACCCTGTCGTAATCAATATCCTCTCAAACGTGAAGCAGTTGAAGGCATTAAACCTGTGTTTGATGCTCTGTTGAAGGCAGGTGTGATTGTTCGTGTCCAAACTCTCCTGTGAGGACACCCATATTTCCAGTGCGCAAAATACGTCCTGATGGTGCACCTGCTGAGTGGAGATTTGTGCAAGATTTGCAAGCTGTAAATGCTGCAATACAGGCCAGAGCGCCTACAGTTCCAAATCCACACACAATTCTGTCTCAGGTTCCAGCTGATAGCAAGTGGTTTTCAGTGGTTGATCTGTCAAATGCATTCTTCTGTGTCCCGGTGCATCCGGACAGTCAATTCTGGTTTGCATTTTGCTTTGAGGGTAAGATGTGGACGTTTTCCAGACTCTGCCAGGGGCTATCCGAGTCTCCAACGATCTATAATTCGGCTTTGCGTGACAGTTTGGAGACCCTGGAATTGCCAGAGGGAAGTGCTTTGTTGCAATATGTTGATGACCTTTTGGTTGCGAGCGCAACCAGAGAAGGCTGTGTAAAGACACTGTTGCCTTGCTAACTCATTTAGCTGAACAAGGCCACAAAGCGAGCCTGTCAAAACTACAGTTTGTTTCACAGGAAGTCACATTTTTGGGTCATGTGATTTCTCCTGAGGGTAAAACCCTCACACCCAAACGCATTGAAGCCATTCAAAAGATCCCGAAACCTCAGACAAAAAAACAAGTCATGTCTTTTTTGGGAATGACAGGCTACTGCAGACAGTGGGTTCCTAATTATGCTGAAATTGAGGCACCATTAGCAGCAATTGCTCATGGGAAAGGCCTGAAAGCATCCAATCGTGTCATTTGGACTCCTGAAGCAGAGAAATCTTTTGTTGACTTAAAACTGTCTCTGCGAACGCCTCCGACTCTTGGACTGCCTGACTGCACACGACCGTTTACCCAGACTGTTGACGAAAAAGGGAGTGGTACATGATTTTGGGCAAATTTGGAAAAATAGGGATTTCTTGACCTCAACAGGGAAACCTATTGCTCACCATGTGTTGGTATCTGCTCTTTTGGATGCTGTGTTGTTGCCTAAGCAAATTGCTGTGTGTAAATGTGAAGCTCATACCAACAACACAGACCTTGTTTCTCAGGGTAATGCGAGAGCAGATGCAGCTGCGAAGGCAGCCTTAAGGCTGCCAGTGTCTTCCTTATCTTCTTCCTTGCAAGCGGTCTCCCTAACTCCTGTGTCTACCCCCTCAGCTATGGCTACGGCTGAGGTCTCAGACTTGCAGATAAGGGCTTCTCCGGCGGAGAAGGCCATTTGGGAAAAAGCACGATGTACTGTTCTTGATAAACTGTGGACAGGTCCTGATGGCCTGCCCTTTCTCCCTCGCTACCTTTTTCATTTCTTTGCTAAATTGACACATGGGTTGGACTATGTGTCAAAGGGGGGAATGGTTGATGAGATGAGATGAGATGAGATGAGATGAGATACAGAGATACTGGGTTACAGTTTTCCAGTTATGCTGCAGAATTCTGTAAAAGATGTGTGATATGTTCCACGAACAATGTGGGGAGGGGGTATCAAAATACCACAGGTTGCACATCCACCTCCAGAAAGACCTTTTGATCAGTTGCAAATGGATTTCATTGAACTAACACCAAGCGAAGGGAAAAAGTTTGTTTTGGTGATTGTGTGCATGTTTTCCAAATGGGTTGAAGCTTTTCCCACAGCTAAACAGGATGCAGCAGCAGTCGCAAAAGCTTTGATGACCCTGATGATTCCCAGGTGGGGGAATTCCAGCAAAAATCTGCTCAGATAATGGTACACCTTTTGTGAGCGCAGCCCTAAAGACCGTTGGTGAGTATATGGGTATTGATTTGAGACAACATTGTGCATATCATCCAGCATCAGGAGGGGCATGTGAAAGAGAAAATGCAACTCTGAAAAACAAACTTGTGAAAGTGTGTGAGGAAACTAAATTGTCATGGACAAAAGCTCTTCCTATTGTGTTGATGCACATGAGGGCTAGGAGGAGAAACAAGAATGGATTCAGTCCATTCAAGATCTTGTTTGGCAGACCTCTCAACACTGGGATTGGGCCCGTCAAAAGGCAGTTGCCAGACACTGGCCACTGCGAGGATGAGATGTTAAGATATTGTGCAACCTTGTCCTCTGTTTTGTCTGAAATCCACCAACAGGTAAAAGCAGCCCTGCCCAAACCAGCAGAACGAAAGCTGCACGACCTCGAGCCAGGCGACTACATTGTGGTCAGAGATCTGAGGCGAAAGAACTGGAAAGCTCACAGGTGGAACGGTCCCTTCCAGGTGCCTCTGGTGACAGAGACAGCGGTGAAGGTCGCAGAGAGGGCGTATACACGCCAGTCACTGCAGACGGGTTCCGGATCCGTGTGCACATCGCGACGATGATCGAGACACCAAAGCCGTGGCATCCCCTTAGGCGCCTGGGGTGCGGCCTAAGAGGGGGAGTGGGTTTCCTGCTCGTCATCTCCATCGCAGCAGGGCTAACACTCCTGCTTTTGGATGAGCTCTACGGACACAATCTCACTGATTCAGACGACAACTGCACGGCCTCACCTCATCACGTGGGGAAGAGATCTGTTGTGCAGATTGGCAACATGACATCCATGCTGGAAAACAACGTGTGGTATGGAGTTATGCTGACAATGGCGAGGGCGCTGACAAACGGGAGCTGTTATGTCTGCGCGGAGCTTCCACACGAGCTAGGTAACTCTTTGCCGCTAAAACCTTATCCCCTGAATGTTTCAGAGACTTTGGGGGCGATGATTGCTTTCACTCAGGGTGTTCACTCACCCAACAGAACACCTTGCTGCTGCATTGGAGAAGACAATGTCAGCACCGTGAACTATGAGGGAGAAACTGTAAGGTTCTGGAATGTGACAAAGATTTTCCAGCGGGGAATATATCAACCTGTCATGAGCACTAACCCCATGAGCCAGAAAGGAGTTGTTTGTTTCTTTAGAGACTGTGCAACGCCAAAAGATCACTTTCTGGGGACATCTGCCTGTGCGCAGGTAGTTGGAGCGACGTGTGGGGTGATGTGGACTCATAGCATGAAGGACTGTAAAGGTACATCACCATACGTTGCAACCTTGAACCTCACAGACACTGTTAGCCTTAACTGATCAGGTATTGACTGGATGGAAAGCGTCATTAATGAGTCTGTTTGCCCCTGTGATACCTGTTCTGTTGCTGTTGTGCATTTTCATGTGCTGCATTGTTCCTTGTGTGAAATCTTTGATCACATCAATGATCTCGTCTGCTGTAGGGCGCTACGTGCAGATGGATCACATCCAGATGGATCAGTGGATTCCTCCTTATAATTCACAGGAGAAACTCTTTTAAATTTTCCTGATTTACAGTTAACTATTTGGGTTTGAAAAAGCATGATTCATTAAATTGAATCTCCAAGAGTGTGGTTTCAATCACATTTAACCACGTCACACTGATTGCACTCATAATTTAATCACATAGTTTAAATCACTTTTCACATTGATTACTCACGTTTGTTAAATCACATTTAATGTTCACAGCATATATACACACTTTTCTTTTCTTTTCTTTTTTCATTTTTTTGGTTCTCACTCATTCATGTACATGACAGTCAAGTTCCCTTAATTGTTTTGCTACCATTTATGTGTTATGCTTACTATGCTTCAGCTTAGAATGTAGTATAAGGGATTTTTACCCTCACCATATAGAGGTTTTTTCCCTTCTTAGATAGTGCAGCTAGATGGTCAAGTCTTTTACCTTTCTCCTGCGTCAAAAGGGAGGGGGGATGTTTGGCTTGTCCATGCTTATGACCTGTGACCTCTGCCTGTTTTTCTACCTCTCTGATGTTCAGGGAGGACTGGGGTTACCAGCGTTTGGCTGGTGCAGGTAGAACTCACAGGACATAGGGTAGTAAGATTGATGTGAATTTTCCATGTTCGTGCATGAGTTAGCATGAGAATGCTAAAAGGGAGGAATGTGATGGAAAATTCTGGTATTTGATAATGTTATGATGAACGATGTGTGTTGCTCACTAACACCTACTGTGACAGCAATGAGAGACAGCAAGGTCACAAGACAGGGAGGCTCAGGCACCAAGATTATGAGCCAGACACCAAGTGTCCTAGTTAGTCTCAGGAGATGTTGTGTTGTAGGAATGTCAAGGCGCCACATATTTGACTGTTGATGTGCATGTGTTTTGGGAAACTATAAAGATAGAGGGCTGGAGGACATTCGCCAGCTCTCACTCTGACTGACTGTTCATGCAGTTTGTACTGTTTGTGAGACTCCATTCATGAATGCTCATTAAAACTCAAGAAAGACAGCCAACGTGTGAAGGCTCTTTATTGTTCAAGTGATTTTGCCACCACACCACGTCAGAACGGGGGGGGGGGGTTAAAATCCACCCTGATTAAAGGTGTTCATGGTCATCAATGGTATTTTATTTGTCAGTCTTCAAACATACTGTAATTATGATCAAATGAAACAGACAAGGTGGGTCTAAATCACACAAACTTTAGTAATATTTCAAATAATAAAAGTTCACACACAATCACAGCTAAAACTTCCTTTGTGCCTTCCTTTTGCTCTCCATCTCTCTTTCATGTCCACCTTTCCTTTTTCCTCCTCTCTTCGGATGATCCATCAGTCTTTCTCTCTCTCTCTCTCTCTCTCTCACATACGATCCGGTGCGCCGCGCATGTATAAAGGGCCGTCCACACCAAGAACTATAACTATAAATATAACTATAAATATACAGTTTTAAAAATCGTTCTAAACTCAAGTGTTTAGCAGCGTCCACACTACAACTATAACGACAACAATAGTGGTGGACGATATCGTTTGGATCACTTTCAGAGCGATTTGATGAACGATAGAAACACTGACAGCCAATCAAAATCCATCCGAAATGACAGGTCGAGACGTTCATCACGTCACATATACCCACTAAGAAAGCTCCAGGATTTCCATACACCCACTTAAAAATTTGCAAAGATCCGTAACAATATAGTTTTGTGACAGAACCTTAACTTCAGTGATTTTGTTTTGCAAATACCGGGTAAATAACTGCAATAAAATACATTTTGCAGGGGAATGCATCTCCTCTTTTCCCCTCCATTCATAAAATTCAGGAGCCAGGATGAAGTTACTGAGGGAGCAAATCTTTATTATGCAACATAGGTTCACACAGTGAGTTATAAAGAGCGCGCAGCCGTGCGTAATTGTCGCGCGTAATGACAGCTCGTCGCCGGTGAAACACAATAAATTGCACGTCTTCATTCATGTTTGTCTCATGACAGATGGAGCTGACAGACAGACAGACAGACAGGTGGAGCAAGCGGCAAATTGGTTTTCTTTTTCTGTCTCGCAACATACAGCAATAACAGGTCATCAATATCCATTTTATCCATCACTCTGCTCCCCTGCCGACCGCACCGAGCAGTGTGTGTTTGGCGTAACCTAGCAACACGACGATATCGTTCATTGTGTGTGATGCTGCCATTGTTATCGTTATAGTTAATGTTACAGTTATCTTTCTTGGTGTGGACGGCCCTTAAACCATGTGCATTCTCCTTCCTGTGTTTTCGTTGTGTAGAGGCGGGCCATAAATCAACTAACCAATCACGACATGATTCTTCTAAAAAAAACTGTCATTTTCGACCAATCCTAATAACCCTCTGTTTCACAGTTTCACAGCGCGTACATCTCTGTGCAGTAGCGAGTGAGGGGGCGTGTACTTGAAGAAGTGTTGTCTGCCTGGCAACAGCGGGCCATTGGCTGCATTGTATTTATTGCCAGTACATGGCCTGCCAGCCCTGGCTTCTTATTGGCCCGGATGGCAGCCATACAGGCCAATAAGGAGCCAGGCCATCTGGAAATCGACAGACTAAACAGATGGGCCATTCCTGAGTGTTTATAACATAATATTAGTGGTGGTGGATGACAGACTGCGGACACAGCAGACTGAAATATCACTTTTCTACACATTTACATGTTGCTGATCAGCTGTATTGACAAAGTATTAACTTTTTTCTTGAGGAGGTTTGATTACACTCACAATTACAAGCATAGTTGTCATCACCTCACATTATCTTCAACTCTCTGTCTCCACCACGGTATTTTTACTCCGTGTTTGTGTCTGTGTGTGTGCGTAAAAGTGGCGCAGCAGCCAGAACGCACAGACAGCAGGAGGAGACACGCAGTATGATAATAAATTACACCCAAATATAAAAAAGTAAACTAACAACTACAGAACAGCTGATAACGTCAGAGCTTCTCAATTCTACAGTTATTCATAGCTGTTGAATTGAGAAGCTCTGACGTTATCGTTATTCATAGCTTAGCGCTGCCGGTGAGAATAACGGGTTAAAGAGCAATGTGATTATTAAAAGATCGATCTCGGAATTTACAAATCGATATTGGGTCATTCCAGTGAAGATCAATTTAATCGAATGAATCGATTATTTTAACCCAGCCCCAATGGCGGTTTTAGGGGGGGCCAGCAGGGGCCAGTGCCCCCGTAACTCTGAAATCTTCTTTTCGAAGCCGCATAAAATTAAATGCTCTGATTCAGGGTGCCATACTTGCAAATCGTGAGGGAGGGAAGGAGGAAAGCAGTAATTTGTGTCTGTTTGTGTGAAATTAATTTGAGTCTTACCTTTTGTTTTCTTTTCATATTGCGTATTTTGTATTGTTTTGCGTATCTGTAACTGTTTGTGAGAGAGTTTTAAACGAATATTTTGTCTGCACGATTTTAGATAGTAAAATAGCCCTCCATCAGTACGTCAGCCATTTTTCTTTTGATTACTGAGATGTTTAACCACTAATCCTTAGCAGTATTTGAAATGTAACCCTTAACCATAACATACCACTAGTGTTTTTATCAGCAAAAATAGAACATATTTCACACATATAAAGCACAAAGATGTTGAAATCTAGGCATATTCTGCCTTTAAATCAAAAATCAAATATATACAAAATTTCTCCCGGGGGAGTATATATGTATATATATATATGTGTGTGTGTGTATACACTGTTGTGTCTTGTTTCAGGTGACTTCACTTCCTGTCTTTGTCTGATTCCTTCCAAAACCTTACCTGGGTCCCCTCCCCTGTGTGCCTCACCTGTGTCTCATTGTCTAATCACCCCTCTGTGTATATAAGCAACCTCCCTCGTGTGTCCTGTTGCCAGATCGTCTTCTTTCCCCTGTGTCCAGAGTTTCCAGCATTCTTTCCTGTGATCAGATTGTCCATGTAAGACCTTTTTTTGCCTTCCCGTGCTTGCCTCTAGCCTAGCCCTTTTGTACCTCTGCCAGATATTATTGCCTTATGTGTATTGACCTTGCTTGCCTGTTTTTTGACTGTGGATTTTGGACTTTGCCAGATATTATTACCTTACGTGTATATATATATACATATATATATACATATATATATATATATACATATATATACATATATATATATATATATATATATACATATATATACATATAAATGTGTATGTGCCTCTGACTATGGCTTTCTCCATAAATGGCAATAGTCCAGTTCCCTATTGCTCTCTCCATGGCTTTCTGCATAACTGTGTATAATTCTTTTCTTATTACACTGGCAGTGTAATAATGGACACCTGCTTGCCTCTAATACACAAAGAGAGAATCAGGACTTGGTGCAGAATTTGTAGCAAGATGTAAATGGCAGAGAGATATTAGCAGGAGGTGCTCACACACCCAGGTGCATACTTAATGTCTTAAACAGTGCCCTGTGCCCCCATAGACATCCTCAACATGAGAGGCAGGCTGACCTTTATATAGAAACAGGGCTGAAGCAGACAGGAGGCTGCCAGCACACAGCCAAGGTTAACAGCAAGTGAGAAACAAGACACAATTTAACTGTCAAGGCAAATTAAATCACTGTTTGACATTCTCACAATGTAGAGCCAGTCTCATTATCATAATATACTGATGTACCTTGAACTTGACCTTCAAAGCCCTGTGGATGGTCGAATGTGCAGGATATGTCCTTGACTCTAAGCATGATTAGAGACTTTCATCTCTGTACCATTTAGTCTATTATGTGAGATGGAAGTTGATGAAAAAGGGCCTTGGGCTGGCAGATGCTTCCCCATGGAGAAGTGCTAAATGAAATTTCATCAGGCTTTTGGTGTAACCCAATTAATATGTCTAAAATAATGTGAGATTAGCTTCCAGTTTCATTTGTGTTCAGCGATAAAGCAAACAAAAGACAGTTACTAATGGTAGTTTTATAAGTCACAGTCATCTTTATTGTGCTGCCGTCCAGTCTTTTTTAAATGTGAGGCACTTCAAGGATCCAAAAGAGTCCTCACTCACTCACTCACTCACTCACTCACTCATCTGATAGCTAATTTTCCTTGATGGTTGTTCAGAGGCTTAGCAAAGTCTATAGATGTAACACTGAATAAAGGCTCTTGTGTTCTTACATCCATTGAATCTGGCTGTGTTTTGTTTATGAAATGATGCAGCTCAGTGTCAGTTTCAATGTCCATTGCAAGTGTTCCAATATCAGTGTTTGTTCTTCAGCAGACATGTATCTAGCAAGCATATAGCACTACCTAGCATAGCACATGTTTGCAGCTTATTCAGATGCATAGACATTTTTAGGTTGTACCTGGCTACCCCAGGCAGGTACAACTTTGAACACATTGTTTTATTCAGCCTATTCTCATTCTGTAGTCATCAAATAGCACCAGCTCAGTGGCCTAGTGGTAGAGTGTCAAATACAGAGAATAAATTTCACACACTCAGGTGTGTGACAGTCAGTGGAACTTTAATCTTTTATCTGTTTGGAAGTGATTTCGACATCAGACACTGATGCCATAAGCCAACTGTTTGTGACGGGCAGCGTCAGTTGGTAACAAGGCTGGACAGCACCTTTTGCAGTGTTATGATATGCCATTGGAGGCGTCAGTTTGAAACACTGCTAGTAATGAGGTAATATAAGGAGCTAAAAGACATTATTCACCTTATTTTTCACGGAAACACTGAGGCAAAACAGAATGCAGCCAGCTTCCGTTTTGTTGTGTGACAATTCTGATCCAGCACTTTTGACCACTGTGTAAATGGGAATCGCCTTGTTGTTTACCTTGTTGATACATATCTATATTATAGCCTATATAATCACATTTTTCACGTCACTATATCACCGTTTAGACTAATCTGGTGTTTGCTAAGTCTATTTACACAATGACTGAACAAACATTACTATTTCTGTGTGTAATTAATAACATGGTTATCGTAAATTAGCTGGTCTAACTGTTAGCTGTTAGCCGTTAGCCATTAGCGGTGCATGTAATAACTCAATAAACGGTCCGTGAACGGGAGGCTTTTAACAGATGATGTTCTAATGTAACATCCATTTTTGGAGGGACAATATGACGAGCTGACGTATTACGGTAAGCAAGTTGTGTCATTTCCGGTGTTTCTGTGATGCTCTGGTGAATTCTACTGGCCTCAGGCTAGTAGCCTGCTTTCTCACTTTAGTTGCTTAAAACGTCAACTCCAAGTCTTAACCCACACTGTTTAAGCACTCATAGCTCTCCTCTTTTCGACGACTTTCTCGTTAATCTCTTAGCTGTTGTTTGCACGCTACTAGCCTTGGTAGCTACATTAGCTTTACTGCTAGCGATGGCTTCTCCCTCTGCTCTCTCTTGCCCGGTGTGCCACATGTTCAGTTATGCCTCTGCCTCCTTTAGTGACAGCGGTAAGTGTAACAAGTGTAGCTTATTTGTTGCGCTGGAGGCGAGGCTTAGTGAATTAGAAGCGCGGCTCCGCACCATGGAAAATCACTCAGTAGCTGCGGTAGTTAGCCAGTCCCCTGTAGCCGGTGCGGAGCCACATAGCACAGCCTTAGCTCCTGCTAGCGGTCCTCCGGTAACTCCCGTTCAGCCGGGACGTTGGATAAGTGTGCGCCAGAAGCATAGCTCCAAGCCGAAGCCCACGGCTCACCACCAGCCTGTTCACGTCTCCAACCGCTTTTCCCCAGTCAGCGACACACCCGCTGACGTTAAAACTCTGGTTATTGGCAGCTCTATTTTGCGGAACGTGAAGTTAGCAACACCAGCGGCCATAGTCAAATGTATCCCTGGGGCCAGAGCGGGCGACACTGAGTCAAATTTAAAACTGCTGGCTAAAGCTAAACGTAAATTCAGTAAGATTGTTATTCACGTAGGCGTTAATGACACCCGGTTACGCCAATCGGAGGTCACTAAAATTAATATGGCCTCGGTGTGTGAATACGCAAAAACGATGTCGGACTCCGTAGTTTTCTCTGGACCCCTCCCTAATCTGACCACTGATGACATGTTTAGCCGCATGTCATCATTTAATCGCTGGCTGTCCAGGTGGTGTCCAGCAAACGATGTGGGTTTCGTTAATAATTGGCAAACTTTCTGGGGAAAACCTGGTCTCATTAGGAGAGACGGCATTCATCCCACTTTGGATGGAGTTGCTCTCATTTCTAGGAACCTGGAAAATTTTATTAGCAAATTAAATCCCTGACAACCCAGAGTTGAGACCAGGACAGAGAGCTGCAGTCCTATACGCCTCTCTGAGCTTCTAGTTCACTTACCCAGCCATAGTTTCCATAGTTTTATACCAACAGTGTCTGTCCCCCGACCACCTAAATTATTTAAATCTAAAATTAAACAAAGAGGAATTGTGCAAAACAACCTCATAAAAATTAAAACCTCTTCTGTGACAGAAAGACAAAACAGGAGAATTAAATGCGGACTGTTAAATATCAGGTCTCTTTCGTCTAAAGCAGTGTTAGTAAACGAATTAATATCAGATAATCATATTGATTTACTTAGTCTCACTGAAACCTGGCTGTGTCAAGATGAATATGTCAGTCTAAATGAATCCACTCCTCCCAGTCATAATAATACCCACATTCCTCGAGGCAGCGGCCGAGGAGGGGGAGTTGCAGCCATTTTTAACTCTAGTCTGTTAATCAGCCCTAAACCAAAAAGATTATAATTCTTTTGAAAGCCTCGTTCTTAGTCTTTTACATCCGACCTGGAAAACCTCGCAGCCACTTTTATTGTTATAGTGTACCGTGCTCCTGGCCCGTATTCTGAATATATCTGAATCTCAGAGTTTTTATCCAGTCTAGTTCTTAAATCAGATAAAGTTATTATTGTAGGTGATTTTAACATTCATATCGACGTTGATAATGACTCCCTGGCTACCGCGTTTATCTCATTATTAGACTCCATTGGCTTCAGTCAGGGTGTACATGAACCCACTCACTGTTTTAACCATACCCTCGATCTAGTTCTGACGTATGGAATTGAAATTGATAACCTAACAGTCTTTCCACAGAATCCCTCACTAATCATTCGGATCATTATTTTTACCTTTTTACCACCACTCAGCAACAGTTACTATACCAGATGTTTATCAGATAGTGCTGTCGCAAAATTTAAAGAAATGATTACTCTGTCGTTAAATTCAATACCAAGTCCTTCAGTAACAGAGGTTTCCTGCACCGACTTTAACCTCTCCCGAATTGATCAATTTGTTGATAGCGCCGTAAGCTTGCTGCGAACAACACTCGACTCTGTAGCTCCTCTTAAAAAGAAGTTAACAAAACAAAGAAAGTTCGCTCCTTGGTATAACTCTGAAACCCGTAAATTAAAACAAATATCGCAAAAGTTTGAAAGGAATTGGCGATTAACCAAACTGGAAGAATCTCGTTTAATCTGGGCAGACAGTCTCAAAACTTATAAGAGGGGCCTCAGCTTTAATAGAAGAAAACAAAAATAACCCCAGGTTTCTTTTCAGCACTGTAGCCAGGCTGACTGAGAGTCAAAGCTCTATTGAGCCTTGTATTCCTTTAGCCCTTAGCAGTAATGATTTTATGAGCTTCTTTAATGACAAAATTCTAACTATTAGAGGCAAAATTCATGACCTCCTGTCCTCAGATACTACCTATCTAACCTCAAACACAGCTGTAACACCTAATATTTATTTAGACTGCTTCTCCCCAATTTCTCTTCAAGAACTGACCGCAGTGATTTCTTCATCTAAATCATCAACGTGTCTCTTAGACCCCATCCCAACTAGGCTACTTAAGGAGGTCTTACCTTTAGTTAACACCCATATATTAGATATGATCAATATATCCTTATTAACACGCTATGTACCACAGTCTTTTAAGGTAGCTGAAATTAAACCTCTACTAAAAAAGCCCACCCTGGATCCAGAGGTGTTAGCCAACTATAGACCAATATCTAATCTTCCCTTTATGTCAAAGATCCTTGAGAAAGTAGTTGCAGACCAGCTGTGTGATTTTCTCCATGATAATAATTTATTTGAGGAATTACAGTCAGGATTTAGAGTGTATCATAGCACTGAGACAGCACTAGTTAAAATTACAAATGACCTTCTGATTGCTTCAGACAAAGGACTCGTCTCTGTACTTGTTTTATTAGATCTTAGTGCAGCGTTTGACACTGTTGACCATGAAATTCTGCTACAGAGACTGGAACACTTAATTGGCCTAAAAGGTTCTGCACTAAGCTGGTTTAAATCTTATTTATCTGATCGTTTTCAATTTGTTGACGTTCATAATGAATCATCCGTTGTTTTGGAGTTCCGCAAGGTTCTGTGCTTGGACCAATCCTATTTATTCTATATACGCTTCCTTTAGGCAACATCATTAGAAATCACTCTATAAATTTCCATTGTTATGCGGATGATACACAGCTGTATTTATCGATGAAGCCAGAAGAAAGTGATCAATTACCTAAACTTCATAATTGTCTTAAAGACATAAAAACTTGGATGAGCACCAATTTCCTGATGTTAAATTCAGACAAAACTGAAGTTATTGTTCTTGGCCCCAAACAACTCAGAGACTCTTTATCTGATGACATAGTTTCTCTCGATGGCATTGCTCTGGCCTCTACCACTACCGTAAGAAACCTCGGAGTAACATTTGATCAAGATTTGTCTTTTAATTCTCATTTAAAACAAACCTCACGGACTGCATTTTTTCATCTGCGTAATATTGCAAAAATTAGGCCTATCCTGACCCAAAAAGATGCAGAAAAATTGGTCCACGCTTTTGTTACCTCAAGGCTGGATTACTGTAACTCTCTATTATCAGGTAGTTCTAGTAAATCATTAAAAACTCTCCAGTTAATTCAGAATGCAGCAGCACGAGTACTAACAGGAACTAAGAAACGAGATCATATTTTCTCCTGTTTTAGCTTCTCTGCACTGGCTCCCTGTAAAATCCAGAATTGAATTTAAAATCCTACTGTTAACTTATAAAGCTCTAAATGGTCAAGCTCCGCCATATCTTAGAGAGCTCATAGTGCCATATTATCCCACCAGAACTCTGCGCTCTGAGAACTCAGGGTTACTCATGGTCCCTGAAGTCTCCAAAAGTAGATCGGGAGCCACAGCCTTCAGCTATCAGGCTCCTCTCCTGTGGAATCATCTTCCTGTTATGGTCCGGGAGGCAGACACCGTCTCCACATTTAAGGCTAGACTTAAGACTTTCCTCTTTGATAAAGCTTATAGTTAAGGCTGGCTCAGGCTTGCCCTGTACCGGCCCCTAGTTAGGCTGACTTAGGCCTACTCTGCCGGAGGACCACCTATAATGCACCGGTCTCTCCTATAATGCACCGGTCTCTCTCTCTCTCTCTCTCCTCTCTCTCTCTCTCTCTCCTCCTATTACTGTATCTTGTTTACTCGGCCATTCTGGATGTCACTAACTCGGCTTCTTCTCCAGAGCCTTTGTGCTCCACTGTCTCTCAGGTTAACTCGTACTGTAGCGGTGCCTGGATAGTGTGACATGTGTGGTTGTGCTGCTGCCGTGGTCCTGCCAGATGCCTCCTGCTGCTGCTGCCATCATTAGTCATTAGTCATACTTCTACTGTTATTACACACATATGATTATTATCATACATGTATACTGCCAGATACTAATATATATTTTCAACATATTGTACCACAGTAACCAGAACTATAACGACAATATTATTACTTTCATGAATGTTGTTGTAAGCTACTGTCATTACCGAGGATGTCATACAGATTACTGTATTGTGTCATACGGATTACTGTTAATTTGTTATGCTGATCTGTTCTGTACGACATCTATTGCACGTCTGTCTGTCCTGGAAGAGGGATCCCTCCTCAGTTGCTCTTCCTGAGGTTTCTACCATTTTTTTTCCCCGGTAAAGGTTTTTTTTGGGGGAGTTTTTCCTTATCCGTTGTGAGGGTCTAGGACAGAGGGATGTCGTATGCTGTAAAGCCCTGTGAGGCAAATTGTATTTGTGATATTGGGCTTTATAAATAAAATTGAATTGAAAATTGAATTGAATAGTGTTAGTCCCTGTCAGCTGCAGCCACTGATGCTTCCCAAAACTGAATAAATACCACACAGCAACTCAAAACTGCTTTGCCAGCTCAATGATGTTGTAACAGCTGGATGGTTGATGCGTACATGCTAATTCGAGTGCTATCAGAGCCAATCCACGCATCACTATGGCTTAAAAATCAACTCAGTCAATAAAAAGAACTCATCCTGTGTTAGGAGTGTATGTCGCTGACAGAAAGAAAGAAAGAAAGAAAAGGGAAAAAAAGATAGAGAAGCAGTGTACACCTCACGTATTTATTTCTCGCAGTTACGCACATGTTTGGCTGGCATGCAGAAGCACCGTCTGGTTGTGTCTATGTCAACGGTGCGAGCCACAGCTTCAGCGGCTCAGGTAGAGAGGCTGTGTAGCCCGGTGTGTTTTTTCGATGATTCAGTTCTGCAGGTTCTCTGCTGGTATGCTGGAGATGGGGATCAAGCAGTTTGTCTCACTTGGGATAGATTGTGCTTTTTTTGGTTCATACTTTTTGATTGACGTGCGATTTGTTTGTGTTTAGAGGGACTTATTTTTACCGGCAATTACCGGAAAACGGAAACATGGGCATCTATATAAAATACACAGACTAACTAACTAAGTAAACTAACTGATTGACTAACATAAACAACTGAAAATTGAAAAAAATTACCTTGCACCGTTAGCTCCAGTAAGGGAAAGCATGAGGGAAAGCAGCTGACCGGAGGTCACGCACAAAGACACAGAAGTTGATCACTATTTACTTGCATGTTCGTTCATTTGAATTTTAATTAAGAACGAAAAACCAATAAAATGGAAAAACTATTTGTTATTTCATTATTTGTTTTTCAATGTCCAACAAAATAACGGATTGACTTCTTTTTCAAATATTTCATTTAGTGTGCAGGTTAAAAATAGAACATTTAAAAACAGTCTTGATCCCTTTTTTTATTTTGATATTTAATCTCTCTCATTTCTGTGCCCCGGAAGTTATTCAGCCTAGCATGTACTTAATTTACTGTCTAATACTGATAGTAGGCTGTTGTTTATGATGGCTGCCTTGGAGTCCCAAGGATTATGCGCTCGTTGCCGCGACTCAAAACATAACCTTGACTCTGTAACATCACCATTGCTCTCAAAAGCTCTGGTAGATCTGCAGTGATCCAATTCACAGCTTCCGACTGGAATTTCTTGGTCCACCTTAAATGTCGCATAAGGGGCCGTTCACATGCAGCATCTTTTGCGCGCACAAATACATTAGTTTTTTTAATGTGGATGCGCGCTAAGCGCGCTCACAATTCAAAGCAACGCCATAGCGGTGCGCATCCGGTGCGACGCGCCTGTTTTTTCGTGCGCGTCCGCGTCGCACAGAGATGGAAAAATCTCAACTTTTTCGAATGCAGCAAGCGCACCGCATGTCATGTGATAAGAATTAACCAATCAGCTCCACGGACTTGCTTCTTCCTCTCCGTCCAACGGACAACATTATGTATCTAATAGCACACACTATCTCTCTAACAGCATCCCCCCCCCCCCCCCCCCCCCCCACACACACACACACACACACACACACACACACACACACACACACACACACACACACACACACACACACACACCTCCTGATCCTTGCTGGAAATCCATTAAACTTTTTTGAAAACTTTTTTACTCCCCCTGTGAGTGACGTCGGTTTTGGTTGCTTAGTAACGGCAGGCGCAACAGTAGCGCAACCTCCGAAGCACCTTGGATAAAAAGGGTAGAAACAGCACAGCTGGCGTTTTCCACGCGCTTTTAGACGCTGCATGTGAACGGCCCCTAACACCTGTAGATGGCGGTATTCAGTCATATTCAAGCTCATGAATTTTCAATTCATGAACTGAAAAAGTGAACAAATACAGGGAAGATTAAATGAGAATGATCAGTAGTAGTGCTGGGTTGAAAAAAATCGAGCCGAGCTCCAGATTTGAAAAGGCCAGAGTCGCTCAAATCGGATATCTGGAACTATTTCGGGTTTAGAAACGACGATGCAGGGGACTTCCGGGTGGGACACAGACAAGATGGCAGCTTAGTTAAAGCAATACTTAAGAACTTTCAGTTTTGGTTGATTTTGGCGGCGCCAGTGGACCAAAGCGGTAGTGTTTTGCCTGAAGGAAGACCACATTTCCCATGAGGACCAGCGCATAGCGTCGTAAAATCCCTGATCTCCCGGTCGCCTGCAGTTGAATTGAGCTACATTTCTGTTTCCAGTGTCTGTGTGAAGGATGAATAGCGATGAGGTAATGAATCTTATTGTGGCTAAACAATATCATATGACGATGCTGAAAATAAGAAACGTTTAACTTTGGTTTAGTACCTTATTCCCCCAACGCCCACTGTATTACAGTGGTAGTAAATGAACGACAATGACAGTTGAAAAAAATTACTGTGAATAAAAAAACAAAACAAAAGGGATAGTGTGATGCATGTACATGGATAAATAGAGCAGGATAAAAATAAACTATGACAGTTAAAATAAGAAACATTGAATAATCTGTGAGACAATGTTAGAAGTTCTCTGGAGTCATCTGGAGAGTCATGCCGCTCTTCTTCCTCCACAACACTCAGAGAATGCATGCTGCAGATAGAGTAGATTGTAAGATTCTGCCCTAGCGCCTTCTTCCAGTTTCTGCGGTTCTCCCCTGAGTCAAAACAGAAAATAGGATATGTTAAAAAATACTAAACGTTGCCCAAAACAAACAAATGCAGGCCCTGGGAAACACAAAGTACCTAACATGGTCCGACTCTTCTGTAAAGCTGGAAACTATAGGCTGTAGCAGTTGGAGGTGTTGCTTGTGGGGAGTAGACGTTACTTGCTTCTTTTGATAGCTGTAGAGAAATAATGTAAGAAATTTATATGGATCAAGAGTAATGCAAGAGAAACACAAAAGTATACATACTGGAAATAAATGCACTATATAAACATCACACAATGTAATAAAATGCATCATCTATGTTATACTAGAGAATTATAAGATAAGAATAACAATAATTAGCAATACAACATCAAATATAAAAAGACAATAACATGAAAAAAAATAAATACGGAACAACACCGTACACCTTACACAACATAATGTCCAATAGACACATAACAATAACAAAAATATCTTGTTATCAGACTGACTTGAAGATGTCAAGTTTACTGGCTAACTGAGATTGTAACCTTCAAAGTTAGGTGCTTGGTGCTACTGAAGTGAGCTACACACAGACCCTGCAGGACTGACTAAATAAACGTTACATGTAGAATTTTAAACATGCAACAATCCCTGTAGTTACACTCAGCACAAGGTGCTATTGATAAGCAGGACCATGAAAAGTCATAACTCAATGCACATTGCACACAGGTTTTGTTTTACTGATTATTTAGAGCAAGCAACACGGGTTGACTTCTTTTGCAATCATACAAACTGACATGATAACACCACAATGATTCAGTATGACTGATCTTTCCACAATAGGAACCTACATATTTTACTCAAACTCTCTATTTGCGGTTTGTCATCGCATTGCTTTTTCTTTATACAGTACTTTTGAGTTTGTTGCGTGGCTGGTCGTGTCAGTGTGGAACTATTTATTGCTACCACGCATATTTCAGATAGCTAACATCAGCATTATCATTTTGATTTGAGCATCGAAAGCTACTTACTAGTCCATCAGGAACAGAGCCAAGGCAGCATCGGTCGGAAATCCCTCCTCGTCTTTGAGCTCACGCCAGCGAGTGAAAGTCGGGCCAATGTTGATCCTTGACTGTCCTTTTATCCGGGTAGCCTCCTTTTTTCTTTTTTTTTTTTGTCTCCTCAGACAAAACCTTTCGTTTCTTTGGTTGTTTTGCAGCTTCTGCCATGATAGCAGTAATTGCGCGTAGGCGTTCGCATCGACTTCCGTCTTTGTAACGAATGGGGAAAGGGGGAAGTGACGTAGCCGTAAAGCAGTCAACACATTTGTAGTTTTTTGTGTGGCAGGGTTACTGCCACCCTCCTCGAAGTTGCTTAGTGCCAGTGAAAGCAATACAGACCCCCTCAGGCCATGACAGAGGTGTCATTCAACTAGTTGTAAGTCGATGTATCATCACAAAAGTCATGAAAATATTTTATGAAGGTTGAAAAGTTACTTAGTGTTGGTTTAAGGAGCTCCCGACTGCACCCCTTAAGAAGTAATTGAACTACCCCCCCAAAAAAGCGAAATATCATCTTTATAGACTATGTGAAAACGGGGGTAACGATGGATACCAGGCAAAAGGGCAAGAAAGGGACTCAGCAGCCAGAAATAAATGATGATGAAAGACCACGAGGCGACACACAGACCATCGCTAACAAACAAGCTAACGTAATGCCAGATGAAGAGAACGCTGACCTGGACGTGATCCTTCGGGAGCTGAGGGGTTTTCGCCGGGACAACAAGCAACAGTTGGAGGACATTAAGGGGGAAATTTTAAAGACCAACGTAAGAATAGACGAGGCAGAAGAGCGAATAATGAAAGTCGAGGAACGAGTCCAAAACACAGAGGATATCTTAGCAGAAATGCTAAAGCTGCATAACTCGCTAGATGCTAAAATAACAGATCAGGAAAGCCGTTCTAGACGTGAAAACATACGGATCTATGGGGTTGCAGAGGGAGCCGAAAAGCAGTCTCAATCCATGTGTTGCACACTTGAGCACAAAGGAAGACTCTCAGGCGTGCATGAGTTTAAGCTCCTTTACTGTAAACACAGAAACACAAGCACATAAGCACGACCACACCGCGACATGCAGGCTGGCGGGGGGGGTCCACTTATCAATTAGCGGAAGCTTGCACCTCACTTAAAGGACCCTTAGGCTGCCTCAAAGTGCCTGTGAAGAGCTTTACTCATTTTATACACATTCTAACCCACTGCAAATATTAGCTGATCTTGTGCCCAAATATCAGATTACAAATAAATAAAAATTATGACAGTCAAATAATGAGAAAATAGTACACACATAATACAAACTAAGAATGGGGGGTGTCCACTTATATTGCCCACATTACTATGAGTCCCACACATGACTTCATTTGTGGAAAAGTTACTCCGCGAAAACCTCGACATACTCGACGAGATGCCTTTGCAGCTGGAAAGAGCACACCGCGCGCTCGGTCCACAGCCACCCGAGGACGCAGCGCCAAGATCCATACTGGTGAGATTTCTCAGCTTCAAAACAAAGGAGAATGTTCTCCGTTCAGCTTGGCAGAAAAAGGGCTTTACCTGGCAAGGGAGGCGAATAAACCTGGACAACGATTACGCTCCGCGTATTCTTCAGAAAAGAAGGGCATATACAGAAATACGCAAGATCCTGAAGGACCGCCAGATCCCGTTCCAAACCCTGTACCCAGCGCGGCTCAAAATTAAATATAATGATGAAACCCGGACCTACGAGAGCGCAGAGGAAGCGGCAACTGACATGTCAAACAGAGGATACCCGGTAGAGATCATCAAACCTCCAGAGACTCTGATGGACAAACTGCGGCAGCTGACATGGGAGAGGAGCAGCCAGCGAAGGGGGAGACGCGCATCCCATCCCAGACGGGAGTCCAACTTCAAGGAGCGGCTACAATCTTTCAGGCGGGCCTCACCTCCAACAACTTAAGTTAAGACTGGTCATGTTTATCTGGTAGATGAGCCCCCTTTCTTGATGTTTTCCCCTTCAACGTTTGAGGGATTGGACAAGTGCATTTACAAATATGAAAGCCTAAATCTAAACGGGGAAATGGATGTATTACCTGGTTATTCTGGTCAAATATGTTAATCACTAAATGTAAGAATTACAGGGGGCAACAGGGGAATTTTTGGTGCAGCTATCTTGAGAAGGGCCCCCTCTTCTGGATACAGGGAGGGGCTTTCCGTAGAGACGCTAGTAGGGTCACAACAAAGACCTCTGAAGTGGAAGTCATACACAGCATTGTTATGTTATATGTTTATCTGTTCTGTGTTTATGGTTCAATAATATTTTTCTATGTTCACTCCCTGTCAGTTCCTTCAGGGAGGGGGGGCTTTCCTAGGAAGTATATGGAGGCTGATTTCTGTTTACATGTATGCAAGGTAAAACTTTGAAAGTAGCTTCTTTTAATGTCAATGGTATACATAGTCCAATCAAAAGAGGGAAAATTTTGTCCAAATTAAAAAAAGAAAAAATCCAAATCGCTTTCCTACAGGAAACGCATTTGAGTGATACAGAGCATAATAAGCTAAACAAAATGGGTTTCAAATACATATACTCATCTTCTCATAAATCAGGACGCCGCAGAGGAGTGGCTGTATTGATATCAGGTCAAGTTAAGTATGTACATGTGTCAGAAATTAGGGACAAAGAAGGAAGATTTGTTTTGGTTACGGGGAGAATTAACGGAGCCTTAATAACCCTCCTGAATGTCTATATCCCCCCTGGAAGTAATTGGCTATTTTACAAGAAAATATTTTAAATAATGACTACAAAAAGCCAGGGCACTTTAATCTGTGGAGGAGACTTTAATATTCGTTTGAATCCTAGACTAGACTCCTCCAATAGAAAGTAAGTAAGAAAGTAAAGGCTTTGATGAAAGAAATGGGAATTATCGATGTTTGGAGAGAATTGTACCCGTGTGGCCGAGATTTTACCCACTTCTCCTCACCTCACGCAGTTTACTCTAGAATAGATTATTTTTTCACCTTTAGTAAAGACTTTCACAGAATAGAACAATGCAATATTGGTCCGATTAATTTATCTGACCATAGCCCCATATACATGTCAATAAATTTAGACAATAAACCAAGATCTTTACCTTGGCGCCTGAATTCGAATCTTCTGAACAACCCACAGATTAAGGAAAAAATTGAGAACGAAATTAAAACATATCTGGAGCTTAATGATAACGGGGAGGTGACGCCATCTGTGCTCTGGGATGCGCTCAAAGCGGTTCTCCGAGGTAAAATAATAGCTATCTCGTCGTATGAAAAGAAACTCAGAAAAGAAAGGCTCATTAATTTGGAAGAGAAATTAAAGGAATTACAAAGAGACCATGTAGAGACTCTAAATAAGGAAACCAGATTAAAAATGAATAAAATAAAAAAGGAAATAGATGAAATTAACACTTTGGAAATACAGAAAATGCTGTTATTTACAAAACAACGTTTTTATGAAGCTGGTGGAAAATCTCTCAAACTACTATCTTACAGATTACGCAAACAACAAGCAGATAATTCAATACATAAAATAAGAAATCCTCACTCAGGGAACATTGAGACACATACAGAGAGAATTCAGCAAAGTTTTGAGATGTTCTATAAATCGTTGTACTCCCAACCAGAATCGAATAACGACCTTCAGATTGAATCATTTTTAGCCACTCTTAATTTACCTACCATTACTAATGAACAAAACGACAAACTATTGTCTGAAATAGAAATAGGAGAATTAAATGCAGCAATAAGTAAATTGAAAACAGGAAAGTCGCCGGGCGAAGATGGTTTCACCTCTGAATGGTACAGGACTATGAAGGAAACACTGGCTCCAGTACTATTGAGAACCTTTAATTGGGTATTGAAGAAGAAATAAATTCCAGCCTCCTGGAGATATGCCATTATTTCTGTGTTACCAAAGGATGGAAAAGACAAGTTGGAGTGCAGTAATTACCGACTGATTAGTGTATTGAATATAGACTATAAATTATTTACAACTGTACTGTCCAAAAGAATTGAAAATATATTACCAGAACTAATCCACTTCGACCAAACTGGCTTTGTGAGACAAAGACAAACACAGGATAATATTAGGAGAACCTTGCATATAATAGATTGGATTATTGAACAAGGAGTAGAAACAGCCATTATTAGTCTAGATGCCGAAAAGGCTTTTGACTCGGTCAGGTGGTCCTTTTTGTATAAAGTTTTAGACAGATTTGGCTTTCATAAATCTATTATTGAAGTATTTGAAGCTCTATATGACAAACCTTCTGCAAAAATAAAAATTAATGGTGACCTATCTAATCCATTCATCCTTGAAAGGGGAACTAGACAAGGCTGCTGTGCCTCACCTCTCCTCTTCTCTCTATTTATTGAGCCTTTGGCCCAATGGATCAGACAAAATACAGACATTAAAGGAATAAATATGCCATCAGAAGAAAATAAATTGGCCTTATTTGCGGATGATGTATTGATATATTTATCACAACCCACACAGTCACTTCCAAAGCTTATGAACCTGCTAGAACAATATGGGATGTATTCAGGATATAAAGTTAATATACAAAAAACACAGGTAATCACCTTTAATTATAACCCACCTAATCACATCAGAAGCAAATACAAAATGAAATGGGATGCAGAATCAATCAGATACCTTGGGGTAAACTTAACAAAGGATATCACAAATTTATTTGATCTGAATTATAACCCCTTAAATTCCCAGTTGAAATCTGATATTTCACGCTGGAATGTTATCCCTTTCTTGAGTTTAAGTTCCAGGGTGGAGTCCATTAGAATGCTTTATCTTTTCCAAAATCTTCCAGTGTCAATACCAACCAAACAATTCCTAGAATGGGATGTGATGATATCCAGGTATCTATGGCAGGGGAAAAAACCCAGGATCAAGTATAAGACCTTACAACTAAGCAAAGAGAATGGGGGTATGGGTCTCCCCTCCTTCAGAGAATATTATTTAGCAGCACAGTTGAGGCCATTGATTTGCTTATGTACCCCAGCTTACTCTGCACGTTGGAAAGAAATTGAAAATGAGCTACTAGAAGGGATGCCTATTGAAGCTATTATTGCAGATAATAAACTTTTAAATAAACAGCTGAACATAGGCAACCCTTGGTTAAATATACTATTGAAAACCTGGCAGGAAATTGTGAAAACTTGTAATTTAAATGATTCAATTAAATTACTGCGATGGTGTGCTTATGACACTGAATTTATACCAAACAGATCTGATGGTAGATTTAAAAACTGGGCTGCTAAAGGTTTAATAAATTATTACTCATTCACTAAGGAGGGGATATTCCATAGTTTTGAATTCTTAAAGAAAAGGTACAATCTTGAACAAAAGGATTTTTATAGATATCTTCAAGTTAGAAATTATTTCAACCAGAATCTGAGACCAAATTTAGGTAAAGTAGAAACAGGAATTTTGAAAATTCTTTTGTCAGTATCAGAATCTCCGTGTACTAAGATTATCTCTAAATTATATAAAGGAATACTCCATCCCAAATCAGGAAATACCTGGTATATAAAAGAAAAGTGGGGAAAAAGAAGGCAATTTGATCATAACAGAGGATGCTTGGAAAAGAATATGCCTCATACAATGGACTTCAACTTGCTCGACTACTTGGCGTGAATTTTGTTGGAAAAATGTAGCTAGCTAGAAATCCACAAACATATTAACAATATATTTGGAGTCAGTATCCCTTTTACTATGGATACAGTCTATATGGGAGACATTCAATTCGATGGATGGAGAAATAACGATAAAAAGTTGGTTCAAATTCTCCTGGCTGGAAGCAAAAAAGTTATTACGAGAAATTGGCTTAAACCCCATCTACCCACTATAGATGAATGGATAGATATTATTCATGAAATTTACGTAATGGAGTGGCTGACATATTCCCTTAAAGTCCAGAAAGATAGATTCTACAAAATCTGGAGTAAATGGACTGAGTACGTCAAACCTATAAGACTTGACTTCTCTTAAATTACTGAAAAAGGTCAGGAAAACTGTTTATTGATCTGTGTTTTAGGCTGATTGTTACAGACTGTGGCATTGTCATCTGAAAGTGCTCTTTCTAAATAAAAAAAAAATTAAAAAAAAAAAAAAAAAAGAAACGACGATGCAAAAAAGGAGCTTGACAAAAGCAAAGTAATTTGCAAGATATGCCAGATGGAGGTAAAGTTTTGCGGAAATATGACCAACCTCAGGAACCTCATGCAACGACACCACCAAGACATCATGTCTAAGCCCACCGGACCGCAACAGAAAAAACTTAAGGAAGCTTTGCAACTACCAGCCAGCTCTCCAACAAAATAACCGAGGTGATTGCGAGCTGCATTTGCAGTGCTATGGTCCCATATTCCATTGTTGAAAACAAAGCTTCATGCGGCTCATCAAGGTATGTGAACCGCACTACGTTATGGTGACACCGGACATTTTGCATATCGCCTCAGCTGTCGATCCACGCTTCAAGGCCCTGCCATTCTTGACTGAGGAAGAGCGAGAGAGCACCTTCTCCAGACTCCAGACTGAAGTAGTGGATGGGATGGAGGAAGAAGCATCTGATGTAAGTAATAAAAGCCCTGTGGAAAAAATCCAAGCAAATCCTAGTAGCCTGCCTTCCTTGTAGGGCTGTCCTGAATGCGCGGGGGGTGCGCGTGCCGTGGCCGTGCTGCTCTCGCCGGTTTTACGCACAGGCTCGGCTCCTTTCAAAGCCTCCATGCGAAGCACTCCTCCGGGATTTTTCGGACCTAATTATATTGCGGAGTTTTACACAGCGGCGACCGGATCTTTGCTCTCAAACCACAAAAAATGTGATGGCACAACAGTCTCCTTCAGTACATTATTCTATGCTTTCTTTTGATTTTCACATTGGCTAGTCATCCTGTTTAATTTGTCTTCTGATTAAATCGGAACCGTTGAAACAAGTTGTAGGAAGCCTCTGAAAGTAATTGGTTGCTGGCAGACACTCTGTGCTGCAATAAAATGGTTAATCAGCAGTGCCGTGCACTTTAGAGCCGACGCGCTGCTGGTTCTGCCGGCCTGAATACAATATAATGTCTACTGTTGTGTACAGCCTTTATAGACTGAGCTGAGTAGTGATGCGCGGCTCGACCCGTAACCAACAGGAACCGCAAATGGACCTGCGGGTCGGGCAGCAGTGATCTCCTGTTAAATCGCTCTGTAAATGATATTTTAATATTATTATTAAAATCTATAAATCTATAATCTATTACTGTCATGGCATCTGAAGGTGCTGGTGCGTTGAGCAGGTGACAGTCCGCAGTCATTTTCAAAACACACTTGTGTCACGCACTCCAAAAGAAACTTAATGAAACTTTAAACAATAATTTGTTGTACAAAACAGGGGAAACAAACGTTGACAAAAACGGTTCCATAATTCATATTAAATTCAAAAGATAATGAAAAAACAGCTACAAGTTAGAGGGAATAGTGATAAAGTGGTAAAACTTGGCATTGATCCACAGCCTCAGACGGATGCGCTCAAGCGTGCCGTGCGCTCAAGCTCCGTTGGTAGGCGATACTATATTTTCACATTTTTAACAATGCAATTTAAAAGTTTAGATTTTTATTGATAACCTACATTTACCAACAACAAAAAGACTGCATTTAGCACCAAAAAATATGTAAAAAAAAATAAATAAATAAAATAAATAATAATAATTTAAAAAAAAAAGTAATAAAAAAACGAATATCGAATACCAAATTTTCATAACGAATACCTACCCATAGAAACGAATATTCGAATATCCGAATATTTGGGTACAGCCCTACTTCCTTGTTCTTAATCTCACACACAAACACCCAAAAAAGCTGTTGCTGTTGAATACAAATGTGCTTTTATTTTAATTTTGTCATGGCCATTTGGTCCACAAATAGCTGTGAAGTCATTTATGTATGAACAATAACAAAGAGATTCAGCCAGTGTAAATGTAAACTAAGTGCTCCTTACTGGCTAAATAATCAAACTATCAAACATCAGAGGTACAGTACTCTAGAAAACATAAGTGTCTCAGACTTTTTCTTTTAGAAATTGAAAGGCATCTTGTCTAGCTACAATAATACACATGCCTCTCTCTTCTCTCTCACACAGCAAGATGATGCTGACATCACTGATGAAGCTGTAGGAGTGGAGCCAGAGGTGGAACCCCAAACCCCTACACCCAAGGAATCCAGTGCCTTGGAGTCTCTCCTTGGGGAAGCCCACAGTGCAAGAGAGGAGGGAGAAGCACAGAAATCTCAAGCAGAAAAGGCAGCAGATGAGATCAAAAGGTACAGGTCAAGGAGACCTGCAGGACTGCAGGACAATCCTCTGGTCTGGTGGAGGGAGAATGAGACAGAGGCCCAATCCCAAACCGGCCCCTATCCCCTCACCCTATTCACTCCCCCTCCGTTTGCACGGTCACGCGGAGCTCCGCCATATTAAGGGTCGTCCCAAACCAATTATCGCTGAGTGTGAGTGGACTGCTCAGCCCTTAGATAGCGAGTGTGCATCAGTGCAGGCTTCTGATGAGCCCAGCAGGAAGCGCAACATCACAATGGAGGAAACAACGTACTGTAAGAGTTCCATCTTTCTACTTTGTTAAATATTTTAGATCAAACACGCACATTTGTTTTCCTCACACTGACTTTGCAGTCTCAAACAAACTCACAGAATGTTTGGTATCAAAAGATGAAAACCTACACGTCCATATGCTTAAATAAACTATTTAAAACTGTCTAAAAAATCCTCATCCCATTCTCATGATTTTTAAAAAATATATAATTATGTGTTCACAGGGACAGAAGAAAAAACAAAGCAGTTAATCAATCTACGAATAAAAAATGAGTCTCTTTACTAAAAAGAGGAATGCTGCAAAGCAGGGATGGGAGTAAAATTGCCCAGATTAATTAATCAAGTTAATCTGTGATACACTGTAATGTATCTCTTATCTGACTTATTAAAGTTTTTTTTTTAAATTTAACTCATTTTAATTAATGTTTAAATGTTTTTTTTTTTAAATAGCCTGTTGCTCTATTTTGCTTCCACAAAGCATCTGTTGGTATCCATGGTTACATCTGCTTCCTTCTTCCGTAGGGTTAGTTCCGTAGTGGCGAGGGCGTTCCATGGTTTGGCTTCTCTTTCATACACTTCCCCTTAATCAGGAGTGCCCTCCACAGCTGCGAGTGTAACTTGATTTGGAGTGACACTCAGTAGTGAAGTGGTAGTGGGTAGGGAGTGGTTTGGGATTGGGCCAGTGTATCCTCTCTTGGCTCGCATGGCAAAGCGATACCTCTGTGTCCCCGAGACCAGTGTTGCATCTGAGAGAGTTTTTTCAACCGCAGGTGATATAGTTACGGCAAAGAGAAGCTGCCTTACCCCAGAGCGTGTGAATGAACTCCTTTTCATGAACAAGAATCTTGTCATTCCCAAGAGCTAGGCTAGCACAGTTATGACACAAGGACAGTTTACACTCACAGAATGTCCAGTTTGTTTTTTGTTTGCACTTAAATAGGCAATGCCTTTCAATTTCTAATGCAGTGCACTAAAGCTTTGATGTGACTTTTAGACAGTTTATAGTTCACGTTTAAAATGTCCAGTTTACATGTTCGCACTTTGAAAGCAATTGAATGTCTTATACTTCTAAAGATTTACTGTGAGATTTACTCTAAAGAAAAACTGTGAGACACTTATGTTTTCTAAGGTACCCTACTACTTCTGATGTTTATTGTTTACATTAGTTTGATTACTTAGCCAGTAAGCAGCAGCACTTTGTTTACATTTACATTGACTGAATCTCTTTATTTTTTATACATATTGATAAATGACTTCACAGCTGTTTGTGGACAAAATGGCCAAATTAAAGGTACATTTGTATTTAACAGCAACAGCTTTTGGGTGAATTCTTAATGTCATATTTTAATAATGCACCAGTAATTCTGCCCTACATCATGTTTGTAAAATACTCATCTATCAACATTTTGGGAGGGGGATTGGTCCTTGTCATTTTCACCAGTCTTATAGCCATCATTAACTACCAATACTTCATTAATTTGCTGCCAAATGTCAATATAAAACTATTATTAATATGTTGCACAACTAGACAAACAGCTCAAAAAACGGTTTTAATAACACTAACCTGAATCGAGATCGGATCGGATCGAATCGAATCGAAATAATCGATTCTGAATCTCAAGAATCGGAATCGAATCGATTCTTAAAATTTGAATCGATACCCAGCCCTAATCAGTAGAGTGCAGTTGTCCTAAATTTTGAGCATTTTAACTGTAGCATATCTTTCTCATTGTCCTTACTCATGGTGAACTGCTTTTCAGTCTTGCTATTGCTGCCTATTTGCTGTGGTCTTGTTTGCTCTGTATTAAAAACTCTTAAGAAACCAATACTCCAGTAAGACAGGAGATGTCAAAGGTTATCATAATCCTGAGTTTTATTCATTTTACTGTAGTATTTTTTCTTAATGATCTCAATGAAATGGTGCAGATCACAAACCACTATATTTATTTGTCATTGCATTGAATACAGTGTATTAACACAACGAAATTCAAGGTGCCACTCCTGATCAGTGCTTTAAAAAGAATAAATAGTAATAATAAATATGTGACACCCCCCCTTCCCCTACATACACTTCACTGTCTCTTTTTCTTACACACACACACACACACACACACACACACAAATGTGTAAAATAGCAGCAGGTTACATCATAGTAGGAAAATAATCTGGACTAGATTATCATGGAGAATCCAGCTTCTGATTTGTGAAACCTTTACTCTATTTGTGAAAATGCAAAAAAGGGCGATTTCATTGCTTTTTTTTTTTTTTCATCCAGACCACATTAGGTCCAGATGGTCACGAACTGGGCTACATGTCCATGATAAAGAGGGAGACGCATATACAAGGAAAACTGATTAAAGGATTTTATTTACTAAAGAATAAACATAAGAAAAGAACCTACCGTATTTTTCCAAATAGTAGCCCGGGCGTTTATTTCACAAAATCGATTCTGACCCCAGGCATTTAAAAGAACCAGGTGGCTATTTGCTCAAGGCTTTTTTTTTTTTCTTTTTTTTTTTGCACCGACCCACACCAGGCCGTTATTTGGCTACAGTTCCTGTCCAGCAGTGACGGACTGGCCATCTGGCATTTGGGGAAATGCCAGAACGGCAAAAAAACTAAAATAAAATAAAATTAAAAAAAATAAGTAAAAATAAATAAATCAATCAATCTTCTCTTGGCGGCCCAAAACAATATACATATAAGTAGTAGCCTAAATATAATTTTAAATAAATATGGGTGAAATAGGGCTACCGGTAATATAAAGTGTTTTTGGTCATCAAGCATTTTCTCACGATCATTGAGTGATGACATTTGACATCTGACAAGTGACAAATGAATGATGGGTAATGCACTCAACGTCAACGACAACATCACAACAAGAAAAGGAAATGGATCGAGACGCGAAAAGATGGGTGGAGCTGAGAAAAAGAGAGAGAAAAAAAGAAAAGCTATGCTCGCGGAGAGTTAAATGTATGCGAAAATATCAGATTTATTTACAAAAAAGTGTTTACCTGGTGGCGACAGACCGAGCACCTCTGCAGCAAGTGCAGCTAGCAATACGGCCTCTGCCTCACAGAAGAGCAAACTCCTTAGCAGCCTGCTAACTACTTAAAGGTAAGGCATAATAATAATAATAAATAATAACTTAATTTGTATAGCACCTTTCAAAATGGAGTTAAAGTGCTTAACAATTTCACAATAAAAACAATTAGTACAACATTAGTAAAACATCAAATAATTTAAAACAGTTACAATAATTAATTACCATCAATTAAGAAAATACCATATGATAAATGTGAGTCTTAAGAAGAGATTTAAAAGAAGACACTGAGAGACACATATTTATTTTTATACTCTAGCTGTGCAGTGCTCTTGTCATTTTTTGGGGAAGCTATTGTAATATGCATTGTGGCTGCTGTAACATTTGTTGTGGCTTATAACACATAGGGTCCTTCTTGTTTCTGATGTAACTAGAGCTTTTGATAGAGCTATTGAAATGTGTACTGTGGCTGTGCAGTGCTCTTTTCATGTTTTGGTGAAGCTATTGTAATGTGCATTGTGGTTGGTGTAAGAGTTATATTTAGGGGCTGGACCCTCTTCTTCTTCTTCTTCTTCTGAGGAAATCCTACTTCCCATGCGCGAAAAATCACCAAACTTTGCACAAAGGTTCAGTCCCATGCCAGATTGCCTCAGCTGCAAAAACAGGCCAATAGTCCTGATGGTTCACAACAAATCAACCATATGTGCTACAGATTTGCAACTTTAACCAAAATGTAGCCCCAATACTGAAGAAGAAACTTTTGTACATTCAAACCCCTGGTGGCTATTAGGTGCCCGGCGGCTATTTGCCACCAGGTGACTATTTGGAAATATACGGTAACTAAACACGACGTGTTCAATCAGTAACGTCAGTGGTGTAGGTGAGGGCATGAGTGAAACAATGTATTGTGTGTGATGTTGTAGGGTGTAGGAAACTAAGACAACACCAAACCCAAAACCAAAATGCTGCCTCAGGAAGGACAGTGTGGCCAAACACTAAATCATTTGGATTAAACCCTGTACTTTCTTGCACTACCCCCGCACAGTCAAAAGCAACCAGGGTAGCCCCTCCTCCCAGTCCCCAACCAGCTCAACACAATATGCCTGCAAAAGAGACTTGAGTTTGGTGGAAACACTCCAGAGCCCCATGACTCTGAGCATGATAAGCTGTTGACTGATTATGCCTGAAAAAAAAGTTAGATCCCTGATTAAGTACTCAAATGGTTGACTAACAGCTGGAATCGGCTGTAACGGAGCTGGTTCAATGACCTGGTTCGGCTTACCAGTTAGCTGAAAAGAACCACAGAGAAACATCCTTCCTCAGTCAAGGCCCAAAAAAATGGCATAAAATCATGTTATAGGTCTTCGGGACCCCAAAGTGCCCCGACCTGTCATGAGCAAACTCCAACACATGGCTACGCAACTTGGATGGAACTACTTGAAAACTGGGGTCACCAACAAAATCCTCACCATGGGGCAACCACTTCCTCAGCAAAATACCATCCTGAAAAAAGTAACCACTGGCAACATTTTTCACCTCACTGGCTGACAACACAGACCCAAACAGCTCCTTCAAATACGGACTATGAGACACAGACAAAGGGAAATCAGGCAAACATGGCAACGCAGTCTCCACCTCCCCTTCCCCCTCCTTCAACTCATTGCCCGTGTAGCCGCACGTGCTGGAAAAACTTTAGGAAAACACACAGCACTTTCATCAAGCTGCTCTGAACTCGGTGACTCACTCGCCCAAACACGACTGCCAGCCAAATCGTTACCCAGAATGATATCAATCTCTTCAACTGGTAATGCTGGTCTCACAGCAATAGGCACCTTGATCTGCACCAAGCCACAGTCTAAGGTCATCTTATGTTCTGCGACAGGTACCAACCCCAACCCCATTCCTCGCATAAGGATCCTATCCTCAGTATCAGATTCCTCTGAAAATGGCAAAACAGATTCCACAACATAAGAATTAACAGCATGGTATCTCTCAAGATCTTAACGAGAGTTAGTTTCACTACCAGCCTGCATTACAGACCCATCAGAGACAAAAGGCCGATATGACACACTGGGGTTATCAGCCACACCAATTTCTGCCTGCCCAACTTGACACAGTCCCACATCCACAGGACCAGGAACACTTGCAACCAGGGCAGCAGGTTTTAGACAGCCGCTTCCTGTGTGCTGCTTCCTAGCCCTAAGCATTGGGCAGTCTGACTTCCAGTGGCCTAGCTTATGGCAGTAAGTGCACAAATTCTCACCTTTTCCAGGTGTTCCCCAGGCCCCCTTACCCCAAGAACCCCCAAAGCGAACAGGCAACCTACCACTAGCATCCTTGAGCCTCACAGGCTCCCGCACCGGCTCACTGGACTTGCTTTTATGAATATGAACATATTCATCTGCCAGTTCTGCAGCCTCAGCCACAGTTTTAACCTTATGCTCAGTAAGATGTGTAGCCACCAGACTGGGCAGAGAGTTCTTAAACTGCTCCAGGATGATCAAATCACACAAACTCTCAAAATCTTCAACATCAGAGGACATACACCAACGATTGAAATGGATAGTCAGCTCCCTCGCAAACTCCATATGCGACTGATTAACCCTTTTTTCCCCACGTCCTAAAACGCTGGCGATAGGCTTCCGGGACTAACTCATACGCCTAAACTATAATGCAATTCACATACAAATGGAAGCTTTCTCATAGGCTTAGAATGATTTCTCTGTATATACACAGGCAGGGCGCGGCCTGCTGGAGGCTGCCCTCTTGCATTGCCATATTTGAGTACAGTGACCGAAAGGGATAAACGTGCTTCGCCTTTAAAGTGAAGATCAATCCGGGGCGCTTCTGCGTGAACCTGCTTTGTACTTTTATGATTCTGTTGCACTTTAAATGGAGGACCACACATATGTTTTGCCCCCTAACAGGGAAACCACGTCACCAAATAAAAGAAAAAGATCACATAAGTGAGGACGGGACAAAATGCGAGTGAATATCGGCATTGCTTATTCCAGTGGTGGAAAGAACTCCTGAAGGAGAAGGATTTCACAAGGGATGCGAAGGTTGCCTGCTTTCTGTTAGACAGGTAATTCAATCTGATAATTTAAAATCATTTTGGTTTCATGTTGGCAACTACTTTTCCCTTTCTAAGTTCGAGTAACAGCTACGTTTACGTGCTAACGTTATCCTAGCCTTGGCTAACGTTATCCCAGAGCTACAGCTAAATGGTTAGCCTAGCCTACAGCCTAATCTGTTGATTCCTCTTGCGCTGCTGTGAAGGCTGCCACCCTCTCCTCCTCCTCTTCCCTCTGGGTAGCCGAGACACTACCTTCTCTATGTTATTCCCGAGCGCGGCACTGCTGCTGCTCACTGCTCTCTCAGGGGATGGGTCAAATGCAGAGAACAAATTTCACACACTCAGGTGTGACTGCACCGCCTCTACCCCCTCGCCCCCTTCCTCTCCCTCTTCCACCTCTCCCTGTGTCCTGCAGAAGAACACTCTGGGAACGCATATACAAAAACAACACTCGATACACTAGACGACCCTGCCACATTGCTGATAGCCCACACCTGCCCTCTTAGTCAACACACTGAGCGCAGGATCAAACTCCTCAAACCAAAACAACCAAACCAAAAAACAAAATGAACTTTCCTATTCAAAATGCATCTGCCAAACACAAGGTACAATGGACATCACTATCACTATACCCTACACCTGAGGCAACTCCATGCACCAACAAACAAAACACTAAATCAATAAGGGCACCAATCAAAAGCCTCAGACCAATAAAATTTGAGCCCCCACTTGTCACGAACTGGGCCGCAGGGCCATGACAAAGAGAGAGATGCATACACAAAGAAAGCCAATTAAAGGATTTTATTTACTAAAGAATAAACATAAGAAAAAGAACTTCACTAAACATGGCGTGTGCAATCAGTAAAGCCAGTGGTGCAGGTGAGGGCATGATTGAAACAATGTATGTGTGTGATGTTGTAGGGTGTAGAAACTAAGCCAAAACCAAATCCAAAATCAAATGCTGCCTCAGGAAGGAGAAGAGAAAGAGCAGTGAGCAGCCAGCACTTTTAAAGGCTCACTGAGCTCAGGTGTTGCCACTTCCCTGATTACCCTCGGCTACATCCACTGCTACCTGCAAGGGAGAACACTACAAGGCAGGCAGGGCAGAGAGGGTCGTCACAAGATCACAAACAACGATAGATAGACTGGTGAAACCATAATCACGAACAGCAAGTGGGAAAACCCGTTCCCGTCAGCCTCTTCTACTTTAAACTTTAAACTTAAGATAACAAAGGCTGGGTTGTGGCAATACTATAAATAAATAACATTGCCATTTTGACAAATAGAGTAAAGGTTTCACAAAACTGAAACTGTGTTTTAACAAGTCTCTGGAGTCTCTATGTTAATCTCGTTCAGATTTGACAGGTCTAAGTATAGTGGTTTGTGATCTGGACCATTTCTTAATTGAGATCAATTAAAAAATACCATAGGAAAGTGAATAAAACTCAGGATTATGATAACCTTTGACATCTCCTGTCATACTGGAGTATTGGTTTCTTAAGAGTTTTTAACACAGAGCAAACAAGACCACAGCAAATAGGCAGCAATAGCAAGACTGAAAAGCAGTTCACCGTGAGTAAGGACAAGAAGAAAAATATGCTACAGTTAAAATGCTCAAAATTGAGGACAATTGCACTCTATTGATCATTCTCATTTAATCTTCCCCGTATTTGTTCAATTTTTCAGTTCATGAATTAGCTTGAAAATGACTGAATACCGCCATGCACAGGCGTTATGCGACATTTAAGGTGGACAGAGAAATTCCAATCGGAGGTTGTGAATTGGATCACTGTAGATCTACCAGAGCTTTCGAGCGCATTGGTGATGTTACAGAGTCAAAGTTATGTTTTAAGTCGTGGCAACGAGCGCATAATCCTTGGGACTCCAAGGCAGCCATAATAAACAACAGCCTACTATCAGTATTAGACAGTAAATTAAGTACATGCTAGGCTGAATAACTTCTGGGGCACAGAAATGAGAGAGATTAAATATCAAAATAATGTGCTGTATGTTGTTACATTATGCAGCACTTTATTCACTTATTTGAAGAGTACATGACCTCACGTTTGTGTCATCTACTAATTTATTTGTTGTTGTTGCATTACTCTTGCTAGCCTAGAATTTGATAATAATCACATGCAATAATTCAAAGCCTTCATTCCAAATTATCTTCAAGCATTATAATGTAATATAATCAATAAGGTCTAATCAACCCCCCATTTTTGGTTAGGAAAGAAAATATTTAATTACAAATGCATATGAGAATGGAATGTGAAAATGTGAAAAGTCTTTGGCGATTAGACCCCTTCGAGATGGTGAGCTATAAGGAGGGTGATGGATCCGTAGCCAACTAGGGAACCCCCCAAAACCGTATGAGGAGTGAGGAGGATGACAAACCGCATGACGTGAGGCAATCCTTATCTTACCGGGAGGCAACAGGCTTCTAACAAAACAAGCAGATAAAGATTAGTAGGGAATGCATTACAGAAGAAGCATGAACAAACTGAAACGAGGAGGCAGTGAATATGAAAGGACAGATTTGAAGGCCTGCATGACTCCTGAATGGGGTAATTTAACCTTGATGAGACCATTTGGTCAGGATGAGACTGGGACAACAAATGGGGAGCTGCTATCTAGAAAACAGGGGAAGTGAGATGAGCATGGAAGGGAAGTGGCAGAGGGAGGCTTGGATAGATCTAACCACCGAGATGAAGCTAGGATGAAATGGCAGTGGCAGGGGATGAGGTCATATGGCAGAGGGAAGGCTGGGATGGCATGATAACAAATGGGGGACTGCTATCTAGAAAACAGGGAATGTGAGATGAGCATGGGAGGGAAGTGGCAGAGGGAGGCTTGGATAGATCTAACCACTGAGATGAAGCTAGGGTGAAATGGCAGTGGCAGGGGATGAGGTCATATGGCAGAGGGAAGGCTGGGATGGCATGATTCTGGAAGCCATGGTTTCTGTATGTTGAAAGAAATAGAAGGTCAACTAGGACAAACAGAAATGAAAGATCATAGACCAAACGTAAATTAAGGTCAGAAGACCAAACTTAGGATAATACAAACAAAAGGCAAAGGTGGGGCAACCAAACATGAATTAAAGTCAGCAGTTTTCAGCATGACAGCAACAGAAATTAAAGGTCTGACAACCAAACTGAAATTAACATGACTGGTGCGAGGTCCTAGTGACCGGGGCCTACGTATGCAGAAAATAATAAAAGATCAGTAAAGACCAAACGTAAATAAAAGGTCATAAGACCGAATGAAAATTAAGATCATAAGACCAACTCAAATAAAATGGTGAAAGTAAAATAAGGTCCGGCGACCAAAAAGAAAATCAAGTCATCCTGACAAACAGAAATTATGGCCCGTCGGCTGAAAAGAAATTACCGTGTATAAGCATGAGGTCCCGTAGACCTGGGTACACAAGCTGAAGTCCTAAAGACCATCAGTAGAACAAAATGAAAGGTCGGAAGGCTGAACAAAATAAAAGGTCACATGACCAAACGGAAACTAAGGTCGGAAGACCAACTTAAATAAAATGGATAAATTAAAATAAGGTCCGATAACCAAACATAAATTACGTCTGATATGACAAAACAGAAATTAAAGAAGCAACAGATAGGATTCAGGGTTTTATTAGCTTGGCGCCACCTAGCGTCAGCAGTGTTGCTCGCACTGTTGCAAAGACCAAATTGACTGTGGGGATCAGAGATAATCAATAAAATGTAGGCTGTAAAGTCACCAGTATACCTCTATGTATGTGTAGAATGAGAAGGTGTGTGGACACTCTACTAAATAAATGAGTAAAGAGACCGAGCAACAATTATCAGATTTATCTGAAGAAAAAACAAATAGTAATGCAAATAATTATAGCAGAATGCTATATCACTGCCAGAGGGCTACCCTGTCCCTGGTCGCAGCGATTTGCGTTGCTAGCCAGGTAGGAGCTAACTAGCAGCCAGTACAGTACAGTCCTCTCTCAGCTAGCTAACATTTAGCTGTGTTACTTACTGATCCATTATAAAGAAAGCTAGCTGGACATCGGTTCTGAAGCCTCTTTGGTCACAGAGCTTCCTCCATCTCTTGAACACCTGACTTAGGTTTACTCTTGTTTTTCCTCTTCTTTTATCACTCTCCTTTTTGTGCATCCTCCCCTCCTCAGACAGATTAGCTCGTTTTCTTTTGGGAGGCCGTTTTCTCCAAACTTTGTCCGTCTGCCATTGTGCTTCTGACTCAACTATCTCATGCCCCAGCCAGTTCCTCATAAGGACCAGCTCCAGTCCCTGATTGGCTGACTGACCAGTTTGGCAATACATGATGCATTTCCTGCCGTAAAGCAGATTTTTTTCTGCGAAAATTCATCCCCTGTGGCAGAAGCTTATTGCAAAGATTACAAAGCCACTAAGTAACCTATGTAAACACTCATAGTATGATTTTACTGTGTGTACTACCCTGTGCAACCCACATTATTTCAATAATGATATATATAGGCAAAAATGCTGTCTGTTGCTTCTTTAAGTCGGTCCCTCTGACCAAAGAAAATTAAGTGTTGCAGGGGAAACATTCTGAGGCAGTCCAATGACCTTGGTGTGGTGCAAGAGGTCCACAGACCATGGGGGCATTGCATGAAGTCCCGAAGACCAGGGGTGTTGGAGCATACAGCATGGGGTCCACAGATCATGATGGGGCATTTGCATGAGGTCCCGAAGATCAAGGGTGTAAGAGCATGCAGCATGAGGTCCCACAGAACATGATAGAGCATTTGCCTGAGGTCAGAAGACTGAGGTTGTTAGTGCATACAGCATGAGGTCCCACAGAACATGGTAGAGCATCCATGAGGTCCAAAGACCAAGGTTGTTATTGCATGCAGCATGAGGTCCCACAAACCAAGATTGTGCATTTTCGTGAGATCCCGAGACCATGTAAATGAGCGAGAGATCAGGCGAATGAGGTAAAGGAAATAAACCAATAAAATTGCATTAAATCACGGCCAGAATATGTCCCAGGACCCGCAGATAGAGAATTTGCAGATAGAATTTGTGATTAAATAATCAACATGCAATATTCATGGGTGATGCATGATTGAGGATTATAAAATGATAGATGAGCAGTAGCAGATGAGCAGGTATTCGTGCATGCAGCATGTAGTTGGAGGGCCACGGATGACTGTGCAAACGGCATGAGAATGCGTAGAGCATGGGTATTGAGGGAACGTGGGATAAATGACAGTCATCCTAACCGAACTGAGGCAGACGGAATTGGAAACATGAACAAGTGCAAGGAACATAGGACTGCACAACAAGCAAATTTCAGGTCAGCAATGATGCAATAGCAATAAGATAACCAAACAGAAATGGCATATAGCTGATGCATGACTGTCGTTCCATCGAATATAAAGGTGGGCAATAGGACAAATCATAACTGGGATTTGATTGAAGGTAGCAGAAGAGGAAACTACGAAAGACCACCACCAGCTATTTGCATGAGTTAGTGAGAATTTGGGGAGCAGAAATTTGATTTATGAATTGGTGCTAGAATGGAGCCATACCTAGCTCCTCCCAAGACAGAATGAAGCGCTGGTTCGGGGTAGACGCCAGCTGAGTGGACCGGTCGGCTGAGAGTGGTGGCCGCTGCATGTGGAGGCCTGCGGGTGATGATAACGGTGACGAGGCAGAAGTGAAGCATGTCCAGGGACTGAAGCAAGGTGTGCATGGAAGCTTGGTCGGAGTAACGGGGGACGGCGGTGTACAATGCGATGTGTCCCGGAGAAACAAATCATGTTATGTGTAGATTGGCCCACAATTTGAATCCGTACATGACACTGAGCTCAAGACTGAAGAAGGAAGCGGAGGCAGAAGACGCGCATCGACAATATGACTTATAAACAGGTGAAATCGCCTGAACTGGAGGACGTGATGAATGAGAGATGACTCCGCTGCTGCTGAGGAACCCACAAGGCTGTAATTAGCAATAGACTGCAGGAAAAGGGTAAGGTGAGCAATTGTCTGTGGCGATTCTGCCTAGAATGACAGCTGAAAGCGGCAGAGGAGAGAACAGATTTAAAATCTCGTAGTGTCAACCTGATTGGCTGATGGAGGCTGTGGCCAACTACAATAGGACAGCAAGAAGAGTGCGTGCCCGGTGGCAGCTGGAGGAGGAGGAAGCAGTGGGAGTGAGAGAGGGAGAATTGTGGATGAATAAGCATGGAAAGGTCTTCCTGATTGAACTTACGCTGAGCTTCATTTTACTAGATTTGGCGTCAAACATGTCAGTCATCTGTAGACTAACACAGTGACCCCTGCCACCACCTTCACTGCTTTTCCTATAGCAAACCAGAGAAACGGTGAATCAGTGAAAAGGAATAAGCACAGTTATTTAACCCTGCTGCCTCTAGAGAAGCATACTATGCCATTTTGCCATCCATAAAGTCTTCATTTGTCCCAAAAATATAATGGTAAAGGGAAGTGGGGGGCTGATGAAGAACTCAGCATTGTGCTAAATGACTCCTCTGCGTTTTTCTTTAAGCATAGATACATCATAACATGCAACTGACAGTCATGTCAGATTATAACGCTGTCTATGCAGATACTTGATGGATTCAATGAACAGCAACAAGAACACCTCAGCTTGTTCCAAACTAATTGTTGAGAATTGCAAAGCAAACAAGGTTCATTAATGAATAGAGGCAATGGTGTCTGGATGTTATAGTTCATATTGCCATGAGTCATGACATAAAATGTATGTGCATGTATGTGTGTGAAGACATGCTGTCACAGAAACATACAATCAAGCTGCTACTGTAAAGGCTGAATGGCTACATATTGTCTGAGCATGGCTGCTCAATAGGTACACTCAGACACCGAATCTCACAAGCCAATCAAGTCTTGCCTGTGTGGCTTAACATAGCACCATTAGACAAAGGCCTCCCTACATTTTATTGATCTTTTGTGATTTAAAGGGATACTCCAGTTATTTGATATTACGTTTCTGTAAACAGCAGCAGAGGCTCATATCCTTACTTTTTATCCCTAATATAGCTCAAGCTCCAAAAACATCAACCATGACAACAGAGCTTTAACCCTAAGACCAAACCAGCACTAACTCAGTAGGGTTCTCCCCTTCAGGGCTTGAGCCCTAAAAATCCCATATCATTTATTTCATATTTAAGTTTTTAGCAGCATTTTCACTTTCTCAAAAAAAAAAGATGCATAAAACAAACAAACAAAAAAAAAAAAAACCATTAATGCCAGGTTCAGAGTACACAACATCTCTTCTGACAGTCACTATGTCTGAATAGGCCATTGTGGAGTCATAAAATGTTGCGTTACTTGGCCGACAGACATCACAGACTACATACTGGTCCATGACCAATCATCTTTTTGTATTGTTATTATAATTACTATTATTAATTCACTCACTGTGGCTGTTCATGTCCCAGCCAAACTGTTATTGTATTAATGTAATAAGTGCCACCAGATAGTAGGAGTCAAGTCACTGAATCCTCCACAACAACTTCCTGCAAATGTTTCTCAATAAAGGCCTTTTGTATAATATGAAGGGATTCTCTCCACCGCAATGAGGCTTTTAATTCTGAAATGATGGCATCATGCATTAAATTTAACAGGACAAACAGGAGCAGATTACAAATAACAATGAAAAATAGAGGGAATGAGAAATAAAGACCTGTGTGTAAAAATATAGGCCTGTGCTTAATGTTGTTTGTTTCAAATGAAGCTGGCACCCTCTATAGTTGTGTTAAGTAAAGACCCAGCCCCTACTTGTAAATTGTATTCCTTTATATCCTTCTCCATTTTGAAGAATTAACATTTTATACTGGCTTGATGCTAATTGCAGAATTGACCAGGTTGCTCAAGTGCCTCTGCTGTTTCATACCAGCACTTTTCTTTTTGCACTCTGTCGTGGTAGTGCTTAGCAAAATCAGAATCAGAAAGGCTGTGATGTTATCATACAGTTGTCTGCACAGCAGATCACTCTGTGTTCATATGAGTCAAAGTGATGGTAAAAAACAAATAAATAAAATCAAGCATGCTCGTCTTTTTTAAAAAATGTTGCAAGGCATCCCTGACGCAACGTTGTCATCTGCTATGACACACTACATGGGATAAAACGACTGATTATCACACCACACTCATTGTCGTTCATGATCCAAGTCGACACTGTAGGACGGCTGTGTTGGGCTATAACTGTACCGATACCTTGTAGTCACAACCGGTTTGATTTAAAGCCAAATATCTAACCGAACCTATATATCAAATTATATACCTAATTTTACCACTGGGGGTCGCATTTGAGCTATTTTTCCCAATAAAATCCCATTATAGGTGTAATGCGCTTCCAATCCACTAGGTCGCAGTAATGCTGTATTAACCGCCAGTACACACATGCTTACACAAGAGGCAGAAGGACACCAAGATATTAGGGCAAAGACGGTGAATACACCAGTAATAATAATAGTAATAGTACAGTATAGTATACTGTATAGTACAGTAGTAATCCAGTATCTTTGGTTAGGGCAACAGACTGAATGACTGCTGACTCCCTCGCACTTTTCCCCACCCCTAATGAAATTTGATCTCTCGCAGCAGCAGCAAACAGCTGAGTGGAGCTGGAGAGTCCCTCTGAAGCCTCTGAGACAAACTAAACAAAACACTTGTAAGCTCCTCCACTTTATTTATAAACAAACATAAACCTTATTAAGTTGTCATAATGCATGTTTCAATGCAATGTGGACTGAACCCGTTAAACCGGAAATCGGCACAAGCCTAGTTTGAACCTGGCATTACTTAATGCACTGAGTTACAGAGGCTAGTGAAACAGCAGCCAGCTCACGTGTGAAATTGGACTTTGACTCTCGACTATTTTTAAATACTGACTTGGTCTCCCCATAACTATCAAACTGATTATGACATGTAAAAATCCATGGAGTGACCCTTTAAACTCGACATTTGTTATTTAAATCACCAGAAAATTTAACCATTTTGGGATGACAATATGACATGTTTAAATGATTGTGATTGTTGCCTCGGTTTCTTGTAAGTTGTGCAGCACCCTAGAGGGTCAGTGGTAACACAGCAAAAACACAGTGCCCAATTTTACACTTACCCTAACCTGGTCAACCTCAACATAGTATTATGCTCATGTGTGTTACACAGTCGTGCTAATGTATACAGTATATTGTGAGCACATAATCTCCTCAAAACATATATGTGTTCCCTATAGGATGATTCTGGTTTATCACAACTTTGGCCACTGTTTCTATTATAAATTGTCATGGGACATTTTTCCTTTGTCGTGGGACACCATGACATAACAAGAAACACAAGCAGTCAGACAATCAGTCAGCTTTTAGACAAGCTAATAGTTTAACCCAATTATCAAAACAAACAAGATCAGTATGGTACTGTAAATGGAAACGAGAAGTCAGTTTATAACTTGTGATAAATGTTTAAACATCAGACCATTTTATTATTCTTTATCGTGATTTGCTGT